>OX451736.1:66401668-67001668 GCA_948472305.1 Vicia faba | reverse complement strand
AATATTAGGTATGTTTTAGAGTTAATTTTAATCATTTTTTTTAATTAAATTTGACTTAATTGAACATTTAGCATTTTCCCAAAAAATAATATAAAACAACAAAAAGATCATATGCTTAGGATTTTTTAAGACTCACGCGCGTTTATTTTATTGTAACTGCTTATTATTCCCCCAATTTTGGACATGTAAATAATCCCCATCCCTGAAGCCTTGTAATAGCGTAGGATTTACAATTTCCGCACTTTAAATTCCTGTTGTGATACGGTGGGAGAACTGACTTGAGGTTTTGCGTTTGTTTTCGCAAATGTTTCGGTTGAGCAAGAGTCGCCACCGACTTTTTATTTTATCCTAAGGAAAGGTTAAAAAGCACAGCAAAAACCTCTGAGATGTTTTCTTGGGTTCGGGGGGTTGATTATAGAACGGGAAAGTATTAGCACCCTTTCTATACATGGTTATCCCTGGGCTCTTAGTTACTTGCTTAGATCACTTGCCTTGTATTTTCAATTGTTTGAAATGGTGCTTTGTGTGTGGGTTTGAAAATGTTTTGAAAAGAGGCCATTGTTGTGGCAACCTTTGTCATAATTCATGTTTGAATGTATACAAAGGTGTGTATCTTTTAAAAAGTTTTCAATGTTTTGAAAGTTGTTTTGAAAGTGTGTTGTGATGTGTGTTTTGAAAAGTGGGCAAGTGTGTTTTGCAAGTTGATCAAGTAACTAAGAGTTGTCTACCTCTAAATTTACTCAAAGGTTTTTCCTATGTTTTAACCCTTCCAACAATTTTGTTCCACCATTGTATTTGGTGGGCAATCTTGCGTTAGGATGTTAACGGGAAAGACGCGGGTCATCTTTTAGACCATGATTGCAATGGTGCCAAGTGTCTTTGGCAATTTTTTCCTTTAAGGGACTTGATCATTTGTTTAGGCAACTTTCGAAAGCGTCATCGAGGGACTATGATCATTTGAATTGTTTTTGTTTTGCCAAAGACACCCAACATGCAACATGGCCCATTATTGAAGGCAACAAGTGGAGTAACCCTAGGGGTGCAAGTGTGATTGGTGTTGTCCATTTTCATGCTTTGTTGTCTTTGAATTAGGTCAAGCTATTTGTCATTTGATTTGCATACAAACCCTAAGTCTATCATGGTATATTTAGAAACCTTTAAAATGCGGAATTTAAAGTCCTAAATTATTACAAAGTAATCATGGGGATGGGGGTACAAATATTCAAATGGGGATGAGACTTTAATAGGAGAGTGGTATCCCAATATTTACAACCAAATCGAATCAATCGCAAATGTAATATGTATCAATGTATAGGAATAAATAAATGTGTATGTGTAAATGTATTTGTGTAAGTGTATGTGATTTATTTACAAGTGAAATAATAAAAAGGTTAATTTTTGGATATTTTCACATTTTAGGGCAAAACCCTAATTTTTCTAAATAAAAGGTATTTATTATTTATTATATATAATATTTATTAATTATACACAAAAATAAATAAAAGAGAAGTATATTTGTAAAAAAAGTAATTTTTGAGGTCAAATATTAATAAAAATAAAAATGTATTATTTTTATATTTTTATCCTAGATATTCTAATAAATATATAAGTATTTATATTATGTATTAAATATATTAAATATATACAAAAAAATAAAATATTTATTATTTATCAAAAAAAGTATATTTTTAGAAAATGTTTTCAAAAGATAAAATAAAAATAAAATCAGAAAGTAAAATGTATTTTGTGTTATTTTTTAGTATTTTAAATAAAAAGTATATATGTTTATTTATATGTACAAGTTCAAATAAACAAATAAAAATCCAAATAAAATGCAAAAATGGATGGAAAAAAGTTTTTAATATTTTTTATACTTTGACAAAAAATAAATAATCAGAATCAACAAAGAAAAAATAAAAAATGATAAAAATAACACACAATGGGACAAGGGGGTGTAAGTGTAAAAAGATGGTGTAAACAGAAAAACAAAGCCAGGCCCAGCCCAAAGCAAGCTTCTTCAACCTCCAGCAACATTTCTGTCAAAAACGCGCGCCTTTCCTACCTTGTTCAAACATCCTGATTCTTTGATTTTTAACAGAAACTTATAACACAAAAAATGTAAAGCATCAAACCACGAATTCATACATATAAAGAACTTGATCTAACTCTCTGAAATGAGAGAGAATTTCTTCTCCCCCAATTCCTGACCTAACTTTTGTTCAATGTTCAGGTTCAAAATTCTCTCAGTACACACAACATAAATGAAAAGTAATGATATGGGTAGCTTCAGGGCCATGAGTAGGACATAACTTCTTCACAAACTTAAGCCTAGATATGATTGGATAGAGAGATAGAAGTTCAAAATCTTACCTGTTCAGCTTGAATCGTGTACAACAATGGAGGTACTTTTAATGCAGTGTGAGGACTTGTACAGCTTGCTTGAGGTCCAAGGATACTTCCTCTATGCTTGGTGTGCCTTGAATCCTTCTTAATCACTCCATGGAAGTCAACCTGCAAGAGAGAAAAGTGAAAATGGCACACTTGGCTATGGCTATTACAGTCTGTTTTCAAGGCTTGGGATAGTTTGTATGAATGGTAGGGAATGTATTTGAACTGGTTTGGATGAAAACGCACGATGGAATGATGATGGCCAAGTCAATCTGCAACAGGGACTCTATTTTGCAGAAAAAATATGCTTTGATGGATGAGGAGGTATTGAGGACTAAGGGCTCATGTTTTAGGTCTGTTAGGGAGTATGAAGTGTGTTCACAAAGTTGGTTTTAGTTGGTTCTTGCAGGAATGTGAGATGTTGTGTTTTTGCTAAGTTTTCTTCTTCTTTAAGCCAAAGTTGTCAACTTAGATTGTAGGCTCATACAGGCCCCTCAAGCATGCTGCCTCTTCCCTCCTTGATCAGTGGGATTAGTCCATAAACTTGTGCCTAAAAGATCTGCATTGTACTTCTTTGATTTGCTTTTGACATAAAGTGCTTCTTTACAAGAATGGCTAAAATGCTTTTTCCATTTAAAGGTTAATCTTCCATGTAATGACCAAATGAGCAAAATAACATCTTGGCATAAAGGTTTAGCATTTAATTATTGAGTGCAAATGGGATTAGAGGCCTGTAACCTAGCTTGTGCAAGCTGACTTGAAAAATGCAAAGTGTTATGAACATGTATTTGGCCATGAACAAAGTGACTTTTGCCCATCTTGACAAATTTGAATCTCCCTAACCACAAGGGTGTTTGATGAGTTCTTAGACAATTTGGAAAGCTTGGAATGTGTACTACAATCCATATTTGTAATGCAAGTTGAAATTCCAAGGGGAAGCATGTGAAAAGTGGCCATGAAGTTGGGCAAAAATCCTGCCTAAAATAGGTCAAAAAATTTCTAAGTTAAGAATGTTTTGCACCCTTGTTCCAAAAATCATAACTTGGGCTACAAGCTTCTTTTGAGGAAACTTTGTGAATCAAAGTTGTATATTTTGCAATGGACTATAACTTTCATGTTTTGAGTTTTGTTTGAATCCAAATGTATCTTGATGAAAAGATGGGACAAAGTTAGGAAAAAATTGGGAAATTTCATAACTTAGAAAATTTCTAAGTTATGAAATTTCTTCATTTCAAACCCTAATTTGTAATTTTTGATTTCTTGATGAACAAGTTTCATAATTTGACATGTCTTGATGAAAAATGAATCTTGGCATTTGATTTTGACCAAAAAGTCAAAGTTTGACTTTTCAGTATACAGTCAAATTTGGATCAGTTGACTGGAAAATTCATCTGTCAATCTTGTGCATTTGGGATCTTTTGAACTTGTTGAATGTGTCAAGACCATGTCATTGAGTCCTTGAGTCCATATGTGAGCTTGGTTTGCCATTGTCTAGGACAAACAATCAAAAATTGCCTTTGTGCAGTCAAAACCCTAAAAATGACCATTTTGCCCTTTTGGTGATCTGATCAAATTTCTTGTGGAATTGTGATCCAAACTTGATCAAATGGTTCATGTGAGTTCATAATGTTGATGTGGGTCAAAAATCATGAGGTTTGACTGTTAATTAACCACAGTTGACTTTTTCCCCAATACAGCTGATTTCTAGGTCAACTGTCCAATTGACTGGGCAAAGATTGGAATCAAGACTTGAAACTTGGTATGGATAAACTTGTGAGTCCAACATGAAGCATGAAAGTCATTTTGGGCATTTTAGGTCAAAACATCTTTGTGCAAACTCAAACCCTAATTTGGGTCAACAGTGCAAGGAGGAGTCTTGAGCAGAGTAAACCCTAACTTGATCTTGAACTCCAAGGGTCTTGTGGTGAGAAAATATTGATGAAATGGGAGGGCAAATTTTGGGGTACAACACCTGTATATATATATTAACTGCTTAGATGTATACTAACTAGGATTGTATGGCAAGATCTAAAAACAAATGGTAGAACACCTAAAAATACAAAGATGATATAATTTGAAAATTGACACACTTGCACATGCCACTCCTAGGGTACACCTCACTTGGTTGCCTCAAAAGTGGTCATTAAGTATAGGATGTTTTAGAGGTCGTCCTTTTGTCCCAAGATCATAAGTTGCCTCGAAATGGTTGCCTCGGATAAATTGATCTAAGACATTAGGATTACCACTAAGGCATCCTAATGTTGCTTTAGTGACTACAAGTCCCTTAAATCGAATTGACCTGAAAACTCCAACGACGGTACTACCTACTCCTCAATAGTGGGATAGCACTGTCATAAGGACGTTTGTATAATTTAATTCCTTTTTGAGTAGGTAGAGGTTCTTAAGTACTTGCTCCTTTAAAAAACAAAACAAAACTTTTCGCACTTACACTTTCTTCAAAAACAAAACAAAACTCTTTTCAAAACCCACAAACACAAAGAAAAAAGCAAACTTTTGAAAACATAGTGAGCAAGTACCTAAGAGCCCGTGGATAACCACAGATAGAAAGGGTGCTAACACCTTCCCTTTCTCTAATCTACCTCCCGAACCCGAGAAACAATCTCGAAAAGGAATTTTTTTGTGCTTTTGTCCTTTCCTTGTTGGATAAAATAAAAGACGGTGGCGACTCTTGCTTACCGCGACATTTTGCAAAAACAAACGCAAACGCGAACCAGCATTAAAAAAAACAGTCAGTTCTCATTCCCACCGATCACAGATGTGTTTAGAGATTCAGCTTTGGTCATCAGTCAGATCAAAGGAGAGTGGGACACTAAGCACCCAAACCTTATCCCTTACAAAGAACATGTTTTGACATTGTTACCACATTTCGAGCAGATTACCTTCGAGAACTTACCACGAGAAGAAAATCAGCTAGCAGACGCTTTAGCCACAATGTCATCTATGTTTAAACTTAATTGGGATAACGAGGCTCCCAAAATCACCATTGAACGAATGGACGAACCAGCACACTGTCACGAGATTAGTACTGAAGAAGTAGTGGACCAGCCTTGGTTTCATGAACTCAAAAGGTATCTCGAGGCTCAAGAATATCCAGAAGGAGCTTCAATCAATGATAAAAAGTTCTTAAGGAGATTCTCCGCTAAGTTCTTCCTAAGTAATGGCATCCTGTACAAGCGTAATCATGATTCTATTCTGCTCCGGTGTATGGATAAGATTGAAGCTGAAAAGATCATGGCTGAATTACATGAAGGTAGCTTTGGCACTCACTCTAGTGGGCATACGATGGCAAATAAAATCCTATGGGCGGGCTATTATTAGTCTACCATGGAAGCAGACTGCTATCAACACTCCCAGACCTGTCATAAGTGTCAAATATATGCAGACAAGGTGCACGTGCCTCCGGTTCCTCTAAATGTCTTAACAACTCCTTGGCCCTTCGCTATATGGGGAATCAATATGATTGGGAAGATCAAGCCTACAACCTACAATGGACACCATTTCATTCTAGTGGCTATTGACTATTTCACGAAGTGGGTCGAAGCAGCTTCCTTCGCATATGTAACTAAGAATGTTGTTGCCCGCTTCATCAAACATAATCTTATTTACCGGTATGGTATCCTAGAAAGGATCATCACTGATAACGGTACAAATCTTAACAATACTATGATCACTGCCTTGTGCGAGCAGTTCAAGATTCAACATCACAATTCGTCCCCCTATCGGCCGAAGATGAATGGTGCATTCGAAGCTGCTAATAAAAACATTAAAAAGATCATACAGAAAATGACAGTCACCTACAAAGATTGGCATGAGATGCTACAGTTTTCTCTCCACGAGTACCGTACCACGGCTCGTACATCAACTGGGGCAACACCCTATTCTTTGGTTTATGGCATGGAGGATGTCTTGCCTATCGAGGTTCAAATCCCCTATTTGAGAATTATGAAGGATGCAGGTTTAAGTGAGGACGATTGGATCCAGACCTGGCTTGATCAACTGAATTTAATTGATGAAAAGAGACTTACTGCTGTTTGCCATGGTTAGATGTATCAAAAAAGGATTATCAAGGCTTTCAACAAGAAAGTCCAACGCCAAGTATATCAAGTTGGAGATCTGGTGATCAAGCGCATCATCTTGCCACAAAGTGATCCCAGGGGCAAATGGACTCCTACCTATGAGGGACCATTTGTAATCAAGAACATCTTCTCCGGTGGGGCAATGATCTTAACCACCATGGACGTCGACGACCTGCCACACCCTGTGAACACAGACATAGTCAAAAGATACTATGCATAAGAGACCCGCTAGGTTGACACACCTAGGCAAAAAGGGGCATCCCAGCGAACCAAAAGGTTCGGGAAAAAATTAGGGATAAAATAAAAAAATCTGTACACCCGGCAAGTTGAAAACCTGAAAGGGCGACCTCGGCAAAAACGGGTTTCTCGGTGGATTGAAAACTCGAAAGGGCGGTTCAGGAAAAAGTTAGGGAATTAAAGCGTATGACTATGTCTCATAGGATCACTTTGAGGACAATCTCTTCACTGATAACTCGGAGCTTCTGATCAATTCAATCATCTTTGGACGAAGCAACGAATAGACAAGATATTCAGAGATACAAAGGCTATAGCAGAATGGGAGCCCCATGGGATTATCGCACATAGCTATCTTTCTTTGTATAAATTTTTCTTATTTTTATGACACTATCCTCTTACTAGGATGTATGTCTCCTTTGTACAAAATACTTATTCAAAGTGAATACAAAGATATCTCTTTAAAGTACAGAAAACTATTTGTCCTTTTCTTTTTACACTTGTGTTTTATTTGCAAAAACGTCCAATGATTCATTAATGAACATATGCATTTGAACATAATTACTGTTTACAAATAAACAAAATGGAAAAGAACAATTATTGACAGGTTGAAAGAATAGGAAAATGTCTTTAGGCTATTCCATGAGCAATCCCTACAGTACGTCATTATCCCCAGCGGAGCTGAAACTTCAAACTATTAATCCCCGGTGGAAACCATCCAGTTTCTCCAAGTTCCCCAGCAAGTTGTCTTGAAGCCTGAAAATCAACCGGATAACGGCTAACTTTTGTTTCTCCCTAACCTAGGATAATTCCCCGGTAGAGTGGCAGACGACCGAAACTCTTGAACTTTTTCCCAAACAGGAATAAGCTTTTTCCCCATAGAGTTTTCTTTGTTCCCCGACAGAATGAAGACTCCCATTATTAATGCCCAGTAGAAGTCATCAAAATTCTCTGGATCCCCCAAGTAGATTACTCAAGCAGTATATGGCATTGCTCACAACAGAAATTTTGTCAATTACTCCAACTTCAAGACATGAAGAATCCACATATCCTCAGCAGCAGTCAAGGATTTATTTTCCTCAGCAATACAACAAATCAGCTAACATGCGCATACATTACATCCATATATCATAAACATTGATAAAGCACATATATTGCATCATACATTTCATGTAACATAATTTTGTATTCCAGCTAACATTTTACCCTTTCAGGATAAGATTAACAGCTACTGCTAAACAATGTGCAATCATGATACAGTTCAGATATGCTCCAGACACGGTTGCCATTCTATTACTCATTCAGATTTCAACTATCAGATACAGTTCAGATACGCTCCATACACGGACGCCATCTTGATACTTATTCAGATTTCAAGTTCAGACACAGTCCAGATACGCTCCAGACATGGAAGCCATTCTGTTACTTATTCAAATTCTGCTTTCATGATACAGTCCAGATACGCTCCAGATACGGTTTCCATTATGTTACTTATTCAAACTTCAAAATTCAGATACAGTTCAGATACGCTCTAGACACGAAATCCATTCTTTTTCTCATTCAGATTCAAGTTCATGATACAGTCCAGATACACTCCAGACACGGATGCCATCCTGTTACTCATTCAGATTCATCTTTCAGATACAGTACAAATACGCTCCAGACACGGGTGCCATCATGTTACTCATTCAGATTCATCTTTCAAATACAGTACGGATACGCTCCAGACACGGATTCCATTTTGATACTCATTTAGATTTCAACTTTCAGATAAAGTTCAGATACGCTCCAGATACGGATGCCATTCTGGTACTCATTCAGATATCAGCTTTCAGATACAGTATGAATACGCTCCAGACACGGATGTCATTCTGATACTTATTCAGATTTCAAGTTCATATACAGTACAGATACGCTCCAGACATGGATGTTATTCTGTCTCTCATACAGATTCAGTCTCCAGATACAGCTCAGATACGTTCCAGATACGGACACCATTATGATACTTATTCTTTTAACTTACAACTTATAATTCAACAAACATTCCTGGATGGCATCTATAAGCCCACCTCCAACAAGATTCTATCACCTCTCCAAATGGCATCTTTAAGCCCATTCCCTCAACTACACTTTGTCGAGTGCAAATTTACGGGCACTCTGAGTGTCCAATCATCTTTTACCTTCGAGTCACAAACGGAAAAGCTCGCCAATCTAACTCTTCAGGTTCAAGAAGATTGAACAGGGGAAGCTGTTTTACCCCAAAATTTGCCCTCTCATTTACCAAGACTTTTCTCACAAGACTTCTTTGACTCAAGAAAAGATTAGGGTTTGGTCAGCTCAAGACATCTCATCTTGCACTGATAACCCAAAATTAGAGTTTGAGTTTGCACAAGGATTTTTGGACCACCAATGCTTCATGTGACTTTCATACATTATTTTGGACCCCTAAGATTGCTCATTATAAGATTCAAGCCTTGAACCACATTTTTGATCAGTCAATTGGATAGTTGACCTAAAAAACAGCTGTATTAGGGAAAAAGTCAACCATGGCCAATTTACAGTCAAACTTCATAATTTTTTATCCACAACAACATTTTAGACTCATATGTACCATTTGATCAAGTTTGGATCACAACTCCTCAAGAAATTTGATCAAATCATCAAAAGGGCAAAATGGTCAAAATTAGGGTTTTTACTGAGAAAGGGAAAATTCTGATTTTTAACTTAGCAAATGACCAATTGAGTTCAAGCATGATTTCAAGGATTCAATGGCATCATCTTGACTTAATTACATGTATCAAAACATCTCAAGTTCATTGGATTGACAGATGAAATTTGCAGTCAACTGTACACTGAAAAGTCAAACTTTGACTTTTTGGTCAAAATCAAGTACCAAGAGTCATAATTCATCAAGATATGTCAAAATGTGAAACTTGTTCACCAAGAAAACCAAATTTGAAAATTAGGGTTTGAATTTGAAAATTTTCATAACTTAGAAATTTTCTAAGTATAAACATTTTCTTATTTTTTCCCAACTTTTCACCACTTTTTCACCATGATGCATTTTGATTCAAGGAAAGTCCCCAACAGGAAAGTTGTAGACCTCCATGAAATATACAATTTTGATTCACAAACTTTTCCCTAAATATGCTTAGATCTCAAGTTATAAATTTGTGAATACATGGTCATGAACTTCTTAACTTAGTGAAATTTTGCCCTAATTTAGGCAAGTTTTAGACCCAACTTCATGGCAATTTTTCACCTAGTTCCAAGAGGTATCTCAAAATTAATTTCTAAGATGGATTATAAAGAACATTGCAAGATTTACAAAATTTCCAAGAACTCTCCAGGATCGTTTTTGAGTAGGGAGAATCGAAGAGAGGAAGTTGGCATTTTCTCACTTTTTGTTCAAGCCATTTTCATGAAGAACCAAGTTGCAAATCAAACTATGTTGGCTATCTCATGCTTTATAGGTCCTAAACTTGCTACACACTCCTTAATTAAATGCTTACTCAGTTGACAAAGCTTCTATTCATGCTTTTGAACCTTTATCCAATTGATAATTCCACTTATGGCAAAAAGGTTCCATTGCCATTTTCATAAAGGGCAACTTTTGCAAACTTTGTGATCTTGAGCATTGGACCCGTCCCCTTGATACAAGCAAGTACCACAAACCAAAGGCAACTTGTAGGGAAGAAATACCAACCATAAGCAAGCTGGTACAAGCATGAGAGTTTTGCCTTGTCACTTTGCTTCAAGTACAAGAAAAGTTGCAAAAAGGCTAGGGCTTGTACAGCTGATAGAGAGCTAACTTAAAACCATTTCTATACTAATATGAAAATAATATGCAACACATAAGACGCGGGGCAAGGACCTGAAACTCTCTCAAGCTGAAAAACACCTAAAACCTGTCCAAAACTACAGTTTCTGCATATACACATCCAGCATCCATTTGGCTCGTGCGTTTTGTGTTTAGACCATTCAAACATCTTACATATTAGATATCAAACTCATCCAAACCATCATCACTGTTCTGTAACCTATGTTTCACCATTTGCCATTGTTAACTTTGAAGCTTGCAGTTGGACTTGGTCAGGGAGTTCTAGCCACTTTCAGAGCAAGGTAGGGGTTGGAATAGATTCAGGGAAGCTCAAGCAATCATCAGGCCTCCATCAAAGTCCCTGCATTTCCATACACGATTCCAGATGAAGGAGGTATTTTCTCAAACTCTATCTCTTTGTACAGGCAACTCAGGCCACGATCTGTGAATAAAAAGTGTAGTTCTCATCCTAACGAAGCTATACATATCATTATATTGCATTTATATTACTTGTGCTAAGAGAATTTGGAGTTTGAAATCTCTGAAAATTTTAGGTTAGGATTTAGGGATTTCAAAATTCTCTTTGATCTTTGATAGATAGATTACATAATTTATATGGTTGGAATCGTGAGTTCAAATGCTACATTTTTCATGTTATAAGTTTTAATTTTTATGCAAGCATGAGGAAGTTACAGGTCTAACTGGCCAAGGCATGAGGAAGAGGAAGACAGGACAGGGACGAAGTTGTTTGGGCTTTTTGCTTCCTGGGCTTTTTGTTTTTGCTAGCACTACCATTGTTTTGCTTTCTCACCCCCTGCTAACTCTTTTCATATTTTATTTTATTTTTCATTTTTATATTTAATTTATTTAATTATTTTCTTTAATGATAAAAATCCTAAAAAATAATTTAATTTTTTTTACACTTTTATTATATTTTATTATTATTTCTCACATAAAAAATATAGTTTATTTTGATAAAATATAATTTATTTTCTTAATAAACTTATAAATATAATTAAATATACTTAATATTTTTATTTTACATTTCATACTTACAAATACCTATTTTTTTGCATATATTTATTTTCAATATTTATATATAATATTATTTATTATTTTCATACAAAAAAATGCACAAAATAATAATATAGAAACATTATTTTCTTTAAGTAAAAATTAGGGTTTAACTCCTTTTCAAAAATTAAATATTTTTCCTTTTTTTTTTGGGTTTAAATTAAATATTTATTTAACATAAAAATAAGACATCAAAAATCTCTTTACATGTACATTACATTGCATTACATTTTAAATATTGTATTTATTTTAATTCGCGCAAATTCGATTTGGTTGTAATAATGTATTTAGCTTTATATTTGTGTAAATCCCCATTCAAACTTGCATTTCCCCCTCCCATAAAATTATTGTAATAGCTTAGTATATTTACATTACGCAATTTATTGCTTTCATATGCCATGATTAGTAATTAGGGTTTGTATGACAAGAACGAAACAAAATAAATAGAAAACCCTAAATACAAGACAAAATCAAAAGCATGAAAAATGATACACTTTGCACACAAGAAGCCTTAGGGTTTCTCCCACTTGGTTGCCTAAAATAAAATGGCCATGTTACGCATGCGAAGTATCTTGGCAAAAGAAAAACAAAATATAAGATCATAGCCCCTCGATGACGCTATTCAAAAGTTGCCTTACAAAATGATCTTGGTCCCTCAAAAATGCTAAGATACTTTGCAAACATTGCTAATCATGGTTATACGATGACCCACGCCCGTCCCGTTTACATCCAAAGATAGGGTTGCTTACTAAATCAATGGTAAGCCAACAATGTCAAAGGAATAGAATATGCATAGGAAAGACATTTGAGTAGGTAGATAGCTTCTAAGTTACTTTCTCCATTTCAAAAAATCCTTGTTATTTTCAAAGCAAACACACACATTTCAAAAACACCTTACAAACATTGAAAACATTTTCAAAAAGACAAACATCTTTGTATACATTCTTACAAACGAGAATCATTACAAAGATTGCCTAAATGAATGACCTCTTTTACAAAATACTTTCAAAATCATACCAAACATCATTTCAAACAAACCAAAGCAAGTGATCTAAGCAAATAACTAAGAGCCCATGGAAAACCATGGATGAAAAGGGTGCTAATACCTTCCCTTTTCATAATTTGCCCCCCGAACTCAAGAAAACATCTCAAAGGTCTTTCCTATGCTTTTTGACCTTTCCTTTTGGATAAAAGAAAAGTCGGTGGCGACTCTTACTAACCGCAACATTTGCGACAAAACGAAAAACCTCAAGTCAGTTATCCCACCGCATCACAGTAGGGCTATAAGAAGGAACCTGGATAGTAGGGTTACTTCGAAATGAAATCCTGGATAATAGGGTTACTTCTAAATGAGCCAAATGATCAGCTAATACACTTCCCTTGATTGCTTTCTGGGTTGTGTATTGGATATCGTATTCGGTTAAGATCATATGCCATCTTGCTATTCTTCCAGAGAGAGCGGGCTTCTCGAAGATGTACTTGATCTGATCCATCTTAGATATCAACAAAGTAGTGTGGGTCAACATGTACTGTCTTAGTCGGAGAGCAGCCCATACCAAAGCGCAACAAGTTTTCTCGAGCAGTGAGTATCGTGATTCACAGTCAGTAAACTTTTTGCTAAGGTAGTATATGGCATGCTCTTTTCGACCAGACTCGTCATCCTGCCCCATCACACACCCCATTGAATTGTCTAATACTGTTAAGTACATTATCAAAGGTCTTCCTTCAATCGGAGGCATCAGGATTGGTGGTTCTTGAAGGTATTCCTTGATTCTTTTAAAGGCAGTCTGACACTCGTCATTCCACTTTACCATTTGATCTTTCTTCAGGAGTTTGAAGATCGGCTCACAAGTAGCAGTCAGATGTGAAATGAACCTGGAGATATAATTTAGGCATCCCAAGAAACCTCTAACTTCCTTCTCAGTACGGGGAGCCGGCATCTCTTGTATGGCCTTCACCTTGGCAGGGTCTACCTGAATACCTTTGTCACTGATGATGAACCCCAGAAGTTTACCAGACCTTACCCCGAAGGTGCACTTGTTCGGATTCAGTCTCGACTTGTATGTCTTCAACCTGTCAAACAACTTTTGTATATGATCAAGGTGCTCTTCCTCGTTTTGAGACCTGGATATCATGTCATCAACATAAACCTCTATCTCAGGTGAATCATATCATGGAACAAAGCTACCATGGGTCGCTAATAAGTTTCCCCACCATTCTTCAACCCAAAAGGCATCACCTTGTAACAGAAAGCGCCCCACTGTATGATGAAGGTTGTCTTCTCCATGTCTTCAGGATCCATCTTGATCTGGTTGTAGTCAGAGAAACCATCCATGAAGGAAAAGATTTTGTGTTGTACGGTGTTTTCAACCAGAACATCGATATGGGGAAGCGGGAAGTCATCCTTGGGGCTTCCCTGTTCAGGTCTTTGTAGTCCATACACATCCTTACCTTACCATCCTTATTAGGTACCGGAACAACATTAGCAACCCACTTCAGATAGGAGGTGACAGATAAGAACCTAGTGTTGAACTGTTTCATAACCTCTGCTTTAATCTTCTCTGATATTTCAGGGCGCATACGGCAGACCTTTTGCTTAACCGAAGGACAATCTTATTTAGTCAGAAGATGATGTACCACAATATCAATGTCTAAACCAAGCATGTCTTTGTATGACCAGGTGAAGATCTCAACATAGTCGTGCAACATCTGTATCAGCCGTTGTTTGACATTAGTCTCCATATTTGCACCGATCTTGACTTCTTTTCTGTCTACCTCTGTGCCCAAGTTTATCGTCTCAACCGGCTCTTCATGAGGTTGTATAGCCCTCTCTTCTTGCTGTAACAGTCTAGCAAGTTCTCCAGGCACCTCACAATCTTTCTCACATTCGTCCTCGGCTTGGTTGATCGGATTTTTGAAGTTATAACTGGAAATAGTAAAATTGTTATCAATGGGATCCAGAGTGGATATTGATCTGCAGTTTGATATATGATTTTGTGTAAGAGCATAGTTGTATTGATAAAGTGAAAAGCATAAAAGGAAAACAGAGAGCGCAAAATTTGTATACAAGAAACGTCCAATGTTTTATTGATGACATATGAAAATGACATATAATAACCCTCACAAATAAACCATTGTGCCTCGGGTAAGACACAAGGCCATAGAGTTTATATTGTTTATTACAAATTCAAAAAACAAGTAAGATAATTATTGCTGAACAAAAGAAATCGGCACAAAATATTTGGTCGTTCAGTTACTAGGTCCACCGTTGGTAGTAGGGTAGATCCAGTTGTCAATATCAGAATCCTCATCATTGTCTTCTATAGCGTTAACCCCACGATTGTTGATGCATAGGGGAGTTCCTCTAGCCTGATAACATCGAACAGCCCTTTGAGCTCCTTCTTCAACTACTTCTCTGGCGTCCTTGAGAGAAGACATCTTCAAAGGAGGCTTGGTGATCTTTGGCACGTTGGTGATAGTCTCGGTTGATGCCATGATCTGGGGAACCTCTTCAAAATTTTGACAAGGGGTCTCTATGAATTCCCCGTCCATCTCCACATACCTAAAAGAGTTCAGGTGGCTTACCATATACTCCTCTTCTCCATGCACGGTAACAATCTTCCCCTTCACTGGATACTTCAGCATTTGGTGCAGCGTAGAAGTAACGGCTCCAGCTTCATGGATCCAAGGACGACCCAACAAACAAGAGTATGATGGCCTGATATCCATCACGTAGAAGGTGGATTCAAAGGTCTGGGAACACACTTTGACAGGGATGTCCACCTCCCTATGCACCATTCTTTTTTAACCATCGAAATCCCTCACCACAATGTTACTGGGCTTTAAGGTCAAACCTTCACAATCTAGCCGATCAAGAGCCTTCTTTGGAAGAACATTCAGTGACGATCCAGTTTCCACTAGCACATGAGCCATAGTAGTGCCCCTGCATTCGATCGAGACATACAGAGCATCATTATGCTTTTTCCCCTTTGGTGTCAAATCAACATCTGAAAAACCCAACCCATTGTCAGCAGTCAAACTGGCCACACAGTCTTTGAGTTGGTCAGCGGAGGTTTCTTACGGCACATGCGCAGTCTTGAGAAATGCGATCAAAGCTTTTGCATGGGCCACAAAACACATGCTCGACCACATTGTAGTCGCTCTTCTTGATCATTTTTAAAATTTCCTCCATTTCTTGCTTAGAGGATTCCAAAACAACTTTTCTAGGTGCCTCCGTCCGAGTAGGCTCACCTATAGCTTCTTTTCCTCGAGTCCCAGATGACTCATCGACAGGGGTAACAACTGGAGTAAGGATGGGAGTAGTAGCAGAAGTACTAGCAGGAACAACATATGGAATAACAACAGGCTTAACAACAGTCTTCGGGGAGATCTCGGGAGAGAAAACCCTTCTACTTCGGGTAACTTTGTTGGTCCCGACAATGTTACTAACATCGAGATCAGCCTCTTCAGTCTTCAAATCCTGTTTGACGCCATGGTAGTAAATGTCAGCACCATAATTCCAAGGAACAACTTTGTCCGAGGAGTACGGTACAGGTCCAGGAAAAGTGATTATCAATGGAGCAATTCTTGGAGCGATTGTAATCCTAACAAGTCTTTTAGGGGAGACCTTGGAAGGATTGGCGGAAATGGTTATGATAGCAACATCTTCATGCAGAACAGTTAGAACCAGAGTTTTTTCGAACAAAAACTCTCTGTTATCCATCAGGCACTAAACACCTGCTTTCAGCAAATAACACCCATAAGGTAGAGATAAACACATGTGGCAACCTTCACCACAACCCATAAATAAACTGGCTACTAACAAATTCTTCTTGGCAGTCATGAGAGGAGTGGAGACTTCATCAACAGAGGTAACAAATAGATCAGTATCAACGGTATTAACACCACGGTTGTGCTTGAGCATGGGGGAAGTTATGACATTAGGCTTCTCTGGAGCATCAAACTCAATCTCCTTGGCTTCGATCAGATCCTGTATCTTATTCCTCAGAGCCCAACATTCATTTGTATCATGGCCTAGACTCTTAGAATGGTAAGCACACCGAGCGTTTGGATTATAACAAGGAGATGTGGTGTTAGGATTATTGAGAGCCTCCTTTAAGGTTGCCAAGTTAGATCTTAATAGATGGGGTAAAACCTCAGTCAACGTCATATTAATCTGGGTGAACTGACTTGGCGGTCTTTCTACCCTTTGCTGATTGTTTTGTTGTTGATTAACCGCAGGCTTAGGTATCATTACAGCCCCTACCGTTGGACGATGCTCGGTTCTGCTCTGACCTCTCGGATTATAAATAGCATTGACCTCCTTCTTACTTGTGAATGGCTTCTTCACTATACTTGAAGAGGTGTCTTTATGGATCTTGCCACTCCAGATCCTAGCTTCTACCCTTTCTCCAGTCAATATCAGCTCGGTGAAACCAGTTGAGGAACTACCAATCAAATGATTGAAGAACGGATCAGACGGCGTACCAAGAAACATGTCCACCAACTCCCTATCAGACAAAGGGGGTTGGACTCTCCCTGCCAGATCTCTCCACTTCTACGCATAATCCTTAAAACCTTCGCTTGAACCCATGGACATACTCTAGAGTCAAGTACGGGTAGGAGCAAGGTCAACGCTATATTGATACTACTTATAAAAAACAGCATCCAGATCTTCCCAGTTGTGGACATTGATTCTCTCCAGCTGATAGAACCACTCGAGCTGAGTCCCGGACAAACTGTCCTGAAAGAAATGGACCCACAAGTTCTTATCAGCAGTGTGAGGCTGAATCTTCCTCACATAAGAACAGAGATGAAGCTTGGGACAAGACACCCCATCATACTTTGCAAATACCGGAGCCTTGAACTTCGGGGGGATGAAAAACCCAGATACCAAACCCAGCTCTTCGAAATCCAGTTCTGGTACTCTTTGGATCTTCATTGCATTCAGACGATCCTCTAACTGCTTGTATCTATCCTCAGCCGGGGGATATTATTCTTCATTGTAATCAGTGTCATTATCAGAAACCTCTGGGCTAGGGTCCTCCTCCCTTGTTTCTCCCTCCCGATTCTCCCCTTCTTTGGATGAGGAGGTCAGATCAATCAGTTGCTTCAACGGTCCCTTGAATCTTCTGCCCAGATTCAGGACACCGGCGGTCTTCTTTGTCTTCTTCTTCCTATCTTTCAGGATAAGGGCCTTCAAATCTTCCTGCCCTTTAGCCAAAGTTACGAACATTTTCTAAAATTGGGAGTTTTGTGCCTGGAGATCCTTGATACTTTGTTCAGAAGTCATTATTGCTGAAATAAACAGCGAAGACGATGAGAAACCTGTTATGAAGCTTGTTTATGCAATGTCATGGATGATATGCGTATGCAATGATTTCAAGGACTTTGGGAAATTTAAATTTGTGAACCCAAAATGAAATAAAGATTCTATTAGTAGAATTCAAAATACAATTGCCTTTTAGGCGTTACAATTGAAAATTCTAAAAACTAAAAAAGATCAAGTTTCCCATGGATGCTTCCTCTTCGTGCCGAGATAGACATTAAGGCTTCTTTCCTCATGAAGCTGCTTTGTGAGCTCTAAAACTTTCTTATCCTGGGCATAGAACTGGTCCCTATAAGTATCCCGCTCCTTCTTCAACTGAATCTAGGACCTCTGTAATTCTTCAAGATCAATGGGCATATCAGGATGAAAAACCGTGTAGGGAATATCCCCTTTAGTAATGGGCTCCATAATCACTGGTATCACAGCTATGTATGGCATCATCAGTTTCTGAGCATAATCTGATACCCATTGGAGATAAGGTTCCATAGGAATGGAAGTCTTCGGTCCCAAAGTCTTAATGTCAAATCTGTTTACCATGCCCCAAGCTTGTATGAACCTTTGGTGATACCCTTGAACATCATCCTCATAGTTAAACGCAATTCCCTAGATAAGAATCTCATGAGGACCGTCCCTTCGAGCGTCATAAAATTGTCGCAGAGCCAATGAAGGATTATAAGTTATACCTCCCCTAATGCCAAGTAGTGGGACATTAGGGAATTCCCTGCAGCGGTCAATAATAGAAATATCTCCCATAGACCGGGAATACTAGAGAATATCCGTGTGAGAAAGTGACATTATCCTTTGCGACCAACCCAAACCTTTTTCATTCTTCAGCACTGACTTAGGGATGTGAGAAATAAACCACCTCGACAATAATGGCATGTAGCACATAAGAACCCCTCTTCTCTTTATAGTACGAGTGTGGAGAGCATGCAAGATATCTCCGAGCAAAGTAGGCACAAGGTTGCGAGAGAGGAAGATCTTGATATCATTCACATCCATGAGTGAGTCTGGATTAGGGAATAGTACTAACCCATAAATTAGAAGATCCAAAACCTCCTCAAAAGCCTGAAAGTCCAAATCATTCCAAAACAGCTGGGCCTTCTCTATTAGGAACTTGGCTAGAAAACCCTTGACTCCGCTTCTTATTTCCCAATTGGATACCACATCGGCCCGTTTCAGTTGCAAGGCTGAGGAAATGACCTCTAGCTTGGGAGCTTCTTCTAAACCTGTGAAAGGTATCTGGCCAATAATATGTAGATTCAATAACTGAGAGAACTCTTCTATGGTAGGCACCAACTGATAGTCTGGAAAGGTGAAGCAGTGATGCTTGGGATCAAAGAACTGAAAGAGTACACCCATCATCTTTTCATCAAATCTCGAAGTAACCAGGTTGAGAAGTCGACCATACCTCTTAGTGAACGAAGAAGTTTCAAGAACCCTTAATACTAGCTCATTGAGTTGGAGAGGTATTCTCACAAAGCTGATTCAGATAGTGTTTCTACGAGCGGAAGCCATGATCTACAAAACAGAACAAAGATAAATTCCCTCGGTCCTTGAAATGGTCAGTGTAATAAGAATGGATGTTATGTCATGATGCATGATGTTATGCTCAAACAGAGTAAATCACACACAAGCAAAGCACACAAAAGACCTTAGGTTCAAAGGCTTTCATGAGGCTAAAGGTAAGTACCCTCTTGAAGTTTAGTTGGTTTCAAACCTATCTTACAAAAGTAACTGGGTTATAAGAATTCTCAATATCACTGATCATCCTTTATTGGGCATTGTTTCAACTCAGGCAATCGTTTCTTGCGGCCGAAATATCTTGAAAGTTTGATCTTAATGAGTATAGCATCGAGTATTAACCAATCCTCAGCTTTATACCGAGTCCGACTATCTCACTACTTTCTAATGGCCAAGTTTGTCCAACTAAGGTTCTAAGGTCCGTTACTGCTTTATGACACCACGCGACGGCCTCGTATTCTCCTCGTTTTCACACGAAGGATACCGGTACCAACCAAAGTTTCACACCAACACAGCCATCGCTTAAACCATGTCAGTCTACGCCGTACAGTCTCCACGATCTATTGTTCTTTACCTAAAAAGTGTCCCCAGATCCGAGTGTAGGATCTTCAATAATACACAAGCAAAACCTTTAAAGATAAAGCAGGCAAAACAAACAAGAAAGCAATTTAAAAATGACCTAGATCCTAAGGTATACCCCACTTTATTAGTTCACTCCCCAGCAGAGTCGTCAGTTCTGTGATACGGTGGCAGAACCGACTATTCTTAGTTACTACTGGTTTTGCATTTTTTTTGTTTGCAAATGTACGGTAAGCAAGAGTCTCCACCAACTTTTATTTCATCTAACAAAGGAAAAGGAAAAAGAACAGAAAAAACCTTTTTCGAGATGTTTTTGAGTATGGGGGGTAGATTATAGAAAGGGAAGGTGTTAGCACCCTTTTTATGCATGGTTTTCCATGGGCTCTTAGGTACTTGCTCATTCTTAAATTGCTTTTGTGTGTTTGTATGTTTGAAAAAAGTTTTAAATTTGCCTTAGTGCGGCGTTTCACTTTATGGTAACCCTTGTATCAGTCCTCAAGGGTGTGATAAAATGTTTTTGAAAACTTTAGTTTGAAAAGTGTAAGCGTGAAAAAAAGTTTGTTTGAGCAAGTACTTAAGAGTTTCTACCTACTCGAAAAAGTCTGTTCATTTCCTTATTTCCTTTAGACAACGCTATCCTACTATTAAGGAGTAGGTAGCTCCATCGTGGGAGTTTAAGGGATAATTGAGAGGGACAAGTATAATCACTAAAGCAATGGTTAGGAAACCTTAGTAATTACCCTAGAGTCCAAAAGATCTTTCTGAGGCAACATTCAAATGGGTCATTTTTTATCTTTCGGGACTAGAGGGCAACCACTAAAACTCCCTATACTTCACGACCGTTTACCGAAGGCAACCGAAGTGGGGCAAACCCTAGGAGTGAGCATGTGCAAGTGTTTGTTTTTTCAGTTATTATCTTTGCACATTTAAGGTTTTCTACTATTTTAAATTATGATCTTTTGCATATAATCCTATTATCAATCATCTAACAGTTTAATTAATCACAAAAAATAAAGTGCGAGAAATTTAAACCTAGCTATTACAAGGCTTTGGGGAGGGGATTACATAATCAAAAAAATTGGGGAAAAAAGTAAATGAAAATAGTAAACCTAAGTTAAAACTATTACAAACTTGGAGCAATTACATTAATTGGAAAAATAATGAAATAAATACGCGCGATGAAATTAAATACCGAATCAAAATTAAATTCGAAGACATTTAATTTAACATATAAAAAAAAATTGGGATTTTTGAGAAAAAATAATTAAGTTTGCAAATTAACCTAATTTCTAATTAATTTTAATTATGAAAAAAAAGAATTTTAAGTTATCCTAATTAACCTAATTAATTAATAGAATTAAATATTTTATAAAAAAAACTAATTCTAATATTTTTTGTGTTTTTTTATGATTTTTGATTTAATTAAAAAAAAGATTTTCAAAGCAATTAAAAAATAAATAAAACAAAAAAAGTTAAAGAAA
Source organism: Vicia faba (assembly GCA_948472305.1). Lineage (NCBI taxonomy): Eukaryota > Viridiplantae > Streptophyta > Magnoliopsida > Fabales > Fabaceae > Vicia > Vicia faba. The sequence goes on along the minus strand of OX451736.1, from coordinate 66,980,143 downwards.
TTTAAAATAAAAAAATTGGGATGGGCCTGATGTTAGAATCAAATCTGGGGGTGCAGAGTTGAACTTTCCAGGCCCAGAATAGCTTGCCCATTTGCGCTGGATCCACTGGGGATCACCTTCAGGGAGTGCACCGTCTGTTGCACTTGTGATGTGTTAGATCTGGGCCATTTGATGATCCAATGATGAGATGTTGAGGTGTATGGTAGGCACATTTGGACAAATAGTACTAGATCTGCAGTTAAACATTAGGAAAAATATTATGTAGGAGGCAGGGATCGAACCCCTGACCTCCTACACACGCGCGCCTTGGAGCCTTCCCCGCTTGCCACTGAACCATTTGCTTCATTCGTTAATACAAATACAAATAATATATTATAAATAATGAAAAGTCAGCTTCCTATACAAACACGCAAAAATTTAAATAGACCAGTGGTGTGCTGCCACGCCTTCATCTTCTTCCCCAAGGCCTGTTGTTTTAGAGAGAGCTTTTACCTACGGACGAACTCGTCAGTATAGGCTGTAATGACTGTTCTTGTGCGTGGCTACAAACCTACAAACTTTAAAAATACAATCCAAGCAGAATAAATTCCATCCAAAGCCATGGATCGATTGCAAATCAACCCCTGAACACGAAGAGGTCCTTAATTTGGCATAATTTTGCCTCTAACTAGGGTTCCCCAAATTGGAGCTCTGGAACCCTAGCCATGGCAGATGTCCATACCTGCACTCAAACTTCAATCAAAGTATTCCAGTATGTTATAAATATGATAACAAGCAGAGATATATGATCAAAAATGCTTGTGATGCAAGAATCATTGCAATCGAGTTTTAGAAAAAAGGGCAAACCGTGATGTTCGTGTAACGCGTTTCTGGGCTTGTTGAGACTTGATGATGCTTGCAATCGCTTCAGAGGATGCCGAGGGATGTGATTTGATCCTTGGAATGGCTTGGAACGGCCTGTATAAGGGAATACGATCTGCACTTTTTTGACAAAAAGTTGAACTTTGTTCTTGCTTTAGGGAGGCAGGATGCGCGTGAATTCTTTTTCTTTGGGTTCACGAAGCTTCTGTATAAGTAGTGAATCCAATTAGGTCAATAAAATTAGCAAAAATCCAAAGATGTAATGGCCTTGAAGTTTGATTCAAATCTTTCCAAAATTGGAGGTTTCCCTTGTTTTGGAGCTTGCACAATTTGTTTTGGCCATTGACAAAATATGAGATCTATAATTCAATGCAAAACAAATCTCATTCCACAAATTTGATTTAATTCAATTTTATTTGAATTTATTTGATTTTTAAATGAATAAAAATCAAAATAAATTGAATAAACAAAACAAAAAGGCATAGAGGGTCCCATAGGTCGTGGACCATGCTAGAATTGAGATTCAATCTTGAAAAGATGGGCCCATGTGGAAAAAAATGCAATTTTGGGCATTGTTGACTTTGTGCAAATTTCCAAAAATGGACAACTTTGACAATGCATATCTCTCTCAATTTTGACCCTAAGAGGGTTTTCTTGGACTTTTTAGAAATCTTAGGATGTCCTCTAAACAACCCTTTTGGTTTCATCTCAATTGGACCTTCCATGTTCATGTAAGGAGCTTTGACCCAAAAGGTGTTTTTGTTGACTTTTTGAAATGACCTATAATGTCTGAATTTATATATTTTCATGAGTGCATTCTTTGAAATTGAGGGATGAAGATAAGTTGTAGGGAATTGAATTCTATTAAAAATAAGCCTTGGATGAGAAATTTCTGATAAAGTATGAGAAAGTTATGCCTGGTCAAAGTTTGGTTGACTTTTCCTATAGAAACCCTAATTTAGCAACTTTTGAGTTTTGATGCATTAGGAGCATTCCTTGAGGAATAATGATCAACTCTTAATTAAATGATGGATATCACTTCAAAATATTTATGTTGACCAAAAATCTTGAAGTTTGACTGTATGTGGGTCACAGTTAACTTTTGACCTAGTATAGTTGATTTTTAGGCATTTGAGCAATTGACTGAGCAAACTTCTTGTGCAAGGCATGAAACTTGACATGGATGATCTTGAGAACATATTAGGGTAATGGAAACCATTTAGGACCTTTGTAACTCAAACATATTGGTGAGGAGTGAAACCCTAGTGTTGTACCCCAAAATTTGCCCTCCCATATTTCTCAAGACATGTCAAGAATAATCTCCAAGTTGCTCAAGTTGGCTCAAGGGTTGGACAGTCAAATCACCTCCTAAGGCAGTCAATTCAAAATTAGGGTTTTGTGTTGCATTAAGGTCCTCATATCCAAATGGCTCAAGTGCTTACCAATGTCTTAATATGTTCTTAAGTTCATCCATATCAAATTTCAGGCCTTGCAGAGGAAGTTTGGTCAGTCAATTGCTCAAGAGGCTCAAAAATCGACTATGCTAGGGCAAAAGTCAACTGTGACCCAAATACAGTCAAACCTCAAGATTTTTTGTCAACATTCTCATTTTGAAGGATAATTCATCATTTGATCAAGGGTTGATCAAGATTCATCAAGGATTGCTCAAGATTCATCAAGATTCAAAAGATGTTAAATTAGGGTTTTGTAGGAAAAGTCAACTCAACTTTGACCAAGCATAACTTTCTCATACTTTATGATAAATGACCCATCCAAAGCTCATTTTGAATAGGATGCAATTTCCTATAATCCATCTTCACACCCCAAGATCAAGAAATGCACTCACAAAAAGTTACAAATTTGGACATTATAGGTCATTTTTGAAAGTCAACAAAAACACCTTTTTTTCCAAAGCTTATAACTTGAGCATGGAAGATAAAAATGATATGAGACCAAAATGGTTGGTTATAGGAAATCTCAAGGTTTCTAAAAAGTCCAAGAAAACCTCCAAAAGTTCAAAATTGAAGAAGTTATGCATTGTTGAAGTTGGGCATTTTTCCAAAATGGCCAAAAGTCAACTATCCTCAAAACTCCAATTTTTGACAAAAGGGCCCACTTTTTTCCACTTGATATGGTCTTGTCATGCCACACATGTGTCCCATCTTTAATTTCATGTCCATTCATTTATTTTTCGATTTTATTTAATTTTTATTGATTTAATTTATTTTAAATCAATATTAAATCAGATAAAATCTAAAAATTGATGTAATGAGATTCTTGTGGTCATTATAGGTCTTCATTGTCAAGATACACCAAACCAAATCCGAATCATGCCTTATGGTGCACAAAATATTTGATTTGAGCCATTTTTGGAAGTTTATTAATGGAAGATCATATCAAATCATGAACCTTCAATGCACATTGATTCAAGCCCAAAGTTTAGACCTAATTCATTCTATAACACTTGTACAAGCCAAGCATAACAGATATACGCCCTAAGGACTACAAAAACGGCAAACTCAGAATTGAAAAAACTTTGAAAAAAGTGGAGATCGAATTCTTGTTTGGAGGTGTTTTCAAGGCAAAAGCTTGACATAGCTCTCTTGTTGGCAATCCCCTGAAGCGATACCAATCAAAACCAAGCCTTCTCATTGCCTAAAACTCGCTGTAAGTGTCCACGAACCAAGCTCTGAACATGAAATCCAAGTCTCTAATTCTTGCATCCTTTCATTAAAATCTTTGCATATTTGTGTTTGTTGTTTGATTTAGAACATTTTGGCAATATTCAATTTTATTTTCAGAGCCTGTATCATGATACCCGAATCTAGGGTTTTCTTGTGTTGTTTTTAGGCATTCTTGGCACAGGTACAATCAAGGAAAACCATGGCCATATTCGTGCTCAGGGAAGAGAGACGATCACATTGGTACCCTTAGCTTGCGTTTACATGGCCTGGGAAGGATTTTTGAAACATCCCACAAACTTTCCTGCAGATTAAAATCCACAGGTAAATAACCAGGTATATTTGGAGAAGACGATAACGTGGCTAGGCGTGATTGGCCAGTTCAAATTATTGGCGCTTATTTTTTTTTATTCCAGGCTTAGTGCGTTGTTTTACATATATTATTTGCTGCTTATTCTAATAATAGATGTGCAAGCCAGTTGAGTTGGCAAGGGAGGCGTGTCATTGAGTGTTGGGACCTGGGTTCGAATCCCAGGTCCCCCAAAACTTTGTTGAATTTTGTTTTCAGGTAATCTCATGCAGCGTTCAAAGATTTGGTCCACCATACGCCTCAAGAATCCACCTGCCAGATGGCTTGCAAATCAAATCCCATGATCCAGATTGAAGGTTCACCGTGAACCCTAGTTAATGCACGCATAGTAAACTGGAAAAGTCAAAGCAGGCTGATTGAAATTGGGCCTGGATTTTGCTGATTCCCCCATCAAATTAAGCCCATACCCCCCCTGAGTATTTCTTTTACTTTTTATTTCTTTTCTTTATTTATTTATTTATTTTGTTAACTATTATTATTATTATTATTAAAAAACTAACCAATTAATATTTTCCTAATAAAATCAGAAAACAAAAAATATTATTTTTATTTATTAAAACTAATTTCACTTTATTTTTTTAAATAAACTCTAACCAATTAATTTAGTTTTTTTTTAATTAGGTATAATTTTAACAATTTTTTGCAATAAATTAAAATTAACTAGAATACTAGGTTTTAACATTTTTAATCATTTTATTTTATTTCCTTAATTATAAAAAACCCAAAAATATTTTCATTCAATTAATTAATTAATTAACTTAGATTTAATTTCCATTTTTTAATTCAAAAAAAATAACAAAAAATATGCTTTCTTTCTTAAAAAAGGGGTCAAAACCCTAAAATACGCCGATTTAATTTTCTCGCACGTGTTTCATCTTTTATCCAATAATGTAACTGCTTCGAGTATGTAATAGTTTTAATTAGGACTTTTTATCGCTTTTATTTACTTTCCGCAATTTAATTTTAAAGGGTTTGTCTTTGGCGATGTAAATACCCGATGCCTTGTAATAGCTTAGATTTAATTTCCCGCAATTTAATTTCCGCACAATATTAACTGTTAGATGTTTAATAAATAGGGAATGCATGACAAGATCAAATCTTTAACCTAAAATCAACATAGCTCACTCATGACATGTATAAAGATAAATAACTGAAAAATAACACACTCGCACATGCGCACTCTTAGGGTACACCTCACTTGGTTGCCTCGAACGTGGTCATTGAGTATAGGAAGTTTTAGAGGTTGCCCTCTTGTCCAAATATCATAGTTGCCTCGAAACGGTTGTCTCGGAAAAATGATCTAAGACATTAGGGTTACCGCTAAGGCGTCCTAACGTTGCTTTAGTGACCACACGTCCCTTAATCGAATTGACCCGAAAACTCCAACGACGATGTTACCTACTCCTCAATAGTGGGATAGCATTGTCTAAAGGACATTAGCACAGTTTAATTCCTTTTTCGAGTAGGTAGATGGTTCTTAAGTATTTGCTCCTTTTAAAACAAAACAAAACTTTTCGCACTTACATTCTCTTCAAAACAAAAACTCTTTTCAAACCCACAAACACAAAGAAAAGCAAAATTTTGAAAACACAATGAGCAAGTACCTAAGAGCCCGTGGATAACCACGGATAGAAAGGGTGCTAACACCTTCCCTTTCTATAATCTACCTCCCGAACCCGAGAAACATCTCAAAAAGGAATTTTTCTGTGCTTTTGTCCTTTCCTTGTTGGATAAAATAAAAGACGGTGGCGACTCTTGCTTACCGCGACATTTTGTGAAAACAAATGCAAACGCGAACCAATATTCCAAAACAGTCAGTTCTCATTCCCACCGATCACACCTAGTTTGAGGCTCATTGTCTTAGGAGGAGGATTTGTCTGGTCAATCCTTAGTTAACTTGAGAAATTGAGGACCTCTAGGAGTATGTTTTGAGTGAAAATGGGAGGGAAAATTTTTGGGTACAACAGACACTATGAGGAAGCCTAATGTTATCCTTAACTTACTCAAGGAACATTATTACAATCCAAAGTATCGCGCTAACGTAGCCACCACTACGTTCGTATCGGTCTACACTGTACAACCTCCATGATTTATTGCTACTTACCTAATAAGGTGCCACAGATCCGGGTGTAGGATCTTTACAAGAATACCCCAAAAAGCCCTCAAAGATAAAGCAGTAAAGCAAACAAAGAAAGCAATTTTAAAATGATCTAGACCCTAAGGTAAACCCCACTTTATAGTTATTCCCCAACAGAGTCGCCAGTTCTATGATACGGTGGCAAAATCGACTATTAATACTGATTTGCATTTTTTATTTGCAAATATCGCAGTAAGAAAGAGTCACCACTGACTTTTATTTTATCCAACAAAGGAAAGAGTGAAAAGAACAGAAAAAGACCTTTTTTTTCGAGATTTCTGAGTAAGGGGGTAGATTATGGAAAGGGAAGGTGTTAGCACCCTTTCCATCCATGGTTTTCCATGGGCTCTTAGGTACTTACTCATTTTTGAAATTGATTTTGTGTTTGAGTGGTTTGAAAAGCTTTGAAAATGCCTTAGTGCAACGATTCACTTTATGGTAACTCTTGTATCAGTCCTCAAGAGTGTGATAACGTGTTTTGAAAACTTTGTTTGAAAAAGTGTTTGAAAGTGTGGTGTGAAAATTTGTTTGAGCAAGTACCTAACAGTTATCTACCTACTCGAAAAAAGACTGTTCTTTTCCTCCTATCCTTTAGACCGTGTTATCCTACTATTAGTGAGTAGGTAACCCTATTCGTTGGATGTTGAGGGACTACCGAAAGGGACATAATGGTCATTTAAGGCAACATGTAAGGATACCTTAGCATTTCGAAGGGTCTATCATCATAAGATCATTTCTCGTAGGCAACTCGGGGGAAGTTTAGGGACTATGATCTTTAAACTGAAGGTCTTTGCTAAGAGTATCCCTATGTTCGAGGGACATGACCATTTTCGAAGGAAACCAAAGTGGGAAATACCCTAGGGGTGCAAGTGTGCAATAGTGTGCTATTTCAGATATTTTATCCTGCAGTTTAGTAATCTATTGATTGATTGATTGGTTAAGCATACACGCCTAGGTTGCTAGCAATTATATACAAGCATATAAAATATAAAAGCAATAAATAGAGGTCCTACGCTATTACAAGACTTTGGTGTAGATACATAAATAATTACTGAGAATGTAAAATGCGGAAATTAAAATCCTAATTAAGCTATTATAAACCGGGCACGGTTACATAATTAACTGAAAATGCTAAAGTAAATAAACGCGCGCATGAATTGAAAATACGTCTAAAATCCTAAGTGAAAGGAATTTTTGTTTGTTTTTTATTATGAAAAGAAATTGAATTAAAAAAAATCCTAAGTCTATTCAATTTTAGTTTTTTAAGAAAATATTAAAACAGTTAATTAATTAATTGACAAAATTAATTTAATGTAAAAAGCTAAGCCTAATTTTTTTGTTGTTTTTTAGTGTTAATTAAAGCTTAGAAGAAGTAAGGACAAGCAGTCCATCGAAAGGAAACAAAAACGAAAGGGTAAAAAATAGGAAACGAAAAGAAGGAATTCTTGGAAGCAAGGCCTGGATCGAAGAGGCTTGGGTTGCTCTTCGATCCAATGAGCTGATCGAAGACCTCATTCGAGGGTCTTGGGGGCACTGCAAGAAAAACGTTAGAAATTGAAACTGTAAGGCCTGGGATTCGAAGAAGCTTGAGAGAATTCACATCTGGGGCGTTCGATCTGGATGTGCTATCCTTCGATCTAGGATGCTGGATCTGCAAGGAAGTTTGTTAGAAATTGAAAATGCAAGGCCTAGGATTCAAAGAAGCTTGGGTGGCCTTTCGATTGCGTGAATTCCCTTTCACCACCTGAGCTTCTTGCTTATTCGAAGTGCATGACGCTTGCTTTTGGTCCTGCAAATTAGATAATTCAAAACTAGACAAAACAGAAAAACGTCCCATTCGAAATCAATCCCTGAACCCGGATCTGGGTTGGTTTAGATTTGTCACAACCAACATCATGGATTTTAAAAGTAGCCATCTTCGAAAAACTCTCTCCATGGGGTTCAAACGTATGAACACTGCAACTTGCATACACTTTGTTAAATCGTTCACAAATAATAACAAAAGCTATGAATATGCAATCATGAGTTTATTTCAAGATTTAAGTGGGATCAAATATTTTTACAACTGGAGGCACCTAGATCTGCAGTCTTGGGCGTGAGATGGTTGGGGCAGAAATGAGCGTACACCTGTGTGGATTCCAAGAACTCGATTGGAGTGTCAACCTGGACGGAAGGTTCCTACAATAAGGTTTTGGAACTTGATGCTATCTTCTGGACTTTCATGGGGCCGTCTCCGTGAGTTTACGTCTAGCCGTTTTTTGTGGCTGCTGCGCATGTATCCCCCCCCCCCCTGTTTTCGTGTGAGATCATGAAGTTTATATAGACAAGGGAATTAGGTCAATATTTGTGTATTAAATCTTGGTCCATTATGATGAAGAGATTTGATTTGATTTCTTCATAAAAGACTTGTTATCTTTGATTCAATCAAGTGCCAATCTATTTCATGCGTTACTGCCAGCCTGTTATGAGTTGTTTGTGAAGGGGTAAGAAAACACTTAGAAGGGGGGGTTGAATAAGTGACTCTTTTCGAGTTTCAATACAAAGCTCAAAACAATAATGGAATAACACAGTTATTTTTATCCTGGTTTGTTTGAACTCAAACTATTTCAGTCCACCCGCCAAGGTGATTTCGCCTTTCTCAACAAGGACTTAATCCACTATAATCAACTGATTACAATCACACAACAACTGTTGTGACTAACAATGCACAAGTAATCTTACAAGTGACTAACAACACTAAGACTTAAATCTAGTCCTAGTCTGCTTGAAAAATCTGACCAAACTTGGTCTCTCAAGGAACAAATACAGTAGTATAATCTTTACAGATAATTGAAATAGAGTTTGCTTCTAATCAAGCTATATCACAACTGTGATTTTTCACTTAGAATATAATACACAAAATGTATGAACTATGAGTTTTTGAGCTTTTGAATCTTTCACGTAGTTTCTTGTTTGAACGTTGTTGTTGGCTTGCAATAAATGTCCTTCTACTTATAGTAGGAATAATAAGACCGTTGTTGCCTTCAGAGGAAATGGAGAGCATTAAATGCTTTGCGTGTATCCTTGCAAAATTCCATTCTCCAAGAAACTAGTTGTAGGCACTTGAGTGCTTTCAGCCGTCTTTGCATTAATTAGCAAACGTCAGATTATAAGAACGTGTTTCCTTTGCTTTGACAAGACAAGTTGATTTAGACGTTGTTTCAGTATTTGCTTTAAGTCAGAACATGCTTCATTCAACTTCTGGTCAGAGTGTTGTTTGCTAAGAAATTTGAACAGCGCTTGCTTTCAAGTTATCTTCTGAATCAAGGAGCCTGCTAGAAGTTAGAAGATACATTTAAAAAGTAAAGGTTCTTACCAGAGTCAGCAGATGCGTTTGAATAAAGGTTCTTTTATCAAAGAACTTCTTCATAATCTTTGCTTAGTACTTTAGAATGTTTCTTGTCAGAACATTAACTAAGACATTCAAAACACATTCATTAGAGCATAAATTATCTTAAATATAATTTAGTTATCATCAAAACACGTGAGATAGGTCAGAACTAATCTTGTTCTTTCAATCTCCCCCTTTTTGATGATGACAAAAAAATTATTTTAGATAAAGAAAAGAAACAAATTAAGAGATAAGAATCTCCCCCTGAAATGAATATTTCTATGCATAAGACATCCTGAGATTATTTAGTCAGAGTGATACACAATCTTCTTGAATTTCTTCATAACTTCTTCAAGAAGATAAATCTTAGCTGGAATATTCTTTCAGAGTTAAAATGATACCTGCAAAAAAAATCTTTTGCACAGGAGGAATTCTTGCAAATTTGTTAGAATGTCTGAGACATAGTCCCATAACTATTAAACAGTGATTAGTTCAAAAATGCACATTTTCTCCCCCTTTTTGGCATAATCAAAAAGTGTAATAAATGAGAAATTTTGAAAGATTTCATAAAAAGTTAAAAATAGTTATCCAGAAGTACAAACAAAACAAAATAAGAGACAAAAAGAAACTAGGATTTCTTAGAGACAAGAGCCATCAGAAGATTCTTGATTTCAGAGGCAGATTCACTTTGCATTGCCATCCAGTTCTTGAACTCTAGATTTGTTTGATCTTGCTTATCCATGCGTTTATTCAAGACTTCATTCTCCCTCTTTAGCTCTTTTAGAGTGTCCATAATGAGTGAGGTAGGAGCATAAGATGATGAAGCTTCAGTAGAAACAGGGTCAGAAGCAGCAACTGATGAGTCGGACTTCACAAAGGTGGAGAGCAGAGTGCCTAAATCCATTGCAAGAGTTGGCACAGGTTCAGGTCCATCCTTAACTAAAGGTTGATTCAATAGAACAATAGCCAGAGGATTTGAATCTTCAAAGGATACTTCAGATTCATCTTCTGATATGTCCATCTTATCAGCTGGTGTATCAGCAATCAATAGCGAAGACTTCTTATTCCAAGTATCAGCAGCTTTTGTCTTGAAAGCATGCAGAAGTTTGGAAAAGTTGTCCAGCACCTGAGAATGGCATAAATCCTGTAACTTCCGTGATTCAGCAACCAAGGTTCTTCTGAAGGTTTCCCATAGAAGATCTGTTGTTGTTGTGTTCACACTTCTGAGGCAATCTTTTTTCAGCGGTTGTAACCATGCTTGAACATTTGTTATAAAATTCTGAAACAAAGTATTTACATCTGGCTGAACAGGTTTAGGGACAGCCGTTCTGTAAGTTTTGTTTTTCAAGAATTATAGAGATTGAGAGTCCACTACAGTTCTTAAAAAGCTATTGGTTTCAGGATTATTTGTAGGTTCAGGTTCAGGTTATTTAACACAAATAGGAGGTTCTGATATATCATGAGGTACGGATGGTTCAGCAATTTCAGCTTGTTCAAAAATTTGTTGTTCTGGAATTTGAGGAGTTGAGAGTGGTGTTGTATATCATGGTGAAGTGGGTGGAGTGACATTAGGCGAAATAATTATTGTATAAGCAGGAGTGGGAATATGATTTTGAGGTTGTGGTTGGTTCATAGCAAAAATATTCTCAGATGGTAGGTTGAAAGGAGGTTTTATTGTTGCTAGAGGTTCATTTATCCCTGGAATTCTCCAAGAGCCAACATCATACCATCCAGTGGGTCTGGGTGATAAAGGTCTGGGAGGGGGTCTTGAGAAACGTTCAGCAGGAATAGGTTGAAAAACAGATGGTTCAGGAGGCTCTGATTGAGAGGGTTTTGATTGGCTGTCAGAATGTTCATCAGAGTCAGAATCACTTAAATCTGTTGAAAACTGATTTTTACTAGGGTTGTCAGCAAGGGGTTCAGATGGTAAGGTCAGATCAATGTCTACATCTAAGTATCCTAAGGTTTGAGAGGGTTCAGCAGATGCAAATACATTTTCAGAATTATAAGCAGGTATAGTTTCAGCATGATTACCTGTCTTCTTTTTCTTCTTCTGAGGAGTGTCAGAAGGTCCTTCTACAGCTTTTCTCTTCACAGATTCTTGGAGAACAACATCAGGAGCAGCTTGATTTCTTCCTTGAAGCCAAGCTGGATCAATAGGTGATCCTGTTTCTCTGCAGGTCTCAAGATAGTGCAAAACCATACGAGAATTCTCCCCTGAGTTGAACATAGGAAAGTCAGCAATAGGAATTCTTCTCTTCTTCATAATAGTTGACAGACATGGAGAGGGTTCCACCAGAAGTTTGTCAATAATTTTCCTCTTCAGTAAGTTCTTTCCAGTCATAGTCTTACCACATATAGGTTCAAGCTCCCCCAGAAGATTTGCTTCTTTTAGGTGAGCAATCAGACCATTCTCAGTCAGAATGTCTGATAATAACCTCCCCATAGGAATCCAATTCCTCTTTGATTTGGGATTCTTCATCCTTTTAGCTTCTCTGGTTTCTTTGACATGATTCCAGAGATGTTCAAAAAGCAAGTAGGGCAAATCAATTTTGACATTGGTTCCAAGGAAAAACAGCAAATATTGTTGATCAGTGTTGATGTAATCAGGAGAACTGGTGTCTTTCCTGTGGTGAATACATCCATGAATAATCCTTGCCCAAATCTTATACTTGTCTTTCAAGTCCCTGACTTTGGAGGAACCTTGACCGTTGGTAAAAATCTCTGAATATGCTTTAGACATCTCCATTCTTCCAGTGGGCATTCCTGTAACTCCAAGTTCTTTAAATCCCAGCAACCTTCTGATTTGATTTTCTGTAATGGATATTTCCTTGCCCGTTACAAAGGAGAGAATAACCTTGGAAGTTGCAATAGCATGAATCCAGAATTCTTTTACCAAATGAGGAAAGACTGGACCAATAAGACGATCAAAGTAGCTTTCCCAACCTTGAAACTTCACAGCAGGGAACAAGTCAAATCCATTCTCTCTGAGATTCTCAAAGTCTACCATTAGCTCACTCAAAACTTCCAAACTTTCTACCGGAATGAGAGTTGTCCTTTCAGGTATACTGTATTGCTCAGAGTGGGTAGAGGAAGAAGAAGCCATTGAAGTTCTTTAGAAAAGAGAAATTTACAAAAAGGGTTTTAAGAGAAAAGTACAATAAAAACTTGAGTTGAAAGAGACAGTAAAGAATGAAAAGGGTTTTTCAAAAAGTATTTATAGGCATTAATTTCAGAGAATAGGTTAAGAATTAAAATTAAAAGTATTTAATACATAATTAAAAAAAAGATTAAAACGGATTTAAAAAGAATCTCATCATTACTTGCATTTAATGATTTGCTAAAAATGAGGGAAAACGTGAGATTATGGCTAATCATCAATATTACCTAGAAAGCCATCAGTAGCTTTTGCACGCTTGACCTTTCAGAAACACACCACGTGTTCATCTCCTGAAGGATGCATGTAACAGCTGTTTGTTCTAATGAATTTCTGAACTACACTTGGACATGAAGCGTTAGAATGTTTCATAACTTTTCATATAGCTTCTGTTACAACTTCTCTTCTAACTTCTGAAGAGTTGTTGATCAGAGCATTCATTTCAGAAAGTTCTGAAGTCAGTCATAGAAAATAAATATTATTTTACTCAGGATATAATTCCATACAAATATTTTTCAGAATGAAATTAAATCTATCTTCTGAAAGGGGTTTGGTAAAAATGTCAGCCCATTGATGGTCTGTTTTTACAAAAATCAAGTTTAAAATTCCCTTTTGAATATAGTCCCTTATGAAATGATATTTAATTTCTACATGTTTGGCTTTAGAATGTAAGATTGGATTTTTAGAAAGACAAATAGCAAAAGTATTGTCGCAGAAGATAGGAATCTTACTTTCATAAAGGTTGAAATCTTCTAGTTGACTTTTCATCTAAATCATCTGAGAGCTACATCCAGCAGTAGATCTATACTCAACTTCTGTGGTTGATAGAGCAATTGTTGCTTGCTTCTTGCTATACCATGAGATAAGATTGTCACCAAAAACTGGCAGCTTCCAAAGGTGCTTTTTCTTTCAATTCTATCTCCAGCAAAGTCAGCATCACAATAACCTGCTAGTTTGTAATCTTGTGATCTTCTGTAACACAGACCAAGATTAGCAGTACCTTTCAGATACCTAAGAATTCTCTTAACAGCTGTTAAATGAGATTCTCTAGGATCTGATTGGAATCTAGCACACAAGCACACACTAAATAATATATCAGGTGTAGATGCAGTCAGATAGAGAAGGGATCCAATCATACCTCTATAGAGCTTCTGATCTACTTTCATACTTACCTCATCTTTACCTAGAATGCAGGTTGGATGCATAGGTGTCTTGGCATCTTTGCTTTATGACATTTGAAATTTCTTCAGAAGTTCTTTAACATACTTCGTCTGATGTATGAAAGTACCTTCTGGAGTCTGGTTGATTTGAATTCCAAGAAAGAATTTAAATTCACCCATCATGCTCATTTCAAATTCTGCATGCATGGTCTTAGCAAATTCTTTTCCAAGGGAGATATTAGAGGTTCCAAAAATTATATCATCAACGTAAATTTGACAGATTAAAATATCATTTTTAAATGTTTTTCTGAAGAGAGTTGTGTCCACTTTCCCTCTGGTAAAATCTTTTTCTAATAGAAAATTACTCAGACGATCATACCAAGCTCTGGGAGCTTGTTTTAAACCGTACAAAGACTTTTTCAACTTAAAAACATGTTCTGGATGTTTTGAATTATTAAATCCAGGAGGTTGATGGACATATACTTCTTCTTCAATATAACCATTTAGAAATGCACTTTTAACATCCATTTGATACAATGAAATGTTATTTTGTACAGCAAAAGAAATTAATAATCTTATAGATTCTAACCTGGCGAATGGGGCAAAGGTTTCATTATAATTAATTCCTTCTTGTTTACTATAACCTTGTGCAACCAGTCATGCTTTGTTTCTGATTACTTCTCCTTGTTCGTTCAATTTGTTTCTGAAGACCCATTTGGTTCCTATAACATTGAATCCTTTGGTTCTTGGAACTAGATTCCATACATCATTCTTGGAGAATTGATTTAGTTCTTCTTGCATTGCTAAGATCCAATCATTATCTTCCAGAGCTTCATCAATGGTAGTTGGCTCAATCAGAGAGACTAAACCAAACAAAGATTCTTCATTGATTCTGAGAGATGATCTTGTTTTGATGGGATCTTCTTTTCTTCCAATGATTACATCTTCTTTGTGAGCTGAAGATAATCTAGGAAACCTTTTCTGTGTGGGTTGGTCAGAGATTCTGAGATTGTTCAGAGCATTGTCAAGAGGATGATCTGCTACATCTTCTTTTGCTTCTGAACTTTAAGAGTTTGAGTGATGATCTTCTGTACCTACAGAAAAATCAATTTGCTTTGGCTGTTGTTGGCCAAGCTTATCACCAAACCTGACTTTGATTAATTCTTCAACAATCAGAGTTTCGGTGTTGTATACTCTATAGCCTTTTGAGCGTTCAGAGTATCCAATCAGAAAACACTTTTGTGCTTTGGAATCAAATTTATTCAGAGTTTCTTTGGTGTTTAGAATAAAACAAGTACATCCAAAAGGATGGAAATAAGAAATGTTGGGCTTTCTATTATCCCACAATTCATAGGGAGTCTTTTCAAGAATAGGTCTTATAGAGATTCTATTCTGAATGTAACACGCTGTATTCACAGCTTCTGCCCAAAAGTGGTTAGCCATATTTGTTTCATTGATCATGGTTCTGGCCATCTCTTGTAATGTTCTATTCTTTCTTTCTACAACTCCATTTTGCTGGGGAGTTCTAGGACAAGAAAAATTATGAACAATACCATTTTCTTTAAAATATTTTTCAAAATAATGATTTTCAAATTCACCACCATGATCACTTCTAACTTTTGTGATTTTAAAATCCTTTTCATTTTGCACTTGAGTACAGAAGTCAATGAATACAGAATGTGACTCATCCTTGTGTTTTAAAAACTTTACCCATGTCCATCTGCTGAAGTCATCAACGATGACCAATCCATACTTCTTGCCTCTGATGGATGCAGTTTTAACTGGCCCAAACAGATCAATATGAAGTAACTCTAATGGCTTAGAGGAAGATACAACATTTTTAGATTTAAAGGAAGGTTTTGAAAATTTTCCTTTTTGACATGCTTCGCACAGAGCATCTGAGTTGTACTTCAGATTGGGAAGTCCTCTGACTAAATTTAATTTATTTAGTTGAGAGATTTTTCTAAGACTGACATGTCCCAATCTTCTGTTCCATACCCATTGCTCATTGCTAACAGACAAAAGACATTTTGCGTTTTGAGATTTAAGATCTGATAAATCAATTTTGTAAATGTTGTTCTTTCTCTTGCCAGAAAAGAGGATTGATCCATCCTTTTGACTTACAGCTTTACAGGAGTTTTGATTTAAGATGATGTCATAGCCATTGTCACTTAATTGACTTATAGACAATAGATTATGAGTTAATCCTTCTACTAATAAAACATTAGAGATAGAAGGAAGGTTATTGTTTCCTATGGTTCCAGAACCAATAATCTTCCCTTTCTGATTACCTCCAAACTTCACATCTCCTCCAACTTTAAGTTCCAGGCTTTGGAACATAGACCTTTTTCCCGTCATGTGTCGTGAGCACCCAGAGTCCAGGTACCATGACTGGTGTTTCAATTGAGCTGTTAAGGATATCTGCAACAAATATTATTTTATCCTTAGGTACCCATATCTTTTTGGGTCCTTTTGGGTTAGCATAAGAGTTTCCATAATGTGATGTATATTTTATATCATGTGAGTGTCCAAACTTGAATTGCTTATTCAGAGGTTTGTAAGTGAAGGTCATTTTAGCAACAGGTTTTGGAATGTATGTCTCCTTCCCTTTGGGAGGTTCATATCCAATTCCTCTTCTGTTTTTCCCACTAACTTCATAGATCATTGAAGCCATTTTGCTTCTGTCTATGCTTTTAGCAAGAAAAGATTGAAAGCTATAGTCATATTCTTTCAGAATATCTTTTGAACTAGACACAGACTCTGAACTAAAATTCTTTTGAACAATTTGAATTTCCTTTTCAAGTTTAAGATTGTTTTCTAAAAGTTCAGATTTTTCTGTTTCAAGTTTCTTAAAATCAGATGCAAGACTCTTCTTGAGTTTCTTGTATTTGATTTTGAGCTTACTATAGTTTTCCAGAAGTTCTGATAAACTATCAGCAAGTTCTTCTCTAGAAAATTCAGAAAATACCTCTTTTTGTTTTGACTCACAGTCTGAGTCATTTTCTATGATAGCCATTAAAGCTAGGTTGGCATTTTCATCTTCAGAACCAGATTCATCTTTAGAAGAATCTGAGTCATCCCAGGTTGCCATCATTCCTTTCTTCTTTCCAAATCTCTTCTTTGGTCTTTCTTTTTGAAGCTTTGGACACTCACTTTTGAAGTGACCAGGTTCTTTGCATTCATAACAGAGGATCTCTCTTCTGTTTGACTTTTTGTGTCCAAAAGATTCTGGTTGATCTTCTGACTTCTTGAAGTTCCTGAACTTCTTTTGTCTGTGCTTCCACAGATGATTGATCTTTTTGGAAATCAAAGATAGTTCGTCTTCTTCTGAAGCTGATTCTTCAGAGTTTTCTTCTTCAGCCTGAAAAGCGTTAGTATCAAATTTCTTAATTGATTTAAGGGCTAGAGACTTACCTTTATTTTGAGGCTCATGCTCATCCAGTTCAATCTCATGACTTCTGAGAGCGCTGATGAGTTCCTCCAGAGACACATTGTTCATATCTTTTGACACCTTGAAGGCAGTGACCATTGGTGCCCATCTTCTGGGTAAGCTTCTAATGATCTTTTTCATATGATCTGCTTTGGTATACCCTTTATTCAAAACTCTAAAACTAGCGATCAGAGTTTGAAACCTAGAGAATATTGCTTCTATAGACTCACTCTCTTCAACTTTGAAGGCTTCATACTTCTGAACTAAAGCCAGAGCTTTAGACTCCTTAACTTGAGCGTTTCCTTTATGAATCATTTTGAGAGACTCAAACATATCATGCACTGTATCTCTATTAGTGATTTTTTTCATATTCTACTTTAGAGATAGCATTTAAAAAAATATTTCTAGCTCTGTGATGATTTTTAAAATCAGATTTTTGTTGTCTATCCATATTTTTTCTATCCAATTTGTTTCCTTCAGAATCTGTAGGATGTTTGTAACCATCCAAGACTATATCCCAAAGATCACTATCATGACCTATAAAGAAACTTTCTAGTCTATCTTTCCAGTACTCAAAATCTTCTCCATCAAACACTGGAGGTTTGTTGTAACTATTATTGTTTTGTTCAGCGGCCATTGTGTTTTCTTCTGGATCTTTTCCTGACACGGTTAAGTGTTGAGCTCAAAGTCAAGCTCTGATACCAATTGAAGGGGTAAGAAAACACTTAGAAGGGGGGAGGGTGAATAAGTGACTCTTTTCGAGATTCAATACAAAGCTCAAAACAATAATGGAATAACACAGTTATTTTTATCCTGGTTCATTTGAACTCAAACTACTCCAGTCCACCCGCCAAGGTGATTTCTCCTTTCTCAACAAGGACTTAATCCACTATAATCAACTGGTTACAATCATACAACAACTTTTGTGACTAACAATGCATAAGTAATCTTACAAGTGACTAACAACACTAAGACTTAAATCTAGTCCTAGTCTGCTTGAGAAATCTAACCAAACTTGGTCTCTCAAGGAACAAATACAGTAGTATAATCTTTACAGATAATTGAAATAGAGTTTGCTTCTAATCAAGCTATATCACAACCGTGATTTTTCACTTAGAATATAATACACAAAATGTATGAACTATGAGTTTTTGAGCTTTTGAATCTTTCACGTAGTTTCTTGTTTGAACGTTATTGTTGGCTTGCAATAAATGTCCTTCTACTTATAGTAGGAATAATAAGACCGTTGTTGCCTTCAGAGGAAATGGAGAGCATTAAATGCTTTGCGTGTATCCTTGCAAAATTCCATTCTCCAAGAAACTAGTTGTAGGCACTTAAGTGCTTTCAACCATCTTTGCATTAATTAGCAAACGTCAGATTGTAAGAACGTGTTTCCTTTGCTTTGACAAGACAAGTTGATTTAGACGTTGTTTCAGTATTTGCTTTAAGTCAGAACATGCTTCATTCAACTTCTGGTCAGAGCGTTGTTTGCTAAGAACTTTGAATAGCGCTTGCTTTCAAGTTATCTTCTGAATCAAGGAGCCTGCTAGAAGTTAGAAGATACATTTAAAAAGTAAAGGTTCTTACCAGAGTCAGCAGATGCGTTTGAATAAAGGTTCTTTTATCAAAGAACTTCTTCATAATATTTGCTTAGTACTTTATAATGTTTCTTGTCAGAACATTAACTAAGACATCCAAAACACATTCATTAGAGCATAAATTATCTTAAATATAATTTAGTTATCATCAAAACACTTGAGATAGGTCAGAACTAATCTTGTTCTTTCAGTTTGGGCCCCTAACATGATGAAAATCAAAAGCTGACTTGCCCCTGCAGATCCACTTCCCTTCGAATTTTCTATCTTTGATGGCTCTAAGCTCCACTTCGAATTACTCCAACTTCAAATGTGTATCCCCTTTGATTGAGCCTCCCTCTGCTTCGATTGCTTGATTCGAAAAGAATACCCTAGTCGAATCAACTCTTGTGGAGTTGTGAACAAACAAGGCAAGAATTTCTCCTGGACAGGTTAGGATATGTGTTTTTGCTTAGTCATGCCATCCTATTTCATTCCTTCAAATATGCCTTCTTTTCCAGCTTCAAAGTCCAATTCGAATCTATTCAGAACATTCCCTATTAGATAACATCGACCATCCATTGGCCTTGTGATGAGTCTGAGTTCTTATTCGAAGTTGTTATCGGTGGAAATAGAACTGACTGTTTTGGAATGCTGGTTCGCGAAATGTCGCGGTAAGCAAGAGTCGCCACCGTCTTTTATTTTCTCCAACATGGACAGGACAAAAGCACAGCAAAATTCCTTATGAGATTGTCTCTCGGTTCGGGAGGTAGATTTATAGAAAGGGAAGGTGTTAGCACCCTTTCTATCCATGGTTATCCATGGGCTCTTAGATACTTGCTCTTATGTTTTCAAAATGTTTGCTTTTCAAAAGGTGAGTGGGTTTGGAAAAGTTTCATTGAAAGATTTCTGAATGACTCTTGTATCTGTCCTCAAGAGTGTTTGAAAGATTGTTTTGAAAGCTTTTTGAAAGTGTCGGTGTGAAAAGGTTTTTGTTTTGTTTTTTAGAGAGCAAGTATCCATGAGTCATCTACCTACCCTAAGGAATTAGGCTGTGTATAAGTCCTTAAGGTAGTGCCATCCCACCATTGAGAGGTAGGTAGCACCACCGTTGGAGGTGTTCGGGTCAATTCGATTGTAGGGACAGTGTGGTCACCGAAGCAACAGTAGGACACCTTAGAAGCTACCCTTATGTCCTTGATCCTTTTTTAATCCAAGGCAACCGTTTCGAGGCAACTATTTCGAGGCAACTGTTTCGAGGCAACTATTTCGAGGCAACTGTTTCGAGGCAACTGGATCATGGACATAAGGACCGCTAAAATGTCCTATACTTGACGACCACGTTTCGAAGGCAACGAGTGAGGCGTACCCTAGAAGTGGTGTGTGTATTTGTGTGTTATTTTCATTCTAACAGTTATCTTTGATCATGGCATTGTGAGCTACGCGTTGTTTTTAAATGACATACATTCTTTCATGCAAGTTTAGCAGTTAGGAGTGCGGAAAATTAAATAAAGAAAGATAAAAGCTACGCTATTACAAGGCGCGGGTCTATACATCGCCAAAATACAAAGACCCGTTTTTGATAAAAGATGCGGAAAGTAAATAAATACCTAATTACTATTACATCCGGGAAGTAGTTACATAATAATCAATGAGAAAATAAATGCGCGAAAAGAATTAAAACTGAAAGTCCGAGGGTTTTGACCCTTTGCTTGAAATTAAATTAAATTAGGACTAATTAATCATTTAAAGAAAGAAAAGAAAGTATTTTTATGTTTTTTTTTGTATTTATGGAATAAAGAAAATTAAAATTAAAAGAAAACCCCAATTCTAAGTCCATTTTAATTATTAAAGAAAATGTCAAAGTTGACCTAATTTAGACTAATTAATTAATTTACATGTTTTCTTACAAAAATAATAGTTAATAATAATAATAAATAATGATGAAAGTAATTAATTAAGAAAAAGATGAAAGTGTCAAAAACCTAATTCTATGCATTTTTTATTTATTAAGAAAAGATTGAAATTTAAAACCTAAATTAAACTAAATTAGTTATTGAAATTTATTTACAAAAATATGTTAGTGGTAAAATTAATAATAATTAAATATATTTTATTTTTTTTTGGTTTCTGATTTTTTATGGAAAATTATTTTATGGTGAAAAAAACAATTAAAACAATTTAAAAAGAATTAGAAAAGAAAAGAAAATAAAATTAAAAAGATGCAAACCAAAGGGGGTTTCAGGCCCAAATGGAGGTTTGTTTGAGAAATCCTGGCCCATGAGACAAAGCCTTGGTTTGACTTTTCTGATCGTGTGGACATTGGTTGACTGGGGTACACCCTGGATTTCCTTAGGAGGCCACTGGATTGGACCTTGAAGCCACTTGGCAGGCTAGCGCATGAGCATGTATGGTGGAACGTTTGATGGAAGCTGCATTGGAATACAATAGAACAAAAAATATCAATTATATGGGGGGACCTGGGAATTGAACCCATGTCCCTATGCTTGCCAAGCGTGTCATCCACCAACTGAGCTATCAAACGCTTTTGTACATGTAATGGAAAACAAATATTATATAAAAAACAAAGGTTAATGATATAAAACAAAAAAATACGCGCGCAGTTTGAATCACCCAACCACGTGATGACACGCCTGTCTTCTTCTCCATTTATACCTGCAACATGAATGAGATAGCGGGGGTTTTAAACCCCCACTAACCATAGCCACGAAAAATAGCGAATAGAAGAGGAGTTAATATAAATTGAGCGCGAGGGTTTCAATTGATTCGTCTTGTTGCAACGAATTTGTCTATACTGGTTTGGAGGCCTAATTTTACAATACATGGAAACCCCCAATATTGAAGCTCTGAAACCCTAATATCCTTCAATGGTGGATTTTGATACAAGCAGTTTTAGCACAATTAAACGTTACCAAAAGCTTCAGGGAGATGTTAGTAGCATAAATCAATAATCAAAACACATAAATGATGCATAGAAATTAGAATTCGATTATGGAAATATTTATGAAAAAGGTGATTATGTTCTACCGTTTCCTTGGGTATGAGGACCTGTTCTTGATGCCAATAGCTTCCTAGCAATGTCAGTAATGTAATGGAGAAGATTTTAGGCCTTGAATTGCCTTGCAAGTATGAAATCAGTTTCCAAGTTTTTAAGAAAATTTTGCCAAGTGAGTATGTTGTTGCAGCAACTTTTTCGTGTCCTCTGCACTAGGGTTCACTTGTGCCTTTGTATGTGAATTATTCTAGGTCAAAAATAAGCCCACAAGTCCATGGATTAATGACTTGAATATTTGATTTCCAATTATGTGTTTTTCAATCTTTTTCTCATGAAAACTTTGCCAATTATGGAAGATCTTGTCCCCTTGGATGATGCACGAAATCTTTAGCATATTTGGAGTATATTTGCTGCATAAAAAGATTTGAAAAAGCATATCTTTGAATTTTCCCATAATTAAATCTAATTAAATGAATTAATATAAATATAAATTTAATTAATTAATCAAAAATAAGAAAATAAATTATTCTGAGCTCAATGGGTCGTGCATAGGCTTTGGGTAATGATTCAAGGAAGAATTTGAGGCCCATTAGCAAATTTGAAGTGTTTTAGGCAAAGTTGACTTTTGAAAGTTCCCAAAAATTTCCCAACTTCTCCAATGCATATCTTGCTCAATTTTGAAGCTATGAACATGTTCTTGGACATTTTGGAAAGGTCTTAAAGTCCTCTAACCAATGCCTTTTGTCCCATGTCATTTTGATTTACCAATCTCAAGATATGGTCTTTGACTTAAAGTGCCTTTTTGTTGACTTTTGAAAATGACCTATAATGTTGAAATTGATAACTTTTTGTGAGAGCATTTCTTGGACTTGGAATGTGAAGATGAGTTGTAGGAAATGTCATCCTCTTCAAAATGAGATTTGGATGGGATTTTTATGATAAACCATGAGGAAGTTATGCCCTGGTCAATTTGCAGTTGACTTTTCAACTGTCCAAAAATAGAAACTTTTGCATCTTGAGACTTTTTGAGCCATGCTTTTGGAATCATGATCAAGAATTGATCAAATGATGATTGTGGCTTCAAAATAAGATGCTGACCAAAAATTTTGACTTTTGACTGTCAAATGACCATTTTACCCCTAGAGTTGACTGTGGAGCATTTTGGGTTTTTGACTGTGCAATTTGATGTTGTGAGTCTTGAAACTTGACATATGGATGCTTGACAATGTTTATAGGCATATGGGACTTGATTGGACCCTTGGAAACCTCAATTTCTTTGCCAGAACCAAAACCTAAATTTTGACTGTGTTAGGAGGCAATTGGACTGTGCAACCCTTGAGGGATTTTGAATCATCTGGAGATTGATCTTGCCAAATCTTGAAGAATGTGGGAGGGAAAATTTTGGGGTACAACAGTTGCCCCTGTTAAATCTTCTTAGACCTGAGGATGTAGATTGGCTGGCGTGCCTTTCGTGATCCGAAGGTGGAAGATGATTGAACACTAGAGTGCCCAGAAATTTGCGCTCACATAGAGTGTGTTAGAAGTGTGATGGCGGGAATGGGTTTATAGATGCCATTTGGGAAGATGATGGATAGGGGGATGGGCTTATAGATGCCATCTGTAGATGTGACAGAACCTTGTCGGGAATGGGCTTATAGATGCCATTTGGGACTGTAATGGTAGTTGAGGAGATGGGCTTATAAATGCCATTTGGGACTGTAATGGTAGTTGTGGAGATAGGCTTATAGATTCCATCGGGAAGTTATCGATCGCGTAAGAGATTCCTTAGAGAGAACTTGCGTACCTGAGGAAGAAAGATAATTACCTGGCTTGTTACAGGGGTTGATCTTCAAACTCTTTATGTAGATATGCCCTGGCTGGATACAGGTATCGAATCTCTAAACTCTTCATGTAGATGTGCCCTGGCCGGATACAGGTATCGAGTCTACAATCAGTTACTCACAGATGTGCCCTGGCTAGATACAGGAATCGAATCTGGAATTAGTCGTCAACAGATACACCCTGGCAAGATACAGGAATCGGATCTTCAAACTCTTCAGACGTGCCCTGGCAGGATACAAGAATCGAGTCTGGAATTAGTCGTCAACAGATACACCCTGGCAAGATACAGGAATCGGATCTTCAAACTCTTCAGACGTGCCCTGGAAGGATACAGGAATCGAGTCTGGAATTAGTCGTCAACAGATACACCCTGGCAAGATACAGGAATCGGATCTTCAAACTCTTCAGACGTGCCCTGGCAGGATACAGGAATCGAGTCTGGAATTAGTCATCAACAGATACACCCTGGCAAGATACAGGAATCGGATCTTCAAACTCTTCAGACGTGCCCTGGCAGGATACAGGAATCGAGTCTGGAATATAGTCGTCAACAGATACACCCTGGCAAGATACAGGAATCGGATCTTCAAACTCTTCAGACGTGCCCTGGCAGGATACAGGAATCGAGTCTGGAATAATAGTCGTCAACAGATACACCCTGGCAAGATACAGGAATCGGATCTTCAAACTCTTCAGACGTGCCCTGGCAAGATACAGGAATCGAGTCTGGAATAATAGTCGTCAACAGATACACCCTGGCAAGATACAGTAATCGGATCTTCAAACTCTTCAGACGTGCCCTGGCAGGATACAGGAATCGAGTCTGGAATTAATCGCTCACATATGTGCCCTGGCTAGCTACAGGTATCGAATCTGGAATTGCGACAGTTGATAGTAATCATCTTTGGATTGACCTTTTTCCTGAAAAGGTAAAACATCAGTTGTATGCAATGTCATGATGTATGAAAAGCATGATGTCATGGAGACATGAGATTGTGTGATATGATGCGTATGTGCATGCATTGTGTATGTAAGCAAGATGTATGAAAATGTGATATGTTTATGAATGTATTTTTGTCTAGGAAAGTAAATCCTTGACGGGTGCCGGGAAGTTAACTCCTGGGCTGATGTTGAGGGGTGGAGCTTTGTTTCCGCTGGGGATGCTGGTTGCAAGAATACCGGTAGGAAAAGATGACTCCGTTGGGGAATAAACTTGGCGAAGAGATTACTCTGCGGGGAATACTCTGTGGGAAGAGATACTTCGCTGAGGTTGATGATAACTCCGTTGGGGATAGCATTGTTGAGCTCTGTTGGAAGACTTGATGAACTCCGCTGGGGATAGGAAGACTTCGCCGGGGGCGATCTTTCCGTGGCAATTGGCTGAGGATAACCCAGTTATATCCTGGTGGGGAAATAACCTTTGAATAAAGTCGGGGGAGCGTTCGCACTCTGCAGGGGATAAGCTTCCAGAATCTACTGGGGATAAGCTTCCAGAAATCTATTGGGGAGATTGATTGAACTCTCCTGGGGAGACTTCTGAACTGTATTGGGGAATGGTTCCACTGGGGTTCGGTATTCCGCCGGGGAACAATCTTAGATTAAGACTGCCGGGGATACTTGTAGAGGAATATCTGTATACTCCGCTGGGGAATATTGAGATCTTCTGGGGATATCCGACTTCCTTGGGGCTGACTGTAGGCTAACTCTGCTTGGGAAGAGTGTCGCTGACTTGCTGGGGATACGGTACCTTGTTAGGGCTGACGGGAGATCAACTGCTTGGGAGAGAATTGTTGATTCTTGTCTTACTCGGCGGGGAGTGAAGTTATCTGGGTTACATTCTTCAGCCGAACTTACCTTGGTACCTTGGTGGACAGAGCAATTAGATTGCTTAGACAACTCATTATTGCCCCTGTTTCTGATGTTACCTGTACTTAATCCTTTGTTTCGTATTCAAATATTCATGAGTTAGCAATTAGTGTCGAATGCATATATCAAAATTGAACATTGGACGTTCTTCGCAAAGCAAAACAGAAAAAAGGAAAAACAATTGGCAATTGGTCTGAAAAATGGATTTATATTGATTTTTGAATTTGCCTGTAAATAGGCGTTTATGTACAAGAGGCCGACGTCTTAGTAAGAGAACGCCGCCGAATAACAGAGTTTATACAATTTTGTGAAAAGGGAAAACAAAACAGCTATGTGAAAAGAGTAATCCCACTGGGTTCCAACTCTGCTATCGCCTTTATATCTTCGAGCGTCTCATCACTTGGCTGCTCAGTTGAAGATGCAGCTGATTGATCGATGCCGTCTGAACTTGATGTTGATACCAGATTCTGGATGCAAGGTGATCCAATGAGACATAGTATTACGCTTTAATCCCTAACTTTTGCCTGGACCGCCCTTTCGGGTTTTCAGTCCACCGGGATACCCATTTTTGCCCAAGCCGCCTTTTCAGGTTTTCGACTTGTCGGGTGTACAGATTTTTTTTTCATTTCATCCCTTATTTTTGCCCGAACCCTTTTGGTTCGCCGGGAAGCCCTTTTTTTTGCCTAGGTGTGTCAACCTAGCGGGTCTTTAGTCATGCATAGTATCTTTTTACTATGTCTGCATTGGCGGGGTGAGGAAGGTCGTCACCATCCATGGTGGTTAGGATCATGGCTCCTCCTGAGAACACATGTTTAACCATAAATGGCCCTTCGTACGTAGGGGTCCATTTGCCCCTGGGATCACTTTGAGGAAGAATGATGCGTTTGATTACCAGATCCCCAATTTGATACTCTTGTGGTCTGACCTTCTTGTTAAATGCCCTGATCATCCGTTTTTGATACGTTTGACCATGACAAATAGCAGTGAGTCTCTTTTCGTCAATTAGGTTTAATTGATCAAGTCGAGTCTGGATCCAGTCATCTTCGCTCATATCTGCATCCTTCATCATCCGGAGAGAGGGTATCTGGACTTCAATCGGCAAGACTGCCTCTATGCCATAGACCAAGGAAAAGGGAGTTGCCCCGGTTGACGTCCTTGCTGAGGTACGGTACCCATGAAGAGCAAACGGTAACATCTCGTGCCAATCTTTATAGGTCACTGTCATCTTCTGCACAATCTTCTTGATATTCTTATTAGCTGCTTCTACAGCCCCATTCATCTTAGGCCGGTAGGGAGAAGAGTTGTGGTGCTGTATCTTGAATTGCTCGCAGAACTCAGTGATCATCTTGTTATTAAGATTGGTACCATTGTCCATAATGATCCTTTCTGGGACGCCGTATCGACAGATCAGGTTATTTCGAATGAACTGTGCCACGACATTCTTGGTTACCGTAGCATAGGAAGCTGCTTCAACCCATTTTGTAAAGTAATCAATCGCCACCAGGATGAAGCGATGCCCGTTGGATGCCGTAGGTTTAATCTCACCGATCATATCTATGCCCCACATTGCAAAAGGCCAAGGTGCAGTCAAGACATTCAGAGGGACCGGGGGAACGTGCACCTTATCAGCATAAATCTGGCACTTATGACATGTCAGAGAATGTTGGTAACAGTCGGCTTCCATTGTGGACCAGAAATATCCTGCCCGAAGGATTTTCTTTGCCATGGTATGTCCACTGGAATGCGTTCCGAAGGTACCTTCATGCAGTTCTGCCATGATCCTTTCCGCTTCAGTTTTATCCACACAACGCAGTAAGGTCGAATCATGGTTTCGCTTGTAGAGAATGCCGTTGCTGAGGAAGAACTTTGCTGCGAACCTTCTCAGGAACTTTTTGTCATTGATGGATGCACCTTCAGGGTACTCTTGAGCTTCGAGATACCTCTTCACCTCATGATACCAGGGTTTCTCAATTACCACCTCAGCCTCAAGATCACAACAATATGCAGGTTCATCCAGTTTCCAGATAATGATCCGGGGAGCCTCATTGTCCCATTTGACTTTGAACATGGAAGACATCGTAGCTAACGCGTCCGCCAGCTGATTCTCCTCTCTTGGGAAATGTTCAAAAGTTATCTCCGTGAAATGGGGGATCAATGTCAACACACACTCTTTGTAAGGAATAAGGTTTGGGTGTTTCGTATCCCACTCGCCTTTGATCTGATTGATCACGAGAGCGGAATCTCCAAAGACACTCAGAAACTTGATCCTTAAGTCAATTGCAGCTTGAAGACCCATGATGCATGCCTCATACTCCGCCATGTTGTTGGTGCAGTTGAAACATAGGCGGGCAGTAAGTGGAGTATGAGTGCCTTGAGGGGATATGATTACAGCGCCGATACCGTTACCCAAAGCGTTGGAGGCTCCGTCAAAGTGCATAGACCATCGGGATCCTTCCTCAGGTCCTTCATCTGGTCCAGGTACTTCACAATCAGTTACTACCATGATGCTCTCATCGGGAAACTCAAAGTTCATTGACTGGTAGTCGTCCACTGCCTGGTGTGCCAAATGGTCTGCCAATACACTTCCTTTGATAGCTTTCTGAGTCGTGTACTGGATGTCGTATTTCGTCAAGATCATTTGCCATCTTGCTATTCTTCCGGACAGAGCAGGCTTTTCGAATATATACTTTATTGGATCCATTTTAGAAATCAACAGAGTAGTGTGAGTCAGCATATACTGTCTCAGCCGGTGAGCAGCCCATACCAAAGCGCAGCAAGTTTTCTCGAGCAGTGAGTATCGGGTCTCACAGTCGGTAAACTTTTTGCTAAGGTAATAAATGGCGTGCTCTTTTTGGCCAGACTCGTCATGCTGCCCCAGCACACACCCCATTGAGCTGTCAAGTACTGTTAGGTATAGTATTAGAGGTCTCCCTTCAACCGGTGGCATAAGAATGGGTGGTTCTTGGAGATACTCTTTGATTCTGTCGAAAGCGGCCTGACATTCATCATTCCAACGTACTACCTGATCTTTCTTCAGTAGCTTGAAGATTGGTTCACACGTAGCAGTTAGATGCAAGATGAATCAGGCGATGTAATTCAGACGTCCTAGAAAGCCTCTGACTTCTTTCTCTGTCTTAGGAACTGGCATCTCTTGTATGGCTTTAACCTTGGCAGGGTCCACTTGAATACATTTGTCGCTCACGACGAAGCCTAGCAACTTCCCAGATCTTACCCCGAAGGTGCACTTGTTTGGGTTCAACCTCAGCTTGTACAACTTCAGACGGTCAAATAGCTTCTGCAGGTGGTCAAGGTGTTCCTCCTCGGTTTGAGACCTTGCAATCATATCGTCGACATATACTTCTATCTCATGGTGGATCATGTCATGAAATAAAGCAACCATGGCACGTTGGTAGGTTGCCCCAGCATTTTTCAACCCAAAAAGCATGACCTTGTAGCAGAAGGTGCCCCACCGAGTAACGAAGGTAGTCTTTTCCATATCTTCAGGAGCCATCTTGATTTGATTATAACCTGAAAAGCCGTCCATGAAGGAGAACACCTTGTGCTGAGCATTATTGTCAACCAGAACGTCGATGTGAGGCAGAGGGAAGTCATCCTTGGGGCTGGCCCTGTTCAGATCTATGTAGTCAACACACATTCGGACCTTACCATCCTTCTTAGGTACCGGAACCACATTGGCAACCCACTGAGGGTAAGAAGTCACTGCTAGAAAACCGGCGTTGAATTGTTTCATAACCTCGACCTTGATCTTCTCGGACATCTCTGGACGCATACGGAAGACCTTCTGCTTTACCGGGGGGCATTCTTCCTTGGTAGGCAAGTGATGGACCACAATGTCGGTATCCAACCCAGACATGTCTTCGTAAGACCAAGCGAAGATTTCCACATAATCATGCAACATCTGAATCAACCGTTGTTTCACGCTGAGCTCCAGATTGGCACCAATCTTAACTTCCTTTCTATCTGTCTCAGTACCCAGATTTACTGTTTCCACTGGCTCTTCATGTGGCTGAATGGCCCTCTTTCCTGGAGTAACAGTCTTGCAAGCTCACCAGGCACTTCGCAATCATCTTCACCTTCGTCTTCGGCTAAGTTGATCGGATTTTCGAAGTCATAACCGGCAGTAGCAGGGTCGTTACCAGTGAGATCCAGAGTGGATTGAAACCTGTATGAGTGAGTGTGTGTAAATACAGCTGTTTTGCAATATATAAATAAAGAAAGAAAGAAAGAAAGGGAGCACAAGATTTGAAATGCGAAAAACGTCCAATGTCTTTATTCATGATATATGGAAATGACAAGTAATAAGCCCTCACAAATGAAACCACGGTGCCCCGGGTAAGACACCGGGCCATACAGTCTCAATTTATTGTTCATTACAAATTAAAAAACAAAGGAGTTCATTACTGCGTAACAAAATTAACAGGTATGTAGTCTTTTGCAGTCCAATTGTTCAGTCCACCGTCGGTCGTCGGGTAAATCCAGCTATCAAACTCTGATTCCTCCACATCACCTTCAATAGCATTCACTCCCGGGTTGGTGATGAACACGGGAGGTCTTCCGATCCTTGCTTTGCGTACAGCCCTCTGAGCCTCTTTTTCAATCACAGCTCGGGCGTCCTTCAAGGAAGCCATCTTCAGAGGAGAGTCTTCTTCAATTACCGTCTCTGCTGACGCCAATGTTGGAGGCACCTCTTTAAAATATTGAAAGGGGGTTTCGATGAACTCCCCGTCCATCTCTATATACCGGAACGAATTCAGATGACTAACCATGTATTCTTCCTCCCCCTGCACTGTAACAATCTTCCCTCTGACAGGGTATTTGAGCTTCTGGTGTAGAGTGGATGTCACAGCCCCAGCCTTGTGAATCTAAGGACGACCCAGCAAACAAGAATAAGATGGACGAATGTCCATCACATAGAACATTGAATCAAAGACTTGAGAGCCAACACGAATTGGAATGTCCACTTCACCATGTACCATCCTCTTCGACCCGTTAAAGGCTCGGACCACGATGTTACTAGGCTTCAACTCCAGACCCTCACAATCCAACCTGTCTAAGGCCTTCTTGGGCAGTACGTTCAGTGAAGATCCGGTGTCTACCAACACGTGTGCAAGAGTAGTGCCCCTGCATTCAATGGAGACATGCAGGGCATCATTGTGGTTCTTTCCCTTGGCGATTAGATCAGCATCAGAGAAACCCAACCCATTGTCAGCGGTCAAGTTGGCCACACAATCAGTAAATTGGTCCGCAAATGTCTCTTGTGGCACATGAGCTGTCTTCAGAAATGAAATCAGGGCCTTGGCATGGGCCTCTGAACACAACAGCAGTGATAGCATAGAGATCTTAGAGGGGGTGTTCCCCAGCTGTTCAACGACGTTGAAGTCACTCTTCTTGATGATCTTAAGGATTTCTTCCATCTCTTGCTGTGACGCTTCAACATTAACAGTCTTCGGTGCCTCCATCTGGGCAGGCACATCAGCAATCCCTTTGCCCCGAGTGTCAGATGACTCGGCAGCAAGGGTAGAAACTTGATCAGAAGGGGAAACAGGCGCACTTGTACGCGTGATGATAAGAGGTCTTCGGATGACTGGTGGCGCAATGTCAGGCGAGAAGAGCCTGCCACTGCGAGTAACTTTAGCGGGACCAGTGATGTTACTGATACCGGTACTGGTGTTGAACTCCTGCTTCACTCCAAGCACATACACAT
Organism: Vicia faba; assembly: GCA_948472305.1. Lineage (NCBI taxonomy): Eukaryota > Viridiplantae > Streptophyta > Magnoliopsida > Fabales > Fabaceae > Vicia > Vicia faba. Next base: position 66,948,954 of record OX451736.1, on the reverse strand, counting down.
CTGCCCCATAATGCCATGGGACAGCCTTGTCAGATTTATAGGGGAGGGGCCCCGGAACAGTAATGATAATAGGTGCAACAGACATGATTTTGACTGGCTTCCTCGGGGGAGCCTTAGTAGGATTATTGAAGATGGTGACAACGGATACTTCTTCAGTAGGAGTACTAGGAACAACGGTCTTCTTGAATAAGATCTCTTTGCTATCCATCAGGTTTTGGACGCCTGACTTCAGCAACGGACAACCAGTAGGGGAAACAACACACAGAAGGCAACCCTGGCTACAACCCGGAAATAAACCGGCTAGCAACAGGTTCCTCTTAACAGTCAATAAAGGGGTAGCAACATCCTCCACAGAAACTGCATACAGGTCTTCCTCAATAGCATTTACTCCATGCTAGGGCATAGGAGCAGTCACAACGTTGGGCCTTTCGGGTGCCTCAAACTGTATTTCTTTGGCATCGATAAGGTCTTGAACCTTATTTCTTAGGGCCCAGCAATCATTAGTAGAATGCCCCGGGCTATCAGAGTGATAAGCACATCGGGTATTGGGATTGTACTTCGGAGAGGTTGTGTTTACCACCTTCGGAGTTTCTCTGACGGTTACCAAGTTGGTCGATAGAAGCTGCGGAAAGATCTGTGACAAGGTCATACTAAGCCGAGTATATTCTCTTCTGGGTCTCTCACCCCTTGGTTGGTTAGGTTGCCGAGGAGCGGCAGCAGGCTTTGCAATTACTACCGCGTTGACAACTTGGCGGCGTTCTGGTTTATTTTGCCTTCTGGGGCCATACACAACACTGGCTTCCTTTTTGAAAGGCTTTTTCTCAGCACTTGAGGACGCACCTTTCTGTATCTTCCCTGATTTCATACCGGCCTCTATCCTTTCCCCAGTCAGAATGAGATCTGTAAACCCTGCAGACGAATTGCCAATGAGATGGTTGAAGAACGGCCCGGATAGGGTCCCCAAGAACATGTCTATGAGCTCACGGTCGGTTAACGGTGGCTGCACCCTGCCAGCCAAGTCCCTCCACTTCTGCGCATACTCTTTGAAACCTTCTCCCGATCCTAGCGACATACCCTGGAGTTGGGTACGTGTAGGAGCGAGGTCGACATTGTACTGATACTGCTTGTAGAAAGCAGTAGCCAAGTCCTCTCAGTTACGAACCTTGGTTCCATCCAGCTGATAGAACCATTCGAGATGAGTCCCTGAAAGACTCTCCTGGAAGAAATGGATCCATAAGTTCTTGTCCACAGTATATGGTTGGATCTTCTGCACATAAGATCTGAGATGTAGCTTAGGGAAGGATGCCCCATCATACTTTGCGAAAGATGGTGCTTTGAACTTGTGTGGGATCACCACACCAGAAGATAGACCCAGGTCTCCAAAATCCAACCCGGGCACCTGTTGAATTTCCATGGCATTCAGGCGATCCTCTAACTGCTTGTACTTGTCTTCAGCTGGAGGATACTGCTCTTCATTGAAATCGGTCTCGTTGTCAGAGACCACTGGACTAGGAACCCTTCCCCCTTGGGGTCTGCCTTTCCCTACAGAAGAACCAGCTTGATCAACCTCATTCTACAGTGTGTTACCAAACCTCCGGCCAGTGTTGAACAGTACAGTTCTCTTCTTCTTCTTCTTGACCAGCAGAGCCTTCAATTCCTCTTGACCTTGGGCTAAACTCATGATCAACTCCTGGAATTTGGTGTTTTGAGCCTGGAGGGCCTTGATGGATTGCTCAGTAGATGATTCAGGATTCATGATGGCGAGCTGAAATAAACAGCGAAGAAGATTAAACCACCTGTAAAAAAAAGAGTACCTGATATGCACATGATGCATGATATGCTGTGTATGCAATGCATTCAAGGGTTCGAAAGTTCAAATTTGTTGCAGACAAAAAGGAACACACGTTATCATTAAGAAATAATTGTTCAGTACATCAAAGCCTCATGGGCAAAAATTACAAAGTAAACTAATCCCAAAAGACACTACGCATCCTCTTTGGAGCTATGTAAGTGTTGAGAGTCTTTTCCTCGTGCAGTAGGCGGGTGAGCTCCAAGACCTTCTTCTCACTAGCATGTAGACTGGCTTCAAGAGAATTCCGTTCTTCCTTAAGCTGGATCCAGCTCTTCTGCATTTCTTCCCAGGAGGTAGGCATGTCAGGATGTTGAATGGTGTAGGGCACCTCTCCTTCCAAAACTGGTTCTTTGATCACAGGGAGAACATGAGGATATGGCATCACTAACTTCTGGGAGCGGGCTCGTACCCACTTGAGATAAGGTTCCAACGGGATGGAGTTCTTGTGCCCCAGTGTCTTGCTGTCTACCTTGTTGGGCATCCTCCAAGCTCTGATAAATCTCTGGCGAAGTCCTTGTGCATCATTGTCGAAGTCAAAAACTATGTCAGGAATTACCATGTCATGAGGGCCATCCCTCCTAGCATATCCAAACTGTCTCAAGGCCAGACAGGGGTTGTAAGTGATACCTCCTCTGATTCCAAGTAAAGGAACATTAGGAAACTCCCCGCAACGATCAATGATAGTGACGTCTTCTCTGGACCTAGAAAACCAATGTATATCAGCATGCGTAAGAGTCATTAATCGTTGTGACCATCTCAAACCCCACTCATTCTTCAAAACTGATTGTGGAAGGTGCGAAATAAACCACCTTCCCATGAGAGGAGTGAAGCACATAAGAACACCTCTTTTTCTCATGGTTCGAGTGTAACATGAGTGAAGAATGTCCCCAAGCAACGTGGGTATAGGATTCCTGGACATGAAGATCTTGACAGCATTGATATCTATAAGCTGATCTGGATTCGGGAACAACACCAACCCATAGACAAGGAGAGCCACAACTTCTTCAAAAGCTTGTAGGTCAAGGGAGTTCCAACATTCTTGGGCCTTCTCAAACAGAAACTTGGCCAAGAACCCTTTGATACCACTTCTAACTTCCCAATGTCCCTTAATGTCAGATGGTTGTAGGCGTAATGCTTTAGCAACCTCTTCAAATTTGGGTTCCTTTTCTGTACCGGCGTAGGGTAGTTGACTAAGGATAGGGATCTTCAGAAGCCGGGAGAACTCTTCCAATGTAGGCACCAATTGATAATCTAGGAAAGTAAAACAGTGGTGGAGAGGGTCAAAGAACTGGAAAAGGACCTTTATCATATCTTCCTCAATGTTGGTGTTGACCAAACTGATGAGTCTTCCATGCCTCTCACTGAAAGAAGAGCTCTCGGGAATCCTGGATGTAAGTTCCTTAAGCTGAGGAGGAATTCTTACAAGGCTGATCTGAATTGTCTTCCTGCGGATAGTTTCCATGTCCTACAAAACAAGAACAAAGATGAAGATTCGAACCCCTGAAATGGTTAGCGAATGCATATGATGTTGTATGATGTTATGATGCTATGATAAAAACACACCACAAATATCCACAAAAACCAAACATGGTAAGGCACACAAGTCACACAAGACAGCCCTTAGAGTTTAGGCCAGCATGGGGTCTAGGTGTTACCCTCTTGAAGTTGGTGGGCTCAAAACCTGTCCTATCAGAAGTAACCGGGTTCTAAGGGTCTCAATATCATTGGATTGTTTTCTGTGTTCATCATTTCGATTTAGCCACTGAACTGGCGATCGAAATATTCCAAGAAAACAACCCTCAACTGAGTGTAGTATCGAGTATCAACCAACTTCGGACTGCACCAAAGTCAGTTATCTCACTACCCTAAAGAGGCCAAGATGGTTCAGTTAAGGTTCCTAAGGTCAGTTGATGCTTCACGACACCACGCGGCGGCCCCGTACTCTCCTTGACTTGACTCAAGGGTTACCGGTACTCACCAAAGTGCCACATCAACGTAGCAGACTGCTTCAACCGTGTCGATATACCCCGCACAGTTCCCTCACAGTCTTGTTGCTACTTTCTAAGAAGGTATCCCCCAGATCCGGGTTAGGATTTATAGAACTCCCAAGACAGTGCCCACAATAATAAACAAACAAAACAAAGCAATTGAAAACACAAGTATGAGCTATCCTAAGGTACATCTCACTTTAAAGTATATCCCCAGCAGAGTCGCCAGTTCTGTTATCGGTGGAAATAGAACTGACTGTTTTGGAATGCTGGTTCGCGAAATGTCGCGGTAAGCAAGAGTCGCCACCGTCTTTTATTTTCTCCAACATGGACAGGACAAAAGCACAGCAAAATTCCTTATGAGATTGTCTCTCGGTTCGGGAGGTAGATTTATAGAAAGGGAAGGTGTTAGCACCCTTTCTATCCATGGTTATCCATGGGCTCTTAGATACTTGCTCTTATGTTTTCAAAATGTTTGCTTTTCAAAAGGTGAGTGGGTTTGAAAAAGTTTCATTGAAAGATTTCTGAATGACTCTTGTATCTGTCCTCAAGAGTGTTTGAAAAATTGTTTTGAAAGCTTTTTGAAAGTGTCGGTGTGAAAAGGTTTTTTTTTGTTTTTTAGAGAGCAAGTATCCATGAGTCATCTACCTACCCTAAGGAATTAGGCTGTGTATAAGTCCTTAAGGTAGTGCCATCCCACCATTGAGAGGTAGGTAGCACCACCGTTGGAGGTGTTCGGGTCAATTCGATTGTAGGGACAGTGTGATCACCGAAGCAACAGTAGGACACCTTAGAAGCTACCCTTATGTCCTTGATCCTTTTTTAATCTGAGGCAACCGTTTCGAGGCAACTATTTCGAGGCAACTGTTTCGAGGCAACTGTTTTGAGGCAACTGTTTCGAGGCAACTGGATCATGGACATAAGGACCGCTAAAATGTCCTATACTTGACGACCACGTTTCGAAGGCAACGAGTGAGGCGTACCCTAGAAGTGGTGTGTGTATTTGTGTGTTATTTTCAGTCTAACAGTTATCTTTGATCATGGCATTGTGAGCTACGCGTTGTTTTTAAATGACATACATTCTTTCATGCAAGTTTAGCAGTTAGGAGTGCGGAAAATTAAATAAAGAAAGATAAAAGCTACGCTATTACAGGGCGCGGGTCTATACATCGCCAAAATACAAAGACCCGTTTTTGATAAAAGATGCGGAAAGTAAATAAATACCTAATTACTATTACATCCGGGAAGTAATTACATAATAATCAATGAGAAAATAAATGCACGAAAAGAATTAAAACTGAAAGTCCGAGGGTTTTGACCCTTTGCTTGAAATTAAATTAAATTAGGACTAATTAATTATTTAAAGAAAGAAAAGAAAGTATTTTTATGTTTTTTTTGTATTTATGGAATAAAGAAAATTAAAATTAAAAGAAAACCCTAATTCTAAGTCCATTTTAATTATTAAAGAAAATGTCAAAGTTGACCTAATTTAGACTAATTAATTATTTTACATGTTTATTTACAAAAATAATAGTTAATAATAATAATAAATAATGATGAAAGTAATTAATTAAGAAAAAGATGAAAGTGTCAAAAACCTAATTCTATGCATTTTTTATTTATTAAGAAAAGATTGAAATTTAAAACCTAAATTAAACTAAATTAGTTATTGAAATTTATTTACAAAAATATGTTAGTGGTGAAATTAATAATAATTAAATATATTTTATTTTTTTTTGGTTTCTGATTTTTTATGGAAAATTATTTTATGGTGAAAAAAACAATTAAAACAATTTAAAAAGAATTAGAAAAGAAAAGAAAATAAAATTAAAAAGATGCAAACCAAAGGGGGTTTCAGGCCCAAATGGAGGTTTGTTTGAGAAATCCTGGCCCATGAGACAAAGCCTTGGTTTGACTTTTCTGATCGTGTGGACATTGGTTGACTGGGGTACACCCTGGATTTCCTTAGGAGGCCACTGGATTGGACCTTGAAGCCACTTGGCAGGCTAGCGCATGAGCATGTATGGTGGAACGTTTGATGGAAGCTGCATTGGAATACAATAGAACAAAAAATATCAATTATATGGGGGGACCTGGGAATTGAACCCATGTCCCTATGCTTGCCAAGCGTGTCATCCACCAACTGAGCTATCAAACGCTTTTGTACATGTAATGGAAAACAAATATTATATAAAAAACAAAGGTTAATGATATAAAACAAAAAAATACGCGCGCAGTTTGAATCACCCAACCACGTGATGACACGCCTGTCTTCTTCTCCATTTATACCTGCAACATGAATGAGATAGCGGGGGTTTTAAACCCCCACTAACCATAGCCACGAAAAATAGCGAATAGAAGAGGAGTTAATATAAATTGAGCGCGAGGGTTTCAATTGATTCGTCTTGTTGCAACGAATTTGTCTATACTGGTTTGGAGGCCTAATTTTACAATACATGGAAACCCCCAATATTGAAGCTCTGAAACCCTAATATCCTTCAATGGTGGATTTTGATACAAGCAGTTTTAGCACAATTAAACGTTACCAAAAGCTTCAGGGAGATGTTAGTAGCATAAATCAATAATCAAAACACATAAATGATGCATAGAAATTAGAATTCGATTATGGAAATATTTATGAAAAAGGTGATTATGTTCTACCGTTTCCTTGGGTATGAGGACCTGTTCTTGATGCCAATAGCTTCCTAGCAATGTCAGTAATGTAATGGAGAAGATTTTAGGCCTTGAATTGCCTTGCAAGTATGAAATCAGTTTCCAAGTTTTTAAGAAAATTTTGCCAAGTGAGTATGTTGTTGCAGCAACTTTTTCGTGTCCTCTGCACTAGGGTTCACTTGTGCCTTTGTATGTGAATTATTCTAGGTCAAAAATAAGCCCACAAGTCCATGGATTAATGACTTGAATATTTGATTTCCAATTATGTGTTTTTCAATCTTTTTCTCATGAAAACTTTGCCAATTATGGAAGATCTTGTCCCCTTGGATGATGCACGAAATCTTTAGCATATTTGGAGTATATTTGCTGCATAAAAAGATTTGAAAAAGCATATCTTTGAATTTTCCCATAATTAAATCTAATTAAATGAATTAATATAAATATAAATTTAATTAATTAATCAAAAATAAGAAAATAAATTATTCTGAGCTCAATGGGTCGTGCATAGGCTTTGGGTAATGATTCAAGGAAGAATTTGAGGCCCATTAGCAAATTTGAAGTGTTTTAGGCAAAGTTGACTTTTGAAAGTTCCCAAAAATTTCCCAACTTCTCCAATGCATATCTTGCTCAATTTTGAAGCTATGAACATGTTCTTGGACATTTTGGAAAGGTCTTAAAGTCCTCTAACCAATACCTTTTGTCCCATGTCATTTTGATTTACCAATCTCAAGATATGGTCTTTGACTTAAAGTGCCTTTTTGTTGACTTTTGAAAATGACCTATAATGTTGAAATTGATAACTTTTTGTGAGAGCATTTCTTGGACTTGGAATGTGAAGATGAGTTGTAGGAAATGTCATCCTCTTCAAAATGAGATTTGGATGGGATTTTTATGATAAACCATGAGGAAGTTATGCCCTGGTCAATTTGCAGTTGACTTTTCAACTGTCCAAAAATAGAAACTTTTGCATCTTGAGACTTTTTGAGCCATGCTTTTGGAATCATGATCAAGAATTGATCAAATGATGATTGTGGCTTCAAAATAAGATGTTGACCAAAAATTTTGACTTTTGACTGTCAAATGACCATTTTACCCCTGCAGTTGACTGTGGAGCATTTTGGGTTTTTGATTGTGCAATTTGATGCTGTGAGTCTTGAAACTTGACATATGGATGCTTGGCAATGTTTATAGGCATATGGGACTTGATTGGACCCTTGGAAACCTCAATTTCTTTGCCAGAACCAAAACCCTAATTTTGACTGTGTTAGGAGGCAATTGGATTGTGCAACCCTTGAGGGATTTTGAATCATCTGGAGATTGATCTTGCCAAATCTTGAAGAATATTGGAGGGAAAATTTTGGGGTACAACAGAAGTGTTCAGAACTTCCTTCATCAGAGCATCTTAAATTAAGACAAACTCTGTACTGAAGTGCCATTCGAAGGTCATTTCATTATGATGTTCTGATTGAGGGAAACTCTGAAGTTCCAGTCGAAGGAAACTCTGAAGTTCCATTCGAAGGATGCTCTGAAGTTCCAATCGAAGGACGCTCTGAATTTCCAGTTGAAGCACCTTTATCTATACCAATCGAAGGACCTTTGTCCATACCAATTGAAGGACCTTTGTCCAGATACCAACCGAAGGGTACTTATTAAAATGCCAATCGAAGGACACTGTTACAATGCCAATCAAAAGGTACTTGTTAAACTGCCAATCGAAGGACACTATTACAATGCCAATCGAAGGGCACTGTTATAATACCAATCTAAAGGTACTTGTTCATGCCAATCGAAAGGTACTTGTTCATGCCAATCGAAAGGTACTTGTTCATGCCAATCGAAGGGCGCTATGTAGATGCCAATTGAAAGGCATTTTGGAGATGCCAATCGAAAGGCATTTTGGAGATGCCAATTGAAGGAAACTTAAAAACATCACTCGCAAATTTTCCTTTTCCTTAGGCAAGGGTTTGTGACCAACCATGTAGGAGAATACCTTGGAAAACATGAGAGGAAAATTTTTGGGGTACAACAGGGTCTAACATCTCCCCCTCGTTAGTAGGGCCAACCTCCTATTGACGCAATTGGATATGGAGAACGTTATCCTCCAATGTTTGATTCTAGCGACATGGATCGTCCATGACATCGCACATTTATGCCATGAAGCTTTCCTTGTTGTTATATTCTTCTCTGGTCGAAGTTGTTGTCCTTTTGTTCACCATGATGAATAAATATGTTAAACATAGGGACGATAGTTCGACTGAATGTTGTAATAAGGGTCCAAGTGTGTTTTACCAGGCCCCACGATGGATGCTAATTGTACTTTTTAAAAGTATAATACGTGACAATTTCTAGCGATTAAGAGTTGTCAGAGGCTTTAGGATTTGTTGTAGGGTGAAGAGCTAGCAAACATAAGAAAGTGTGAAGCTCTGTGTATCTAGTATTTATGTGAATATCACATTGTCCTTTTGAACTCAAGGGTTGAGGTATATATATATATATATATATATATATATATATATATATATATATATATATATATATATATATATATTGGGCCTGGAACCTAGACCCTATATGAATGACAACCACTTTCGAGGGAATGAGAGAGTGGACAGTTAATCTTCTGTTATTCAGGAGAGCATGATTATCTTTCTCTTGACTTCTTTCACACCATTATGATATAGGGTCACGTAACTTTCCATATTTTCCTTCTTTCGGATGAGATATCCCAAAAATAGGCGAAAAATATAATAAAATAGCGTCACATCTAATAAATAGGCGATCGATCTAAAACACGGACAATTAAAAATACTTTTGCATGTGAGACGATGCATCACTTGCTTTCCACGTCACCTCTCATAAAACGATACAATAATACATATTCTAAAAATTTGTGTCACATAGAATAACAATATAATTATCATAAATTTTTTTCAAAAAATTAAAAGTATACACCCAATTAAATCTATATATTGAATTCAAATAAAAGTATTATTTTTTTCAAATTTCAAATTAAGAAAATAAAATATAAGAAATAGTTTTACAATAATAAATTTTTATCAATTAATAATTATCATTTTACTTTGCAATAACCTAAAACTTATTCAAAGTTTTAAATTTTCATTTTAAAAGAATCTTCACATATCATAGATTCTCGATTACATTTGACTAATAATACCAAAACTTTGATTTTCGATATCTGTAGGACGGAGGATAGAAATATTGTTGGTAGGGTAGCTGTTATGATAAAAGTGATATGGAGAAACAAAAATAACAAACTCTGAAATAATGAAAATGATGATGCATATAAACTTCGGATCAATGCTTTTTGTTTCTGTCAGAATTGGTTTACCGCTCAATAAATTAAAGAACATGTGACCGCAGTACACCACCCTTTAACGTGAATAGCTCCCGCGAAAGGGTGGGTTAAGTGCAATGTCGATGCCAGGTTTAACAGTCGAAGATGAATAACTAATAGAGGCTGATGTGTGCGTGATAATCTTGGTAGATTCATTTATGTAGGTGTAACTTAGGATGTTGGTACTTATTCTATCTTGTATGCGGAAGCGTTAGCGCTTAAAGAAGCTATATTAGGTGCTATGTCGTTGGGTTTGCATAATGTCGTTTTTGAAAGTGATTCCCACATAGTAGTTCAAGCTATTCGACCTAACCATAAGAGTAGCTTAGAATTTAATTTAATTATTACTTCTTTACAGAATTTATTGCATTTTTATTCAAACTTTGAGATTAAATTTATCAAACGTCAAACAAATTCGGTTGTCCACACGTTAGCGAAGGCGGTCAATTTATAACCCCGACGCAGTATCTTTCATTAATTTCGTCTTGTATTAAACATCTCTTAATCAATAATATGAATTAAGTTTGCTCTTATCAAAAAAATCTTAGAAAAAAGCAAAACTAATATCCTAATATTCCTAATATATAATCACAATTAAACTTTTTTCAGTCAAACTAATAATATAATATATTTTTATTGTCATTAACAAAAATAAATAGTTCAATGAACTCATTTATTACATTCAAACTTGAATAAATAATTCCAAAACTGAAAAAGACATATATAGACTAAGTAAACCAAAGTAGTTAAATAAAATATTACAAGTTTACATTTGTGGATTGAGTGTTAAATAGATGAAAGATGCTATTTTGCGATAAAATTCTTAAATTCTTATAGTATGTTATTATTTATGAAAGATGCTATTTTGCGCTAAAATTCTTAAATTCTTATAGTATGTTATTATTTATAAATACGGTGAATAATATTTCCTCTGTTTTTTATAAGATTTTGTTGAGTTTTTTAATTCTTTTTTATAAGATTTTTTTTTCAATTTTTAAGATGTATTAATTTTTATTTTTTAAATATATCTCTAATTATATTATATATTTTTGTATAATTTATAATAAATACAGTTATATACGTATTAACTATTTCTCTCTTCTAATGATAAACTTATAAATTTATTCAAAATAATTTTATATTTAAGGAAGGAGGCAGTAACTTTTATAATTGATATTTTTATATATTTTTCTCTTTCTCTTTCAAACAAATTTAATTAATAATGTGTAAAAATTTGTTTAATACAGTTAATAGTTTGATCAATATGTGTTATGATATTAAAAAGTAATTTTAAGCGAAAAATAAAGTTGATTAATTAAATATAAAAATTTGATTATGGTTTGTTTGATAAAATAGTAATTGATTGATAAGTTAATTGATAATTTATAGTTTATGATTGATAGTTGATGATTGATAACTTATAAATTCTAATTGATGGTTGAGATTAAAAGTTTATAAACTATTTTAAATGTTTGATAAAGTTAACATTTCAATAAAATGACATAAAATATATTTAATATATAATTATTTTATTTTAAATTAAATTAATTATAAAAATAATAGTGAATTTTATTAAAATAATAAGAATAAAAGTGGAAAAATAAATGATAAGTTATAAGTTATATAAACTAAAATGCTATTTGAAATACGTTTGAAAAATAAATTATAAAGCAATAAAATAAATTAGAATTAAATATATTTTTAATCCCTATAAAATTATTAAAAATGACTTTAATTTCTATGAAAAAAGTCAAATTAGTCCTTATAAAAATTATTTTAATCCTTATAAAATTAGTTTTATATGCAATTTTAATATTTTTGGAAAATTCTTAGAGATCGTATAGATAAAAAAATGCCAACACTACATTAACTGAGGTAAAGTCATGAGTCAATGGTTTTTATTTGAAAGTCCTAGTTAATGAAAAAAAGAGTGTGAATTTTAATAAATCTTCGGTATGTTATGCACTATGAAGCATGGATTCCAAGAGAGATAGTGGGACACGATACAAACAGTCTGACAATGATAATGTCAAAATTATAAGATATTGACTATGTTACATATTTCCTCTATTCTCTTTTATAAGTAAATTTTAGTTTTTTAGATTCATTAAATAATTAATCTATCTAGTTCACCTATAGTTCAAACACATTATTTATTCAATGAATTTAAAAAGTAATATTTTCTTATAAAAGAGAATGAACGGAGGATATGATAGTATTTGAGTTCCTTTTATCCATTTATTATTAAAAAAGTTATAAATATTTCAATCAAAATTAATGTCTTTAATTTTTTTTATCAATAACATTACTTCAATATGTTTAACCCTTTTAGACGTGGGTATAGATTTGTCCAAAAAAGTATAAAAGTATGTTGACGTAAAGAGAAAACTTATTTTTTGTTTGAAATATTTATCTGAATTGTCTGACACATGTGGTAAGAGCGTCAAACGTGTGTCCGACACCGGTTTAAAGAGTGTTGAAACAAAAAATAAATAAATTTTTGAGACAATGTCTGATTTTTCTGACATTTATTTGACTTTTCAAACACGTGTCGTATATGTATTATACAAGTGCCAGATATCGTGACATGTCTACTCCTAAAAGTATATGTGCTTAATAGATTATGCATGTATACATTTTATCATAATATAGTAAATTAATTAGTCAGGATCAACGAATGAGTTTGTCTTCTCTACCCCAACTGAATTCCTTCTTGTAGTTGTGTGACACAGTTTCAACTTATAAAGTATAAAATATCAAGTCTAACACCGATATGAAGATTCGAAAATAACATTCGGATACAAATAATATAAAAATATAGGATAAAGACACCACTACATAAATATACTAATATTTGATCTTCATTTATGAATTTATTATTAAAAAAATTAAAAATATTTTAATCAAAATTAATATTTATAATTCTTTGTTGATAACATTATTCTAATACATTTTTAACATTTTTAGATGAATGTGAAATTTGTTAAAAATATATACAATTTCTTTTGAAATATTTATATGAATTGTCCGACTGTATGAGTGACATACATATATGGATACTGATTTAAAAAGTGTTGAAATAAGGAAAAACTATATTTATTAAATATATATATGTATCTGATCTTACACTTAAATTCAATTAATTATTTAATAAAAAATAAAAAGATAAATTTAATTGGTATGCATCAATAATTTAAAATAATTTTATATTATCAATTTATCGTGATTGAAATTTAATTTTAATTTTAATTATTTATAAAATAATATTTATAAATAATTATAATACAATGATTATATAAATAATTTTATATAGATAATGCATATCAATTAATATAAAAAACATTTATTTATATTTGAGCCGGATGAAGTATATTTATATTATGCTCCCTGGTCCAAGCAACCATTACCCATTCCATTACTATAAATTTAGAATAATTAGGTATTGATAGTTGATTTTTAAGACAATAATAATTTATTTACAAAAAAAAAGATAAAAAGTTAAAAAATGATCACGTTATGAGACGGATAATTCAGCTAAAAATCACATGTGTGTCCGTAAATAAGAATCAGAATCAGCATCAATATCGGCATCACTATCTCCAAAACCATAGTTGTTGTTCTGTCGCATCTTCCTCTCTTTTTGTTCACTCGAAAGAAAAACTTTGACTTTTCCGATTCCATTCATTCTTCTCTCTTTCTCAGTCAAATTAATTCCTCCAGCTGCGCGCGCCAAACAGGTTAGCCATCAATTTTCTTACAACTGTTTAGTTTTCGTTCAGGCTTTTCGAATTCTTGTTTTTTCTGAACTTCTTGTTCAGATTCGAATCGTTGTTTTGCTTCATCATAGTTGTATGCAAAATGCTTTGGTTTGTGATGTATGAATTCCTTGAACTGACTCAAACTCAGGGTTTGATTTACTATACCACAAGGTGTGTCCGTATCAGTGTCGGTATTCAAGATTGACACATACGCTTGTGATTATGTTTGATTTATTCATTTATTCAAATTTATTCAAATTGTTATCGTTGTCGACATGTCAGAGCGATATCGTGTTTCTTAATGATATAAAGTTATATTTATGGCTTTGATTATATAAGAATTATAGATGGTCTTCATGATTATCTATTGAGTAAAAACATAGCTTTCTGTCTAGGTTTGTTTTAGGGGAAATTGAACTAATCTCTCCTATTTATGTAACAAGTGAAACATTTCACCGCGAATCTTTAATGTTCGTTGGTAACAATGTAAGCGGAGTTCTTTAAACAAGTTATGCCTATAACCACTTGAGTAGTACTCACACCCACCTCCTTTGAGTTTTCTTGCATGAGTTTTTCTCTTGTTTTCAGTTTCTGCTGAATTATATTGATGGCTTCTCAGCCTGATGTTCGTGGATTTGTAGCATCCTATGTTCAAATAAATATGTTACCAATGACAAGGAACTGAACCCAGACCAATTTTCCCTTTCTTTAATTCTGTAAATATTTAGAAGATAAGTGATTACATAGAGAACTTGGTATTGACTTTTGCAGTACTTATTGTTGACTTTTGGAGAATCTCCACACTGACCAACATGAGTGTAGATCCGAAGAAAACTGCCTCTAACGGGAATGAGAAAATATTAATACCACAAGAACAGCAGGCTAAGGTATGTATCCTACATGTCAATATGACATACTCTCACATTGTTTTGACACTTAGCATCAAATGTTAAAAAACAGTTTAAATATAATATGAGAAAATGAACCTTTTAACCCACAATATATTAGGACCTCAAATGAGAATTTGAGCCCGATTAAACAATTGGTCAACCAATCGTTAGTCACACCCAATGTAGTCAAGATCGAGTGCTGGATGCCTGAGAGTGCTATGATCAGAGATAGATTGTTTTCGTCGGTAGTGTTGTCAAGTTCGAGTTTTTCGAAGCCAAATTGTAAAAAAAACGCGGTGGGTCTTTTTTTGGGACTGAATTATAATGTTCATGTTGTTGTGTATGTGTGTATAATTATATATGAAATTGCCATTTTCCCTTGGGTAGGATGTCATGTGCCGTGCTAATGATCCGAGTTTTATAATCTTTGACAAGCCAACTGTTGTAAGCGGTGTAGCGGCAAGCAATAAAAGTTTTGGAAATATTTATCCGATAATTTATCGTGTCCACAGAGATTGGTTATTGAATTGCTGTTCGAAAAATCTCTCGTTAATGACTTTAAGGATAAATGGGTTTGTAAAGAAAATGTTATCAAAAGAAAATAAATGTAAACAAAAGTAAAAACTAAGGAAGAACTTATCAAGCCTGCATATAATCTACTCATCACAGACTTAAATCTATCGACCAGTTACATTCAACCTAACAATACTCATAACGTATCACTCACAACCTAAGTCATTTCTAACCCAAATTGAGAGACTGACTGTATCACCAAAGAAATGATCTCTCTACTTCCTCAACAACACAGAAGACAACTATGTAATCGCACTGACGATCTCTCAGCACAATACAACCACACAGAGGCATTAAGCTCTGATATCCAAGTAGATGTCAGCTCTAAATCTATCTCTAGAGTTCAGAAACTAATAGATAATCACCCTAGATAAGAATCTAAGCAGTATATACCTATAATAACTCAAATCCCTAGCACTCAGCAAAAATTTAAGACAACAATCCACAAAAATTTGTAAAGCAAGTTTAATATAATGCCATGGGCGACAAATATACAAAAGTTCAGAGTAAGTACATGTACAAACTCAACACATAAAGAATACACAAAGAGGAAGAGAAGTGAACCACAAATCTACCGGTTTGTCAGTGTCGATTGATGAGCAATCCACCCTGGATCATCTGTATGCAAGCTTCAATGTTGTTTTCTAAGCTTTAACTATCAAAGAATAGAGGTTGACGGAGTTGGGGTCAAAAATACCCAAAATCATATCCAAAAAATGTGTTTTTACACCTAAATACGTATTTCTGACTATCCAGCATCGCCCGACGATCAAAAAGCGTCGCCCGACGACCAAAACAGTATTTTTCCCACGCTACAGTTCGCCTAGCGTCGCCCGGCGATCAAAAGCGTCGCCTGGCGACGGATGACAGAAAGTTGAAAAATCAGCACAACATTCTGCACTGTTTCGGCCATAACTTTTGAACCGTAACTCCGATTCGCGCCCGGTTCGAAGCGTTGGAAAGCTTATTCAATGCCCTTTCTAACAATGACAAAATATAAGCCAAATTTATGATTTCTTATTCTTTGATTTTGAGCCTTATTCGTTGACGAGTTGTTCAAAATCGCGCGTTTGAAGCCGTGTCTTCGACACTTTATCGTTCATGCTCCAAATACGCATCAATACCTATAAAATGAATGAAAAACTATCAAACGATACACTTTATACATGAAAACGCATTATACACAAACTAAACGTATTTATACACAAAGTTAGATTATTCAACTGATATTAACAACCAAGAGTCGATAAGTGCAATAAAAAGTATATACAAAATAACTACACTTTTGTACTTATCACCGACCGATCTTACTTAAGATCTCATGCTTGACTATATTGGTCACACCATTTACTCACCGTAATAGCCACATCACAGCGTTTTACTCTCCTTTCATATATTTTGATAGCATAACTCTCCATCTAATGAGGTTGTGCATCTGATTAGCCAATTATCTATTGGAGCGCAAATTGTCATTTCAGGTCGTAACACTATGTTTGTTTACTTCTAGATCAATGAGATGAGAAAGCTACTAGGGCCACTGTCTGGTAAGGCATTGATTTATTGTTCTGACGCATCCATCGCGAGGTATTTAAGGGCACGGAGTTGGAATGTCAAGAAGGCAGCTAAAATGTTGAAACAGACCCTTAAATGGAGAGCAGAATATAAACCAGAAGAGATCCGCTGGGTAAGCGGCTGCGTACATTTCTTCAAATTTCTAATGATTTTTGTGACATAATGTTTGTTTTCTACCAGCAACTGAATACTATATTGGTCTTAAGACTTCACTATCTGATTTCGTTTGTCTAGAATGTTTGTTATCTTTATATGCTCGGTAAAACTATCTTTTTTCTTAAATGATTATGATTTTTTTTTGTTGATGCAGGAAGATGTTGCTCAAGAAGCAGAGACCGGAAAGATCTACAGATCAAACTATATTGACAAGCATGGGAGAACAGTACTTGTAATGAGACCCGCTCGTCAGGTATCTTCTAAAAAGTTACTTACTCGCTCTCTAGCACGTCTTAGTCAGATGTTTTAGTGTTTAACTTACCTTACCAGGTTTTATTTCTACAATTGTAAATCCTCGAAAGCGCTCTTTAACTTCATGCTTTGACCTTGGTATCAAATTTAGTAGTTTATTCGTGCGTAAATGCAGAACTCAAAGTCAACAAAAGGACAGATTAAGTATTTGGTGTACTGCATGGAGAATGCTATTCTAAATCTTCAACAGGAGCAGGAACAGATGGTCTGGCTGATTGATTTCCAGGGTTTCAGTATGTCACATATATCTATCAAAGTGACACGTGAAACTGCTCACGTATTACAAGAACATTATCCTGAAAGGCTGGGTCTGGCAATACTCTACAATCCTCCAAAAATCTTCGAGCCATTCTTCACGGTAACCAAGTTTTTCCATTCTGACATTTCATGTCTCAATATTTTCTTCCTACTGATTCTTATGTAAACATGCGGCTTTTAGCTGCTAACAATTCTGATCTTTAATCTTGCACAATTTCGTGATGACGAAAACTATG
The DNA here is from genome assembly GCA_948472305.1 of Vicia faba. Taxonomy (NCBI): domain Eukaryota; kingdom Viridiplantae; phylum Streptophyta; class Magnoliopsida; order Fabales; family Fabaceae; genus Vicia; species Vicia faba. The sequence continues at coordinate 66,931,331 of OX451736.1, read as the reverse complement.
TTATTGCAGATGGTAAAGCCCATATTAGAGACCAAGACTTATAACAAAGTCAAGTTTTGTTATTCTGATGACCAGAACACCAAGAAGATTATGGAGGATTTATTTGATCTGGACCATCTTGAATCCGCATTCGGTGGGAATGAAAATACACCATTTGATATTAATAAATATGCCGAGAGAATGAAAGAGGATGATAAGAAGATTCCCTCTTTCTGGATAAGGGAAACCTCTCCATCCTCAGTTCCAATTGATGTTCCTTCTTTAGATTCCATTAAACTAGACACCGATTCTGATGCCTCTGACAACGAGAAAATAGTTCGTTCTTCTGACTCAGTAGCGGACGCCAGCTTAGTCAACAACCCTGATCAAAACTTGGTTAATGAAGAGGATCTGAATGTAAGTGCTGCTGTGCATTAGAATGAGAAATTACACAACTCAGCGCGGAAATTTATATACAGGCACTGAGGTTATACAATGCTGGGACATTATTTTCTTGCTTGAAATTTAAGATTCAAGAGACTTTTTGCTTACTTGATGTTGGATTTAAGATGACAGATGATATATACTGCTAGTTATTTATTTATATCAAATGATTAAATGATGAATTTTTATTGGATGACAGTGTAAAACTATTTGAGGATCATTTGTATCATTTTTCTACTTAGCTATACTTTTTTTATATATCAAATTTAATGATCATTTGTAGCATTTTTCTACTTGATAGTAGCTATACTTTTTTATCAAAAGATTTATCATAGATAAAATTATAAGAGAAAAACATAGCAAGTTTATATTCATCTATCTATCCTCTTTTGCACAAATCAAACACAATCATCACATTATGTTCAACTCATTCTTCAAAAGAATGCAAAGCAAACATCGATACTTATTACATGAAAACTTATTCAAAACATCAAGATTGTTGAAACCTATCATAAACATTGTCACACTATTTATTCCACAATAATTTTACTCTCAAGCTCGAACTAAACCTTGACGATCAAAACGATTTTTCTTCACCGCGAGAGAAAAATCGGCCAGACGGACTACCATCTTGTATCACCAATTTCACAATCGGTTCAGCACCTTCATCAGATGTCAAAGCACCATTACCACCATTCATATCTGTTTTGATAAAACCAGGAGAAATCGCATTTATGCTAAAAGAAATGTATTTCTTGGCCAAAACTCTTGTATAGGCATTAAGAGCAGCTTTAGAAACAATGTATGCAGAATTTGCCAAAGGCCAACCTTTGGTTTCATGTGAACCCTCTTTATAGGTTTTTAGAAATTCATTCATAAGTTCATCAATGTTTTCTTCAGTGAGATTTTCGACGTCACTTAGTATTTCTTTAGGTCGTCCATTTGCCAAAACCTGCATAAAAAATTACAGCAAAGTAATTCTAAATTATATAATATAATATATTATAGAAATTAGTTTATTTTTTATTGATTTATGAATATTAACAATTTATTTATATTAATATTAAATATAAATAAAATATTAACAAAAAAGCATTGATTCATACCTCGAGCCTTCCAATAGATGAAGAAACATTGATAATTTTTGGTGAGCTAGAAGATTGAAGAAGAGGAATTAGAACTGTGGTGAATTCTTTGGTTCCAAAATAATTTGTTCTAAGGATTTTTTCAACTATTTCATTGTTTTCATAAAATATTTTAGTCCAATCAATTTGATTAGGATCTACCTGCACAACACAAAATAAAAAAGGGAATAAAATATATTATATATTTTAACATTAGTCAAAATTAATTAATTTCATTAAGAAATGCAAAAATAGATTCACTCGATTTAAACTAATTTAAAATGATAGTGCTTTTTTTTTTATATATCTTATTTTAAATAAAACAATTTAAACTTTTGTGGTAAGCACAAAATAAAAGGGTGTAATGTAATCATACCACAACACCAAGAGCAGCCAAAGCCTCACCATTCACATGTGCTCCCATTCCAGCATTGTTCACCTATGTACAGATTTTCAAATATTTCTAATGAGTCAAGATAAAAATGAAATGTTTTTATTGTAAAAATAATATATTTTAAAGTAATCCTTCAATAAAATTAATATTTTCAGTTGGAAAAATTGAGTTTATCTACGTAATATTTTCATTGTTTTAGTATCTAAGATTATCATTCCATCTAAATAAAATGGCAAATAGAAAATAACTTCGCAAGTGACATGGCATGTCACTTTAGATTTTTGTGCCACATGACAAAATTAACCAATGGACAACACTTAGTTGGATTAAAAACCAAAAATGCATATTTGCACATATCGATTTAGAGGTTAATGATAACTTGAGTTCTTTGTGAGTCTCAAATCATATACTCCTTCTCTGATTATTAGTATAAGTGATTTTTTTTTTTAGATTCATTAAATAATTGATGTATCTAATATTTATGCAGACCAAGCACATTAATTATTTAATGAATTTAAAAAGAGAATATTTATAATAGTGAAGAAAGTATTAAGACTAAGTAATGTTAAGTCTCTAGTGAAATTAGAGAGGTCAAAAGATAAGAAAAATAACTTCAACAAGGTCGATCGCGACTTTAGGTTACTCTTATAAAGAAATAAACATCTCGCCCTTTTAAAGGTGTGCGTATCTCACGCTTACAAAAGAGTGAGTATCTCACATTTATAGAAGAATGGACATTTCACCCTCACAAATAAAAAAATCCATGAAAAGATGATGCACAATTCCTTCTCTCCCTTAAAGCATGTAGTCTTTTTACTGACCTCATGCTCGAGGGATTGTGTACAATTCAGAGATTTTCCATAAAATATCTCATTCTTACAGGCATAATGCTTGAGGTATTGTATATAATTCGGTCTTTCCCTATAAACCATCTCACCCATATATACCTCATGCTTGAGAGATTGTGTTTGTCTGATAGTTTGAGTCGGATCTAAACTCGATCTTGGAAGAACCCTCCCCAATTTCTAATTTGTCCAATAAGGCGTGACCAAGTTAGGCCAACTAATGGGCCAAGTTAATCAAGCTGACCCAAAACTTACATGGAGGATATTCAAATTAGGGAGCGAGAGACAACACATTTATGAGCGAATGGGGATAATATGGCTGAGAATCTAGCAATTAAGTTTGATTATCCGAAACCATTAAGATAAATCAAAAACAATTAAATTTGATTGTCTGAATCCATTAAGATCCATCAAAAGCAATTAAGTTTGATTGTCAAGCACCATTAAGATCCATCAAAAGGATAATCTCCTTAAATGGTTTTTATGAGTCTTAAATATGCAGCAGACCAAAAACACTATATAAAGGATGCAATCAGAGTAAAAAGGACATCACTTTTTCCTTCAATATATATTCATACTTGCGACTCAACTCAATATCAGTAGAGTTATCAATCACTATACCTAACATATGCACAATCCAACCTATAAATACTCCTATGTAATTATGTCTCAGTTGTATTGTCAAATCTTTGACTTCTTCTTATGAACACATAATTCTATCAGCTTATTTTTGTGCCTATCGTTATAAATCAATTATTTTTATAAATAAAATTTATATTCATCCACTAAAAAGGGTATTGACAGACTGGAAAAAGAATTGACAAACTTCAATTAAATATGATGACGTTAGTCTTTAATGTAATTAGAAACCAAAATCATTCACATATCTTATTTTAATTATTTATTTATTACGAGTCAGAAAAAATTATTTATTTTTCAATTACATTAAAATCATTAAAGTCACTATATTTAAGAGGCATCCCATACCTGAGTTTAATTCTTTTGAAAAAATACTCTGTCACCTATTGTGACGAGAGATTAATCTCTATATTTGCACGCAATAGATGTCTTATTTAAAAATAATAATCATCTAAACTCAATCTAGACACACTCCCCTATCTATATATTCCTTTTTCCAAAGCTCTCCTTAAACCATGTAATATGATCACTCCCTTCATCAATTTATCTTTATAGTTATGAACACAACCAACTCATATAACTTTTTAATTTTCCACTACTGCATTTTCCACATTATTATCTACAAAAATCATCCTAAAATATCCCAAGTGACAGTGCTATAACTTGAAATAAATTTGATTAAAAGATTATTCAACAAACATTAACACAAGCCAAATAATAATATTACCAAGATATCGAGTTTACCAAACTGATTTGCGATAAAATCAACAAAGGATCCAATACTTGTAGAGTCTGTAACATCAAGTTGATGGAAAAGTACATGACCAGGAAGTGAAAGCTCTTTCAGTTTCTCAACAGCTTCAACACCTCTCTTTTCATCTCTTGCTGCCAACACCACTTTCATACCATTTGAAGCCAATTGCTTGCATATTGCAAATCCAATTCCTTTGTTTGCTCCTGTCACTACTGCAACCCTTCAAACCAATATAACAAATTTATTTTAAAATATGAATTATCAATCTTATCACTCATTAAATGCCTCTTTGTTGAACAAACTCAAGCAAATTAATTTTTTCGTACCTATCTCTTGCTTCTGCCATTACTTTGTTAATGTTGTAAAATTGTGTTTTATGAGATTTTAACACACATATATATATATATATATATATATATATATATATATATATATATATATATATATATATATATATATATATATATATATATATATATATATATATATATATATATATATATATTATAGAATCATGCTGATGTTCAATGTATTAAGTTATAATTGAATCTATTTAAATTAAATTATATGTTAAACTATAATTGAAGAGTTTGAAAATCAACATAGTTATCATAAATTAATTTAATCAAAATCAGTCAAAATATTAAAATTTAATATATTTAAATGATATTTAATTGGTCAAAAAAATATTAATATTTTTTTATTAATTTTTTTCTCCTGTTATTTTCAGGTGAAATGGATTGGTGACATGTCAATATGAGTTGGAAGATAAACATTGATTAATAAATTTCGATTAGAATTTAAATTCTTCTAAATTTTGTTTTTCTTAATTTCAATATGTGTTTTTGTAGTTAAGAGAAAGTTTGTTATTGAGAAAGAGAAAGGGTGACTTGGGTTTGAAAAGCCGTTGTGATTATAGAGCCCCTCACTTATGCATATTTGGGAACGGATTTGATAGGATCGTTGGCAACGAAAATCTTTTCATGACTCTCTTGCTCATCTTTTATTTTTGATTGATTTTGGATTTAGGAATTGTGTTAGATAAAGGTGTGAGAAACACCATAAATAAGGGGTTTGAATTAGATTTCATCAGGTATAATTTTAAATCTCTCCGTTGATGAAAGACTAAGTTAACTTAGAACATAAAAATAAATGAACACAATTATTTTTATCTTGATTTACGGTTAACTAAGATAATCCAATCCACCCCTCAAGGTGATTTGTCTTCAATAAAAATTAATCCACTATAACTGATAAGTGCAAATTGTAGTTATTTTTGTATATATTTTTTGTTGCACTTATCGACTCTTTATTGTTAATATCGTTGAATAAACCCGACTTTTGTGTAAATATATTTAATTTATGTTAATTTATGTTTTTGTGTATATAGTGTACTGTTTAATGTTTTTATATTTATTTTGTAAGTATTTATTGCATTTTGGAGCATTGAAGAATAAAGTATCGAAGACACGACTCTAAATGCGCGTTTTTGTAATAAAAGACCAGTTTTGCTCAGGAGAGCCCGCTTAGCACGTAGAAGGCCGCTAAGCGCGAGTGCGCTCAACGCATTTTGTAGCGGCTGTTTGCGTTTTGACATTTCGGCATAAGCATTGTTTTTGAGCCCACTTAGCACGAATATTGCGCTTAGTGCGGTTTAGGTCGATTTGATGTGTAAAATAAAGAAGTCGCGCTTAGCGCGCCAGACCCACTTAGCGCGGACTGCTGAGATTTGTTTTATAACTTCATTTCATTCATTTGTTAGGTTATGGTTTTGGGGAAATTTTTTCTCCCAACTCCATCTACCTCCAATTTTGTTAGGATTAACTTAGATAACAACTATGGAGCTTGCATACGGATGATCCGGGGTGGATTGCTCTTCGATCGATGCTGATAAACTGGTAGATTTGCGGTTCATTTCTCTTTTTCTTTGTGTATTCTCTATTGGTTGGGTTTGTATATGTATTTACTTTGATCTTATGTATATTTGTCACCATTGACGTTATATAAAACATGTTTTACAAATCTTTGTCGATTGTTATCCTTGATTTTTGCTCTGTGCTAGGGATTTGAGTTTCTATAGACATATACTGCTTGGATTCTTATCTAGGATGATTATCTAATAATGTCTGAATTCTAGAGATAGATTTAGCATTGTTTTTGAGTTTTTTAATTAATATATATGTTGTATAGAATGTGTACATAAACTTGTCTATTTTTACTTGTACATGTTTTGTGTTTACTTTCCATACTTGTGCATATATGTGTTTTTCTTTGTTTTCACATATTGTTGTAAATTGTCTCATTTTCGTAATGTTTGTTGTGTGGTTGTTAGGAAACTTTCTTTAGGTTTGCGTGGTGTGACAATACCATGGCATGACGAGAGAAAGTTACTAGCTCGCAAAATAAAGGCATCGAACTTACGACGTAAAACAAACATGTTTTGTTTGTATTAGTTTATGTATGTGTTAACTTGTTACTTCATTTCAACTGTTTGTTTCGTTATGTCAATTTGTGTTTTTCCGCAAGCTTGTCGTGTTTAGATTGAAGAAGTTTGTATGTTGTAAATATTGTACGTTTGAGGTTGTATAGGTGTAAGTGGAGCTTGCATAGCAGCTGCACCATCTGTCCTATTTTTCTGCAACTGGTGTAGCGCGCTCTGCCCCGCTTAGCGCGCTCTGTTGTGCAGAATCAATGAATTATTTTTAATTTTTTGCTTGACTCTCCTTTTTCCCACTTCATCCAAGGATTTATAGTATAATAATTAATAGTAATAATTTTAATTCTTTCTTTTGTTGTTTGGACTCAAATTTTGGTTAGATAGCTTAAAGTCGCATTTGATGATTTTCCTATTTTTAGTGTGTCAACTTGCGGATGTATGATAATGATAGTTTTTGAAGTTGGTACTCGCCAGGTACACGTTTATTGTTTTATATAACATAACATGTTTAGGAAATTTATAATTTGTATAATTACTATACCATTCATTTTTTTTTACATTACTTGCTCATAACTTGAATCACTTTAGTTCCTTTTTTACCCATAAATGTGAGGAAGCTTTCAATTGTTTATATATGCTGGAGGCCACAATTCTTATTTTAACTAAATTTTATTATGTTTAATCTTTTGTTTGTATTGATTGTATGAAAGCATGAACATGATCAATGCATTTTTTGTTTCATTTTGAGCACAACTACCTTGGTCAAATAGTCAATTCACCTTGCGAATGTGTGATCATTAGTATCCCCTTTTGACTTTTTTTGTCGACATCCATGTTATTTTTGTTAAATGCTTGTCTATGAGTGTTGGTTCATCTTTTTGTATGGATATTGATTCTTTGTTTTCTTGAATCCTCAACTATGATTTATGGTTTGAATTTTTACCTTGCCTTAGAAAGTAGGGAGTATTCATATTATGATATGGTTGAACTCAAGTTGGGGAGAGAAATGTTTATGTGCTTGTGTGTATTACTATGAGGTTGAGAAAGAAAGAAATAAAAAAGAAAGAAAAAGAAAAAAAGTGAAAAAGGAAGGAAAGAAAAAGAAAGAAAAAAAAGAGAAAAGTTTTGAAAAACAAAAACAAAAAGAGTATGGAATAATATTGTGTTAATAAGTAATGGGTGTCGGTGAGAAATTTGGAATGGAGAAGGAGTTTGATTGAAATTATTTTGCTTGAGTCTTTGTGAGTTGATCACTCCCTTAGGTTAAGGAAAATTTTTTTTTCCCGATTAGCTTTAGGACTTATCCTTTATTTGTTAACCAAGCCACATTACAACCTTAAAAAGCCATTGTGATTCTTGTCTTTGTATTTTCAATATGAGTTTTTGGATGAATACATAATTTAGTCTATTGTTTTTAAGATTGTGGATGAGTGTTTTTTGTCTCTCACCTTTGTGTGTTCTTCATCTACCTATGAATTTTTACTAGGTATGATTCATGATTGAGCTTGTTTTGTTTTAGAATGTTTAATATGATTTTTGTACTTATGATTCGTTTCGGTTACATGTTGTCGTTGTAGGATTATTGTAAGTATTTACTTTGCGTGTGCGTTTTTGTTTGAACCATACATTTGTTTTCCATTTTAAAACTTGTCGATTCCTGATTCTTTGATTGATTACTTTTGGTTCTTTGAGTTGTTTGATCTTGTTTGAGGACAAACAAGTTCAAGTTGGGTAGATTTTTGATAAGTTCAAATTGTAGTTATTTTTGTATATACTTTTTGTTGCACTTATCGACTCTTTGTTGTTAATATCATTGAAGAAACCCGACTTTTGTATAAATATGTTTAGTTTGTGTTTATTTGTGTTTTTTGTGCACATAGTGTACCGTTTGATGTTTTTCTATTAATTTTGTAGGTATTTGTTATATTTTGTAGCATTGAGGAATAAAATGTCGAATGTACGGCTCCGGATACGCGTTTTCGGAATAAAAGACCAATTTTTCCCAAGAGAGCCCGCTTAGCGTGTAGAAGGCCGCTAAGCGCGAGTGCACTCAATGCATTTTGTAGCACACTACTTGTGTTTTGACATTTTGGCAGAGGCATTGTTTTTGGGCCCACTTAACGCGGATAGCGCGCTTAACGCGATTTAGGTTGGTTTGATGTGTAAAATAAAGAAGTCGCGCTTAGCGCGCCAGGCCCGCTTAGCATAGTCTGTTGAGATTTGTTTTATAACTTCATTTCATTCATTTGTTAGGTTATGGTTTTGGGGAATTTTTTGCTCTCAACTCCATCAACCTCTAATTTTGTTAGGATTAGCTTAGATAACAATTATGGAGTTTGCATACGGATGATCCGGGGTGGATTTATCTTCGATCGAAGTTGATAAACCGGTAGATTTATGGTTCATTTCTCTTTTTCTTTGTGTGTTCTTTATTGGTTGTGTTTGTATATGTATTTTCTTTGAACTCATGTATATTTGTCTCCCTTGGAATTATATAAAACTTGGTAACCGAAGTGGGGGTATCCTAGAGGTGCGCATGTGTTTCAGTTATTTATATTTGTGTTAGGTTTGCTAACGTTTTGTTTTTAATTCTTGTCATGCAATCCTATTAGGCATACATGTAACAGTTAATATATGCATAGGAAATTAAAGTGCGTAATTTAAAACCTAACTATTACATGGCTTCAGGGAGGGGGAATTTACAAGTCCAAAAATGGGGAAACGAAAAGTAAAAAAGAAACCTAATTAGTCTATTACAATCCATGGGCAGATACAATAATAATAATAAAAATTCGAATTTTAAAATAAGCGCGCGAATATAGAAAGGGAAGTAAAACCCTAAAACTTCTACACACTTGGAATGTTTTTGTTGTTTTTGTTTATTTGGGAAAATACTAAGTTAAATTAAATCTAACCTTAATTAATTAAATTAAAAAATAAAAAAAAATATTAATTAAAATTAATTCTAAACAAATCTAATATTTTTGGCATTTTTTATTTTAGGAAATATTGAGATTTTAACCTAATTCTAATTGGTTTTAATTAATGAAATAAAGTAAAAAATAATTAAATAAATTAATTTATGAAAATTAAGTTAAATAAAAAACCCTAAATCTAAGTTTTTATATTTTTTTCCTGATCTTATAGCCATATAATTAAAAATGATATTGAAAATAAATATCAAACAAATAAATAATAAAAATTAAAAAAAGACGTGCCCTGGTGTTCAAAGTGAAGTGGGGGGGGGGGGGGGGGGGGGGTTGGAGTTTGGATTTTTTTGTTTAGGCCCAAATAATCTGAACCCAACGTTTCAAACATAATCTGGTGAACCTCATCCTTGAGGCTATAGGGTGGAAACACGCTCTAGGATGGCTAGATCTTCTTGCATCAACATTTGATGGCCTAGGCACGAGGCATAGGATACGAGTATGGACCTGCATGTCACTGGATCTACAAAGAAAATATAAGAAAATAAAAACTCAAAACCTAGGATTGAACCCATGCCTTCCAGGATTATACACGCACCCTTTACCACCAAGCCAATTAACCATTCGTTATTTGAAACAACAAGGCAATATTATATATCAAACTCAGTCAATTTGTCAAACTTTCAAACGCGTGCCATATTGGATTCGAATGGACCAATAGTGTAGCAACGCGTGGGAAAACAGAGGTAGCCCACTGGAGTCAACTCTCCGGTTGTCTTCTCTGGTGGGCTCAAAACCTAACCTGTAAAACTATTAAACGTCAAGAATAAAACCTACCATAGTCCCCTTAAAATTTCCCCCCTGATTCCAAATCTGAAGTTATCTTGGCCTGAACCGCTCTCAATCGTGCTTTCAAAAGAAAGTGAAGATCAAATGCAGTAAGTGTTTATAGTTTTAGAGGTTGAAGGTGATTTATCAATGTGTATGCATAGGTTAGAGGTTGAAGGTGAAGATCAAATGCAGTAAGTATTTATAGTTTTATCAAGTTGGAATGATGTATTTATAGTTGTGGAAGTTTGGATGCAAAGAGGTAATTTTCAAAATTAAAAAGAATTGAAAAATTGACCCAATCAAACAGTATGTGTCGGCCTGAAACATGTATGTGCCGACACATAAGTCAAAAACTAATTGTATGTTTCAGCCTTAAAAGGAAGATATGTCGGCCTATGCAAGGCAGTAGATTTTTTGCTTCAATACTGTAGTACACCTGGAGGCCTGAAAATCATATTTGTCGGTACATAAAATAGAAAACTAAAAGTTACATTATGTGTCGGCCTGTATGGATGCATGTGTCGACCTATGACACACAGAAGATACAAGCTTCAATATTGAGTTGCATGAGTCGGCTTGAAATATGTATGTGTCGGCACATGTAAGAAAAATTTATGCAAAAAATTGTTTTTCAAGACTTTGGTCAATTTCAAAATGGTTTTTAATGATTCCTAAGACCTCTAATACAAGGGAGTGCCACAAGACATAGAGATATCATCCAATATATATAAATGCTAAGTTTTCCTAGTTTTGACATCATGTAAAATATCTAATGATGAAGTTGCACTCACAATTGACACAATTTTAGGATCAAAATAAAGAGAAATAGTGGGGGTTATGAACTTAGTCAAGCACACTTTGTTAAGAAGTACTTGATAGGTTCAAAAGCTTACTTTTCAAGGAAATGATTACTCCATTTGATCCTAGTGTCAAAATTTAAAAGAATGATAAAAGAGTCGTGGCTCAGTTGGAATATGCAAGTGCACTTGGTTGCCTAATGCATGTGAAGTAATATATCAGATCTTACATAGAATTTGCAATTAGTAAAATGAGTAGATTTACTAGCAATCCAAATGGTGAGCATTGAAAAAAAAACTTTGATAAAGAAATTTAGTTATCTTTTGAAGAAAAAAAACTTTGACCCTAATCATGATATGTTTCCTGCCATATTAGAAGGATATACCAATACGAGTTGGATATCAAGTGTTAGAGATTTTAAATATATAATTGGATGGATATTTACTCTAATTGGGGGGTGTGATTTCTTAGAAGAGCAAGAAGTTTGTGGATCACTTTCTTGACCATGGAATCAGAGTTTGTGGATCATGCTTCCACTGGTCAAAGAAGTTGAATGGTTGAGGGACCTTCTGTTGGAAGTTCTAATGGCTAAAGATAATATTTCTAAGGTGCAAGTTCTCGGAAGAGTAAGAAAACAAACATGTATCACTCTCTTGACCATGGAATCAGAGTTTGTGGATCATGCTTCCACTAGTCAAAGAATTTGAATGGTTGAGGGACCTTCTGTTGGAAGTTCCAGTGGCTAAAGGCAATGTTTCAAAGGTATTGATACATTGCAATAATCAAACAAATTTATCTAGAGCATTCAACAAAGTGTATAATGGAAAGTCTAGACACACAGGCCTTGGGAATTCTTTAGTGAGAAAATTGATTAGAGATTTAATCATTTCACTCACATATATATGATCGAGCTATAATTTAGCTAATCCTTTTACTAAACCACTGACCAGAGATTTAATAAAGACTACCTCGAAAGGTATGTGATTGAAACTCCTTGAGTAAGAGTTCCAATAGCGATGTCAACCCAATCTTACGTTAACAGAATATTAACCTCAAAATTGAATTAGTAACAACAAGTCATTGATTTGGATGTATGTGTGATATTATATAATAATATTGACTATTGTAAATTGAAGGTTGGGTTTTTTCAAACTTTTAATGAAGTTAAATATCGAGGATTTGTGTCTCATGGAAAAGGATACAATGTGAAATTCACCTAAGTGAATTTCGAGATGGTGTCGTCTCAAAGTGAGAAGTTGCATTTCTCTCATGAAAAATTCATGAAACATGAAAACATATGGTCATAAATAAGTGCTAGGCGAGAAATATAGGTGAAGAACCCTTAAAGAGTGTGTGTAAGGTAACGCTGATCTAATCACTTGGATTAACAGCTGAAAAGCATTGCTATATAACATTCTTGTTAGACTTTGCGTTATCCTTACTAAGGTTAAGTTTAAAATCGAAAAATATTTAACTGTATTAACATTCTTTATTTCCCCTTTTCTGGAATTGATCTTGTCATTATTAGAACAAGTGAACGATTATTGTAAATTATTAATAATTAATAATAATTAATCACCATGGGCGTGTTTCAAAATGACAAGAAAATATGCATATGAAGTTTGTATTTTGAATTTAAAAATAGGCAACACTTTGTGGAGTATTGCAGAATACGAAACAATACAACCTTTGAAAATTGTTGTTGTAGGTGAAACAGTTCAATATTTGAAAAGTGCCGCTGTAGGCGAAACAATGTAACATTTAACAAAAGTGTTGCTGAAAGTGCATGCTTTATCAAGAGTTACAAACTTATCAAACAACACATGTTTTCCCTATAAATTGAACATTCCAAATTCTTAAAAGTATATTATAAAAACCTATCCTCTTCACACAAAATTCCGGATTTCATCTTCCTACATTTGAGTTTTCATTGACCTTGTGCAAACTCGAGTATATGCTGAATTATCTCGAGTATTCCTGCTTTTCAACTCTAAGTCATTTGAGAGTGTTTGAAATACTTATAAAAAAGTGATTTCGTTCACGATTCTAACCTCGATCCATTTTATTTACTATTAATTTTCCAACCTCCAACGCATTTGTTCAGAAGAATGTAAAGCAAGTTTAACATTACAAACAACATCACAACTTATTGCATGAAAATTTCTTCAAAACATCAAGATTGCTGAAACCTATCATAAACATTTACTATTCCTTAACAATCATTTTATTCTCAAGCCGAAACTAAACCTTGATGATTAAAATGATTTCTCTTCACCCCGAGAGAAAAAGCGACCAGAAGGACTACCATCTTGTAGTATCGCCAATTTCACAATAGGTTCAGCACCTTCATCGGATGTCAAAGCACCATTACCATGAGTCATATCTGTTTTGATAAAACCAGGAGAAATAGCATTTATGCTAAAACAAGAATATTTCTTAGCCAAAACTCTTGTGTAGGCATTAAGAGCTGCTTTAGAAACAATATATGCAGAATTTTCCAAAGGCCAACCTTTGGTTTCATGTGAACCTTCCTTATAGTCCTTTAGAAATTCATTCGTAATTTCATCGATTTTTTCTTCTGTGAGGTTTTCGACATCACTTAATATTTCTTTAGGTCGTCCATTTGTTAATATCTGCGGAAAATATTATACCAGAATAATTTTAAATATATATTTTCATTTATCATCTAGACTAGTTCATTTCATAACAACTATCAATGAAAAAAAGAAAAGAAAGACTGATTAATTCATACCTCTAATCTTCCGATAGATGAAGAAACATTGACAATTTTTGGTGAGGTAGAAGATTGAAGAAGGGGAATTAGAACTGTGGTGAATTCTTTAGTTCCAAAATAATTTGTTCTAAGGATTTTTTCAACTATTTCATTGTTTTCATAAAGTATTTTAGTCCAATCAAGTTGATTAGGATCTACCTGCACCACCCAAAACAAGAAGGAAATAAAATATATTATATACTTTAACATTAGCCAACATTAATTCATTTCATCAAGAAATGAAAATTGAAATTCACTCATTTCGATGTAAAATTAATTTTCACTAATGGTGCATTTTTTATCATCTTATTTTAAATAAAGCAACCTAAACTTTTGAAGTAAACAGAAAATAAAAGGGGGAATGTAATCATACCACAACACCAAAAGCTGCCAAAGCCTCACCATTCACATGTGCTCCTATTCCAGCATTGTTTACCTGTAAAGAATTTTAAATATTTTCATTGAGTTAAGATAAACAAAAGAACTATAATTCACAATGAAATTTTTTTATTATGAAAATAACATGTTTTAAAGTTACCCTTCAATATGAAGAAAATATGAAACATAATTGTGATCATATCCATTGGAAACGATCAATCTTGATTTGAAAAATATTGAGTGAGTTTATCTAGACTATGTAATATTTTCATTGTTTTAGTATCTAAGACTATCTTTCCATCTAAATAAAATGACGTGGGAAATAGAAAGCAACATGGCATGTCACTTTAGATTTTTGTGCTAATACATGATAGATTTAACCAATGGATGACACTTGGCGGGATTGAAAAACAAAAATACATGTATTTGCATGGATTAATATACATCAAATGGGTGAAATATAAAAACGAAATTTTTTTAATTTCAATTCGAATTTCAACTAGTATATGTAGCTATTGTTGTGAAATAATTATTATGCAATTATTATCGTAGTTCACATGCTTAATCGAAAATCCTCCACCCATTCAACTTCGAAATAAATAAAATTTAGACTCAACTTTTTCAAAGAAGGAATTTGAGAGAGAAGAGGAGAGTTTTATGATGAATTCGATAGAATTTGAGGAAGAAGACACCAAATCAGTGTCACCATCATTAGACGAACAATTGAAAAAATCTAACATCATCCTCTCTAAAAATTTCCAATCCAATACAACTCAGCTTTCTTTGAAGTGGTTTGGGGTTCTATATCCCCTAGAACACGTCACACTTCCGAATAAAAAACATAACTAAGAAAGGGATAAAAAAGAGTAAAAGGATCGAGAAATTATCTCTAATTGGTAGCATATAGAAAACGAGAAAGAGAAAGAGAGATGAGCAGAGAACACAAAAGTATCCTATGTAGGAGTAGATATTGAAATGATTTTTTAATAAGAAATGGTGTTATCTATTTAAAGACACAGTGACAAATAAGAAGAGGTTAATGATAACCTAAGTGAGTTCCAAAACACTTAACAATAATTAAGGCTAACCAAGGTTAAATCCTTAGTGAAATTAGGGTGGTCAAAAGACATGAAAATAACTTCAAAAAGGTTGATCACGACTTTAGGTCACCCTTATAAAAGGATGAACATCTCGTACTTACAAAGACGTGGTATCTCACCCTTATAAAAGAGTAGGTATCTCACCCTTAGAAAAGAATGGACATCTCACCCTCAAATATGAAAAACATCAATGAAAAGATCATGCACAATCTGGTTTATCTCTTTAAGCATTAGCCTTTACTAGCCTCGTGATTTAGGTACTGCGTACAATTCAGTCTTTTCTCATAAAGTATATCACATTTACATGTCTCATGTTTGAGGGACTCTGTATAATCTGATCTTTTTCATAAATCATCTCACTTATACAAATCTCATGCTTGAGGGACAGTGCACATGTTTGGTATTGGGTCTGATATAAACCAAAACATAAAAAAACCGCCCCAATTTCTAATCTGCCCCAACAAGGCATGGCCGAGTAAAGGCTAACTAATAGGCCAAGTCAATCAGGTTAACCCATAACCTACATGGCGGGTATTCAAATTAAGGAACAAGAGAAAATGTGTTTATGATCAATATATTATGGTTGAGAATCTAACAATTAAGTTTGTTGCCAGGCACCATTAAGATCATCAAAAAGAGACCAAGAGTCTTAAATATGAAGTAGACTAAGACCACTATATAAAGGATGCAATCATAGAGGAAACAAACACACTTTTTCATCGACATATACTCATACTTGTGATTCTAACTGATTCAATATCAATAGGTTATCAATCAATGTAACCAACATATACCCAATCCAACATGTAAATACTCCTATGTAATTCTATCTTAGTTGCATTGTCGAATCTTTGACTTCCTCATACGAACACATAATTCTATGTGTTTATGTTTTATGCCTATCATTTATAAATAAAACAAGTGTGCTATCTTGACACCACACTTACATTCAAATTTGACATCGTATGTACTATTCACCGTATTTATACTGTAAATAATATTTAGATTGATAAAAAAAGTTGATTAATGAAATATAAAAAGTTGGTTAATAAAGTGATGAAGGTAGCTAATAAACATTTAGATATTAAAAATAATTTGGAAGTAAAACAAAGTTGATTAATGAAAAGTAAAATATTAATTAATTAAATGATGAAGTTGGTTAATAAACACTCATATATTAAAAATAATTTAATAATAAAACAAAATTAGTTAATAAAAAGTAAAATATTAATTAACGAAGATATAAAGTTGGTTAGTAGACATCTATATATTATAATTTTTAGTAATGAAACAAAGTTTAGTTAATAAAATTATAAAATTGATTAATTACACAATTTTATATCAATATCTCTTAATCTAAAAATAAAATAAAATATAAAAAAATATTTTAAAAAAAATATATTTATTATTATAATATTTTACTGTTCACAATGTTAAATTTAATATCAAAATATCATTTCTTTAAATAAAATATTTTAATTTTTTATAAATAAAATCTATATTCACCCATTCACCCATAAAAAGAAAAGCATGAGAGTCCCCTATTCAAATTTTATTTTTGATAGAAATCATATACCACTATGTAGAATTGCATAGACTAATCTTTTAAAATGGGTAGGACCTCAATGGATGTTCCGTATTCATTTTTTCCTTTTAAGAAAAATCAACCAATAATGAAGAATTGATATGTTTTGACCCCATGTTGCCTCCCATAATTCAATTAAATACACCGCAGACAAATTAAGTATTGAAATAAAATGAAGATACATTAATTCATGTAATTTATTTATTTATTTTTATTTTATTTGGAATTATTGAATTATTGAGAGAAAAAATATAAGCTATAAAATATTTAATTTTAATTAACTTGTTCATTTTCAATCAAGAAGATGATAACAAAATTAAAACGAAAACGACAAACTATAAAACACTAGAATTAGCATATTGAATAAAATTTTAAATTAGTAAAAAAATAATTTAATCAACAAGCCAAATAATAATCTTACCAAGATATCGAGTTTACCAAACTGATTTGCGATAAAATCAACAAAGGATCCAATACTTGCAGAGTCTGTAACATCGAGTTGATGGAAAAGCACATGACCAGGAAGTGCAAGCTCTTTGAGTTTCTCAACAGCTTCAACACCTCTCTTTTCATCTCTTGCTGCCAACACCACTTTGATTCCATTTGAAGCCAATTGCTTGCATATTGCAAATCCAATTCCTTTGTTTGCTCCTGTCACTACTGCAACCCTTCAAACCAATTTAACAAATTATTTTAAAATATGAATTATCAATCTTATCACTCATTAAATGCCTCTTTGTTGAACAAACTCAAGCTAATTAATTTTTTCGTACCTATCTCTTGATTCTGCCATTACTTTGTTAATGTTGTAAAATTGTGTTTTATGAGATTTTAATTATCATATATATATTTTAGAATCATGTTGATGTTCAATGTACTAAGTTATAAGAGTTTGAAAATCAACATAGTTATTTATTATAGGTTAATTTAATCAAAATCAGTCAAAATATTAAAATTTAATATATTTAAATGAATTATTTAATTGGTCAAAAAAATATTAATATTTTATTTTTATTTTTTTCCTAGTGCTAATCCTGTTATTTTCAAGTTAAATGGATTGGTGACATGTCGATATGAGTTGGAAGATAAATATTATTGATCAATAAATTTCGATTAGAATTTAAATTCTTCTAAATTTTGTTTTTGACTTAATTTCAATATGTGTTTGTGTAGTTAAGAGAAAGTTTGTTATTGAGAAAGAGAACGGGTGACTTGGGTTTGAAAAGTTGTTGTGATTATAGAGCCGCCTCACTTATGCATATTTGGGAACGAATTTGATAGGAGTGCTGGCAACGAAAATCTTTTCACGACTCTCTTACTCATCTTTTTGTTTTTTATTGGATTTGAATTTAGAAATACTTCTGAGTGAAGGTATTAGAAACACAAGAAATGAGAGATTTGAATTGGGTTTTATCAAATATAATTTTAAATCTTTTCGTTGATGAAAGACTAAGTTAACTTAGAACATAAAAATAAATGAACACAATTATTTTATCCTGATTCACTGTTAATTAAGCTACTCCAGTCTACCACTCAAGATGATTTGCCTTCAACAAGAATTAATCCATTATAACCAAACTGATTATCGAAATCCACAATAAGTCAGATCAATCTTATTGACACCCCTAATAAATTCGTAGATCCTTATTGTAAATCCACTCAAGCCGCAGCAGGAGTCTTTTTGAGATCAGACCTTCATTCGGTCACTCAAAGAATCAATCAACAACCGTTGAGTACTTTCACTGTTGTGAATTCAATGCCAATAACTAAGTATAAAATATAGGGAGGAATAACGAACAAGGAAGAAGAAGAACACAAGAATTGGTTATAACTGCTATTCTTTACTTTCTCTTAGAAAACAAGATTACAAGTTTACAAGAATAACAAATAACCCTCTCACCCTAAATTAGGATTTGCTGTGTGTTGCAATGATGAGAGACTAGTATGCTATTTATAATAAAACCTAACATACTAACTAATGGGCTTTTTCCACAAGGCCCATTATACAAGATAACTTAATAAACAAGCTAACTTAACAAATTAGGGTTTAAACACTAAAACCTAATTTAACAAGCATTTTCGACAAATACATGCTAGACCCTTCTTCGACTACAGCATGTACTTCGATCATACTAGAGTTTGATCCAAAATCCCACAAATCTCCACCTTGGACCTAACTCTACAGCATCAAGAGACACTAACTAGCTTTCTTCATGCAGCTTTATCAACTGCATACAGTGGAAAAACTTGCAACTTGGCAATGTTTTGGTGATCATATCAGCGGCATTGTGATCTGTCGAGACCTTCAGCACTTGGACTTCTCCACGCTCGATTACCCCTCTGACGAAGTGCAGCCTCACATCTATGTGCTTGGTTCGCTCATGATAGGCTGAGTTCTTCGACAGGTGTATTGCACTTTGACTATCACATTTAACAGTGATACCTTGACCTTGAAGTTTCAGTTCCTTTGCAAAACCTTCAAGCCACAATGCTTCTTTCACAGCTTCAGTTAGGGCAATATATTCTGCTTCAGTAGTTGATAAGGCAACAACCTTCTGAAGAGTTGCTTTCCAACTAATTGCTGTACCAAACATAGTGAAAACATATCCAGAAATAGATTTTCTGGAATCCATACAGCCTGCATAATCAGAGTCAACATAGCCTTCGACAGCTGCTTTACTATCTTCACCCAAGGCTCCACCATAAATTAAGACTCTGTTCAGAGACCCATTTATGTACCTTAGAATCCACTTTAACGCTTGCCAGTGAGCCTTTCCAGGATTCGCCATGTACCTGCTTACAAGACTTACTGCATATGCTATGTCGGGTCTAGTACAGACCATAGCATACATCAAAGAACCAACTATATTAGCATATGGGATGCTGTTCATATAGGTTCTTTCAACATCAGTACTGGGACATTGATCAATGCTCAGCTTGAATTGGGGGTTTGTTGGAGTCACAACAGGCTTTGAATTCGACATACCAAACTTGTCAAGAATCTTTCGTAGGTATGCCTCTTGAGATAAGCATAATTTCGACTGCTTTCTATCTCTTCGAATGTCAATTCCAAGAATCCTAGATGCAGCTCCCAGATCCTTCATGTCAAACTCCTTATTGAGTTCAGCCTTCACCCTCATTACATCTTCGACATTGTTGCTTGCTATCAGAATATCATCAACATAAAGCAACAAAATAACAAATGAATTTTCAGGTCGAAATCTGGAGTAAACACAATGGTCGAACTGACTTCTAATGAAACCTATGTGTTCCATGAACTTGTCGAATCTCTTATTCCACTGTCGAGGAGATTGTTTAAGTCCATATAAAGATCTCTTCAGTTTGCACACATAATCTTCTTTCCCCTTTTCGACATACCCTTCAGGTTGCCTCATCAGGATTGTTTCATCTAAGTCACCATACAAGAACGCAGTCTTCACATCCATTTGTTCCAGTTCAAGGTCGAACTGAGCCACCATGGCAAGCAACATTCGGATGGATCTGTGCTTCACAACAGGGGAAAAAACATCATTGAAGTCGACACCTTCTTTTTGAGTGAAACCCCTTGCGACTAATCTTGCCTTGTACCTCTTCGACATTACTCCTTCAATTCCTTCCTTAACTTTGAAAATCCACTTACAGCTGACTAACCTTGCCCCAGCAGGTTTCTTGATTAGTTCCCAAGTGTGATTATCATGAAGAGATTTCATCTCATCATGCATGGCCTTTAGCCATTCAGTCTTCATTCGACTCCTTATAACTTCCTTATAATCTCTAGGTTCTTCGTCTAGAACTTCACTTGCAGAGATTAAGGCATAAGCTACAAGATCTGCATATCCAAGTCTCTGAGGTGGTTTTATGACTCTTCTTTGCCTATCTCTCGACAATAGGTAGTCATCAACAGTTTCCTCAACATCATCAGAATCTTCTGTTTCTTCTTCGACTTCATCTGGGATACGCATTTCAGCATCAACATGCTCCACCTCAACAGGAATCTCTACCTGTTCCAGCTCTTCGTCAACATCATCAGTTTTCTTGAAAGCCATTTCAGTTTCATTGAAAACTACATCTCGACTGGTGATACACCTCCTGTGACCTGGCTCTAGGCACCATAGCCTATAAGCTTTCACTCCTTCAGGGTATCCCATAAACATGCATTTCAGAGCTCTAGGTTCGACCTTGTCTTGCCTAATGTGAGCATAGGCTACACAGCCAAATACTCTTAGTTTGTCGAGATCTGGTGGATGTCCCGACCAAACTTCTTCAGGTGTCTTCATATCTAACGCTGTCGAAGGACATCTGTTTATCAGATATGCTGCTGTCGAAACAGCCTCAGCCCAAAACACCTTCTTTAATCCCGCACTAGTCAACATGCATCTAACTCTCTCCAAAATAGTTCGATTAAACCTTTCAGCCAAACCATTTTGTTGTGGAGTACCTGCGGTAGTTCTGTGCCTTGCAATACCAGAGGCAACACAAAAACTGTCGAACGCCTCATTGCAAAACTCAAGGCCATTGTCGGTTCTCAACCTCTTTACCTTTCTGCCAGTTTGATTTTCGACAAGAGTCTTCCAACTTTTGAAATTCTCAAAAGTTTCATCCTTAGTCTTCTGGATGAATACCCATAACTTTCTGGAATAGTCATCTACTATGGATAGAAAATACTTTGCTCCTGAATGTGATAGACACCTTGCAGGCCCCCAAAGATCAGCATGGATGTAATCAAGGGATCCATGTGTTCTTTGTTTGCCTTTGTTGAACTTCATTCTACAGGACTTTCCAAGTACACAGGGTTCACAAAACTTCAGCTTTTCGACTTTATCTCCACCAAGCAGATTTTGTTTCCCTAATTCAACCAGACCCCTTTCACTGACATGGCCCAATCTCATGTGCCAAATTTCTGTTTTCGACAAAGGTTTCGTGGATGCAACATTTGTCGAACCACTTACAACTTCAGCCTCAAGGGTATACAAGCCTTGTTTCTTCACGCCTCTCAAGACTTCCTTCGACCCTTTCATGACTCTCAGGATACTTTTCTCTCCTTGAAACACATATCCTTTCTTGTCGAATTCACGAAGAGAAATCAAATTTCTCTTCAAATCAGGTACATACCTGACTTCAGTCAACAATCTTATTGACTCATCATGGAGCTTGAATCTCACAGATCCAACGCCTGCAATCTTGCAAGCTTTGTTGTTTCCCAGCAATACAGATCCACCATCTTGATCACATAATTCCTCGAACAAGTCTTTGTTTGGAGTCATGTGCCAAGTGCATCCAGAATCCATAATCCACTCCTTCGACGAGTTGTTGCTTGAAACCACAAGAACATCAGATGATTCGAAATCATCTTGGACAATAGCTGCATTGCCATTATCCTTACCTCCATGATCTTTCAGGCGTTCAGGGCACACCTTTCTTGTGTGACCTACTTTCTTACAGTGATAGCATCTAATACCAGATGCATCACCACTATAAGACTTCGACTGATGTTTACCTTTCCTCTTGTCGAATTTTCCTTTAACCGCCAAACCTTCACCAACCGTCGAAGGTTTATGCTCCTTACGTTCGTTCAAGTCCTTAGAGTACAAAGCTGATTGAACTTCTTCAAAGGTCAGGGACTCTCTTCCATACAAGAGGGTTTCTTTGAAGTGAGCATGTGATCTGGGCAAAGCGCACAACAATAACAGCGCTTGATCTTCATTATCAATCTTTACATCAATATTTTCAAGATCAAGAATCAGCTTGTTGAACATATCCAACTGCTCAGCCAACACTTTGTCTTCAATCATCTTGAATGAATACAAAGCTTGCTTCAGGTAGAGTCGATTTACCAGAGATTTGGTCATATACAGACTTTCAAGTTTCACCCATAACCCTGATGCCGTCGTCTCCTTTGATACCTGTCGAAGAACCTTATCACCAAGGCTCAACAAAATTGCGCTGTGTGCTTTCTCGATCATGGCCGTCTTCTCTCTTTCTGTTAACGCAGCGTCCATCACCGTCGCTCCCTTCAACGCTTCCAAACAACCCTGCTGAACCAGTAGGGCTTTCATCTTTAAGCGCCATAGACCAAAATCATTCACTCCGGTGAACTTTTCAATCTCATACTTTGTTGAAGGCATCTTCTCCACGCTCACCGCACCAATTTGTTGTGAATTCAATGCCAATAACTAAGTATAGAATATAGGGAGGAATAACGAACAAGGAAGAAGAAGAACACAAGAATTGGTTATAACTGCTATTCTTTACTTTCTCTTAGAAAACAAGATTACAAGTTTACAAGAATAACAAATAACCCTCTCACCCTAAATTAGGATTTGCTGTGTGTTGCAATGATGAGAGACTAGTATGCTATTTATAATAAAACCTAACATACTAACTAATGGGCTTTTTCCACAAGGCCCATTATACAAGATAACTTAATAAACAAGCTAACTTAACAAATTAGGGTTTAAACACTAAAACCTAATTTAACAAGCATTTTCGACAAATACATGCTAGACCCTTCTTCGACTACAGCATGTACTTCGATCATACTAGAGTTTGATCCAAAATCCCACATTCACTATATTACAATTTGCTTCTTTTAAACAGGTTACACAAACGTTCCAATACAAAGAAAAACACCTAACTGTTTTACAGCAAGATACGAGCAATAACTCCTTGCCTATTTACGAAATTATACACAGAAAATTTCTCTAAAGAACTGCACAACGCTTTGATGTAGTTTTTCTTGAGCTTGATTTAACCCGATAGATTTTTGTGATGTTGATTCTTACATTTTTTCAGCTTCAAAGTCTCCCTTTTATAGCTTGTAAAAGAGATCCGTTGAAATGGTAGAAAGGTAATTATAAATCTAACTGTTTGTTTCCAACTGTCATAATGAGAGTAGTACACAATATAGTACCAAAGGATTGTCCTTACGCCACCCTAGAGGGTAGAGGTCACATATACTTTTTGTACCTTTTGTACACCATCACACGCTAAACATTTTGAACTTCTTCTATTCTTTAGAGGCTTCAAATGATTTGAATGTTTGAAGCTTATTGTAGAAGAAACACTCTTAAGTCTTAGAACCTAAGTGTTGGAGTCTTCAGAACTTGTTTCATCAGAATCTTGTCTTCAGAGTCTTCAACACTTGGTCATAAGAACTTGCTTTTCTTCAGATCATCAAATCTTGTTTATCAGAACCTCATCTTCATAATCTTCAGAACTTGGAACACACAGAAACAAAGTTTTAGAAGGCCTCCAAAGCTTAACCACCAAGTCACGATCAGAACCTCTTGTACTAACGTTCCTAAAAACCGTTGCATAAGACGAATTCCATAATCTTGACTTCAACTATAACACGTGACCACATGTTTTCTTTCAGTAGTGTTTATGTTCAGAACCTGATGACGTCGTACGCCTTGATACCAGAGTTAGAACATTACAACAGCAGCTAAACACTAGAATGAAACCATTAGAGTATATAATTATTCTTTATAATACCATGTAAAATTATCATCAAAATCTTAAGGACAAATATAAAAATACTTCTTGTTCTTACAATCTCCCCCTTTTTGATGATGACAAAATCATGTATTTTAATTGAACAATTTTATACAGGATAATCACCATAACCGTTGGTTTGTTAATACAAAGTTATTGTAAATTTATATATATATATATATATATATATATATATATATATATATATATATATATATATATATATATATATATATATATATATATATATATATATATATATATATATATATATATATATATATATATATATATATATATATATATATATCCACTACAGATTTAAGGAATTTTTAATCTTCAATATTTTAAAATTTAATGCACTGTAGCTATTAAAAAAAAACCACTAACATAACCCCCTTAAATTATTCAAACCTATAAATACTCAATATCAGTAGAGTTATTAATTAGTATACTAAGATATGCACAATCCAACCTATAAATACTCCTATGTAATTATGTCTTAGTTGTATTGTCAAATCTTTGACTTCTTCCTATGAACACATAATTCTATCCGTTTATTTTTTTGTCTATCGTTATAAATCAATACTTTTATAAATAAAATTTATATTCACCCACCAAAAAGGGCATTGACATACTGGAAAAAGAAATGACAAACTTCAATTAAATATGATGATTTTAGTTACTTTAATGCGATTAGAAACCAAAATCATTCACATATCTTATTTTAATTATTTATTTATTACGAGTCAGAAAAAAAAATATTTATTTTTCAATTACATTAAAATCATTAAAGTCACTATATTTAAGAGGCATCTCAGACCTAGATATTTAGTAGAGGTAAATTCTTTTGAGGAAGTACTCTATCATCCATTGTGATGAGAGATTAATCTCTATATTTGTGCGGAAGAGATATCTTACTTAAAAAAATCATGGGGGTGGCTGCTTGATTTACGAATGATGAAGTGATTTAAGGTTTTCCCGAAGATGTATCTCCGAAAACATCTAAAGGTAATTTCGGGTTTTTAGAGGTGTGAGATGTTGGGGGAGTTCACTAGGGAGCATTGATACATAGTGTAGGGCTAGACACATTTGTGTTGTGATAGACACACCACTTATCCACCAAAAATCTTAAGGTGATATGTGAATGGATTCTCACACTTATAAATATTTAAATCACCACATTTCTATCCAATGTGAGACTATTTCTTCATTTACTCGCAATTGCATTATTATTCTAATATGAGACACACCCTAAAGGTGGAAAAATAAATTCCCAACATGAAAACTTGAGTAGAGCACAATCTTAGGAATCAAGCCTTCACCACTAGACTAACCTTTAGGGGCGTTTGTTTCAAGGATTCATAAAAAAATTAAAAATATGTTACCTCTGAATAAAAATATGAAGATTTAATTTCTGGGTATTTTTTTTAAAATTGTGTTTGGCATATAATTTGTTAATCCTTAGAAAATGAGTAGTTATATATTTTTACAAAAATAATATGGGAAATTTCATAAGAAGAAATATTCTCACCTTCTTCTCATGGGAATAAAACTATGAGAATTATGAAAGTTATGGAAATTATTTCATTCAAACGAACTTTTATTCTTGAGAATAATTTTTTTTCAACCTTATAACAATCATAAAAGTAACTATTTTATATTATGTATTCCCAAGAATATAACTTCTAGACCTTGTTTAAACACCTACTTGCAAAGGAGTTTTTTTTCCTTCAAAAATCCACAAGGTTTCTTCAGGATGTCTAGAACGCTGCTCAAATAACTATGATATGGATTTTTTATAAATGAGGAGTGTTATTTGAACACCCAATATTTGACACCGTATCTGACATCGTATATCAATGTCTCTATCTCTCTCCTACTTTTTTTTCATTTCATACACTTACACAAATTCCAATAATACACCAATACATCTAAAAATTACACTAAACACATTTTTGTTGTTGAAATATTAAAATAGATTTGATTAGATTTAATATTTAAATATAATTCAAGTTGTGTTAGCCCAAGCCCAATTAGTGTTGTATATAAATAGTCATAGTGTGTATCATTATTTGTACAATTGAATAATACAAATCCTTATTTCCTTTATTATTCTCTCTTTCTCTCCTCATTAAACGTGCCTCGTGCACTAACAAATTTGTATCCAGAGCTTTCAATTATTGTTCTTGATCAAGTTTTCAAGAATTTCACGTCAGAGATCGTTTTTCGAGGGCAAGTGAATCAACCATTGCGAAGATGGCTAGTGATAAGGGCATTTTGAATTCTCTTCCAATGCTTGACGGTACAAATTGGATCCGATGGAAAAAACAGATGCAATCCTTGTTTGGCTTCCATGAAACCCTGAAAGTGGTTACCGATGACGTTCCTGCGTTGGCTGCAAATGCAACCGACAAACAGAAAAAAATCTACAACGAAGTCAAGAAGAAAGATTGCAAGGCTGCTTATTGTATTCAAACGGCTGTCAATGCTGCTAATTTCGACATAATCTCTCATGCTGAAATGGTGAAGGAGGCATGGGATATTCTGGTGAAGTATTATGAAGGAGGTGAGAAAGTCAAGGTTGTCAAATTACAAACCTTGCGTCAACAATATGAGTTATTATCGATGGGAGAAGATGAAAAAGTTGCAGAATATGTGTCGAAGGTTCAGAAACTCGTCCATCTCATGAAGGATTATGGTGAAACCATTATTGATAAGATGATAGTTGAGAAGGTAATGAGAACGTTGACCTCTCACTTTGATCACGTTATCGTAGTTATTCAAGAATCCAAAAATCTTGAAACCACTAAAGTGGAAGACTTGGTTGGTTCGTTGGAAGCACATGAGATGAGGATTGTCGAAAGGAAAGGAGTTTAGGACTCGATACAGGCACTGCAAGCTCAGTCATGGAAAAAGGATGGTGGTTCCAACAAATTCAAAGGCAAGTTCGACAAGACTCATGGCAAGAAGTCTTGGTCGAATCCCCATAAGAATAAGGTCGAAGATAGATCTTATGAATCCTCGAAAAGGGGGGGGGGGGAAGGAAACTATCGAAAGGACAAAGAAGATAAGAGAGGTATACAGTGTGTGATACAGTGGCAGAATCGACTGTTATACTGGTTTTGCGTTTGTGTTCATAAATGTTGCGGTAATCAAGAGTCGCCACCGACTTTTCTTTTATCCAAATTAAGGAAAGGGTGAAAAGAACAGAAAAAGACCTTTTCGAGAATTTTCTGAGTAAGGGGGGTAGATTATGGAAAGGGATGGTGTTAGCACCCTTTCCATCTGTAGTTTTCTACGGGCTCTTAGATGCTTAGCTCATTTTTTAAATACCTTGTGCTTTGTGTTTTTGAAAAGTATTTGAAAATTCCTTAGTGCAGCGATTCGTTTTATGATAACTCTTGTATCAGTCCTCAAGAGTGTTGATAAAACGTTTTTTGAAAGTGTCTTGAAATGTTTTGTGTAAGTGTAAAAAGTTTGTTTTGAGCATAGCATATAGGAACTATCTACTTATACTCGAAAGGTTTGTTCTTTTCCTCTCATCCTTTAGACAGTGCTACTCTACTATTATTGAGTAGGTAGCCCTATCGTTGGATGTTTAAGGGAAATTCGAAGGGACGTTTTTATAGTCACAAAGGCAACTTGGCAAGAAGTTTTAGTAACTACCCTAGGATTATAAGATCATGTTTTTAGCGAGGCAACATCGAGAGGGTCATCGAGGGACTTATGATCTTTTTGAACCAGAGGGTAGCCACTAAAACCTCTCACGTTTCGAGAGTTGTGACTATTTTCCGAAGGTAACTGAAGTGGGAGTACCCTAGAGGCGTGTATGTGCAAGATGTGTTATGTTCAGGTATTTTAGTCTTGAGTTAGGTTTGCTAACGTTTAATTATTAGGCTCTTGTCATGCAATCCTATTATCATACATCTAAGCAGTTAATATATATACATGAATTAAAAGTGCGGAAATGTAAATCCTACGCTATTACATGGCTTTGGGGATTAATACATGTCTAAAACTTAGAAAAATAAAGAAAAGCGGTAAATAATCCTAGTTAATTTCTATTACATCCTCTGAGCAAGTACAATAATATAAAAAATAGTGACGAAGCAATAAACGCGCGCGAAATTGAAAATAACGTCTAAAAATCCTAACAAATAAAAATCTTTTGGTTGTTTTTGTTTATGAAAGAAAATAAAGTCTAAGTCTATTTAATTTTAATTTAAATAAAAGGTTAAATTTATTTATTTATTTAATTAATTTAATTAAAAAAATACTGACCTAATGTTTTTTTGTGATTTTATTTGATTTTTGATTTAAAAGAAGTGAGTAAAAATAAAAATAAAAATAAATGCAAGAGAAAGGATCCTTCGATCAAAGAAAAAAAAGATGGCCTTCGATCTTAATGAAAGATGGCCTTCGATCCTGTGAAGACATGTGGTCTTCGATCCATGCGAAGAAAAGCCTTCGATCCTGTGAAGGATGACCTTCAATCCTGTGAATATACGCGACCTTCGATCCAGCCAAGAATGTTGTTGCGGGCGTTTGATGAATTTTCTGTGAGGGAAGGCACTAAAATCTGCAAGAAAAAGTGTCAACAAAACAAAAGCATGGCCTAGGTGTGAACCCAGGTCTTTTTCCTAATTCGACCTCCCCTTAATTCGAATTCCTCTTAATTCGACTCCTTTGAGTTCGAATTTGGGCTTGTTTGCCTTAAAATCCATGGTTTCTTGAGATTCGATGATGTTGTACCCCAAAATTTGCCCTCTCTTTTCTCAAGGCATTTCTCACAAGGATTCTAAAAAATTCAAGCTTACACAAGTACAATTGGATTTTCCAGCATCAAGTTAAAGAGGAAATTGTTAAAGAGGAAACTGTAAAAAAAGGGAAAAGCAGATAAAAATAATCTTTTTGACAAAATTGAAGAAAAAACAAGTTTTCTTCGATTCACAAGGCTTCGTTTAGACTTTGGTCTCCTTCAAAGCCTCCTTCGATTTCCCTTGTTTCGTTTGGATTTTAGTCTCTTTCAAGACTGATTCGATTGGACATTTGATGTCTGCATGCTTGTGTTGATTGGACAAATAATTTTCTCCATGTTTACTTTGATTGACAAAGTAATGGCTAGCTGCATACAACCTTCGATTGAGCAATAGCTTCCTTCTTGCATGCTTCAAAGCAAGAGGCTCCCACCAGGCCAGAAGGCACAAGCCAAAGAGTCTCATGTAGCCTCCTTCGATTCAAAGAGGAAAATCCTCCTATTGATGTCCTTCGATTCATAAATT
The DNA here is from genome assembly GCA_948472305.1 of Vicia faba. Lineage (NCBI taxonomy): Eukaryota > Viridiplantae > Streptophyta > Magnoliopsida > Fabales > Fabaceae > Vicia > Vicia faba. Next base: position 66,901,544 of record OX451736.1, on the reverse strand, counting down.
GGTGGCTTCCTACTAGCCTCCTTTGATTCAAAAGGAAAATGCCTTCTTTACACTTGCTCCCAATTCACAAGGCAAGGACCTTCTTCAGGCTAGCAGGCACAAGGCAATAGCCTCCTGCAACTTTCTTTCTATTCAGAAGCCATTTTCCCCTTGCATGCTTCCTCCGATTCACAAAAGCCAGGATTCCCTTTAGGCCAGAATGTACAAGGAAAAAGCTTCCCCATGGCTAGCATTCACAAGGCAATGGTGCCCACAAAGCATTGGCCATTTTCACGCTAGCTTTGAATGGGCAATATTTCCTTTGGAAACAATCTATTTCGATCACACATAATTCCTACACTATGGCATACAATAGGTGTCCCATTCAAAAGACATGTCTGGGTGTCCCATTCAAAAGACATGTCTGGGTGGCCCATTTGAAGAATTGAAAATGATGCACACAAATGATGCATATGGTCCAATTGAAGGACACATATTTGGCCCTTTCAAAGATACACACATGACCCATTCGAAAGATACTTATTGGGTGAAAATCAAATAGTATTGTTTAAAGATGAATCTGGTCGAAGGTTGGACCTGGGTGATCAGAACAAAAGGTTGAAATATCAAAAGATGCTTGCTGCCAAATTCGGGCCTGGTACACTGGCCACAACACTCTAAAACTGCTGCACAGCAGTCCTGCAAGACTGCCCCTATTCTTGCACCAATTTGGCAAACAGATACTGCCCCTCGAAAGCTACAAAAACATGTTACTCAATTTGTTCAAATTGTTTTGTTTTCTCTCCTAAACCTCAACCAACTTCGCCTATAAATAAAAGGCTCCATAACACGTCTAAGGGGATGGACAACACATCCAGAGGCTTTTGGTAGCTGGAAAAACATTGATTGTGTGAAAATCATCAAACACCTAACACATTATCATACCCAGATTCAAAAGACCAGACCTTTCTTTCTGACCCTTTCAAATCCAACACTAGAAACACAACACCTGTTTCTTTTCCTTTCAAATCCAGGAACAACCCCACACTTTGTTTTTTTTTCTGAATCCAGTAGAAAGAACACTACACCTATTCTTCTCCTTCGAATCCAGAAATAACAAGAACAACCCCACTCTCATTGACCTTCGAATCCAGTCAAAGAAACACCACACCTGTTTCTTTCCTTCGAATCCAGGAGCACCCATGGCAGCAACTCAAGGTCTAACACTTACATTCTAACGTCAGGCAAGGTTAGTCCCCTTAACCTTAAGCTTTTCGTTTCAAACATAACATGTAAATAACATTTGTTCCCTTTTATTTCTATACTTTCGATTGCATGCTTTTTCTTGTCCAAGTATATGTTAAAGCTAACTTATACAGACCCTAAACAAAAGAAGCCTCAATCCAAAGAAGCATCCAGAAGGATGTCTACATTGACTCCCAGGCCTCAATCAAAAGAAGGACAAAGGGCATGGTCGAAGCTTACTTGCTCACCCTAACATTCCTGCAATCGAAGGAAGTAGAAAGGCAGAATCGAAGGCTACAACTCCTGCTTCATGTTAAGCCCAAATCGAAAGGAGCCAGAGAAGCAGATCGAAGGGTGCATTCTTCCTAGATCGAAAAGCTCACTTTTCTCCTTTTATTTTGCTTTGTCTTTACATTTTCTTACTATTCAATATGGTTGTAATAGTGTAGGATATTTATTTTCTGCATTTTTACTGCTTTATACAAATTTAGTAATTAGGATGTATGGCAAGATAAAACCAACAAGTAGATCATCCTAATCAAAGACTAAATGCATGCAAATCAAACACATTATTCACACACATGCACCCCTAGGGTAATCCCACTTGTTGCCTTGGAAAATAGTCATGCCCCTCGAATATGGGCGTTTTAGCAAAGACTCTCGATAAAAGATTGTAGTCCCTCGATGACCCTCGATGTTGCCTTTGGTAAATGATCTAGTCCCTAAATGAAAATTGCTAAAATGTCTCATAGGTTGCCTTCTATGACTATACAAACGTCCCAAGTCTGTCCTTTCACATCCAACGATGGGGCTTCTTACCAAATCAATGGTAAGATAGCAACATCTAAAGGAGGAGGAAAAGAATATTAGACCTTTTGAGTAGGTAGGACGCTCATAGTTGCTCGCTTGCTCACAACAAAAACATTTTTCCACACCAACACTTTAAATTGAAACATTTTCAAAAGACAAAGCTCTTTGTACACATTCTTATAGAGACGAGAATCATTACAAAGACACTTTTCAAAATCACTTTCAAAAACACATTCCACTAACACCTCTTTGAATTATTTTCAAAACCAACACTTTGTACGCATTCTTATAGAAACGAGAATCATTACAAAGACGTTTTCAAAATATTTTCAAACCCACATCACAAAGCACATTTTCAAACAAAGCAAGTGATCTAGCAAGCAACTAAGAGCCCGTAGATAACTACGGATGAAAAGGGTGCTAATACATTCCCTTTTTATAACCTACCCCCCGAACTCAAGAAATAATCTCGAAAGGTCTTTCTTGTTCTTTTCACCCTTTCCTTTATTGAATAAAAGAAAATTCGGTGGCGACTCTTGCTATCTGCAACAATTGCAATCAAACGCAAAACACCAAAGTCAGTTCTCCCACCGTATTACAGAACTGGCGACTCTACTGGGGAATTACTTAAAAGTGGGGTTACCTTAGGGCTAGATCACCTTTACTTGTTTTCCTTGTTTGATGCTTGCTTCACATTTTTGGGTCCTTGTTTGGGTTATTGTTAAAGATCCTACACCCGGATCTGGGGAACCTTTTTAGGTAAGTAGCAATAAATCATGGAGGTTGTACGGCGTAGACCGATATGGACAAAGTGATAGATATGTTAGAGTGACACTCTGGCTTGTACTAATGTTCCTTGAGTCAGTCAAGGATAACATTAGGCTTCCTTATAGTGTCATTAAGCGCTAACTGACCTTTATAATCTTTAATTGACTCATCCTAAGCCATTAGAAAGTAGTGAGATGGCCGACTTTGGTTCCGACCGAAGATTGGTTGATACTCGATGCTACACTCATTGAGATTGGACTTTTGGGATATTCTGGCCGGAATACTTTGGTGCTTGAGCTAGAATAATGCCTAAAGGAAAGGTCAGGGATATGAGACTCCTTAGAACTTGATCACTTTCTAGGAAAGATTGAGCCAACTGAACTTCAAGAGGGTACTTACCTACAAACTCTATGCAAGCCTAAACCTAAGGACTTGTCTGCTTTGTGTGTATATGGTTATTTGTACATAACAACTTGCTTGCTTTGCATACTTGTACATAACATCATGACATCATGTCATAGCATTTTCAATAACCATTTCAAGGATCTCAAGGGCCTATGATGCAGGATCATGTTTAACCAGATGCCTATCAAGGGGAAAGAGGATTCAATCTCTAATTGAATGTCGTCAAAGACCAAAGTACGGTAACAAGAATCAAGGGCTATGACTCACTTGACATGGTGAGCTTGATTCTTGTGGAAGGAAATCCACCGATACGAAGTTCTCCAATCAAATTTGTTGATAAAAATTCAACTTCTAACATCTTCTTGTGTTTACCCTGCGAGATCCTTGAAAACATGCATCCACATACCATGCATCATATCATGATAGGTTTCTCCCATACATGTCTCCTTATCTTCCTACTATTTATTTCAGTAAGATGGATATGGAACAAACCATGAAGTATCTTCAAGCACAAAATTCTCAATTCCAACAAATGTTCTTGACTTTGGCTAAAGTGAAAGAGGACCTGGAGACTCTTATTCTCAAAGACAAGAAGAAAAAGAAGTCAGTGGGTGTTGTACCCCAAAATTTGCCCTCCCATATTCTTCAAAGATTTGCCAAGTCAAGCTTCAAACCTCCCCCAAGGGTTGCACAGTCAAAGATCTCCTATACAGTCAAAGTTAGGGTTTGTGTTCTGGTCAAGAAAATGAAGTTTTCAAAGGCCCAATCAAGGCTCACATATGGTCAAGCATCCCCATATCAAGTTTCAAGGCATTCAGCTCAAAATTGCACAGTCAAAAAACCTAATTGCACTACAGTCAACTATAGGGGCAAAATGGTCATTTGACAGTCAGAAGTTCAAATTTTTGGTCAACATATCATTTTGAAGCCACAAACATCATTTGATCAATGCTTGATCATGATTCTCAAAGTTTGGCTCAGAAATCATCAAGATGCAAAAGTTTCCTTATTTGGACAGCTGAAAAAGTCAACTGAAATTGACCAGGGCATAACTTTCACATGGAATATCAGAAAAATTCCATCCAAAGCTCATTTTGAAGAGAAAGACATTTCCTACAACTCATCTTCATACTTCAAGTCCAAGAAATGCTCTCACAAAAAGTTATCAATTTCAACATTATAGGTCATTTTCAAAAGTCAACAAAAAGGGACTTTAAGTCAAAGGCCATAACTTGAGATTGGTAAATCAAAATGACATGGGACCAAATACATTGGTTAGAGGACTCAAAGACCTTTCCAAAATGTCCAGGAACATGAGAAAAGCTTAAAAATTGAGCAAGTTATGCCTTGTAGAAGTTGGGAAATTTTTGGATATTTTGAAAAGTCAACATTACTTCAAATGACCTAAAATTGCTAATGGGCCCATTTTTCTTCCATAATTCATCATCCATGACATGTGCACGACCACTTGGCCCAAAGGGAAGTATTTTCTCATTTTTTATTTATTTATTTGAATTTTTATTTATATTAATTCATTTAAATCATTTAAATATATGAAAAATATTTAACTTAACCTAACCAATCTTTTTATACATGTTTTAGCCTCAAGATTTCGTGCTTGTACCAATATGGAAAGAATTGGACTGATTAGATCATGATTTGCACAAAAGCACATGGAAAAATATTTGAAAAAGATCCTAGAAAATCAATTTTCAAAATCAATGAATGCAATGGATTTGATTGATTTTTCTTGACCTAATCTGCTCAATACAAAAGCCTAAACACAACCCTAATGTTCATACACACGAAGCTGCGCAAAAAAGCACAAAGCAAACTTGAAAATTTTCTCCACAAAGTCAATTCTGAAAACATCCTTCCAGGGCGATTCAAGACCTAATTCTTGTTCCATTAGCTTCCTTGGAGATCACTGGACATATTCTAATCAAAAACAACCATCCAAACGCGAGGAATTGGTATACAGCATTCAAAATATTTCATGGAAAATTCATAATCGTGCATCATGATTTACGCATCTTTTGTAACTTTTATTCATTGATTCATGATTATTACCTTGTTCTGAAGCTAACCAATACCTTTAATTATCTTTTTATGCTGTATACGCGATTTCACCATGTTTGAGTTTTAGGGTTTGCAGAGTTCTTAATTGGGGATTTTAAAACGAGGAAAAATTGAGACTTATGACCACCACCATTAGAATCATCATGACTGGACGAAGAAGATACAACCCTCGCGCTCAATTTATGAGTGCCTGAGAGCTAATCGCTATTTTCTGGAAAACGGCCTAACAGAACGCGTGTAAAACCGTGGCCTAAATGTTTTGTGTTTCAGGAAGGTGGAGAAGACGAATTCGTGGCACACGGTGATAGGGTGATTTAAAAATTCGCGCGCTGAAAGCATTAAGACATTGTTTCATATTATATTAATTGTCGTTTATTTATTTAACAAATGCGTTGTAGTGGTCCAGTGGCAAGGTGTGAACGTTGGCAATACATATGACCTGGGTTCGAGCCCCAGGTCTTCGTTACTCTCAATATTATTTTTCAATTTACCATCCTATGCAGGCACAACATTAAGGACTACCATACACTCTCACTATCCCACCATCCACGTGCATATCAGGCTCAAATCAAAGGCTGAGAATTGGAGAGCACCATAAACCCTGGTCCAAGCTTCAGCACGCTACTCAAAAAAGTCAAACGGACCAGGCTTGTTGGGCCAGAATTTCCAGGATCTAACCTCCATATTGGGGTCTGAACCCCCAGGTTTGCACATTCTTTTCATTTTCTTTATTTCTTTTTTGTATTATTATTTTTTATTCCTTTTAATTATTATTTGTACAATTTAATTAATTATTTTCACAAAATATAAAAAATGCATAAAAATCAGAAAAGATAAAAAATATAATAAATATTTTTATTTTAATATTTCTTGTAAATAAATGCATGTAAATTAATTAGTTTAAATTAGGGTTTTAATTTTAATTCCTTTCATAACAAAAATCTAAAAAATATAGAACTAGGTTTAATTAATGTTTTATTCCTTTTTTTAATTTTTTCTTTTTCACAATAATATTATTTATTTTATTTATTTTCATAATTAAAATTGTATATAAGAATTAGGTTTAATTTAGGTTTAATTCTAATATTTTCTTAATAAATTAAAATAAAATAGAATTAGGGTTAGTAGTTAATTTTAATTAATTCTTTCTTTTTTCTATTAAATCCTAAAATATTAAAAATACCAAAAAACATCTTTTTTAATTAATTAACTTCATCATTAATTTGATTTTTGCAAAAGGGTCCAACGCCCTCGTCTCGATTTAATTTCGCATATTTATTTCATTTTGCTTGAATAATTATGTACCTCTCCCGAAGCCTTGTAATTACTTCTCGCACTTTCAATTTATTTATTTTTCTGTCAAATCGGGTCCTGGTTAATTTTGGCGATGTGGACCCGCGCCTGTTGTAATAGCTTTAGATCTTTACCTTTCCTTGCAACTTTTAACTGTTAATCAAAAGCATGAAAAAATGTATGGACAAAATAAAAACAAGCGTAGAACGCCAATAACATGACAAGATAAATACAAATGAAAACGACACACGAATCGCACACACCACCCCTAGGGTACGCCTCACTGTTACCTTGCCTCGAAAGGTGATCGTCGAGTAGAGGATGTCTTAGTAAGTCCTCATGATCCGGGAACCTGGCATGAGGGTAGCTTCTAAGGTGTCTTCCTATTGCTCTGGTGATCACCATGTCCCGAACCTCGAATTGACCCGAACACCTCCAACGGTGGTGCTACCTACCTCTCAATGGTGGGATGGCACTACTTTAAAGGACATCTACACAGACGAATTCCTTAGGGTAGGTAGACGACTCTAGATACTTGCTCTAAATTTCAAAACAAAACAAAATACTTTTCACACCAACACATTTTCAAAAAGCTTTCGAAAGCAATTTTTCAAACACTCTTGAGGACTGATACAAGAGTCAAACTGGAATTTTCAAAGAAACTTTTTAAACCCACAGTTGAAAAGCAAACAAACCATTTTTGAAAACACAATGAGCAAGTATCTAAGAGCCCATGGATAACCATGGATAGAAAGGGTGCTAACACCTTCCCTTTCTATAATCTACCTCCCGAACCGAGAGCAATCTCTTTAAGGAATTTTTCTGTGCTTTTGTCCTTTCCATTTGGAGAAAATAAAAGACGGTGGCGACTCTTGCTTCCGCGACATTTCGCGAACCAGCGTTAAACAGTCAGTTCCAGATCCACCGATCACAGAACTGGCGACTCTGCTGGGGAATCTTATAAAGTGAGGTGTACCTTAGGGCTTAGTTCATAACTGTGTTTTCAATTGTATTGACTTGCTTGCTTTACTATTGTGGGTTGCATGGGAGTTACATAGATCCTAACCCGGATCTGGGGATACCCTGTTTAGGTAGCATAAGCTGTGAGGGACCTGTCCGGCGTATACCGACATGGGTGAAGCAGTGGCTACGTTGGTGTGGCACCTTGGTCTGTACCGATATCCCTCGTGTTGAAACGGGGAGAATATAGGTCTTCCAAGGAGTCATTAAGCACCAACAGACCTTAGAACCTTAAATGACACAGCTTGGCCATTAGAACAGTAGCAGTATGCTACGCCCATTGAGGCTAAACTCTCGTGATGGTTCTGGCCGCAAGAAAAGATTGCGATGCTGGAGTTATGACTGATTGAGGGTAGTCAATGATATTGGGATCCTCTAAGAACCCGGTTACTTTGATAGGACAGGTATGAACCAACAAACTGAAAGAGGGTAACACCCAGACCTCATGCGGGCCTGAACTCTAAGGGTTTCTCTTGTGTGACTTGTGTGCCTTCAAACTTGGACTACTTGCATGCTTGTTATCTGACATCTGAATTTCTTGCAGGTTTCGTTTATAGTCCTTAACTAGGACTCATAACAGGGTTTACTGAATTTCCTGCAGGTTTTGTCCATAGTCCTTAACTAGGACTCATAACAAGGCTTACTAAGTTTCTTGCAGGTTTTGTTCATAGTCCTTAACTAGGACTCATAACAAGGTTTACCGAGTTCTTGCAGGGTTTGTTTTAGTCCTTAATTGGGACTCATGACAGGTTTTACTTGAGCTTCTTGCAGGTTTTGGTTTGCAGTCCTTAAAAAGGGCTCATAACAGGGTTTATCCATACTACCCCATGCATCATAACATCATACCATTGCATACATCCTAACCTATTTCAAGGATCTCAAGGGCTTGTGATGCAGGTCAGGGTGAATCAACCATCCCAACAAGGGGCAAAGAGGATTTATTTTCCTCTAGGCAAAGTTGTCAGGGGCTATGACCCACTGGATATGCTGAGCCTTTGACCCTTGAAAGAGAGACTCTCAACAAATATGAAGTTTCTTTCAATCAAGCTACCGGATCCAAACGCTAACAAATTCTCTTGTTTACCCCGCGAGGTCCTTGAAAACATTACATGCATGTCATACTCATCATTGCATAACAGGTATCCTTGTTGCAGGTCACTTACCTTTCTCGCTGTTTATTTCAGCAATGGCTTCCCAACAAGATAACCAGGACCTTCTTGCTCAAGAGACTCGGTTCGAGGAAATCCTCCTGAATCTATCCAAGGGGCAGGAGGAGTTGAGAGCACTTCTCATGGGGACTTTGGTCAGGAACAGCGCTGAGGACGAGCGGATGAAACACCGGCAAGCTGAGGTGGATGCATTGAAAGTCCAGATACTGGGGCAGGTGACTGCCATTCAAAGTTTAGCTCAAAGACAAGACGAGCTCGTGGTTCTCATCAACCAACTGCTTCAGGGTAACCAACTGGGGCAAACGTCTAAGGGTAAAAAGCCATTCATCATTCAATCATCCTTGAGACAAGGAGATAAGGGGAGAGCTCCTCCAATGGCTTCAGCGCCACAAATTCAGCATCAACCTCACCAGCTTCAGCCAGACAAGTCCAGGAGGCAATTCACCCCGCTCAACATGTCGATGTTTCAAGCTTTACAACGCCTGTTGAGATTAAATTTGATCACATTAAGGGCTCATCCCCAGAATCCTAACACATCACATCCTACTTATGATCCCAATAAAAGGTGTGCCTACCACTCTGCCTGTCCAGGACATGATACAAATGAGTGTTGGGCTTTGAAAAACAAGATCCAGGACCTGATTGACGAAGGGGCATTGGAGTTCACACAAGATGGTCAGGCAGAATTTTTCTACCATCCCTCCAAGGCTCACCATTTGAAGTGACAAGCCCTGAGATGAAAAGACTTTTGTTCATTCGAATGTTCAAGTTGTAATTTTCTTTTGTTCAAACATTTACTCATGTTAAACATCGTTATTTCATTAATGCATCGCATATGTCTGTTTTGAAGCAATATATTCGTATTCACTATATGCAAATTGTTTTCATATTTTTTTCTGATGATCAACTCTTGATTAAGAAATTCTAAGCCTCTTGAGGGAGGATGACGAAAACGATACCGCAATCATTACAGTATGCTTTTGAACAGACCTCGCTGATGAGGTACAGGCATTGTTTCAATCCCTAAACACTGGAGTTATAAGGATGATAATCCCTCGTCAACCCATCTGAGCCAAAGAAGTAGGAGTTTTTCTTTCCGAAATTTAAAACCCTTAATCATAACCTGGGGCAGGGTAGTTCTCTCAGTTGATCCAAGTGCATAACGAATGGCACTAAAGAGGTCCTTACAAAACGAAAGACAGTGATGGTTCCGAACAATTAATAAAGAAAGGCAGTCATTAGCTCAAAAATAAAAAACCCATTAAGTCAAAACCCACGAAGGAGACTTACAAAACTGGGGCATCCCGCTGACTGTAATTCCAAAAAGGAAACAACTCAGGCAAAAAATAGGGATAACGAAATCAAAAAGAAAGAGGTCCTACAAACCCTCAACAAAAAAGGAAATGACTGCCTAATCAAAATATACTGTCAATATCCGAACCATCGCTGGTATATCAAAGCAAAGACTCAACCAAGGTCTAATGCACGATTAGCTGAGTTTAGGATCGAAGAACATCACGAAGAACGGGTGGGTACAAATAATTTGAGCCTTTATCCTTTGTTTCTTAAACCGTGAACCAGGCCACGTTATAACCCTTAAAAGTCCTAGCTGAAGCATGGGTTAGTTCGAAAGCATACTGTGACAAAAGGTATCCTGACTCCTTAAGGCTTACTATAAAGAAGGAGTTGACATCACGTTTTACAAACATTCATTTGTTTTATGAAAAAAGAATGCATTTTCAAAATTTTCAAGACAGACATAGGCTTTGCATTTTTAACATAACTTTGTTTGCATATGACTTTTTGTTTGAACAGCAGAAATTCGCACGATGAATGCCTAATGAACAGAAGTACTTCCAATCAAGGGGCCGGTATAATCATGGCCTATTATCTGGGGAAATCCAATCAAGATTCGGAGAATCTCTCAAAAGTCAAATAACCTGGGGCAAATCTCCACCTGAGTCATTTGGGGCACTCCAACAACGAATCTTGCCTGATCAAACACCTTCTTATGGCATGACAAAACACTGCTAACAGGGGCAACTCCCTACATTCTGAGAGTGTGGACATAGTCGAAAAGATACTACGCAAAATCAAAGACCCGCTAGGTTGACGTACCTAGGCAAAAATTAGGGCTTCCCGGCGAACCAAAAGGGTTCGGGCAAAATAAAGGGATGAAATGAAAAAAAATCTGTACACCCGGCAAGTCGAAAACCTGAAAAGGAGGCTTGGGCAAAAATGGGTATCCCGGTGGACTGAAAACCCGAAAGGGCGGTCCAGGCAAAAGTTAGGGATCAAAGCGTACGACTATGTCCTGTCATCTTGGCACCTGCCTACCAGAAGAAGATTGGTCTATCAACAACTATCAGCACCTCACAGGTCTTCTTCTCCAACCTCAGAAACAGGGGCAATAAAGAGTTGTCCCAAACGATCTAATTGCTCTGTCCACAAGGTACAAGGTATGATCAGCTGAAGAAGGTAACCAGATATCCTAATTCCCCAGAGAGTAAGTCATCAGTCAGTGCATTCCTCTCCAAACAGAGTTATCAAATCTCAAGGAAGTTGGGTATACTCCCGTAGATCTCAACATTCCCCAGCAGCATGTATATCCTTAACAAGCATCCCCGGCAGTCTTGGTCTAAAGATCGTTCCCCGGCGGCATATCAAATATTCAAAGGAAAAACTTCCCCAGGAGAGTCCAATCCAGTTCCTCAGGAAGGCTGGAATCTATCTCCCCAAGCAGTAAGCTTATCCCCAGTAGATTCTGGAAGCTTATCCCCTAGCAGAGCACGAACGCGTCGTCCGGCTTTATTTAAAGAGTTATTTCCTTAACAGGATATAACTGGGTTATCCTCAGCCAAAAGCTACGGAAAGGTCGTCGTCGACAGATCTTCTTATCCCCAGCGAAGTCTATCAGCACTTCCAATACAACAAAGATATCCCCAGCAAATTATTATCAACACTCAGCAAAGCATCTCTCCCCCCACAGAGTATTGCTTCCCAGCATGGTCGCTAGAGTATCTTTTCTCCCCGCAGAATCTTCCATTTGCCAAGTTTATTCCGCAACGGAGTCATCTTCTCCTACCGGTATTCTTGCAGTTATCATCCCCAGCGGAAGCAAAATCTATTCTCCAACAGCAGCCCAGGAGTGACTTCCCGGCACCCGTCAAGGATTTACTTTCCTAGACAAAAACATACATTCATAAAACATCACATACATCATTATAGCATGCATAGACGCATTATGTCATACAAATCTCATTTATGTTGAGAACATCATTGCTTGATCCATATCATGCATTGCATATGACTGACCTTTACCTTTCAGGAAGGATGCAATTGAAATTCTCAATCATATTTCAAGACCTAGACCGGTTCAGTTAATCGACTCCAAAGATTTCTTATCCAGTCTCGGGCCTTCTCTAGTCCAGCTAAATCGACTCCCAACAGATTTTTCTGATGAAGACTCGGTAGAAGTTATCAGATTATAGTCTCCTATGGTTCTCTCTCCGACGGTGCATGAGATTTCCATTTTAGGGTTTTTCTTTAAGATTATAATCTTCAGATGGGTTCCCTCTCCGACGGTGAGTGAGGCGGTAAGTCCTTTTCAGATGGTTCCCTCTCCGACGGTGAGTGAGGTGATAATCTCCTATGGTTCCCTCTCCGACAGTGAGTGAGGTGGTAAGTCCTTTTCAGATGTTTCCCTCTCCGACGGTGAGTGAGGTGATAGTCTCCTATGGTTCCCTCTCCGAAGGTGAGTGAGGCGGTAAGTCCTTTTCAGATGTTTCCCTCTCCGACGGTGAGTGAGGTGATAGTCTCCTATGGTTCCCTCTCCGACGGTGAGTGAGGCGGTAAGTCCTTTTCAGATGTTTCCCTCTCCGACGGTGAGTGAGGTGATAATCTCCTATGGTTCCCTCTCCGACGGTGAGTGAGGTGGTAATTCCTTTTCAGATGTTTCCCTCTCCGACGGTGAGTGAGGTGATAGTCTCCTATGGTTCCCTCTCCGACGGTGAGTGAGGTGGTAAGTCCTTTTCAGATGTTTCCCTCTCCAACGGTGAGTGAGGTGATAATCTCCTATGGTTCCCTCTCCGACGGTGAGTGAGGTGGTAAGTCCTTTTCAGATGTTTCCCTCTCCGACGGTGAGTGAGGTGATAGTCTCCTATGGTTCCCTCTCCGACGGTGAGTGAGGTGGTAAGTCCTTTTCAGATGGTTCCCTCTCCGACGGTGAGTGAGGTGGTAAGTCCTTTTCAGATGTTTCCCTCTCCGACGGTGAGTGAGGTGATAGTCTCCTATGGTTCCCTCTCCGACGGTGAGTGAGGTGGTAAGGCCTTTTCAGATGGTTCCCTCTCCGACGGTGAGTGAGGTGATAATTCCTTTCAGATTATAATTGCCTATGGTTCTCTTCCCGATACTGCAAAGATGGTAATTCCCGCTAAGATTTTTCTCAACGAGCGTTGTTGAAGTTAAAGTCGACCAAGGTTCTCTTACCATTCATACTAAGGTAGTAACCATCCCTGGTTCATTCATCATCTTGTGAAGCTCCAGATTCAGCTCCTGTAACCAGTCAGGACATATCTATACCAAGCATCTGAAATCAGCTCCTGCAACGTGTCAGGTACTCATTTTTATTTTGCAGGTATGCAGGTTCTCGCTAAGGAATCTCTTACGCGATCAACATCCAGATGGCATATATAAGCCCATCATCCTATTCATCAATCTCTAAATGGCATCTATAAGCCCATTCCACCATCACTGCTACTATGTGAGCGCAAATTTCTGGGCACTCTAGTGTTCAATCATCTTCCACCCTCGGATTACGAAAGGCACGTCAGCCAATCTGCATCCTCACGTCTAAGAAGATTGAACAGGGGCAACTGTTGTACCCCAAAATTTGCCCTCCCATATTCTTCAAAGATTTTCCAAGTCAAGCTTCAAACCTCCCCCAAGGGTTGCACAGTCAAAGATCTCCTATACAGTCAAAGTTAGGGTTTGTGTTCTGGTCAAGAAAATGAAGTTTTCAAAGGCTCAATCAAGGCTCACATATGGTCAAGCATCCTCATATCAAGTTTCAAGGCATTCAGCTCAAAATTGCACAGTCAAAAAACCTAATTGCACTACAGTCAACTGTAGGGGCAAAATGGTCATTTGACAGTCAGAAGTTCAAATTTTTGGTCAACATATCATTTTGAAGCCACAAACATCATTTGATCAATGCTTGATCATGATTCTCAAAGTTTGGCTCAGAAATCATCAAGATGCAAAAGTTTCCTTATTTGGACAGTTGAAAAAGTCAACTGAAATTGACCAGGGCATAACTTTCACATGGAATATCAGAAAAATTCCATCCAAAGCTCATTTTTAAGAGAAAGACATTTCCTACAACTCATCTTCATACTTCAAGTCCAAGAAATGCTCTCACAAAAAGTTATCAATTTCAACATTATAGGTCATTTTCAAAAGTCAACAAAAAGGGACTTTAAGTCAAAGGCCATAACTTGAGATTGGTAAATCAAAATGACATGGGACCACAGACATTGGTTAGAGGACTCAAAGACATTTCCAAAATGTCCAAGAACATGAGAAAAGCTTAAAAATTGAGCAAGTTATGCCTTGTAGAAGTTGGGAAATTTTTGGATATTTTGAAAAGTCAACATTACTTCAAATGACCTAAAATTGCTAATGGGCCCATTTTTCTTCCATAATTCATCATCCATGACATGTGCACGACCACTTGGCCCAAAGGGAAGTATTTTCTCATTTTTTATTTATTTATTTGAATTTTTATTTATATTAATTCATTTAAATCATTTAAATATATGAAAAATATTTAACTTAACCTAACCAATCTTTTTATACATGTTTTAGCCTCAAGATTTCGTGCTTGTACCAATATGGAAAGAATTGGACTGATTAGATCATGATTTGCACAAAAGCACATGGAAAAATATTTGAAAAAGATCCTAGAAAATCAATTTTCAAAATCAATGAATGCAATGGATTTGATTGATTTTTCTTGACCTAATCTGCTCAATACAAAAGCCTAAACACAACCCTAATGTTCATACACACGAAGCTGCGCAAAAAAGCACAAAGCAAACTTGAAATTTTTCTCCACAAAGTCAATTCTGAAATCATCCTTCCAGGGCGATTCAAGACCTAATTCTTGTTCCATTAGCTTCCTTGGAGATCACTGGACATATTCTAATCAAAAACAACCATCCAAACGCGAGGAATTGGTATACAACATTTAAAATATTTCATGGAAAATTCATAATCGTGCATCATGATTTACGCATCTTTTGTAACTTTTATTCATTGATTCATGATTATTACCTTGTTCTGAAGCTAACCAATACCTTTAATTATCTTTTTATGCTGTATACGCGATTTCACCATGTTTGAGTTTTAGGGTTTGCAGAGTTCTTAATTGGGGATTTTAAAACGAGGAAAAATTGAGACTTATGACCACCACCATTAGAATCATCATGACTGGACGAAGAAGATACAACCCTCGCGCTCAATTTATGAGTGTCTGAGAGCTAATCGCTATTTTCTGGAAAACGGCCTAACAGAACGCGTGTAAAACCGTGGCCTAAATGTTTTGTGTTTCAGGAAGGTGGAGAAGACGAATTCGTGGCACACGGTGATAGGGTGATTTAAAAATTCGCGCGCTGAAAGCATTAAGACATTGTTTCATATTATATTAATTGTCGTTTATTTATTTAACAAATGCGTTGTAGTGGTCCAGTGGCAAGGTGTGAACGTTGGCAATACATATGACCTGGGTTCGAGCCCCAGGTCTTCGTTACTCTCAATATTATTTTTCAATTTACCATCCTATGCAGGCACAACATTAAGGACTACCATACACTCTCACTATCCCACCATCCACGTGCATATCAGGCTCAAATCAAAGGCTGAGAATTGGAGAGCACCATAAACCCTGGTCCAAGCTTCAGCACGCTACTCAAAAAAGTCAAACGGACCAGGCTTGTTGGGCCAGAATTTCCAGGATCTAACCTCCATATTGGGGTCTGAACCCCCAGGTTTGCATATTCTTTTCATTTTCTTTATTTCTTTTTTGTATTATTATTTTTTATTCCTTTTAATTATTATTTGTACAATTTAATTAATTATTTTCACAAAATATAAAAAATGCATAAAAATCAGAAAAGATAAAAAATATAATAAATATTTTTATTTTAATATTTCTTGTAAATAAATGCATGTAAATTAATTAGTTTAAATTAGGGTTTTAATTTTAATTCCTTTCATAACAAAAATCTAAAAAATATAGAACTAGGTTTAATTAATGTTTTATTCCTTTTTTTAATTTTTTCTTTTTCACAATAATATTATTTATTTTATTTATTTTCATAATTAAAATTGTATATAAGAATTAGGTTTAATTTAGGTTTAATTCTAATATTTTCTTAATAAATTAAAATAAAATAGAATTAGGGTTAGTAGTTAATTTTAATTAATTCTTTCTTTTTTCTATTAAATCCTAAAATATTAAAAATACCAAAAAACATCTTTTTTAATTAATTAACTTCATCATTAATTTGATTTTTGCAAAAGGGTCCAACGCCCTCGTCTCGATTTAATTTCGCATATTTATTTCATTTTGCTTGAATAATTATGTACCTCTCCCGAAGCCTTGTAATTACTTCTCGCACTTTCAATTTATTTATTTTTCTGTCAAATCGGGTCCTGGTTAATTTTGGCGATGTGGACCCGCGCCTGTTGTAATAGCTTTAGATCTTTACCTTTCCTTGCAACTTTTAACTGTTAATCAAAAGCATGAAAAAATGTATGGACAAAATAAAAACAAGCGTAGAACGCCAATAACATGACAAGATAAATACAAATGAAAACGACACACGAATCGCACACACCACCCCTAGGGTACGCCTCACTGTTGCCTTGCCTCGAAAAGTGATCGTCGAGTAGAGGATGTCTTAGTAAGTCCTCATGATCCGGGAACCTGGCATGAGGGTAGCTTCTAAGGTGTCTTCCTATTGCTCTGGTGATCACCATGTCCCGAACCTCGAATTGACCCGAACACCTCCAACGGTGGTGCTACCTACCTCTCAATGGTGGGATGGCACTACTTTAAAGGATATCTACACAGACGAATTCCTTAGGGTAGGTAGACGACTCTAGATACTTGCTCTAAATTTCAAAACAAAACAAAATACTTTTCACACCAACACATTTTCAAAAAGCTTTCGAAAGCAATTTTTCAAACACTCTTGAGGACTGATACAAGAGTCGAACTGGAATTTTCAAAGAAACTTTTTAAACCCACAGTTGAAAAGCAAACAAACCATTTTTGAAAACACAATGAGCAAGTATCTAAGAGCCCATGGATAACCATGGATAGAAAGGGTGCTAACACCTTCCCTTTCTATAATCTACCTCCCGAACCGAGAGCAATCTCTTTAAGGAATTTT
Source organism: Vicia faba (assembly GCA_948472305.1). Taxonomy (NCBI): domain Eukaryota; kingdom Viridiplantae; phylum Streptophyta; class Magnoliopsida; order Fabales; family Fabaceae; genus Vicia; species Vicia faba. The sequence continues at coordinate 66,884,320 of OX451736.1, read as the reverse complement.
TCTGTGCTTTTGTCCTTTCCATTTGGAGAAAATAAAAGACGGTGGCGACTCTTGCTTCCGCGACATTTCGCGAACCAGCGTTAAACAGTCAGTTCCAGATCCACCGATCACAGTGGGCGTCCTGAATTTGGGAAGGAGGTTCAAAAGACCAACAGAGCGAGCTCTAGGATTCGCAACTCCGTCAACTGAGGGGGACAACCAGATAAAAGAAGGGAACCACGGTCTGGGGTCTAACGAAAAAGAGGTAGACTACGCTGAAGAACAGTATCCTCCTGCGGACGATAAATACAAACAGCTGGAGGATTGCCTCAACACCATGGAAATCCAGAGAGTACCTAGTCTGGACTTTGAAGAAATGGGATTGGTTTCAGGAGTGGTCATCCCACCAAAGTTCAAAATCCATACCTTTGCTATGTATGATGGGGTCTATTGTCCTAAGATGCATCTGAGATCTTATGTCCACAAGATTTAACCATACACAACTGATAAGAAGCTCTGGGTCTATTTCTTCTAAGAGAGCTTAGCTGGGACGCAACTTGAGTGGTTCTATCAATTGGAGAGTTCCCAGATTCATACTTGGGAAGATCTAGCTGCTGCTTTCTACAAGCATTACCAATACAACGCTGATCTTGAACCAACTCGTGTGCAATTGCAGAATATGACCATGCGTTCCAACGAGGGCTTTTAAGAGTACGCCTAAAAATGGAGAGACCTGGATGGCAGGGTGCAACCACCCTTAACTGACAGGGAGCTAATTGACATTTTTATGGGAACTTTGATGGAACCTTTCTCCAATCACCTAATCGGAAGCTCCTCGGCCGGGTTCACCGAGCTAATACTGACTGGCGAAAGAGTCGAAGATGGCATAAAAAGTGGTAAAATCCAAAGGGGTGCATCTTCAAGTGCAGGGAAACAACCTTTCAATGGGAAGAAAGAGTCTGATGCTGCGTACGGTTAAAAAGGTCGTAACCAGAGTAACCACGACCAACACGTGGGGGCAGTTCTGATCTCCAATCCTGCATCGGTGCAACAATGTCAACAGGGGAATCAGCGTAAGGAGGTCGTGCCCAAATGACAATTCACCAAGATCAACATGCCACTGGCCCGAGCATTACAACACATGTTGAAGGCAGAGTTGATTACGTTAAAGGCTCCTCTCTGGAATCGCAATACTTCTGCTCCTACTTATCATTCCAATGAAAGGTGTGCATACCATTCTGATAGTCCTGGACACGACACGAATAGCTGTTGGGCTCTAAAGAACAAGATTCAAGACATGATTGATGCCAAGGAGATTGAGTTCGACCCTCCAGAGGCTCCCAACGTGATCGCTGCTCCTATGCCAAATCATTGAGAGCGTCATTTTCATTTTGAATTTTCAATTGTAATTTCTTTTGTTATTCAAACACTTATCTATTAATGTTGAACTCTGTTTCATTAATGCATCACATATGTTTGTCTTGAATTCATCCATTTGTTTTCACTATATTTAAGTTATGCTTTTTACTCTCTTTATGACATTCAACTCACTACAAAATAAGTTGTGTGTTGCCACGTGACTCCCACGTCGCTAACACCAAAATCATGTTACAACTTTGTTTTTGCCACGTGAAGAAACACGTCGCTGGAGAGCATGTGGCAATGTTGTTGCGGCGTGGGAAACATGTCACAACGTTGCCACGTGAAATTCACGCCGCAACAAACTTTATGGGGTCAAAGGCAGTCAGAGCAGAGCAGAGGTCAGAGCAGATTTTATATTCACTTTTACGTTGTGTGTTGCGGCGTGTTTTTCATGTCACTAATTTGTGATGTGGAAAACACGTCGCAACTTATTATTATTATTTTTTTAAAATTATTTTCTGTTTTAAATATAATAATTCTGATTTAATAATTAATATTATTTTCTGTTTCATTAAATTTATAAATTAAATATTATAATTTATTTATTAAATTCAATATTATAAATCAAATTATCAAAAATAAAACTAAATATATCAAAATATATAAATTAATATACTTAATATAATAAAATTAATAAACTAAAATTTAAATTTAATATTTTTAAATATAAAATATGATTATAAATTTATATTAGTACACAAATAAAAAACTAAATAGAAAATAAAAATAAAACTAAGCAGAAGGATCATTCGAGTCATCGGAAAAGTCGCGAAGAAAGTCATCATTATTTTGGTGGTTATTATTTTGGTGGTTATTATTTTGGCCACCATTGTTGGGATTTCCACCAAATGCTTGCATAAATTGTCGCATTTGCTCCTCCATATCAGCCCGCCTCTTCGCCATTGCCTCCATTTCTCTATTATGTTCACCCCTTATTGCCTCCATTTGGGCCTTCAATGCCGCCTCCATTTGGGCCTTCAATGCGGCCTCACGTTCTTCGGACTCGCGTCCAATTGTCTTACCATTTCTAACTGATTTGGTGTCAAATTTGTTTGGCGTGACCCTCCTTCACCGTCCGCAACTCTCTGATACAGAGTTCTGTCCCCACTCCTCAAGGTGCCCGCCAAATTTCCACCACCAAAAAAGCACCCGTTAGGCCCCTTTCCCCCAACAACTTGACTCCAAATATAGAAATCCACATCTGGATGAATCGGTTTTCCCGGAGGAGGAGTATACTGAGGATTATGGGTAAGAAATTCTACAAGCAAGGCCTGATAATCCTCCTACACATAAAATAAAAAAATCAAGTTAAATATATAAGTAAAATTAATGAAATTTAATTAAATAAAAAAATAAATAAAAAACATATAGCCACGTGATTGTAACGCCACAACTTATCAGTTGCCACTCAATTTTCACGCCACAATATCTCACTTGCCACGTGAAAATCACGTCACAAAATTGCTTAAAAAATAAAAAAAATGTAAACATAAATTTACTTACCAGGGCTTTTTTTGTATGCTCGTCAATAAATTCCCCCGATTTCTTTGTCTGAGTTTCGGTAACCAGCTCAGTCATCAATGGTTGTCTCCCTAAACGCTTAGCCTAAATAAAAAATTAACTTAAATTAATAATATATGTTATAAATCCAAATATGACTTTAAAAAATGGTAATAATTACCATGCATCGAGCATGCTCAGCAGTACTAATACTTCCAACAACATTAACCCCCTTTTTCCGATGCCCTCATCTTCTTTGCAATTTCAGATTTAGCATTAAACTCATCCGATTCCCAATACTTAAGAAGTTGTTCAAAAACTTCTTTTCCTATCCATTTGGGACTGTTGTACCCTAAAATTTTCCCTCTCTTTTCCCCGAGAAATCACAGCTTCGGGTTTTCCCTGACTTTTCAGATTGGCGTAAGAATCAGTCAAACAGACTTTTTCTTATCAGTCTATCCAAATTAGGGTTTTCATGGACTCTGGAATAGTTCAAGCAGATTGCTAGGGTTTGTTTGAGTTTGGGCTCAGGGTTTGAACATGCAGACGCTTCTTTGGCAATGAATCAAGAATTAGGGTTTGCACGCGTATTTTCAGAAGAATTTGAATCCACAATGTCTTAATTGACTGTCACATGGTTTTGACGTTTGTTCAAGATTTCTGTCTAAACATCTGGGATAAAAGCTGAGGCATTTGAATTGAGAATTTGCAGTGTTTGGTTTAATCAGTAAAAGGAAAGACATGTGGACGTTTGTTTGATTAACTGTGCAATGCTTTTGATTATTCGGAACGCCGAACGTTTATTGATTATTTATCATTTCTAAGTTAAAATTATTGGATATTTTCCAGTTATTATAATTCAAGAAATATAAATAATTAAATAAATAATTGAAGAAGAATTAAAAGAGATTAATTGACAAAAGAGATTTTATTTATTTTTAATTATTAGTACAAATGTTATTTGAATACATTTACAGTATTTACAAATAATGTTATTACAAATAATTGGAAATAAAATAAAGCTATCCTAAAGTTTCCTAAGTCTTCATCTTCTACTGATGCTCCCCATTGCTCAATTAATTTTTATCTGCAAAAACAAAGAAAAGAAAAGAAGTCAACACAGATGAAATCAAAGGCAGACAGTTAATTTAAGACTCATCATTAAAAGTGTTGGCCCGAATCAGTTTGTTCGCCCTCTCTGCAAATCACAAGAAAACTCTTGGTTCACAAAGAGGGAAAGAATTTATATGCTTGCAAATATAAAAATGTACAAAGCTGCATAATTGAACCAAATGCACAAGCTACTTGGAAAGACAAACTAAACTGTCCAGAATATGCCAAACAAACTACAAAGTTAAAACTGAACAAACAATGCACAAAGGCAAACTGAACTGCACAATGCCTAACCAAGTGCAGAACTGTCCAAAGAAAGTACAAAAAGTTGTCAAGAGATATGTAGGAAATCTGGAAAAGAGATATGCAGAGCAAAACCATAATGCAAGCAACATTTCAAATATCATTCATCATTTTCAAGGCCAGCACTTTTTCAGAGCAGAATAGTACAGTCTAAGCAATAAAAAATGCTTTTCTGTGGAGAGAGGAGAGAGAGAGAGAGAAGAGAGGCTTACAGTACAGCAGGCTTAAGGACAAGGATATAACAAAGAAGTATGAGAACAGAAAAGAGGAGGCAGAATACACAAGAAATAACACAAACTGTAAACACAGAACCACCAGCTCAAAGCCAGCATATCACAACAAAACCTGTAACCTCTACACAAGCCTGCAGCCTGCTAACACCTCAAGCAAAAACACCAGCCTGAAGGCAGTAGACCTGTTTCAAACCACAAACATTAAAACCAACAAAGCCATAGCCTAACCTGCTTCAAACACAAGCCAGATACAAAACACAAAGCCTATACCAATACAACATAAACCACATACAAAAACCAGAAAAAGTCTTGAAGCACCCAACCAGAAGCCTGTATCACACTCAATTTTTGTTCAAAATCCAATCCATCCAAGCATACAAATAACCAACAAATCCCTCAGAATGACTTCATCATAGGGCCAACAACAAGCTTAATAGGCATCTCAGAATCTAAGCACATAAGTATTCAGAGGCAAGCATTCAAGCAGGCAAAAGGGGAACAAGCAGGCATCTCAGTTTCAATTTCATCATCATTGAGCAAACCAATCCAAACCCTCAGAGCTAAGCTCATCACAGGGTCCAACAATAACAAAAACAATACTCAGAATCAGATCATCATAGCATTGGAAATAAACGAAGCAAGCAGAAGATATCAAAGAACTCAGAATCAATACCATCAAACTCGGAGGAAAAGAAACTCAGAAGAAGGCAATACTGAAGCAAAACTATCTCAGAGCTATCATCATTGGAAGAGACAAGAACATCATCAAATAATCATACAGAGGCAAGCAATTAGAAGAGGAAGAGAACAAAAAGTAGGGTTTTCAGAGAAGCTCATCACAAAACCATCAAAAAGCTAAAAGATACAAAAGTACCAGATTTCCAGCAAGCACAACATCATACTCCCTCCGCCTTGGCCGCCTGAGGACACCTCCTATCCACCTCTCCTCCTCCGTCTCCAAAAGCCAGCAAAGGTATAAATTTCCTTTTCCATTTTCTTTTTACACCTCACAAGAAACAGATAATAACACAAAAGATCAATGCATGAAAAAGCTAAAACACGAGCAAGACAAATCCAAAACCCTAAAACAAAAAAAAAGAGCAGAGATCAATACCTTCTCTTTTCATCACTGTCTGAACGATCTTAGGGAGGAAACGATGGAGGTAGTACCCTAGTGGCCATGAGCGGAGGTGTTCATAAAGCTTGGTTAAGAAAGATGAAGAAAACGATGAAGGGAACAGCGCCGCTCTAGCCTCTGTAACCCTAATTCCAAAATTAAACAAAACAACGAAAACCCTAAGAAAAATGATGTCAAACGTATCTGGGCCTTGCCCCATCCACACGCTTAAGCCCAACAAAATCTGGAACGCACCCTTTTTTTTGTTTCAATCAGCATTTGTCTTTTGGGCCTGCCCTCACAAAGACCCCCCTAAAGCCCATTCAATCTTTTTACCCTTTTTTTATTTTGCTTTATTTTTTGTTTACTTCAAACTAATACTATTTTTTATCACTTTATTTTCTTTTTTAGATAACTTAATTCTTTTCTTTGTTAAATAAATAATATATTAATTTTTCATAATAAATTTATTTTAACAATATTTTTATTATACTTAAAAATATATAAATCTTAGATGTATTAAGTTTAAACATTTTTTTATTATTAAAACCTTTTTTTGTTGTTTACATAAAAAAATATTAACTAAAATACATAAACATTAATTTTCTTAAACTTAAAACATTTTTCATTTCTTTTTTTAAAAAAACCTTTTGTTTATATATAACATTAACAAAGTACATAAACAATAGATTTTTTTTATTAAGTTAAAATTTTCTTTTCATTAAAACTTTTGTTTGTACATATTAACAAAAACCCAAAAAAATAAATAAAATACTTAATATTGCATTAGGTTAATATATTTTTCTCACTTGTAAGCAATCACATACACTTTCACAAATACTTTTGATACATTGCTTTTATTCTTATACATTGCTACATTTTACATTGAGAATGTGATTCGATTTGGTTGTAAATAACATTTGGACACTACTATCCTGATAAGTCGCATCCCCATTTGTAAATATTTGTACCCCCATCCCCAGATACTTATTTGTAATAGCTTAGACTTTAAATTCCCACAATTTATCGCTTTCTATATACTGTATAGTAATTAGGGTTTGTATGCGAAGATTCAAAATCAACCGCTAGATAACTTAATACAAGACAAATGCATGACAATCAATACATAATTCACGCTTGCACCCCTAGGGTAATCCCGCTTGTTGCCTTCAAAAATGGGCCATGTTGCACGTCAAGTTCTTTGGCAAAACAAAAACAATCAAATGATCATAGTCCCTCGATGACGCTTTCGAAGTTGCCTAATCAAATGATCATAGTCCCTCGATGACGCTTTCGAAGTTGCCTAAAAAATGATCAAGTCCCTTAAAGGAAAAATTGCCAAAGACATTTGGCACTATTGCATTCATGGTCTAAACGATGACCCGCGCCCGTCCCGTTAACATCCTAACACAAGATTGTCCACCAAATACAATGGTGGAACAATACTGTTAAAAGGGTTAAAACATGAGAAAAAACCTTTGAGTACAATAGGGTAGACAACTCTTAGTTACTTGATCAAACTTGCAAAACACACTTGCCTACTTTCAAAACACACTCCACAACACAACTTCCAAAAACAACTTTCAAAAACATTGAAATATCTTTTCAAAAAGACACACACCTTTTGTAAAGAATTCGAGTAAAGAATTGTTACAACGGTTGCCTAGACAAGGCATCTTTTTCAAAGCATTTTCAAAAACACACACACACACCACCATTTCAAGCAATTTAAAATCAAGGCATGTGATCTAAAACGAGTAACTAAGAGCCCAAGGATAACCATGGATAGAAAGGGTGCTAATACCTTCCCTTTCTATAATCTACCCCCCGAACCCACGAAAACATCTCAAAGGTTTTTCCTGTGCTTTTTAACCCTTCCTTTAGGGTAAAATAAAAAGTTGGTGGCGACTCTTGCTAAAACGAACAAGTGCGAATACAAACGCAAAACCTCAAGTCAGTTCTCCCACCATATCACAGAACTGGCGACTCTACTGGGAAGTCATTTAAAAGTGGGGTTACCTTAGGGTTTTAGATCACCTTTACATACTTGCTTTGATTGCCTTGATTGCTTTACTTTTTAGGTCCTTGTTTGGGTTTGTTGTAAATCCTACACCCGGATTTGGGGGCACCTTTTTAGGTAAATAGCAATAAAACGGTGAGGGAAATGTGTGGGGTATACCGACATGGTTGAAGCAGTAAGCTATATTAGTGTGACATATTTGTGAGTACCGGTAACCCTTGAGTTTAATCAAGGAGAGTACGGGGCCGCTGAGTGATGTCATGAAGCACTAACAAACTCTTAGAACCTTAATTGACCATCTTAGCCTTTTTAGGGGTAGTGAGATGACCGACTTTGGTGCAGTCCGAAGTTGGTAGATACTCGATACTACACTCATTGAGGGTTGTTTTCTTGGAATATTTTGGTCGCCAGTTAATTGGCTAAACCAAAACAATGAACACAAAAAATAATCCAATGATATTGAGCTCCTTAGAACCCGGTTTCTATTTTAGGACAGGATGAGCCAACTAACTTCAAGAGGGTACTTACCTACGAACCCCATGCAAGCCTAAACCTAAGGACTTGGTTGCTTTTTGTGAATATGATTACCTGTATATACACTTGCTTGCTTTTTCATACATGTACATAACATCATGACATCATACCATAGCATTTTCAATAACCATTTCAAGGACCTCGAGGGTCTTTTGATGCAGGGTCATGTTGAACCAGACGTCTACCAAGAGGCAAGAGGTTTCTCCTCTAAGCAAATGCCATCAAAGATCAAGTGCAACAACTTGAATCAGGGGCTATGACCCACTTGACATGGTGAGCTTGATTCTCGTGGAAAGACATCCGCCGGTGCAAAGTTCTCCAATCAAAGATCGAAGTTCAACCTCTAACATCTCTCTTGTGTTTACCCCAAGAGATCCTTGAAAACATGCACTCACATATCATGCATTGCATCATGACAGTTTTTCCTTTTCAGGTTTCGTTATTCTCCTACTGTTTATTTCAGTAAGAGATGGCTCTAGAAAGGACTGTCAAGGACATCCAGGATCAAAATGCTCAGCTTCAGGAAATGTTCTTGAACCTGTCCCAGGGGAAAGAATAAGTGAAAGCTCTCCTCACAATGGGCTTGGTCCAGGGGAATTCAAGCAAGGCCAGGAGTGATCAGTTGGAAGAGCTTCAGTCTGAGCTGACAACAATGAGGATCTAAATGATGGGGCAACTGGTGGGCCAGATGGCTCTCATCTAGGACTTGGCTCAAAGACAAGAGGAACTCAGAGTTCTCGTCAACCAACTGCTTCGGGACAACCAAGTAGGACAAACATCTGAGGTTGAAGAGCAAGTCACCACTCACCCCCCCTTGAGACAAGAAGACAAGGGGAAGGCTCCTCTACTTGCTTCAGGGTCACAAGCCCACCAACAACCTCATCAGCATCAACGGGGTAATCGGCATAAGCAAAATACATCGGGAAGACAGTTTACTGAGACTGACATACTGTCATCTCTAATATTGGAGCGCTTGTTGGAGGTCAATCTGACTGCTTTGAGGGATCCTATTTAGAAGCCCAATACCTCCGCTCCTAACTATCATCCCGACGCATTTTGTGTATACCACTCCTATAGCCCGGGACATGACACCGACGACTGTTGGGCCTTGAAGAACAAGATTCAAGATCTGATTAACATTGGAGTGCTGAGGTTCATGCCAGATGGCGAGATGAAAATCTTCCGTTAAGGGTTTCTCCACCTGAAGTGACAAAGCTCAAACTGAGAGACTTTTGTTTCATTTGGATTTTCAAGTTGTAATCTCTTTGTTATTCAAACAATTATCTATTAATGTCAAACTTGGTTTCATTAATGCATTGCATATGTTTGTCTTGAATTCATCCATTCGTTTTCATTACTCTTATGCTTTCTTTATGATATTTAACTCTTGATAAAAAGCTGCAAGCCTTTAGAGGGAGGATGACAAAACAATACCGTAATCTCATACAATATGCTTTTGAACAGACCTTGCTAATGATGTACATGCATTTCTTTCAATTCCCAAACACTGGAGTTATAAGGAAGATAATCCCTAGTCAACCCCTTCGAGCCAAAGAAGTAGGAGTTTTCTGTTCTAAACAAGTTGAAACTTTTGATTTAAACCTGGGGCAGGGTAGTCTCTCAGTTAATTCAAAAAAAAAGCGCATTAAAGTCACAAACTCTCAGTTCGTAATACAACGAATGACATCAAAAACATTCCTTTGGAACCAAAAGACAGTGATGGTTCCTTATCTCATAGGCAGTCGTGGTCTCTCAAAAAAGAAAAGCCCACTAAGCCAAAACCTATAAAGGAAGCTTAATAAAGTTGGGGCATCCCGCTGACTGTGATCTCAAAAACGGGAACAGTCAGGCAAAAGTTAGGGATAACAAATCAAAAGAAAGAGGTCATTACAAATCCTCAACAACATGAAAAATGTTGCAAAAGAAAAAGGAGATAATGTCTGCCTTCCCAATAAATTCAATTGGTGAACCATCACCCAAAAGTCGTTCCAAATTCGAAAAGAGTTTGACGCACAATTAACTGAGTTTAGGATTGAAGAACATCCCGAAGAGCGGGTGGGTACAAATATACTTTGAGCCTTTATCCTTTGTTTCTTAAACCGTGAACCAAGCCACGTTGCAACCCTTCAAAAGTCCTAATTGAAGCATGGGTTAGTTCGAAAGCGTACTGTTCAAAAGGTATCCTGACTCCTGTAAGGCTTTGCCCTAAATCTTGTGTTGAATTTGTCTTATAAAAAGTTTTCTGCTAAAAAACGCATTTTTCAAAACTTCGAGACAAGCATAAATTTTGCATTATTTGAATATCGTTGTTTGCACATGGTTATTTGTTTGACAGCGAAGAAATTCCTACAGCGAATGTTCGGAGGAACGAAAACCCTCTCAGTGAGTAAAATCACTTCAAGAAGGATGACACTTCCATTGACAAATCTCCTATCAACAAGGGGGCATGACATGTCACTATCCAATTAACCTGGGGCAGTCCAGTCAAGGTTTCAACAGATCTTTCAAAGTTTAATTAACCTGGGGCAGTCCAGTCAAGGTTTCAACAGATCTTTCAAAGTTCAGTTAACCTGGGGCAGTCCAGTCAAGATTTCAACAAATCTCTCAAAAGTTCAGTGAACTTGGGGCAAGTCTCCTTCATCATCACTTGGGGAATTCGAATGTCAAAAGTGTTCAACAATTCCTTCATTACCTATTGGAAGATATAGTTTCAGATACGCTCCAGACACGATAGCCATTTTGTCACTCATTCAGATCCAGTTACAGTTTCAGATACACTCCAGACAAGGAAGTCATTCTGCTACTCATACAGATCTCAACTCCAAGATACAGTTTCAGATACGCTCCAAACACGGTAGCCATTCTGTCACTCATTCAGATCCAGTTACAGTTTCAGATACACTCCAGACAAGGACGTCATTCTGCTACTCATACAGATCTCAACTCCAAGATGCAGTTTCAGATACGCTCCAGACACGGTAGCCATTCTGTCACTCATTCAGATCCAGTTACAGTTTCAGATACACTCCAGACACGGAAGTCATTCTGCTACTCATACAGATCTCAACTCCAAGATGCAGTTTCAGATACGCTCCAGACACGGTAGCCATTCTGTCACTCATTCAGATCCTAGTTACAGTTTCAGATACACTCCAAACTAGGAAGTCATTCTGCTACTCATACAAATCTCAACTCCAAGATACAGTTTCAGATACGCTCCAGACACGGTAGCCATTCTGTCACTCATTCACAATATAAGAATACCGCGAAGCCTGGAGTCGACCAGATAGTGGTATATCTTTAACACCAGCCGTGAAACCCGGATTCGACCGGATAGCGGCTCAACAAGTTATTGTGAAACCTGGATTACGACCAGATAACAATACAAGTTTCTGTGAAAGCCTGGAGATCGACCAGACAGCAGTTAACAGTTAATAGAATGAAGATTCTCGTCCTTAAAACCTCATAAGATTGGTATACTCCCAATTTCTGACCGTTAATAGAATGAAGATTCTCATCCTTAAAACCTCAGAAGATTGGTATACTCCCAATTTCTGACTCTTAACAAAATCAAGATCAGATTTGCTTCTAGAGATAATTCAGATGTGACCCAGATTTGGCGATATTCCGAAACTTATTCCAGATTTCCTTCTAGAAATAGTTCAGATGTGACCCAGATTTGGAGACATTCTGATACTTATCCCATATCAATACCTGCAGCAATCAAAAGATTCTTGCAATCCCCTGCAGCAGTCAAGGAATTACTTTCCCCGGCAGCAGTCAAGATTCTTTTATCTCCAGCCATCCAGGATTCATCTATCCTCAGCAAGACAGCTCATCAGCTTACATGCACATTCATCACATTCATATCTGTAATCGGTGGAAATAGAACTGACTGTTTTGGAATGCTGGTTCGCGAAATGTCGCGGTAAGCAAGAGTCGCCACCATCTTTTATGGTCTCCAACAAGGAAAGGACAAAAGCACAGCAAAATTCCTTTTCGAGATGTTTCTCGGTTCGGGAGGTAGATTATAGAAAGGGAAGGTGTTAGCACCCTTTCTATCTGTGGTTATCCACGGGCTCTTAGGTACTTGCTCACTATGTTTTCAAAAGATGTTTTCTTTTCTTGTGTTTGTGGGTTTTGAAAAAGTTTCGTTTGAAAACTTCTAGGTAACTCTTGTATCTGTCCTCAAGAGTGTATGAAGTGTTTGTTTGAAAACTTTTTGAAAGTGTAGGTGCGAAAAGTTGTTTTTGTTTTTGAAAGAGCAAGTACCCAGGAGAAATCTACCTACTCTAAGGAATTAAGCTGTGTAAGAGTCCTTTAGACAGTACTATCCCACTATTGAGAAGTAGGTAGCACCATCGTTGGAGTTTTCGGGTCAATTCGATTATAGGGACATGTGTGGTCACCAAAGCAATAGTAGGACGCCTTAGCGGTAACCATAATGTCCTAGATCCTTTTTATCCGAGGCAACCCTTTCGAGGCAACTGGATCTTTAGACAGGAGGGTGACCTCTAAAACACCCTATACTCAATGACCACCTCGAGGCAACCAAGTGAGACGTACCCTAGGAGTGGCATGTGCACGTGTGTCAGGTTTCATGTTAAATTATCTTTGCACATGTATTATAGTGAGCTACGTTTTGATTTTATTTTTCAGGCAAGTCTTGTCATGCATAATTAACAGTTAATAATTTGCGGGAAATAAATTGCGGAAAGTAAATCTACGCTATTACAAGGCGTTGGGTATTTACATCGCCAAAAACATAACCCTTGAAAATAAAATTGCGAGAAAATAAAGAAAGCGATAAAAGTCCTAATTATCTATTACATCCTCGGAACAGTTACATAAATATGATCAAAATAGGAATTAAAAATAAATATGCGCGAGAAAAATTGAATCGGGAAAAGTCTTAGGGTTTTGACCCTTTTTGAGAAAAGAATGGAATTTTGGTCCTTTTTGCAATTTAATTAAATATTAAACCTAATTATAATTAATTAATTAATTACAAGAAAAGAAAAAAGTATTTTTTGTGTTTTTTATGCTTTAATGAAAATAAAAATAAAAATAAAGTAAAGTCAAAAGTTAGTAAAACCTAATTCTAATTTATTTTATTTATTATGAAAAAGGTCAAAGTTAACCTAATTAAACTAAATTAATTACATTTAGAATTTATTTACAAAATAACAAAGTGAAATTAATAAATAATAATAAAATATTTACATTCTTTAGTTATCTGAATTTATTATGGAAAATATTAATTAAGTTAATTAAGTAATAATAATAATAATTAATAATAATAATAATTAGTAAAAGAAAACAAAAAGAAAATTATGAAAGAACCAGGGGGGTGTTGGGCCCTTTAGGAGGTTAGAAAGCAATTCTGGCCCATTAAGCTATTCAGCCTGTTTGACTTTGGGGAATTGTCTGCACGTTGGTTGACTAGGGAGCATGGTGTTCTTCATCTCCTGGCTATTGAATTGCTGCATAAGGCCACTTGGCGCGTTGTTGGTTGGAGGCATATGGTGGAACGTAGCCTGAAGCCTGCATGTGATCCAGTTATGAAAAATAATATAGGAATTTTGGGTGGACCTAGGAATCAAACCCAGGTCCCAATGGTTACATGCCATCTCACTAACCACTACACCACTCGCTTGCATTTGTTGTTATAATAGGAAACAAATATAATATATAACATTAATAAATATGCTGAAACCAAAGTAAAACGCGCGCTTCCTTTTGAATGGACCAACCACATGCTTACACGCCTTCATCTTCTTCGCTGTGTACCTGTAAAAACAAATAGATAGCGGGGGTTTTTAACCCCCACAAACTGTGATAAGGAAAAATAGCGATTAGCTCCCTAGGCTACATAAATATTTCGTGAGGGTGGTTTTGCAATCGTCTGAGTCTCCTGAATTCAACCATGGGTCTTAAAGGGTCCAATTTTTCCTGAATAATAAAGCCCCAAAATCAAAGCTTCAGAACCCTAGAATTTGTCAATGGTATCTTTTGATTTAGGGCGCTATAATCCAATTAACCAATACCATTAGTTTCCTGTGAGTGCTAGCAATGCAAAACCAACAAAAAATCATATCAAATATGCATGAATCATGAGTTTTAATTATAAAAAAAGTATGCAAACCGTGGGTTCGTTCTTGAGGATTTCTTGAGTTCTAGCGTATGATTTTGATTGCAAAAGGTCCCCGGGGGTTCCTGCAAGGTATTAGAAACAAGAAAAAGCTTTGAATCGTGTTAGAATGCAAAAAACAGTTTTCACTTTTCTTTGATTTTCTTCAATATGCTTATGGCTTTTCTGCAGCAATTTTCACGTCCAATGCATTAGGGTTAGGTTGTGTATATATAGAGGATTGAATTTAGGTTAAATCTTGGCCAAGAAATCCATGGAATTGATGTTTGTATATTTGATTGAAAATCAAATATTTTTCAATCTTTTTGATCGAGAAAACTTGCCAAACTTGGAGATTTTTGTCCCCTTGATGTGCACACGAGTTTTCCAGCTTGATTAGGTCATATTTGCTTCATGAAAAGATTGAAAAACCATATCTTTGAATTTCCTACAATTTAAATTAATTAAATGAATTAAAATTGATTAAAAATTCAAATAATTAATAAAAAATAAGAAAATAAATCAATTTAAGCTTGATGGGTCGTGCATAGGCCTTGGATAAAGTTTCAAGAAGGAATTTGAGGCCCATTAGCAAAAACAAAGTGTTTTGAGCAAAGTTGACTTTTGTAAATTCACAAAAATTTCCCAACTTCTCCAATGCATATCTTGCTCAATTTTGATAATATGAACATGTTCTTGGACATTTTGGAAAGGTATTGAAGTCCTCTAACCAATGCCTTTGGTCCCATGTCATTTGAATTTACCAATCTCAAGTTATGGTCTTTGACTTAAAGTGCCTTTTTGTTGACTTTTGAAATTGACCTATAATGTAGAAATTGATAACTTTTTGTGAGAGCATTTCTTGGACTTGGAATGTGAAGATGAGTTGTAGGAAATGTCATCCCCTTCAAAATGAGCATTGGATGGGATTTTTCTGATGAACCATGAAAAAGTTATGCCTTGGTCAATATATAGTTGACTTTTCTACTGTCCAAAAATAGTAACTTTTTGCATCTTGATGATTTTTGAGTCTTTTTGAGGAATCATGATCAAGACTTGATCAAATGATGATTGTGAGCTCAAAATAAGATGTTGACCAAAAATCTTGACTTTTGACTGTAAAATGACCATTTTACCCCTGCAGTTGACTGTGAAGCAAATGGAGCTTTTGACTGTGCAATTTGACATTGTGAGTCTTGAGACTTGACATGTAGATGCTTGACAATGTATATAGGCCTATGGAACTTGATTGGACCATTGAAAACCTCAAATTCCTTGAAAGAAACAAAACCCTAATTTTGACTGGCTTATGAGGTATTTGGACTGTGCAATCCTTGAGCAATCTTGAACCATTTGAAGATGATTCTTGACAAATCTTGAAGAATATGGGAGGGAAAATTTTGGGGTACAACAGTTGCCCCTGTTCAATCTTCTTAGACCTGAGGATGTAGATTGGCTTGCGTGCCTTTCGTGATCCGAAGGTGGGAGATGATTGAACACTAGAGTGCCCAGAAATTTGCACTCGCATTGTGGAGTATCAGCAATGTGATGGCGGGAATGGGCTTATAGATGCCATTTGAAGATATGATGGATATGAGGATGGGCTTATAGATGCCATTTGGAGGTGTGACAAAATCTTGTCGGGAATGGGCTTATGGATGCCATTTGTAGATGTTGATCGCGTAAGAGATTCCTTAGCGAGAACTTGCGTACCTGAGAAAGAAAGATAATTTACTGGCCTGTTACAGGTGTTGGTCTTCAATCTATTCATGTAGATACTTTCCTGGCTAGATACAGGTATAGATCTACAATCAATCGCTCACAGATATGCCCTGGCTAGATACAAGTATTAAATCTGGAACTTCAAATGGTTGGTCGAGATAGCTTTCCTGGCTGGATACAGGTGTAGACCTCTGATCTGAGAATGAAAGATGACTTCCTGGCTAGATACAGGCGTAGATCTTCAAACTCTTCATGCAGATACTTTCCTGGCTAGATACATGTATAGATCCACAATCAATCGCTCACAGACATGCCCTGGCTAGATACAAGTATCGAATCTGGAACTTCAAAAGTTAATGGTAATATCTTTTGATTGACCTTTTCCTGAAAAGGCAAACATTAGTTGTATGCAATTTCATGATGTATGAAATGCATGATGTCATGTGTTCTCAGAACGAGATCGTGTCGTATGCACTTTATCATGTATGAAAATAGGAGATATGAAATGTGAAATGTTTGTGAATGTATTTTCGTCTAGGAAAATAAATCCTTGACGGATGCCGGGAGCTTGTTGAATCCTGGGCTGATGTTGAAGAGTAGAGTTCTTCGTTTCCGCTGGGGATGATGATTGCAAGAATCAACCGGTAGGAGAAGATGACTCTGTGGGGGAATAAACCTGATGAAGAGATCACTCTGCGGGGAATTACTCCGTGGGAAGAGATGCTTCGCTGAGATTTTAATGATGACTCCGTTGGGGATTCCGTTGATAAGCTCTGTTGAGGGATTTGATGAACTCCGCTGGGAATAGGAAGAACTTCGCCGAGGACGATCTTTCCGTTGTAATTTGCTGAGGATAACCCAGTTATAGGCTCTGGTGGGGAATAACCTTTGAACATGGTCGGGGAGAGATATTTGTACTCTGCGGGGACAAGCTTCCAGGATCTGCTGGGGAGATGGTTCAACTCTCCTGGGGAAACTTTTTGACTGTACTGGGGAAATGGCTCCACTGGGGTGTCTGTATTACGCCGGGGAACAATCTTATATTAAGACTGCCGGGGATGCTTGCTGAGGAATATCCGTATACTCTGCTGGAGAATATTGAGATCTTCTGGGGATATCAACTTCCTTAAGGCTGACAGAAGCCTAACTCTGCTTGGAGAGAGTGTTGCTGACTTGTCTTACTCTGCGGGGAGTGAAGGTATCTTGGTTACATTCTTCAGCCGAACCTACCTTGGTACCTTAGTGGACAGAGCAACTAGATCACTTTAGACAACTCTTATTGCCCCTGTTTCTGATATCACCTGTAATTAGTACTTTGTTTCGCATGCAAATATTTATGATCAGCAATTAATGTCAAACGCATATATCAAAAATGAACATTGGACGTTCTTTGCAAAACAAAACAGATAAAGGAAAAACAATTGGTAATTTGTCTGGAAAAATGAGCTTGTATTGATTTTTGGAATTTGCCTGTAAATAGGCGTTTTGTGTACAAGAGGCTGACGTCCTAGTAAGAGAACGCCGCCGAATAGAATTTATACAATTTGTGAAAAGGAAAACAAAAAATCTATGTGAAAAATCCCGCTGGGTTCCAACTCTGCTATCGCCTTTATGTCTTCAAGCGTCTCATCACGTTGCTGCTTAGTTAAAGAGGAAGCTGATTGATCGGTGTCGTCCGAGCCTGATAGTTGATACTGAAGTCTGCATGCAGGGTGATCCAATGAGACATAGTATTACGCTTTAATCCCCAACTTTTGCCTGGACCGCCCTTTCGGGTTTTCAGTCCACCGGGATACCCTTTTTTGCCCAAGCCGCCTTTTCAGGTTTTCGACTTGCCGGGTGTACAGATTTTTTATTTTTCATCCCTTATTTTTGCCCGAACCCTTTTGGTTCGCCGGGAAGCCCTTATTTTTGCCTAGGTCAGTCGACCTAGCGGGTCTTTAATCATGCGTAGTATCTTTTTACTATGTCTGCATTGGCGGGGTGAGGAAGGTCGTCACCATCCATGGTAGTTAGAATCATCGCACCTCCTGAGAAGATGTTCTTAACCACAAATAGCCCTTCGTAAGTAGGGGTCCATTTGCCCCTGGGATCACCTTGAGGTAGAATGATGCGCTTGATTACCAGGTCTCCGACTTGATACTCTTGTCGTCTGACTTTCTTGTTAAAAGCCTTGATCATCCGTTTTTGGTACGTCTGACCATGACAAATAGCCGTGAGTCTCTTTTCGTCAATCAGGTTTAATTGATCAAGCCGAGTCTGGATCCAGTCATCTTCGCTCAAACCTGCATCCTTCATTATTCGGAGAGAGGGTATCTGGACTTCAATAGGCAAGACTACCTCCATGTCATAGACCAAGGAAAAGGGAGTTGCCCCTGTTGATGTTCGTGTTGAGGTACGGTACCCATGAAGAGTGAACGGTAACATCTCGTGCCAATCTTTGTAGGTTACTGTCATCTTCTGCACAATCTTCTTGATATTCTTATTAGCTGCTTCTACAACCCCATTCATCTTCGGCCGATAGGGAGAAGAGTTGTGGTGCTGTATTTTGAATTGCTCGCAGAGCTCAGTAATCATCTTGTTGTTAAGATTGGTACCATTGTCCGTAATGATCCTCTCTGGTACACCGTATCGACAGATCAGGTTGTGCCGAATGAACCGTGCCACGATGTTCTTTGTTACGGTAGCAAAGGAAGCTGCTTCGACCCACTTCGTGAAGTAATCAATCGCTACCAGGATGAAGCGATGCCCGTTGGATGCCGTAGGTCTGATCTCGCCGATCATATTGATGCCCCACATTGCAAAAGGCCAGGGGTCCGTTAAGGCGTTCAGAGGAACTGGAGGAATGTGCACCTTATCAGCATAGATCTGGCATTTGTGACACGTCCGAGAATGTTGGTAACAGTCAGCTTCCATTGTGGACCAGTAATATCCTGCCCGAAGAATTTTCTTTGCCATGGTATGTCCACTAGAATGAGTTTCGAAGGTACCTTCATGCAGCTCTACCATGATCCGTTCTGCTTCAGTCTTATCCATACAACGTAGTAAGGTTGAATCATGGTTTCGTTTGTAGAGAATGTCATTGCTGAGGAAGAACTTTGCCGCGAACCTTCTCAGAAACTTCTTGTCATTAACAGATGCACCCTCGGGGTATTCTTGGGCTTCCAAGTACCTATTCACTCCATGATACCAAGGTTTTTCAGTTACCTCTTCAGCCTCAAGATAACAACAATGTGCAGGTTCATCCAACTTCCAAATAATGATCCGGGGAGCCTTGTTATCCCATTTGACTTTGAACATAGAAGACATCGTAGCCAACGCGTCCACCAACTAATTTTCTTCTCTTGGGAAGTGTTCAAAGGTTATCTCCTCGAAATAGGGAATCAACGTCAATACGTACTCCTTGTAGGGAATAAGATTTGGGTGTTTCGTATCCCACTCGCCTTTGATCTGACTGATCACGAGAGCGGAATCTCCGAAAACACTCAGAAACTTGATTCTTAGGTCAATTGCAGCTCGGAGACCCATGATGCACGCTTCATACTCCGCCATGTTATTGGTGCAGTTGAAACATAATCGGGCGGTAAGTGGAGTATGAGTGCCTTTAGGGGATATGATCACAACGCCAATACCGTTACCCAAAGCGTTTGAGGCTCCGTCAAAGTGCATAGACCATCGGGATCCTTCCTCAGGTCCTTCATCCGGTCCAGGTATTTCACAATCAGTCACTACCATGATATTCTCGTCTGGAAATTCAAAGTTCATGGACTGGTAGTCATCCACTGCCTGGTGTGCCAAATTATCTGCCAACACACTTCCCTTGATTGCTTTTTGAGTCGTGTATTGGATGTCATATTCAGTCAAGATCATCTGCCATCTTTCTATTCTTCCGGACAAGGCGGGCTTTTCGAAGATGTACTTGATTGGATCCATTTTTGAGATCAACAGAGTAGTGTGAGTCAACATATACTGTCTCAGCCGGCGAACAACCCATACCAAAGCGCAGCAAGTTTTCTCGAGCAGTGAGTATCGGGTCTCACAGTCGGTAAACTTTTTGCTAAGGTAATAAATGACGTGCTCTTTTCGGCTAGACTCGTCATGCTGCCCCAGCACACACCCCATTGAGCTGTCAAGTACTGTCAAGTATAAGATTAGAGGTCTCCCTTCAACTAGTGGCATAAGAATGGGTGGCTCTTGGAGATACTCTTTGATTCTTTCGAAAGCGGCCTGACATTCATTGTTCCAACGTACTACCTGGTCTTTCTTCAGCAGCTTGAAGATTGGCTCACAAGTAGCAGTTAGGTGTGAGATGAACCGGGCAATGTAATTCAGCTGTCCTAGAAAGCCTCTGACTTCTTTCTCTGTCTTGGGAACTGACATCTCTTGTATGGCTTTCACCTTGGCAGGGTCCACTTGAATACCTTTGTCACTTACGACGAAGCCTAGTAGCTTACCAGATCTCACCCTGAAGGTGCACTTGTTTGGGTTCAACCTCAGCTTGTACAACTTCAAACGGTCAAACAGCTTCTGCAGATGGTCAAGGTGTTCCTCCTCGGTTTGGGACCTTGCAATCATATCATCGACGTATACTTCGATCTCATGGTGGATCATGTCATGAAACAAAGCAACCATGGCACGTTGGTAGGTTGCCCCAGCATTTTTCAACCCAAAAGGCATGACCTTGTAGCAAAAGGTGCCCCACTGAGTAACAAAAGTGGTCTTCTCCATGTCTTCAGGAGCCATCTTGATCTGATTATAACCTGAGAACCCATCCATGAAGGAGAATACCTTATGCTGAGCAGTGTTGTCCACTAGAACGTCGATGTGAGGTAGAGGAAAATCATCCTTGGGGCTCGCCCTGTTCAAATCCCTGTAATCAACACACATTCTGAACTTACCATCTTTCTTCGACACTGGAACCACGTTGGCAACCCACTGAGGGTAAGAAGTCACTGCTAGAAACCCGGCGTCAAATTGTTTCATAACCTCAACTTTGATTTTCTCGAACATCTCTGGACGCATACGGCGGACCTTCTGTTTTACTGGAGGGCATTCTTCCTTGGTAGGCAGGTGATGAACCACAATGTCGGTATCCAGCCCAGGCATGTCCTCGTAAGACCAGGCAAAGATTTCCACGTAGTCATGCAACATCTGAATCAATCGCTGTTTCACACTAGGCTCCAGATTGGCACCAATCTTGACTTCTTTTCTGTCTGTCTCAGTACCCAGATTTACCGTTTCCACTGGCTCTTCATGCGGCTGAATGGCCCTCTCTTCCTGGAGTAACAGTCTTGCAAGTTCACCAGGCACTTCGCAATCATCTTCACCTTCGTCTTCGGCTAAGTTGATCGGATTTTCGAAGTCATAACTGGCGGTAGCAGAGTCGTTACCAGTGAGATCCAGAGTGGATTGGAACCTGTATAGGTGAGTGTGTGTAAATATAGCTGTTTTGCAATATATAATAAAGAAAGACAAGGAGCGCAAGATTTGAAATGCAAAAAACGTTCAATGCTTTTATTAATGATATATGAAAATGACACACAAAAGCCCTCACAAATGAAGCCACGGTGCCCCGGGTAAGACACCGGGCCATAAAGTTTCAAATTATTGTCTGTTACAAATTCAAAACAAAGGAGTTCATTACTGAGTGACAAAAGTAATAGGTACGAAGTCTTTCGCAGTCCAGTTTCTTGGTCCACCATTGGTCGTTGGGTAGATCCAGCTGTCGAATTCAGATTCCTCCACGTCGTCTTCAATAGCATTTACTCCCGGGTTGGTGATGAATACAAGAGGTCTTCCAATCCTTGCCTTACGAACAACCCTTTGAGCTTCTGCAGTGAAACCCAAACCAAATTTGTCAGTCTTCGGAGTGAAATCAGGAAGTCGGCCCCAGTTTGCACACTCACCCTTCTCAATCACAGCCCGGGCATCCTTTAAGGAAGCCATCTTCAAAGGAGAATCATCAATCACAGTCCCAGCTGAGACCAGCGTCTGAGGGACCTCTTCAAAGTGTTGAAAGGGGGTCTCAATGAACTCCCCATCCATCTCTATGTACCGGAACGAGTTGAGGTGGCTGACCATGTATTCTTCCTCCCCCTGAACTGTCACAATTTTCCCTCTGACCGGGTACTTCAATTTTTGATGTAGTGTGGAGGTCACAGCTCCAGCCTTGTGGATCCAAGGACGACCCAGCAGACAAGAATAGGATGGTCGGATGTCCATCACATAGAATGTTGAATCAAATACCTGAGAACCAACCCTGATTGGAATATCAACCTCACCATGTACCATCCTTTTGGACCCGTCAAAGGCCCGGACAACAATGTTACTTGGCATCAGCTCCAAACCCTCACAATCCAGCCTGTTTAGAGCCTTCTTGGGTAATACGTTCAACGAGGAACCAGTGTCAACCAGCACATGGGCAAGAGTAGTGCCCCTACATTCAATGGAGACATGCAGGGCATCGTTATGATTCTTCCCCTTAGCAGTCAGATCGGCGTCGGAGAAACCCAAACCATTATCAGCAGTTAAGTTGGCCACACAATCAGTAAACTGATCTGCTGACGTCTCTTGTGGCACGTGGGCCGTCTTTAGGAAGGTAATCAGAGCCTTGGCGTGGGCCTCTAAACACAACAATAGTGATAGCATAGAAATTTTAGATGGGGTGTGCCCCAGCTGCTCAACTACGTTGAAATCGCTCTTCTTGATAATCTTAAGAATCTCTTCCATTTCCTGCTTGGAAGCTTTAACATTGGTTGTCTTCGATACCTCCATCTGGGAAGGCACATCAGTAGCAATCCCTTTGCCCCGAGTGTCAGATGACTCGGCAGCAGGGGTGGAAATAGGAACTTGGTTAGGAAGGGAAATAGGCGCACTTGCAGGTGTGATGATGATAGGTCTCTGAATCGCTGGCGTCGCAATATCTGGTGAGAACAGTCTACCACTACGAGTGACTTTAGCAGGCCCGGTGATGTTACTGACGCCGGTACTAGTATCAAATTCTTGTTTAACTCCAAGCACATAAACATCTGCCCCATAGTGCCACGGGACAGCTTTGTCGGATGTATAGGGGATGGGCCTCGGAACAGTGATGATGATATGAGCAATCTTCTGAGTAGACATGATTTTGATAGGCTTCTTTGAGGGATCCTTAGGAGGATTGTTGAAAATAGTAACAATGGACACTTCTTCAGTAGGGATAACAGGAACATCAACCTTCTCAAACAAGATCTCTTTATTATCCATCAGGTTTTGGACGCCTGACTTCAACAAAGGACAACCAGCAGGTGAAACAGAACATAGACGACAACCTTTACTACATCCCAGAAATAAACCGGATAGCAACATGTTCCTTTTGACAGTCAACAACAGAGTAACAATATCATCCACAGAGGCTACATACAGATCTTCCTCTACAGCATTCACTCCATGCTTGGGCATGGGAGCAGTCACAACATTGGGCCTTTCGGGCGCCTCGAACTCTATCTCTTTAGCATCAATAAGGTCCTGAACCTTATTCCTCAGAGCCCAACAATCATCCGTAGTCTTCCCCAGGCTATCAGAGTGATAAGCGCAGCGGGCGTTGGGATTGTACTTTGGAGATGTTGTGTTCACTACTTTCGGAGCTTCTTTTATGGTTACCAGATTGGTCGACAGTAGTTGCGGCAATATCTGAGACAGGGTCATACTGAGCCGAGTGTACCGCCTTTTAGGTCTCTCACCCCTTGGTTGGTTATATTGCTGAGGAGCAGCACCAGGCTTTGAAATTACCACCGCGTTGACAGCTTGGCGGCGTTCTGGTTTATTTTGTCTCCTTAAACCATAAACAACACTAGATTCTTTCTTGAAGGGCTTCTTTTCAGCACTCGAGGAGGCACCCTTTTGTATCTTCCCAGACTTGATACCAGCTTCTATCCTCTCACCAGTCAAGATTAGATCTGTAAACCCAGCAGAAGAATTCCCAATCAGATGGTTGAAGAATGGCCCAGAAAGGGTCCCTAAGAACATATCAACGAGCTCACGGTCAGTCAAAGGTGGTTGCACCCTTCCAGCCAGGTCTCTCCAC
Source organism: Vicia faba (assembly GCA_948472305.1). Taxonomy (NCBI): domain Eukaryota; kingdom Viridiplantae; phylum Streptophyta; class Magnoliopsida; order Fabales; family Fabaceae; genus Vicia; species Vicia faba. The sequence goes on along the minus strand of OX451736.1, from coordinate 66,860,182 downwards.
TTTTGGGCATATTCCTTAAATCCTTCACCCGTCCCTAGTGACATACCCTGGAGTTGGGTACGCGTAGGAGCGAGGTCGGAATTATACTGATACTGCTTATAAAACGCAGTAGCCAAGTCCTCCCAGTTACGAATATTGGCTCCATCCAGCTGATAGAACCATTCGAGTTGAGTCCCTGAAAGACTATCCTGGAAGAAATGGATCCACAAATTCTTGTCTGCAGTATAAGGCTGGATCTTCCTTACATATGATCTGAGATGCAGCTTAGGACAGGAAGCTCCGTCGTACTTTGCAAAGGCAGGTGCCTTGAACTTATGTGGAATCACCACCCCGGAGGATAGGCCTAGGTCTCCAAAGTCCAACCCGGGCACATGTTGAATCTCCATAGCACTCAGGCGGTCCTCCATCTGCTTGTACCTATCCTCAGCAGGAGGATACTGTTCATCATTATAATCAGTCTCGTTGTCGGAGACCACGGGACTAGGAACCCTTCTCTCTTGGGGACTGTCCTTCCCTACAGAGGAAGTAGCCAGATCAGCCTCATTTTGTAGTGCATTTCCAAACCTCCGTCCAGTGTTGAACAACATAGTCCTCTTCTTCTTCTTCTTCAGAATCAGAGTCTTCAACTCCTGTTGACCCTGGGCTAGGCTCATTACCAACTCTTGGAACTGGGCGTTCTGGGCCTGAAGGGCCTTGATAGCTTATTCAGTAGTAGGTTCAGAAGACATGATGATTGCTGAAATAAACAGCGAAGAAGATAAGTGACCTATGAAAAAGGGTACCTGTTATGCATATGATGCATGGTATGCTATTTATGCAATGCATTCAAGGGTTCGAAAGTTCAAATTCGTTGTAGACAAAAAGGAACACACGCTATATTAATAAATAATCTGTTCAGTACATTAGGGCCTCATGGGCAAAACATTACAAAACTTAATGCCAAAAGACACTGCGTATCCTCTTTGGAGCGATGTAAGTGTTGAGGGTCTTTTCCTCGTGAAGTAGGCGGGTGAGCTCCAAGACCTTCTTCTCACTGGCATGTAAACTGGCTTCAAGAGAATTTCGTTCTTCCTTGAGTTGGATCCAGCTCTTCTGCATTTCTTCCCAAGACGTTGGCATGTCAGGATGTTGAATGGTGTACGGGACCTCTCCTTCCAAAACAGGCTCTTTGATCACGGGGAGGATGTGAGGATATGGCATCATAAGCTTCTGGGAGCGGGCTCGTACCCACTTGAGGTAAGGCTCAAGGGGGATGGAATTCTTATGCCCCAGTGTCTTACTATCTACCTTGTTAGGCATCCTCCAAGCTCTGATGAATCTCTGGCGGAGTCCTTGCGTATCATTGTCGAAGTCAAAAACTATGTCAGGGATCAGCATGTCATGAGGGCCATCCCTCCGAGCATATCCAAATTGCCTCAAAGCCAGACAGGGGTTGTAAGTAATGCCTCCTTTAATTCCAAGTAAAGGAACATTAGGAAACTCTCCGCAACGATCAATGATAATGACATTTTCTCTAGACCGAGAACACCAATGTATATCAGAATGTGTAAGAGTCATCAATCGTTGTGACCACCTTAGACCCCGCTCGTTCTTCAAAACTGATTGTGGAAGGTGCGAAATAAACCACCTTGCCAGGAGAGGAGTGCAGCACATGAGAACACCTCTTTTTCTCATTGTTCGAGTGTAAAATGAGTGGAGGATGTCCCCAAGCAATGTAGGGATGGGGTTCCTGGACATGAAAATCTTGACAGCATTTATATCTATGAGTTGATCCGGATTCGGGAACAACACCAACCCATAGACAAGGAGTGCCACAACTTCTTCAAAGGCTTGTAGGTCAAGAGAATTCCAACATTCCTGTGCCTTCTCAAACAGGAACTTCGCCAAGAATCCTTTGATACCACTTCTGATTTCCCAATGCCCCTTGATGTCAGATGGTTGTAGGCGTAATGCTTTAGCAACCTCTTCAAGTTTTGGTTCCTTTTCCGTACCATTGTAGGGTAGTTAACTAAGAATAGAAACCTTCAGAAGTTGAGAAAACTCTTCCAAAGTAGGCACCAATTGATAATCCGGGAAAGTAAAACAGTGGTGCAAGGGGTCAAAGAACTGGAACAACACTTTCACCATATCTTCTTCAATGTTGGTGTTGACCAAGCTGATGAGTCTACCATGCCTTTCACTGAAGGAAGAGTTCTCGGGAATCCTGGATGTAAGCTCCTTAAGCTGAGGAGGGACCCTTACAAGATTGACCTGAATTGTTTTCCTGCGGATAGTCTCCATGTCCTACAAAACAAGAACAAAGATGAAGATTCGAACCCTTGAAGTGGTTAGTGAATGCATATGATGCTTTGTGATGTTATGATGTTATGATAAGGACACACCACAAGTATTCACAAAAAGCAAACATGATAAGGCACACAAGTCACACCAGACAACCCTTAGAGTTTAGGCCAGCATGAAGTTTAGGTACTACCCTCTTGAAGTTGGTGGGCTCAAAACCTGTCCTATCAAAAGTAACCGGGTTCTAAGGAGCTCAATATCATTGGATTGTTTTCTATGTTCATTGTTTTGATTTAGCCACTGAACTGGCGATCAAAATATTCCAAGAAAACAACCCTCAATGAGTGTAGTATCGAGTATCTACTAACTTCGGACTGCAGCAAAGTCGGTCATCTCACTACCTCTAAAGAGGCCAGGATGGTCAAGTAAGGTTCCTAAAGTCAGTTGATGCTTCACGACACCACGCGGCGGCCCCGTACTCTCCTTGACTTGACTCAAGGGTTACCGGTACTCACCAAAGTGCCACATCAACGTAGCAACTGCTTCAACCGTGTCGGTATACCCCGCACAGTTCCTTCACAGTTTGTTGCTACTTCTAAAAGGGTATCCCCCAGATCCGGGTTAGGATCTATGAAACTCCAAAACAAGCCCACAATATAAAAGCAAACAAAGCAAGCAATTGAAAACAAGAGTGGTCTAATCCTAAGGTACACCTCACTTATGATAATCCCCAGCAGAGTCGCCAGTTTTGTGATCGGTGGAAATAGAACTGACTGTTTTGGAATGCTGGTTCGCGAAATGTTGCGTTAAGCAAGAGTCGCCACTGTCTTTTATGTTCTCCAACAAGGAAAGGACAAAAGCACAACAAAATTCCTTTTCGAGATGTTTCTCGGTTCGGGAGGTAGATTATAGAAAGGGAAGGTGTTAGCACCCTTTCTATCCGTGGTTATCCACGGGCTCTTAGGTACTTGCTCACTATGTTTTCAAAAGATGTTTGCTTTTCTTGTGTTTGTGGGTTTTGAAAAAGTTTCGTTTGAAAACTTCTAGGTAACTCTTGTATCTGTCCTCAAGAGTGTATGAAGTGTTTGTTTGAAAACTTTTTGAAAGTGTAGGTGCGAAAAGTTGTTTTTGTTTTTGAAAGAGCAAGTACCCAGGAGAAATCTACCTACTCTAAGGAATTAAGCTGTGTAAGAGTCCTTTAGACAGTACTATCCCACTATTGAGAAGTAGGTAGCACCATCGTTGGAGTTTTCGGGTCAATTCGATTATAGGGACATGTGTGGTCACCAAAGCAATAGTAGGACGCCTTAGCGGTAACCATAATGTCCTAGATCCTTTTTATCCGAGGCAACCCTTTCGAGGCAACTGGATCTTTAGACAGGAGGGTGACCTCTAAAACACCCTATACTCAATGACCACCTCGAGGCAACCAAGTGAGACGTACCCTAGGAGTGGCATGTGCACGTGTGTCAGGTTTCATGTTAAATTATCTTTGCACATGTATTATAGTGAGCTACGTTTTGATTTTATTTTTCAGGCAAGTCTTGTCATGCATAATTAACAGTTAATAATTTGCGGGAAATAAATTGCGGAAAGTAAATCTACGCTATTACAAGGCGTTGGGTATTTACATCGCCAAAAACATAACCCTTGAAAATAAAATTGCGAGAAAATAAAGAAAGCGATAAAAGTCCTAATTATCTATTACATCCTCGGAACAGTTACATAAATATGATCAAAATAGGAATTAAAAATAAATATGCGCGAGAAAAATTGAATCGGGAAAAGTCTTAGGGTTTTGACCCTTTTTGAGAAAAGAATGGAATTTTGGTCCTTTTTGCAATTTAATTAAATATTAAACCTAATTATAATTAATTAATTAATTACAAGAAAAGAAAAAAGTATTTTTTGTGTTTTTTATGCTTTAATGAAAATAAAAATAAAAATAAAGTAAAGTCAAAAGTTAGTAAAACCTAATTCTAATTTATTTTATTTATTATGAAAAAGGTCAAAGTTAACCTAATTAAACTAAATTAATTACATTTAGAATTTATTTACAAAATAACAAAGTGAAATTAATAAATAATAATAAAATATTTACATTCTTTAGTTATCTGAATTTATTATGGAAAATATTAATTAAGTTAATTAAGTAATAATAATAATAATTAATAATAATAATAATTAGTAAAAGAAAACAAAAAGAAAATTATGAAAGAACCAGGGGGTGTTGGGCCCTTTAGGAGGTTAGAAAGCAATTCTGGCCCATTAAGCTATTCAGCCTGTTTGACTTTGGGGAATTGTCTGCACGTTGGTTGACTAGGGAGCATGGTGTTCTTCATCTCCTGGCTATTGGATTGCTGCATAAGGCCACTTGGCGCGTTGTTGGTTGAGGCATATGGTGGAACGTAGCCTGAAGCCTGCATGTGATCCAGTTATGAAAAATAATATAGGAATTTTGGGTGGACCTGGGAATCGAACCCAGGTCCCAATGGTTACATGCCATCTCACTAACCACTACACCACTCGCTTGCATTTGTTGTTATAATAGGAAACAAATATAATATATAACATTAATAAATATGCTGAAACCAAAGTAAAACGCGTGCTTCCTTTTGAATGGACCAACCACATGCTTACACGCCTTCATCTTCTTCGCTGTGTACCTGTAAAAACAAATAGATAGCGGGGGTTTTTAACCCCCACAAACTGTGATAAGGAAAAATAGTGATTAGCTCCCTAGGCTACATAAATATTTCGTGAGGGTGGTTTTGCAATCGTCTGAGTCTCCTGAATTCAACCATGGGTCTTAAAGGGTCCAATTTTTCCTGAATAATAAAGCCCCAAAATCAAAGCTTCGGAACCCTAGAATTTGTCAATGGTATCTTTTGATTTAGGGCGCTATAATCCAATTAACCAATACCATTAGTTTCCTGTGAGTGCTAGCAATGCAAAACCAACAAAAAATCATATCAAATATGCATGAATCATGAGTTTCAATTATAAAAAAAGTATGCAAACCGTGGGTTCGTTCTTGAGGATTTCTTGAGTTCTAGCGTATGATTTTGATTGCAAAAGGTCCCTGGGGGTTCCTGCAAGGTATTAGAAACAAGAAAAAGCTTTGAATCGTGTTGGAATGCAAAACACAGTTTTCACTTTTCTTTGATTTTCTTCAATATGCTTATGGCTTTTCTGCAGCAATTTTCACGTCCAATGCATTAGGGTTAGGTTGTGTATATATAGAGGATTGAATTTAGGTTAAATCTTGGCCAAGAAATCCATGGAATTGATGTTTGTATATTTGATTGAAAATCAAATATTTTTCAATATTTTTGATTGGAAAAACTTGCCAAACTTGGAGATTTTTGTCCCCTTGATGTGCACACGAGTTTGCCAGCTTGATTAGGTCATATTTGCTTCATGAAAAGATTGAAAAACCATATATTTGAATTTCCTACAATTTAAATTAATTAAATGAATTAAAATTGATTAAAAATTCAAATAATTAATAAAAAATAAGAAAATAAATCAATTTAAGCTTGATGGGTCGTGCATAGGCCTTGGATAAAGTTTCAAGAAGGAATTTGAGGCCCATTAGCAAAAACAAAGTGTTTTGAGCAAAGTTGACTTTTGTAAATTCACAAAAATTTCCCAACTTCTCCAATGCATATCTTGCTCAATTTTGATCATATGAACATGTTCTTGGACATTTTGGAAAGGTCTTGAAGTCCTATAACCAATTCTTTTGGTCCCATATCATTTGGATTTACCAATCTCAATTTATGGTCTTTGACTTAAAGTGCATTTTTGTTGACTTTTGAAATTGACCTATAATGTAGAAATTGATAACTTTTTGTGAGAGCATTTCTTGGACTTGGAATGTGAAGATGAGTTGTAGGAAATGTCATCCCCTTCAAAATGAGCATTGGATGGGATTTTTCTGATGAACCATGAAAAAGTTATGCCTTGGTCAATATACAGTTGACTTTTCTGCTATCCAAAAATAGTAACTTTTTGCATCTTGATGATTTTTGAGTCATTTTTGAGGAATCATGATCAATACTTGATCAAATGATGATTGTGAGCTCAAAATAAGATGTTGACCAAAAATATTGACTTTTGACTGTAAAATGACCATTTTACCCCTGCAGTTGACTGTGAAGCAAATGGAGCTTTTGATTGTGCAATTTGACATTGTGAGTCTTGAGACTTGACATGTAGATGCTTGACAATGTATATAGGCCTATGGAACTTGCTTGGACCATTGAAAACCTCAAATTCCTTGAAAGAAACAAAACCCTAATTTTGACTGGCTTAGGAGGTATTTGGATTGTGCAATCCTTGAGCAATCTTGAACCATTTGAAGATGATTCTTGACAAATGTTGAAGAATATGGGAGGGAAAATTTTGGGGTACAACAATATCATAAACATTGATATAACATATATTGCATCATACATTTCATGCAACATAACTTTGTGTTTAGCTAACATTTTGTCCTTTTCAGGATAAGAATAAAAGGCTATCATTACCAATTTCAAATGCAGTTTTACACGGACTCATCATCAGGAAACCCTACACCAGTTCCTTCTCAAATTCATATGCAGTTTTACACAGACTCATCATCAGGAAACCCTACACCGGTTCCTTCTCCACTTCAAGACTTCTGAAAACAGTTTATGGGTTCTCCAGACACGGATGTTAACCCATCGCTTGTTCAGATTCTTCAACTTTTGAAAACAGTTTACGGACGCTTCCCAACATGGATGCTGATCTATTGCTTAATCAACTTCAACTCCTGAAAACAGTTTACGGATTCTCCAAACACGGATGTTAATCTATCGCTTGTTCAGATGCAGCTTTTGAAAACAGTTTACGGACGCTTCCCAACATGGATGCTGATCTATTGCTTATTCAACTTCAACTCCTGAAAACAGTTTACGGATTCTCCAAACATGGATGTCAATCTATTGCTTGTTCAGACCCCCAGTTCAGAGATGTTCCAAAACATGGATACCTTTCTGATACTCGTCCACTCACCAACGACATACAGTTCAACAAACACTTCCAGATGGCATCCCTAAGCCCATCCCCCGACAAGATTCTGTCACATCCCTAGATGGCATCTCTAAGCCCATCTCCAAATGGCATCTTTAAGCCCATTCCCTCAAACTACGCTTTGACGAGTGCAAATTTTTTTTGGGCACTCTAGTGTCCAATCTCCTTTTACCTTCGAGACGCGAACGACAAACTTGCCAATCTAACTCTTCAGGTTCAAGAAGATTGAACAGGGGCAACTATTGTACCCCAAAATTTGCCCTCTCTTTTCCCCGAGAAATCACAGCTTCGGGTTTTCCCTGACTTTTCAGATTGGCGTAAGAATCAGTCAAACAGACTTTTTCTTATCAGTCTATCCAAATTAGGGTTTTCATGGACTCTGGAACAGTTCAAGCAGATTGCTAGGGTTTGTTTGAGTTTGGGCTCAGGGTTTGAACAGGAAGACGCTTCTTTGGCAATGAATCAAGAATTAGGGTTTGCACGCGTATTTTCAGAAGAATTTGAATCCACAGTGTCTTAATTGACTGTCACATGGTTTTGACGTTTGTTCAAGATTTCTGTCTAAACATCTGGGATAAAAGCTGAGGCATTTGAATTGAGAATTTGCAGTGTTTGGTTTAATCAGTAAAAGGAAAGACATGTGGACGTTTGTTTGATTAACTGTGCAATGCTTTTGATTATTCGGAACGCCGGACGTTTATTGATTATTTATCATTTCTAAGTTAAAATTATTGGATATTTTCCAGTTATTATAATTCAAGAAATATAAATAATTAAATAAACAATTGAAGAATAATTAAAAGAGATTAATTGACAAAAGAGCTTTTATTTATTTTTAATTATTAGTACAAATGTTATTTGAATACATTTACAGTATTTACAAATAATGTTATTACAAATAATTGGAAATAAAATAAAGCTATCCTAAAGTTTCCTAAGTCTTCATCTTCTACTGATGCTCCCCATTGCTCAATTAATTGTTATATGCAAAAACAAAGAAAAGAAAAGAAGTCAACACAGATGAAATCAAAGGCAGACAGTTAATTTAAGACTCATCATTAAAAGCGTTGGCCCGAATCAGTTTGTTCGCCCTCTCTGCAAATCACAAGAAAACTCTTGGTTCACAAAGAGGGAAAGAATTTATATGCCTGCAAATATAAAAATGTACAAAGCTGCATAATTGAACCAAATGCACAAGCTACTTGGAAAGGCAAACTAAACTGTCCAGAATATGCCAAACAAACTACAAAGTTAAAACTGAACAAACAATGCACAAAGGCAAACTGAACTGCACAATGCCTAACCAAGTGCAGAACTGTCCAAAGAAAGTACAGAAAGTTGTCAAGAGATATGCAGGAAATCTGGAAAAGAGATATGCAGAGCAAAACCATAATGCAAGCAACATTTCAAATATCATTCATCATTTTCAAGGCCAGCACTTTTTCAGAGCAGAATAGTACAGTCTAAGCAATAAAAAATGCTTTTCTATGGAGAGAGGAGAGTGAGAGAAGAGAGGCTTACAGTACAGCAGGCTTAAGGACAAGGATATAACAAAGAAGTATGAGAACAGAAAAGAGGAGGCAGAATACACAAGAAATAACACAAACTGTAAACACAGAACCACCAGCTCAAAGCCAACATATCAGAACAAAACCTTTAACCTCTACACAAGCCTCCAGCCTGCTAACACCTCAAGCCAAAACACCAGCCTGAAGGCAGTAGACCTATTTCAAACCACAAACATCAAAAACAACAAAGCCATAGCCTAACCTGCTTCAAACACAAGCCAGATACAAAACACAAAGCCTATACCAATACAACATAAACCACATACAAAAACCAGAAAAAGCCTTGAAGCACCCAACCAGAAGCCTGTATCACACTCAATCTTTGTTCAAAATCCAATCCATCCAAGCATCCAAATAACCAACAAAGCCCTCAGAATGAATTCATCATAGGGCCAACAACAAGCTTAATAGGCATCTCAGAATCTAAGCACACAAGTATTCATAGGCAAGCATTCAAGCAGGCAAAAGGGGAACAAGCAGGCATCTCAGTTTCAATTTCATCATCATTGAGCAAACCAATCCAAACCCTCAGAGCTAAGCTCATCACAGGGTCCAACAATAACAAAAACAATACTCAGAATCAGATCATCATAGCATTGGAAATAAACGAAGCAAGCAGAAGATATCAAAGAACTCAGAATCAATACCATCAAACTCAGAGGAAAAGAAACTCAGAAGAAGGCAATACTGAAGCAAAACTATCTCAGAGCTATCATCATTGGCAGAGACAAGAACATCATCAAATAATCATACAGAGGCAAGCAATCAGAAGAGGAAGAGAACAAAAAGTAGGGTTTTCAGAGAAGCTCATCATAAAACCATCAAAAAGCTAAAAGATACAAAAGTACCAGATTTCCAGCAAGCACATCATCATACTCCCTCCGCCTTGGCCACCTGAGGACACCTCCTATCCACCTCTCCTCCTCCGTCTCCAAAAGCCAGCAAAGGTATAAATTTCCTTTTCCCTTTTATTTTTACACCTCACAAGAAACAGATAATAACACAAAAGATCAATGCATGAAAAAGCTAAAACACGAGCAAGACAAATCCAAAACCCTAAAACAAAAAAAAAGAGCAGAGATCAATACCTTCTCTTTTCATCACTGTCTGAACGATCTTAGGGAGGAAACGATGGAGGTAGTACCCTAGTGTCCATGAGCGGAGGTGTTCAGAAAGCTTGGTTAAGAAAGATGAAGAAAACGATGAAGGGAACAGCGCCGCTCTAGCCTCTGTAACCCTAATTCCAAAATGAAACAAAACAACGAAAACCCTAAGAAAAATTATGTCAAACGTATCTGGGCCTTGCCACATCCACACTGTGATACGGTGGGAGAACTGACTTGGGTTTTGCGTTTGTTTTTGCAAATGTTTCGGTTGAGCAAGAGTCGCCACCGACTTTTTGTTTTATCCTAAGGAAAGGTTAAAAAGCATAGCAAAAACCTTTGAGATGTTTTCTTGGGTTCGGGGAGTAGATTATAGAAAGGGAAGGTATTAGCACCCTTTCTATCCATGGTTATCCATGGGCTCTTAGTTACTTGCTTAGATCAACTTGCCTTAATTTTCAATTGTTTGAAATGGTGTTTTGTGTATGTGTTTTGAAAATGTTTTTGAAAAGAGGCCAATGTGGTGGCAACCTTTGTAATGATCCATGTTGGGATGTATACAAAGGTGTATGTCTTTTGAAAAAGTTTTCAATGTTTTTTTTTTTTTGAAAGTTGTTTTGAGAGTGTGTTTTGAAAAATGGCAAGTGTTTTTGCAAGTTTGATCAAGTAACTAAGAGTGGTCTACCCCTAAATTTACTCAAAGATTTTTCTATGTTTTTAACCCTTTTAACAATTTTGTTCCACCATTGTACTTGGTGGACAATCTTGCGTTTAGGATGTGAACGGGACGGGCGCGGGTCATCGTATAGACCATGATAGCAATGTTGCAAAGTATCTTAGTTTTTCTTTTGAGGGACTGAGATCATTTTTTTTTGTAAGGCAACTTTCGAAAGCGTCATCGAGGGACTATGATATTTTGATTTCGTTTGTTTTACCAAGATACTTTACATGCATAACATGGCCCATTTGTGAAAAGGCAACAAGTGGATATAATCCTAGGGGTGTTAGTGTGCAAGTGTGTTTTATTGCATACAAGAGTTTTTCTTTGAATTAGGATTTTCTATTTCATTGATTTTATCTTGCCATACACAACCTAATTACTAGCAATAAGAAGCGGAAATATAAAATCCTACGCTATTACAACAATTAGGGGGTGGGGATACACATTTGTACATGGGGGGTTCAACGAGAAAAATAGACAAAAAAGAAAATAGCAAAAAGCAAGATAGAGGGAGAGAGAGAGGGAGCCAGTGCGCTGCTGAGAGGTCATCAGAAGTTCTGACTCAGATCCGCTACCAGATGATCAACCTCTTGGTTAAACTGTATGAGTCAGAACTTCTGACCCTGGCACCTGCAAAACAGAAACCTGTTAGTGGGGAAACCAGAAGTTCTGACCCCTTGCGCTGCAAAACAGAAGTTTGTTAGTGGAGAAACCAGAAGTTCTGATTCTGCTGGAAAGACAATAACTCTCAGAGGTTCTGATATTATTAACAGCAAAACAGGCTTCAGATGTGCTAACGTCAAAGTCAGCACTTGGCTTTTCCCTGTACTAATCAAAACATCTGCAATTTTGTTGTTATTCCACAAAACAGGAAACATATTTGGAACAGATCCAGCAAATGTCAAAATGTTTCAGAGTGCAGAACCAACAAGGTCACAGGCAAGTCCTACACTGGCTCAGAACGTTCTGAGGTATGAAAATCCTCAGAATATAAACAGCAACAACATGATATTTACATTATGTTTATTTGAGCATGCACAGCTGATGATGCTTAGTAGCGTGATGAAGGTCAGCAGGTGCTTACCTGGCTGTTGGAAAAGCTTGTGGATGAAAGCTAGCTTTTGGCTCTGGTGGTGTTCTGGACAGATTCTTTTTGAAAAGGGTAGGTGAAGGTGTATTCGTATATAAGGTCAGAAGTTTGAAAAGGGGTTTTTGGTTCACAAAGAAAAACTGGGTATTGGATAAAGTTTGAAGGTGAGAAATTCAAAGTTATGAAACAACTGGGGATTTTGGCAGAGTTTCACAACACTATCTTGCTAAAGGTTTCTGTTTCTCTCTTAGCAATTTTTCTGTTTTTTGAATCCCTTTTCAGTGGACAATGACTCTCTATTTATAGGCAAAGTTCTTGTGGGTGTCTTGAACATTAAAGCGCCAACAGAGTTTGAATTGTTCTTTGACAGAAATTCCTGGGAAGTTGTGATAACAGATAGCCTTCAGCCTAGGCTGCAGCAGCAGGCGTGGATTAGAGTGAAGTGACCTCTTAAGTGGGCGGTGGCGTGTAGACCCATGCCAGAATCTGCATAAAGGCGTTTTCCAAGCCACACGTGAAGGGATTACTTGGATGAATGTTCAGGAGTGGTTGGAAGCATTAATGAGCATTAAATGGTGATAAGACTTATCAACATCAATATTCTGGTAAGGGAAACCAAACTTTGAACCAGCAGTTCTGTTTTAACAAGAACAGCGTAAACCATGCTCTGGCCTTGGCTTCCTGTTGTCTTATTAAGTTCTGGGGATTCTCCTGATTTTCTGATACGTTCCCTGGATTTACTTCTGGACCTCCTGGGCTTAGAGATTCTGTATCAGTGTAACACCCACTCTTCTGACCTTTTCATCTTCTGATTTCAGCATGTTCTGAAAGAGCCTTCAGACTTCCTTGCTTCTTTTGCATTCCTTTAGCAAATTCTGGCTGAGCTTGCGTAACTGCTGAAAGAGTCATGTTCTGTTTGAGGCTTACATATTGAACCACGTTTACAACTTCTGATTGAGCTGATGTAGCTGCTGAAGAGCCAACTTCTGACTGCACTGAGCCAAGCTTGCAACTTCTGACCGTTTCTTATCTGGAATTGGTCCAGAAGTTCTGAAATGCTGATTTTTTCTTAAACACTCATTTTTTAGAGAAAAATTCCAAGTACTTAGAATTTAATTTTTCTCAAGCTAAAAGCGTTGTCTTTAGAGCTTGTGTGATCATCTTGCTCTTGTAAGTAGTTTGCTTGGGCAAAAATGACAGTTCTGGACTTGGATTTGTTTCAGAGGGACCTTGAAAATCCAAGATGATTTCCTGAAGAAAGAGAGGGCAAATTTTGGGGCACAACAGTTGCCCCTGTTCAATCTTCTTGAACCTGAAGAGTTAGATTGGCAAGTTTGCCTTTCGCGACTCAAAGGTAAAAGGATATTGGACACTAGAGTGCCCGGAAATTTGCACTCGCATAGTAAAGTATCAGCAATGTGATGGCGGGAATGGGCTTATAGATGCCATTTGGAAGTGTTGATCGCATAAGAGATTCCTTAGCGAGAACTTGCGCACTTTGAGAAAGACAGTTGTTTTCCTGGCTTGTTACAGGTGTTGATCTTCAATCTCTTCATGCAGATATGCCCTGGCTAGATGCAGGTGTCGAGTCTACAATCGATTGCTCACAGATATGCCCTGGATGGATACAGGTATCGAATCTGGAATTAGTTGTCAACAGATATGCCCTGGCTGGATACAGGAATCGAATCTGGAATTAGACGGTTGATAGATATGCCCTGGCTGGATACAGGAATCGAATCTTCAAACTCCTCAGATGTGCCCTGGCTGGATACAGGAATCGAATCTGGAATTAGACGGTTGATAGATATGCCCTGGCTAGATACAGGAATCGAATCTTCAAACTCCTCATATGTGCCCTGGCTGGATACAGGAATCGAATATGGAATTAGACGGTTGATAGATATGCCCTGGCTGGATACAGGAATCGAATCTTCAAACTCCTCAGATGTGCCCTGGCTGGATACAGGAATCGAATCTGGAATTAGACGGTTGATAGATATGCCCTGGCTGGATACAGGAATCGAATCTTCAAACTCCTCAGATGTGCCCTGGTTGGATACAGGAATCGAATCTGGAATTAGACGGTTGATAGATATGCCCTGGCTGGATACAGGAATCAAATCTTCAAACTCCTCAGATGTGCCCTGGCTGGATACAGGAATCGAATCTGAAATTAGACGGTTGATAGATATGCCCTGGCTGGATACAGGAATCGAATCTTCAAACTCCTCAGATGTGCCCTGGCTGGATACAGGAATCGAATCTGGAATTAGACGGTTGATAGATATGCCCTGGCTGGATACAGGAATCGAATCTTCAAACTCCTCAGATGTGCCCTAGCTGGATACAGGAATCTAATCTGGAAACTGATCACTCATAGATGTGCCCTGGCTAGATACAGGAATCGAATCTGGAATTGTGACAGTTGAAGGTAGTTGTCTTTTGGTTTGTCTTTTTCCCTGAAAAGGCAAAACATCAGTTGTATGCAATGTCATGATGTATGAAATGCATGATGTCATGATGTTCAAAATGAGATAGTGTCGTATGCACTTTATCATGTATGTAAGCAAGATGTATGAAATGTGAAATGTTTATGAATGTATTTTCGTCTAGGAAAATAAATCCTTGACGATTGGCTGGGGAATTAAATCCTGGGCTGACGTTGAAGAGTAGAGTTCTTTGTTTCTGCTAGGGATGATGGTTGCGAGAGAATACCGGTAGGAGAAGATAACTCTGTTGGGGAATAAACTTGTTGGAGAGATTACCCTGAGGGGAATTGCTCTGTGGGAAGAGATACTTCGCTGAAGTTTTGATGAGAGCTCCGCTGAGGATTTCAATGATGGACTCCGCTGGGGATAACAATGATAAACTCCGCTGGGGATTGTGTTGATAAGTTATGCTGGGGAACTTTGATGAACTCCGCTGGGGATTGGAAGAACTTCGCCGAGGGCGATCTTCCCTGGCAATTAGCTGAGGATAACCCAGTTATAAGCCCTTGTGAGGAAAAACTTTGAATAAAGCTCGGGAGAGACGTCCGTACTCTACAGGGGATGAGCTTCCAGAATCTACTGGGGATAAGCTTCAAGACCTGCTGGGGATACTTGCTGAGGAATGCCTATACTTCGCTGGGGAAAGTTGATATCTTCTGGGGATACCCAACCTCCTTTAGGCTGATCGTAGACTAACTCTGCTGGAGAAGAGTATTGCTGACTTGCTAGGGGAACAGGGTGCTTGTTGTAGGGCTGATGATAGACTAACTCTTCCTGGGGGGGAGTATTGCTGAATCCTGTCTTACTCTGTGGGGAGTTGAGGCAACTTGGTCACATTCTTCAGTTGAATCTACCTTGGTACCCTGGCGGACAAAGCAACTAGACTGCCTGGACAATTCTACCTTGCCCCTGTTTCTGATGTCACCTGTAATTGGTCTTTTGTTTCGTATGCAAGTATTTATGAATTAGAAATTTAATGTCAAATGCATATATCAAAAATGAACATTGGACGTTCTTCGCAAGACAAAACAGAAAAAAGGGAAAACAATTGGCAATTTGTTTGGAAAAGTGAATTTGTATTGATTTTGAAGTTTGCCTGTAAATAGGCGTTTTTGGTACAAGAGGCTGACGTCCTAGTAAGAGAACGCCGCCAAATAACACAAAGTTTATACAATTTTGAAAAGGAAACAAAACAGCTATGTGAACAATATTCCCACTGGGTTCCAACTCTGCTATCGCCTTTATGTCTTCAAGCGTCTCATCACTTTGCTGCTTAGTTGAAGATGAAGCTGATTGATCGATGCCGAAGTCTGAGCCCGATAGTTGATGCCGAATTCTGGATACAAGGTGATCCAATGAGACATAGTGTTACGCTTTATCCCTAACTTTTGCCTGGACCGCCCTTTCGGGTTTTCAGTCCACCGGGATACCCATTTTTGCCCAAGCCGCCTTTTCAGGTTTTTGACTTGCCGGGTGTACAGATTCTTTTCATTTTCATCCCTTATTTTTGCCCGAACCATTTTGGTTCGCCGGGAAGCCCTTATTTTTGCCTAGGCATGTCAACCTAGCGGGTCTTTTATTCATGCGTAGTATCTTTTTACTATGTCTGCATTGGCGGGGTGAGGAAGGTCGTCACCATCCATGGTGGTTAGAATCATGGCTCCTCCTGAGAACACATGTTTAACCACAAATGGCCCTTCGTACGTAGGGGTCCATTTTCCCCTGGGATCACTTTGAGGAAGGATGATGCGTTTGATTACCAGATCCCCAACTTGATACTCTTGTGGTCTGACTTTCTTGTTAAATGCCCTGATCATCCGTTTTTGGTACGTCTGACCATGACAGATAGCGGTGAGTCTCTTTTCGTCAATTAGGTTTAATTGATCAAGTCGAGTCTGTATCCAGTCATCTTCACTCAAGTATGCATCCTTCATTATCTGGAGAGAGGGTATCTGGACTTCAATTGGCAAGACTGCCTCCATGCCATAGACCAAGGAAAAGGGTGTTGCCCCGGTTGACGTCCTTGCTGAGGTACGGTACCCATGAAGAGCAAATGGTAACATTCCGTGCCAATCTTTGAAGGTCAGTGTCAACTTCTGCACAATCTTCTTGATGTTCTTATTAGCTGCTTCTACAGCCCCATTCATCTTCGGCCGGTAAGGAGAAGAGTTGTGGTGCTATATCTCGAATTGCTCGCAGAGCTCAGTGATCATCTTGTTGTTAAGATTGGTACCATTGTCTGTAATGATTCTTTCTGGGACACCGTACCGACAGATCAGGTTATGCCGAATAAAACGTGCCACGACACTTTTGGTTACGGTGGCGTAGGAAGCTGCTTCTACCCACTTCGTGAAGTAATCAATCGCTACCAAGATGAAGCGATGCCCGTTGGATGTCGTTGGTCGGATCTCACCGATCATATCGATGCCCCACATTGCAAAAGGCCAAGGTGCTGTCAAGACATTTAGAGGAACCGGAGGGATGTGCACCTTATCAGCATATATCTGACATTTATGACAAGTTCGAGAATGTTGGTAATAGTCGGCTTCCATTGTGGACCAGAAATATCCTGCCCGAAGGATTTTCTTTGCCATGGTGTGTCCACTGGAATGTGTTCCGAATGTACCTTCATGTACTTCTACCATGATCTTCTCTGCTTCAGCCTTATCCACACAATGCAATAAAGTTGAATCATGGTTTCGTTTGTAGAGAATGTCGTTGCTGAGGAAGAATTTTGCCGCGAACCTTCTCAGAAACTTCTTATCATTGACAGACGCATCTTCAGGGTATTCCTGAGCTTCCAAGTATCTCTTCACCTCATGATACCATTGTTTTTCGGTCACCTCTTCGGCCTCAAGATCGCAGCAGTATGCAGGTTCGTCCAACTTCCAGATAATGATCCGGGGAGCCTCGTTGTCCCATTTGACTTTGAACATTGAAGACATCGTAGCTAGTGCGTCCGCTAACTGATTCTCCTCTCTTGGGAAGTGTTCAAAAGTTATCTCTTCAAAGTGGGGAAGCAAAGTCAACACATACTCCTTGTAAGGAATAAGATTTGGGTGTTTCGTATCCCACTCACCTTTGATCTGATTGATCACGAGAGCGGAATCTCTGAAGACACTCAGAAACTTGATCCTTAAGTCGATTGCAGCTTGAAGACCCATAATACATGCCTCATATTCTGCCATGTTGTTGGTGCAGTTGAAACACAGTCGGGCGGTGAGTGGGGTATGAGTGCCTTTGGGGGATATGATCACAGCGCCGATGCCGTTACCCAAAGAGTTCGAGGCTCCGTCAAAATGCATAGACCATCAGGATCCTTCCTCAGGTCCTTCATCTGGTCCAGGTACTTCACAATCAGTTACTACCATGATATCTTCATCCGGAAATTCAAAGTTCAATGATTGGTAATCGTCCACAGGTTGGTGTGCCAAATGGTCTGCCAATACACTTCCCTTGATTGCTTTTTGAGTTGTGTATTGGATGTCATATTCCGTCAAGATCATTTGCCATCTTGCTATTCTTCCAGACAGAGCAGGCTTTTCGAATATGTACTTGATTGGATCCATTTTTGAAATCAACAGGGTAGTGTGAGTCAACATATACTGTCTCAGCCGGCGAGCAGCCCATACCAGAGCGCAGCAAGTTTTCTCGAGCAGTGAGTATCGAGACTCACAGTCGGTAAAATTTTTGCTCAGGTAATAAATAGCGTGCTCTTTTCGGCCAGACTCGTCATGCTGCCCCAGCACACACCCCATTGAATTGTCGAGCACTGTCAAGTATAGTATTAGAGGTCTCCCTTCCACTGGTGGCATAAGAATGGGTGGTTCTTGGAGATATTCCTTTATCTTTTCGAAAGCAGCCTGACATTCATCGTTCCAACGTACTACTTGATCTTTCTTCAGCAATTTGAAGATTGGCTCACAGGTAGCAGTTAGATGTGAGATGAATCGGGCAATGTAATTCAGTCGTCCTAGGAAGCCTCTGACTTCTTTCTCTGTCTTGGGAGCCGGCATCTCTTGTATGGCTTTTACCTTGGCAGGATCCACTTGAATACCTTTGTCGCTTACAATGAAACCTAGCAATTTTCCAGACCTCACCCCAAAGGTGCATTTGTTTGGGTTCAACCTCAGCTTATACAATTTCAGTCGGTCAAACAGCTTCCGCAGATGGTCAAGGTGTTCCTGCTCAGTTTGGGACCTTGCAATCATATCATCGACGTACACTTCAATCTCATGATGGATCATATCATGAAATAAAGCAACCATGGCACGTTGGTAGGTTGCCCCAGCATTTTTCAACCAGAATGGCATGACCTTGTAGCAGAAGGTGCCCCACTGAGTAACAAAGGTAGTCTTTTCCATATCTTCAGGAGCCATCTTGATCTGATTATACCCTGAAAAACCATCCATGAAGGAGAACACCTTGTGTTGAGCAGTATTGTCAACAAGAACGTCGATGTGAGGCAGAGGGAAATCATCTTTAGGGCTGGCCCTGTTCAAATCCCTGTAGTCAACACACATTCTGACTTTACCATCTTTCTTTGGCACTGGAACCACGTTAGCCACCCATTGAGGATAAGAAGTCACTGCTAGAAACCCGGCATCAAATTGTTTCATAACCTCAGCCTTGATTTTCTCGGACATCTCTGGGCGCATGCGGCAGACCTTCTGCTTTACCGGAGGGCAGTCTTCCTTGGTAGGCAGGTGATGAACCACAATGTCGGCATCCAAACCAGGCATGTCTTCGTAAGACCAAGCAAAGATTTCCATGTAATCATGTAGCATCTGAATCAATCGTTGTTTCACACTGAGCTCCAGATTGGCACCAATCTTGACTTCTTTTCTATCTGTCTCAGTACCCAGGTTTATCGTCTCCACTGGCTCTTCATGCGGCTGAATGGCCCTCTCTTCCTGGAGTAGCAGTCTTACGAGTTCACCAGGCACTTCGCAATCATCTTCACCTTCGTCTTCGGCCAAGTTGATCGGATTTTCGAAGTCATAACTGGCAGTAGCAGAGCTGTTACCAGTGAGATCCAGAGTGGATTGGAACCTGTATAAGTGAGTGTGTGTAAATATAGCTGTTTTGCAATATATAACAAAGAAAGAAAAAAGAGCACAAGATTTGAAATGCAACAACGTCCAATGTTTTGATTAATGATATATGGAAATGTCATACAAAAAAAGCCCTCACAAATGGAGCCACGGTGCCCCGGGTAGGACACCGAGCCAATAAAAGTTTCAACATATTGTTTGTTACAAATTGAAAACAAAAGGGTTTATTACTGCGTGACAAATGTAATAGGCGTAAAATCTTTTGCCGTTCAGTTGTTTGGTCCGTTGTTGGTTGTTGGATAGATCCAACTGTCAAATTCTGCTTCCTCTACGTCCTCCTCGATAGCATTCACTCTTGGGTTGGTGATGAACACCGGAGGCTTTCTGATCCTTTCTTTGCGAACAACCCTCTGAGCCTCTGCAGTGAAGCCCAGCCCAAATTTGTCGGTCTTTTGAGTGAAGTCAGGAAGTTGACCCCAGTTTGCGCACTTGCCTTTCTCGATTACAGCCCGGGCATCCTTCAAGGAAGCCATCTTCAAAGGAAAATCCTCTTCAACCACTGTCTCAGCTGACGCCAATGTTGGAGGTACCTCTTCAAAATGTTGAAAGGGGGTTTCAATAAACTCCCCGTCCATCTCGATATACCGGAATGAATTCAAGTGACTAACCATGTATTCCTCCTCTCCCTGCACAGTAACAATCTTCCCTCTGACAGGGTATTTGAGCTTCTGGTGTAGAGTGGATGTTACCGCCCCAGCCTTGTGAATCCAGGGTCGACCCATCAAACAGGAATAAGATGGACGAATATCCATTACGTAGAACGTTGAGTCAAAGACTTGGGACCCCACACGAATAGGAATGTCTACCTCCCCGTGCACCATTCTCTTAGAACCGTCGAAGGCTCTAACAATGATGTTACTAGGTTTCAATTCCAGGCCCTCACAATCCAACCGATCTAAGGCCTTTTTGGGCAATACATTCAGGGAAGAACCGGTGTCCACCAACACGTGTGCGAGAGTAGTGCCCCTGCATTCTATAGAGACATGCAGGGCATCATTGTGGTTTTTTCCTTTGGCGGTAAGGTCTGCATCCGAGAAACCCAAACCATTGTCAGCTGTCAAATTAGCCACACAGTCAGTGAACTGATCTGCAGAGGTCTCTTGTGGCACATGGGCCGTCTTTAGAAATGAAATCAGGGCCTTGGCGTGGGCCTCTGAGCATAGCAGCAATGATAGCATAGAGATCTTGGAGGGGGTATGCCCCAGCTGTTCAACGACATTGAAGTCACTCTTTTTAATGATTTTAAGGATTTCCTCCATCTCTTGCTGGGAGGCTTCAACAACGGTCTTTTTTGGTGCCTCCGTCCGGGCAGGCAAATCGGTAGCAACTTCTTTGCCCCGAGCATCAGAGGACTCAGCGGCAGTAGTCGACACAGGAACTTGATTTGGAACATGCACACTTGCGGGTGTGATGATAAGAGGTTTTCGGATAACTGGTGGTGCAATGTTAGGCGAGAAGAGCCTACCACTGCGAGTAATTTTGGCGGGACCAGTGATGTTACTGATATTGGTACCGGTGTTGAACTCCTGCTTCACTCCAAGCACATACACATCTGCCCCATAGTGCCATGGGACAGCCTTGTCAGATTCATAGGGGAGGGGCCCCGGAACAGTAATGGTAACGGGTGCAACCGACATAATTTTGACTGGCTTCCTCGGGGGAGCCTTGGTAAGATTGTTGAAAATTGTGACGACAGATACTTCTTCAGCGGAAACAAATGGAACAGCGGTTTTCTTGAACAGAATCTCCTTGCTATCCATCAGGCTTTGGATGCCTGACTTCAGCAGCGGACAACCGGTAGGGAGAACAGCACACAGGAGGCAACCCTTGCTACAACCCGGAAATAAACCGGCTAGCAGTAGGTTCCTCTTAACAGTCAATAGAGGGGTAGCAACATCATTCACCGAAACAACATACAAATCTTCCTCGAAGGCATTTACTCTATGCTGGGGCATAGGAGCAGTTACAACATTTGGCCTCTCAGGCGCCTCAAACTGAATTTCCTTCGCATCAATAAGGTCTTGGACCTTATTTCTCAGGGCCCAACAATCATCAGTAGTATGGCCGGGGCTATCAGAGTGATAAGCACAACGGGCATTTGGGTTATACTTAGGAGATGCAGTATTCACGACCTTCGGAGCCTCTTTGATGGTCACCAAGTTGGTTGATAGCAGTTGCGGTAAGATTTGTGACAAGGTCATACTCAGCCGAGTGTATTGCCTCTTGGGCCTCTCACCCCTTTGTTGATTGTACTGCTGAGGAGAAGCAACAGGTTTTGAAATTACCAAGGCATTGACGGCTTGGCGGCGTTCTGGCTTGACTTGTCTTCTAGGACCATAGACGGCACTAGCTTCCTTCTTGAAAGGCCTCTTCTCAGTACTTGCGGGGGCACCTTTCTGTATCTTTCCTGACCTGATGCCAGCTTCTATCCTTTCACCCGTCAGGATCAAATCCGTAAACCCAGCGGAGGAATTACTAACCAGATGATTGAAGAATGGACCGGGCAAGGTCCCTAGAAACATGTCAACCAGTTCACGGTCAGTCAAAGGAGGCTGCACCCTGCCTTCCAAATCCCTCCATTTTTGTGCATATTCTTTGAACCCTTCGCCCGTTCCCAGTGACATACCCTGAAGTTGGGTACGCGTAGGAGCGAGGTCAGAATTGTATTGATATTGTCTATAAAATGCGGTCGCCAAATCTTCCCAATGTCAGATACTGGTTCCATCTAGCTGATAGAACCACTCGAGCTGTGACCCCGAAAGGCTATCTTGGAAGAAGTGGATCCAAAGGTTCTTGTCTGCCGTGTAAGGTTGGATCTTCCTTACGTACGATCTGAGATGCAGCTTTGGACAGGAAGCCCCGTCGTATTTTGCAAAGGTAGGCGCCTTGAACTTGTGTGGGATTACCACCCCAGAAGATAGACCTAAATCTCCGAAATCCAGCCCCGACACATTTTGAATCTCCATGGCACTCAAGCGGTCCTCCAATTGCTTGTATCTGTCAGCAGCAGGAGGGTATTGTTCTTCATTGTAATCCGTCTCGTTGTCAGAGACTGCAGGACTAGGAGCCCCTCCCCCTTGGGGACTGTCTTTCTCTACAGAGGAAGTAGTTGGATCAGCCTCGTTATGGAGTGTATTCCCAAACCTGCGTCCGGTATTGAACAACGCAGTCCTCTTCTTCTTCTTCTTCTTTAGGAGCAGAGCCTTCAACTCTTGTTGACCTTGGGCCAGGCTCATGACCATCTCTTGAAACTGGGCGTTCTGGGCCTGGAGGGCCTTGATTGCTTGTTCACTGGATGATTCAGGATTCATGATGATTGTTCAAAATAAACAGCGAAGAAGATTAAGCAACCTATAGAAAAAGGGGTACCTGTTATGCACATGATGCATGAGATGCTATCTATGCAATGCATTCAAGGATTTTAGAAATTCATAATTGTTGCAGACAAAAATAATGCACGTCATATTAATAAGAAGAAGTTTGTTAGTACATAAGTGCCCCATGGGCCAAATATTACAAAAACAACTTCTCAAGGTAAAAAGACGTTACGCATCCTCTTTGGCGCAATGTAGGTGTTGAGGGCCTCTTGCTCATGGAGTCGGCGGGTGAGCTCTAGAACCTTCTTCTCGCTGGCGTAGAAGCTGGCTTCAAAAGTGTTTCGTTCCTCCTTGAGTTGGATCCAACTCTTCTGCATCTCCTCCCACGATGTAGGCATGTTAGGATGTAGGATGGTGTAGGGAACCTCTCCTTCCTTAACGGGCTCTTTAATCACAGGGAGAACATGAGGATAAGGCATCATTAGACTCTGGGCTCGGGCTCGTACCCACTTGAGATAAGGCTCAAGAGGGATGGAGTTCTTGTGTCCCAGTGTCTTGCTATCAACCTTGTTGGGCATCCTCCAAGCTCTGATGAATCTTTGGCGAAGTCCTTGCGCATTGTTGTCGAAGTCAAAAACTAGGTCAGGAATCAACATGTCGTGAGGACCATCTCTTCGTGCATATCCAAATTGCCTCAAAGCTAGGCAAGGGTTGTAGGTAATGCCCCCTCTAATGCCAAGTAATGGAACATTAGGGAACTCTCCACAACGATCGACGATGATGACATTTTCTCTGGACCGAGAACACCAATGTACATCAGAGTGAGTAAGAGTCATCAACCGTTGGGACCACCTTGAGCCTTGGTCATTCTTCAAGACAGATTGTGGAAGGTGCGAAATAAACCACCTTGCAAGGAGAGGAGTACAGCACATGAGAATACCCCTCTTTCTCATTGTCCGTGTGTAAAATGAGTGAAGGATGTCCCCAAGCAATGTTGGTATTGGATTTCTGGACAAGAAGATTTTGACGGCGTTGACCTCTACAAGCTGGTCAGGATTTGGGAACAGGACCAACCCATAGATAAGGAGTGCCACAATTTCTTCAAAGGCTTGTAGGTCCAATGAATTCCAACATTCTTGTGCCTTCTCAAACAAGAATTTTGCTAAGAAACCTTTGACGCTGCTTCTAGTTTCCCAATGCCCCTTGATGTCAGAAGGCTGTAGATGTAATGCTCGAGCAACATCTTCAGGCTTTGGTTCCTTTTCCGTACCGTTGAAAGGTAGTTGATTAAAGATAGGAATTCTCAGGAGTTGAGAAAACTCCTCCAAAGTGGGCACCAACTGATAGTCGGGGAAAGTGAAACAGTGATGAAGAGGGTCAAAGAACTGGAATAACACTTTCATCATGTCCTCTTCAATGTTGGTGTTGACTAAGTTGAGCAGTCTACCATGTCTTTCACTGGAGGGAGAGCTTTCCGGAATTCTTGATGTGAGCTCCTTGAGTTGAGGAGGGATTCTCACAAGGTTGACTTGGATGGTTTTTCTGCGAGGAATTTCCATGACCTACAAAACAAGAACAAAGATGAAGATCTAAACCCTTGAAGTGGTTATTAAATGCATATGATGCTTTATGATGTTCATGATGTATGCACAAGCATATGTACAAGCAATTCACACCAAACCCTAGTTTCAGGCTTGCATGGGGTTTCATAGGTAAGTACCCTCTTGAGTGTAGTTGGCTTAAAATCCTGTCCTATAAATAGTAATCGGGTTCTAAGGAGCTCAATATCATTGGATTGTTTTCATTGTTCATTGTTTTGGTTTAGCCACTTAACTAGCGACCAAAATATTCCAAGAAAAACAACCCTCAATGAGTGTAGTATCGAGTATCTACCAACTTCGGACTGCACCAAAGCCGGTCATCTCACTACCCCTAATGAAAGGCCAATATGGTCAAGTAAGGTTCTAGGTCATTAGTGCTTAGTGACATCACTCAGCGGCCCCGTACTCTCCTTGATTGAACTCAAGGGTTACCGGTACTCACAAATATGTCGCACTAATATAGCTATTGCTTCAACCGTGTCGGTATACCCCGCACAGTTTCCACAACGTATTGCTATCTATGAATGTTTCCCAAAATCCGGGTGTAAGATTGTAAACCCAAACAAGAGAGCCAAGATATAAAGCAATCAAAACAAACAATTAGTCATGCAAGAGGGTGATCTATGCCCTAAGGTTACTCCACTTAAAAGGAATCCCCAGCAGAGTCGCCAGTTCTATGATACGGTGGGAGAACTGACTTGGGTTTTGCGTTTGTTTTCGCAAATGTTTCAGTTGAGCAAGAGTCGCCACCGACTTTTTGTTTTATCCTAAGGAAAGGTTAAAAAGCACAGCAAAAACCTTTGAGATGTTTTCTTGGGTTCGAGGAGTAGATTATAGAAAGGGAAGGTATTAGCACCCTTTCTATCCATGGTTATCCATGGGCTCTTAGTTACTTGCTTAGATCAACTTGCCTTAATTTTCAATTGTTTGAAATGGTGCTTTGTGTATGTGTTTTGAAAATGTTTTTGAAAAGAGGCCAATGTGGTGGCAACCTTTGTAATGATCCATGTTGGGATGTATACAAAGGTGTATGTCTTTTGAAAAAGTTTTCAATTTTTTTTTTGAAAGTTGTTTTGAGAGTGTGTTTTGAAAAATGGCAAGTGTTTTTGCAAGTTTGATCAAGTAACTAAGAGTGGTCTACCCCTAAATTTACTCAAAGATTTTTCTATGTTTTTAACCCTTTTTACAATTTTGTTCCACCATTGTACTTGGTGGACAATCTTGCGTTTAGGATGTGAATGGGACGGGCGCGGGTCATCGTATAGACCATGATAGCAATGTTGCAAAGTATCTTAGTTTTTCTTTTGAGGGACTAAGATCATTTTTATTTTGTAAGGCAACTTTCGAAAGCGTCATCGAGGGACTATGATCTTTTGATTTCGTTTGTTTTACCAAGATACTTTACATGCATAACATGGCCCATTTGTGAAAAGGCAACAAGTGGATATAACCCTAGGGGTGTTAGTGTGCAAGTGTGTTTTATTGCATACAAGAGTTTTTCTTTGAATTAGGATTTTATATTTCATTGATTTTATCTTGCCATACACGTCCTAATTACTAGCAATAAGAAGCGGAAATATAAAATCCTACGCTATTACAACAATTAGGGGGTGGGGATACACATTTGTACATAGGGGGTTCAACGAGAAAAATAGACAAAAAAGAAAATAGCAAAAAGCAAGATAGAGGGAGAGAGAGAGGGAGCCAGCGCGCTGCTGAGAGGTCATCAGAAGTTCTAACTCAGATCCGCTGCCAGATGATCAACCTCTTGGTTAAACTGTATGAGTCAGAACTTCTGACCCTGGCACCTGCAAAATAGAAACCTGTTAGTGGGGAAACCAGAAGTTCTGACCCCCTGCGCTGCAAAACAGAAGTTTGTTAGTGGAGAAACCAGAAGTTCTGATTCTGCTGGAAAGACAATAACTCTCAGAGGTTCTGATATTATTGACAGCAAAACAGGCTTCAGATGTGCTAACGTCAAAGTCAGCACTTGGCTTTTCCCTGTACTAATCAAAACATCTGCAATTTTGTTGTTATTCCACAAAACAGGAAACATATTTGGAACAGATCCAGCAAATGTCAAAATGTTTCAGAGGGCAGAACCAACAAGGTCACAGGCAAGTCCTACATTGGCTCAGAACATTCTGAGGTATGAAAATCCTCAGAATATAAACAGCAACAACATGATATTTACATTATGTTTATTTGAGCATGCACAGCTGATGATGCTTAGTAGCGTGATGAAGGTCAGCAGGTGCTTACCTGGCTGTTGGAAAAGCTTGTGGATGAAAGCTAGCTTTTGGCTCTGGTGGTGTTCTGGACAGATTCTTTTTGAAAAGGGTAGGTGAAGGTGTATGCGTATATAGGGTCAGAAGTTTGAAAAGGGGTTTTTGGTTCACAAAGAAAAACTGGGTATTGGATAAAGTTTGAAGGTGAGAAATTCAAAGTTATGAAACAACTGGGGATTTTGGCAGAGTTTCACAACACTATCTTGCTAAAGGTTTCTGTTTCTCTCTTAGCAATTTTTCTGTTTTTTGAACCCCTTTTCAGTGGACAATGACTCTCTATTTATAGGCAAAGTTCTTGTGGGTGTCTTGAACATTGAAGCGCCAACAGAGTTTGAATTGTTCTTTGACAGAAATTCCTGGGAAGTTGTGATAACAGATAGCCTTCAGCCTAGGCTGCAGCAGCAGGCGTGGATTAGAGTGAAGTGACCTCTTAAGTGGGCGGTGGCGTGTAGACCCATGCCAGAATCTGCATAAAGGCGTTTTCCAAGCCACACGTGAAGGGATTACTTGGATGAATGTTCATGAGTGGTTGGAAGCATTAATGAGCATTAAATGGTGATAAGACTTATCAACATCAATATTCTGGTAAGGGAAACCAAACTTTGAACCAGCAGTTCTGTTTCAACAAGAACAGCGTAAACCATGCTCTGGCCTTGGCTTCCTGTTGTCTTATTAAGTTATGGGGATTCTCCTAATTTTCTGATACGTTCCCTGGATTTGCTTCTGGACCTCCTGGGCTTAGAGATTCTGTATCAGTGTAACACCCACTCTTCTGACCTTTTCATCTGATTTCAGCATGTTCTGAAAGAGCCTTCAGACTTCCTTGCTTCTTTTGCATTCCTTTAGCAAATTCTGGCTGAGCTTGCGTAACTGCTGAAAGAGTCATGTTCTGTTTGAGGCTTACATATTGAACCACGTTTACAACTTCTGATTGAGCTGATGTAGCTGCTGAAGAGCCAACTTCTGACTGCACTGAGCCAAGCTTGCAACTTCTGACCGTTTCTTATCTGGAATTGGTCCAGAAGTTCTGAAACGCTGATTTTTTCTTAAACACTCATTTTTTAGAGAAAAATTCCAAGTACTTAGAATTTAATTTTTCTCAAGCTAAAAGCGTTGTCTTTAGAGCTTGTGTGATCATCTTGCTCTTGTAAGTGGTTTGCTTGGGCAAAAATGACAGTTCTGGACTTGGATTTGTTTCAGAGGGACCTTGAAAATCCAAGATGATTTCCTGAAGAAAGAGAGGGCAAATTTTGGGGTACAACACACACGCTTAAGCCCAACAAAATCTGGAACGCACCCCTTTTTTTGTTTCAATCAGCATTTGTCTTTTGGGCCTGCCCTCACAAAGACCCCCCTAAAGCCCATTCAATCTTTTTACCCTTTTTTTATTTTGCTTTATTTTTTGTTTACTTCAAACTAATACTATTTTTTATCACTTTATTTTCTTTTTTAGATAACTTAATTCTTTTCTTTGTTAAATAAATAATATATTAATTTTTCATAATAAATTTATTTTAACAATATTTTTATTATACTTAAAAATATGTAAATCTTAGATGTATTAAGTTTAAACATTTTTTTATTATTAAAACCTTTTTTTTGTTGTTTACATAAAAAAATATTAAATAAAATACATAAACATTAATTTTCTTAAACTTAAAACATTTTTCATTTCTTTTTTTAAAAAAACCTTTTGTTTATATATAACATTAACAAAGTACATAAACAATAGATTTTTTTTATTAAGTTAAAATTTTCTTTTCATTAAAACTTTTGTTTGTACATATTAACAAAAACCCAAAAAAATAAATAAAATACTTAATATTGCATTAGGTTAATATATTTTTCTCACTTGTAAGCAATCACATACACTTTCACAAATACTTTTGATACATTGCTTTTATTCTTATACATTGCTACATTTTACATTGAGAATACGATTCGATTTGGTTGTAAATAACATTTGGACACTACTATCCTGATAAGTCTCATCCCCATTTGTAAATATTTGTACCCCCATCCCCAGATACTTATTTGTAATAGCTTAGAATTTAAATTCCCGCAATTTATCACTTTCTATATACTGTATAGTAATTAGGGTTTGTATGCGAAGATTCAAAATCAACCGCTAGATAACTTAATACAAGACAAATGCATGACAATCAATACACAATTCACGCTTGCACCCCTAGGGTAATCCCGCTTGTTGCCTTAAAAAATGGGCCATGTTGCACGTCAAGTTCTTTGGCAAAACAAAAACAAATCAAATGATCATAGTCCCTCGATGACGCTTTCGAAGTTGCCTAATCAAATGATCATAGTCCCTCAATGACGCTTTCGAAGTTGCCTAAAAAATGATCAAGTCCCTTAAAGGAAAAATTGCCAAAGACACTTGGCACTATTGCATTCATGGTCTAAACGATGACCCGCACCCGTCCCGTTAACATCCTAACACAAGATTGTCCACCAAATACAATGGTGGAACAATACTGTTAAAAGGGTTAAAACATGAGAAAAAACCTTTGAGTACAATAGGGTAGACAACTCTTAGTTGCTTGATCAAACTTGCAAAACACACTTGCCTACTTTCAAAACACACTCCACAACACAACTTCCAAAAACAACTTTCAAAAACATTGAAATATCTTTTCAAAAAGACACACACCTTTTGTAAAGCATTCGAGTAAAGAATTGTTACAACGGTTGCCTAGACAATGCATCTTTTTCAAAGCATTTTAAAAAACACACACACACACCACCATTTCAAGCAATTTAAAATCAAGGCAAGTGATCTAAAACGAGTAACTAAGAGCCCATGGATAACCATGGATAGAAAGAGTGCTAATACCTTCCCTTTCTATAATCTACCCCCCGAACCCACGAAAACATCTCAAAGGTTTTTCCTGTGCTTTTTAACCTTTCCTTTAGGGTAAAATAAAAAGTCGGTGGCGACTCTTGCTAAACTGAACAAGTGCGAATACAAACGCAAAACCTCAAGTCAGTTCTCCCACCGTATCACAGGGACGAATGCCCAAAAGTTGCCAATTCTCTCTAACACGTCGTAGCATGTCAGAAAGTCGTCTTGAACTCCTGCCAAAATATATTTTTTTACTTTGTTATGGTTCAGTGGATCCCAAACACATTTCGCCTGCAATGTTGTATGACATTAAAATAAATAGTTAGATAAATTATAACAATAATGAAAAGGTCATTTAAATAAAAATAACTTAAGAAATAAATTAATTATACCTGAAATTGCTTAAACCATTCGTCTTTATCTGAAACTTCTCTAAAACTTTTCAAAAAAATTGTATAATTCTGCTGAATTATATAATTTATAACCCTGGAAGCAGTCCGACTCGGCCCAAAACTAAAACAAAAATAATTGAATTAGCATAATTAAGTATATAAAGTTATATTAAAAATGGAAATGTGTACTTATAAATAAAAATCAATAAATAAGAAACTTACGAGTTCCCTTCAGGCCAAATCCAAAATCTCCCATCAATGGTATGAATCTCACTTGGATCATCATCCCCCCGAAAATCTCTCCCATCTATCTGATCATTGTCCACACCAAGATCGTCATCATCCGACTCTGCATGATCATTGGATGCAGGTACATGTGTGGGATGTAGGGTGCGACCAGTCTGTGTGGGTCATGAAGAGGTGGATCCTCCAGGCTGCTGGACGGATGGGGGCATCTGTGTAGGAAGTGGGGTGCTGGATCCTCCAGGTTGCTGCACGAATGAGGATATCTGTGTGGGAAATGGAAAACTGTGCTGGAAGGATGAGGACACCTGTGTCTGCTGGAATGGTAAACCAGGTGGGCCCCTAGATGGACTAATAAAAGATGGACTCCCAGATGAGAACTGAAGAGGACTCTGAGAGGATAGTAATGGCGTAAAAGGCATAGTACTGTCCATGGACATATGATGAACCTGAATCTGCGGGGGAGGACACATGGCAGAGTGAGGTGACTGGTACACTATCGCCCTTGTACGCTTGGGCTTCCTACCACTATCACTAGGACCTTTACCCTTATTATCCATGGGTGGCATTTTTACCTATTTATAGAAAATACAAGTTAACATATAATATATTTGAAAAACACAATTCTCATGAATACATATTCATTAACTCATTCAAGAGATGGTTCGTTAAGTAAAATTACAAGACACAATTCTCATGAATACATATTCATTAACTCATTCAATAGATGATTCGTTAAGTAAAATTACAAGACACAATTCTCATTAATATAGGTTCATTATTCTAAATCGTCATGCTCGTCATCCATATCATCCTCGTCATCTGATGTGATATTGTCCTCGGATCCAGAATCTTCATGATCTTCATCCTCATCAACTTGATTCCCCTCAACCATTGTATCAGACAAACTTGTAGTATGTTCATCTGGAATCACATCATTAACTTCAACTTCATCAACTTGGTAAGCAACATCTTCCACTAGATCGTCAGTTTCAATATGACCCAATGGTTTTGTTTTTATTACAACACAACACCCTCATTCACGTGGCACAAATGAAGGATAAGGAACATAATAAACTTGCCTAACAATATTTGACATTATTAAAGGGTCGTACTCTTTGTACCTCCGGTCCATTTGAATCTCAGCAGTACCATATGTCTTATCTATTTTTGTGCCTCTAGTTGGATCATACCATTCACAATAAAACAAGACAACTTTATTTTCCGAGTCCAAGTAATAGTATACTAACTCGTAGATATGTTTAACAAAACCATAGAAGTCATCTTCACCACCATCTGTAACTCGTTTCACAAATACGCCACTGTTTATGGTCTTTTTCCCTTCAGTCCATTCATGAGTGTGAAATTTATATCCGTTCACGAAGTATGTGTGCCATTTGTTTGCGCTTTGACGAGGGCCATTAGACAAGTTTCTCAAATGGAGTATTTCTGGAGTCGGTGCAACAACCCTATACAATTCTCCTTGAACCATGTTGGAAATTGGGCATGAATGACACCGGATGTTGATTGTACACCGGTACTATCAAAATAGGTGTTGTTAAATTCCCTAAAAAGAAACACACTATAAGTTTCAAGGTAATCAATTTTATATTCACACTATAAAGAAAATTAAAAAGTTGGATTATACTTACTCAAGATATGGTTTAACTTCAATGCAGTTGATCAAGACATGAACATGTACAGGTTGGATTTCTTGTTGGGTCAACCAATGCTCACCCTTCTTTCCAGAGGGACGACCTGGAAGCCCGAAGACTGATAAGGTGTACTGACTTCTTTCGATAACATTTACAGGATTCCTTATGATTCTTGGAGTTAACATCAAGTGCTTGAAATAGTGACTGCAAAAATGTGAAGTTTCTCGATGCAAGTAATATGCACATATTGATCCTTCAACTCTAGCTTTATTTTTCACTGATCGCTTTGAATCACCTATGAACCTTTCAAACGGATACATCCACCTATATTGAATAGGTCCTCCTAGATAGCCTCATATGCAAGATGCACAGGTAGATG
Source organism: Vicia faba (assembly GCA_948472305.1). Lineage (NCBI taxonomy): Eukaryota > Viridiplantae > Streptophyta > Magnoliopsida > Fabales > Fabaceae > Vicia > Vicia faba. The sequence goes on along the minus strand of OX451736.1, from coordinate 66,828,024 downwards.
TTCCATGGAGTCAGAAAAACCAGGCGGAAATAGTTGTTCCAACTTACAGAGAATGACTAGAATATTTTGGTCCAACTTAATGATGTCATCCACTCTTAAAGCTGACGCACAAATATCTCTAAAAAATTGACTAATTTCAGTAAGTGGATTAAGCACATGTTTGGGTAGAGAACCAAACGCAATTGGTAGCAATTGTTCCATAAAAACATGACAATCATGAATTTTCATACCATGCAACTTCCCAGTGTTAGCATCGGCACACCTTGCTAAATTTGAAGAATACCCGTCGGGAATTCTCAAACCTTTTAGCCATCCACAAACCGCTTTAGCTTCTTGGGGGGTCAGACTGAAACAAGCTTTGGATTTAAATAATTTTCCATTTGGTTGAGGCTTCAATTCTAACTCTTTACGATTACACCAATTTTCTATGTCTTGTCTAACCTTCACATTATCTTTTGTTCTGTCTTTAACATCCATCACTGTTAAATACGTTATCAAAAAAATTCTTCTCAATATGCATAACATCAAGATTATGGCGCAACAAATTATCTTTCCAATACAGGAGGTTCCAAAATATACTTCTTTTTGTCCAATTATGTGTGACCACATATCCTTCAATTCTACATGCTTTGCCAGTATCTGTAAACTTTGGAAGTTCACAAACTTGGTTCCATATAGCAACTGGTGACAATCGAGGCGGTGGCAGATCTGTTACCCGTTCGTCCTTTTTGAAATTTGTCTTGTTTTTTCTAAAGGGATGATTTGATGGTAGGAATCTGCGGTGACAGTCAAACCATGAGCTTTCCCCCCCTTTATCCAATGTAAACGCCTTTGTGCATTCCATGCAATGCGGACAACCCATTCTGCCATGCGTACCCCAACCAGACAACATGCCATATGTTGGAAAGTCGTTAATGGTCCACATCAAGGCAACTCGCATAGAAAAGTTTTGTTTACGAGATATCATAAGTCCATTCTCCATTATTCCACAACCTCTTCAAATCATCAATTAAAGGTTGTAAGTACACATCAATTTCGGATTTTGGACTCGACGGTTCTGGAATGACGCACGTCAAAAACATGTATGGTTTTGTCGTGCACACCTCAGGAGGGAGATTGTAAGGGGTTACAATAACTGGCCAACAAGAATATGCACTTCCAGACGCTTGGACATATGGAGAAAAGCCATTAGAGCATAATCCAAGCCTGACATTTCTAGGTTCCGCGGCAAAATCAGGATGTACCTCATCAAAGTGCTTCCATGCGTGGCCGTCAGATGGGTGTCGCATGTTGCCTGAGCTTGTTTTGTTTGTATGATGCCATGTCATTTGACTTGCACTGTGCATTGAAGAAAACATTCTTTTTAACCTTGGTATTATTGGAAGATAAAACATGGACTTCACTGCTACACGTTTTTGCTTACTGTTAATGGCTCTATTGCAAACTTTATATCTTGGACTCTGACAAAACTTACATTCCTCTGAGGATCCATCTTGAGTACCAAACTCGTTGTCATAAAACAACATGCAACCATTAATGCAACAATCAATCTTTCTTACTCTTAAACCCAACTTCGACACCAACTTCTTTGCATCATAGAAGCTCGCAGCCAAGTTGTCTTTCGTTGCGGTTGAGTCCAACATCATTTTTGCGAAGTGCTCAAAACAATGATCAGGAACATTCCAATTTGACTTGGCGGCCAATAATCTCACACACATTGATAGCTTTGAGTCTGACGACCCCTCAAACAACGACGTATTAATCTCATTCAACAACTGATAAAATCTCTGCGCTTCCTCATTCAGAAACTCTTCCCCGTCAAAATCTTCTGGTTGATCATAGGTCACGTTAACACCAAAAGCATCATCAACCATGTCACCTATCAGATTAAAGTTTTCCTCAAATTCCATAGGCGGTTGCATAGCCGGCCGGCTACTTGAAGCATCTGTGTTGCTAGTCTCTGGTACATTACTCGGCAATGTTTCACCATTATACGTCCAAACCCAATAATTTTCAATGAAACCTTTTCTATGCAAATGACGTATTATTTCCTCTGGGTCACTAATTATATATCTACATTCATATTTAAGACAAGGACATCTAACTCCTCCTTCACTTCGACAACGTTCCTGAGCAAACGTCCACGTGATAAAACCATTAACTCCGTCTATAAAATTGGGTTTAAGTGTGCGTCTTCCTGGATATAGTCTATCGTACATCCAACTACGATAATACCTATAATATTCCATTTACTGCAAATTTATATAATCAAAACCTTTTTAATTAGAAATATTAATTAATCAACTTAATAATAATCCTAAACATATTATTCTTGTTCTTATTACTACTAAAAATATACTATGTATATATACTATTAAACATAAACATATGCTTTTATTTTAACTATTTTTAATATATAATGTTTTTTATTAAATACTATTAAATATACTATTAATATAGTTTATTAAATATATAATAATTAATATAATATTTTTATTGACATATAATATAGTTTTTATAAAATAATTTTTAATTATAAAACCTTTTTTTATTAACATACATATAATATATAATAATTAAATACATAAGCCAGTTTTTTATATGTAATATTTTATAACATACTATATATAATGTTTTATTGACATATAATGTTTTTTAACATACAATATTAATGTTTTATTGATATATAATATAGTTTTTATATAATATTTTTTAATTATAAAACCATTTTTTATTAACATATAATACAGTTTTTATATAATTTTTTTAATTATAAAACAATTTTTATTAACATTCTATATATATATGATATATAAATATTTTTTATTAACATATAATACAGTTTTTATATAATTTTCTTTTAATTATAAAACCATTTTTATTAACATTCTACATAAAATATAATATTATATTTGTTTTAAAAAAATATATTAACATCAAATATATACTATTTTTTATAATATTATACTGTTTTTTATTATACTGTTTTTTATATATGCATAATTATAAAAGAGTTTTAAAATAATAACATTAAATATATATTTTTTAATTATAAAACAGATTTTATAATAATAACATTAAACAGTTTTTACTAAATATATACATATTAAAACAGTTTTTTAAATATGTTTTTATTCAATACAAAAAACTATTTTTTTTATATATGTTTTTAATCAATACATAAAATATTATATTATATTTATTTTAAATAAAATATATATTAACATTAAAACTGTTTTTATAAAATTTATATATTATTCTGTTTTTTGTTTTGTTTTGTTTTTTATAATAAATAAATTAAATAAATCAAGATATATAACTTATCATAATATATATTTTTGTTTATTAATAAATATTTATTTATATATTTTTTTGTTTTTTTAACAAGAAGTACCTATATAATATATATTCTCATTTTTTTAAAATTATATTTAATGAAAATTACAATATTATAATTTAATCAAATTCAACCTAAAATCTAACTAAATTCAGAAAATATACCAAATGTAAATTTTTTTTTCAAGAAATACCTCTTCTCTTCTAACTCCTTCAATCTTCTTGTCCAACCTTTTTGCAATCTACTTCTACTATATCAATCTTCTTCTAGTTAAATAAAAATTAAAATAAATTACAATCACATAATACAATAAATAAAAATTTGTAAATAAAATAGAGACAATTAAATTTAATTTACCTGATAAACAAGGATTAATGGAGATTGAAGTTGAATTTTATGAAAAAGAAGAGATTTTATAATGGAGATTGAGTTGGATTTTATGAAGAAGAAGAGAGTTAATGAAGATTGGGATGGAATGAGAGAGGGAGAGTTGTGTTTGTTGAAAATATACTACTTTCTTGTGCTTGGTGTAACATGATTTAATTAAATATATAAACCATTCAGCGACGTAAAAATTACGTTGCAACTTTGCTACGTGACTTTCACGTCGCAACAATGCCAACTGTCATATTCTCTTTCTTCACATGCCTGCAAAAGCTGATCATGCCAGTCTGAATTAATTTAATTTTCCCTCTTAAATATTACGACGTGAATACCACGTCACAACTGACTTTTTCAAAATTTCAAAAATCTCTCCATCTGAACGTTAGACCAATTAAAATATTTTATATTATATTTTTACTAGCGATGTGATTCCCACGTCGCAACATATATATATTTTAAAAAAACTCAGACAATCATCACGCTTCTTTACTTTATTAATAAAACATGTTACCACGTGATTATCACGTCGCAACTGACTTTTTTTAGCCACATGATAATCACGTGAGAAAAACACGTGGCTGGAGATGATATTTCTTGTAGTGACTCTTGCTAAAAGTTACAAGCCTTTAGAGGGAGGATGACGAAAACAATGTCATAATCTCATAATTTGGTTTATTTTTGAAAACTATGATTTTTACAAATTAAAATAAGTCTTGCTGTCGTAATTTGATTTAATTTAAAATCTGATTTTTATTTTTTAAGTCGGATACAGTGTCCCCTAGAATCGGTATATTTAACATTTTTCCGATAATTAATTTCAATTTAACACGCTATAAAAATCAGTCCCAAAAATCAATCCCAATTTAACTAATAGTTTCCAACTTAGATGAGAGCACTGTCGAAACGACGATCCTCACATTCCGAGCTCTAAATGGTTTAACCGGACATAACATAGATAAACTTCATACATAAACCAAACATACTTAATGTAATAGTATAATACTAGAAAGCGTGCATTACTTAATAAATCAAACTAAAACAGTAATGATTATATCATTATACTAATAGAAACAAGTAGGTAATGATACTAGATATCAAATAAAAAGTAACAGGAAAATAGAAAGAACAAAGAGTATACGTACTGGAAAGAGCAAGCTGCAAAAACTATAACTGAAAAGTGGTTGAATTAAATTTTGGAAAAAATATTCCGGCACGATTACAAAATGAATGATCCAAGAGCAGTCTGCAATTCTTCAAAATCTAATTCTAAGATGCACTTATCACTCGATGTGAGTAAATACGTGCTTTTATAATAAGTGATTTTATGCCAAAATTAAACTCTAAAAAACTTGGATGATGAAAAACTAAGACCCGGGCCTATTTTTGGAGCTAAAAATGTCGAAAAATGCTGTAAATTATATGGTTATCACAACACACAAAAAAAAAACATAAACAACAACATCATTGCACAACAAGTTCAAAACAAAATTGGAAAGCAAAGGGAGAAGAAAAGAGTCGAGTCAGTCACCGGTGTTGTCTATGCAACCGTACCAGAAATCGCCCACGCTGTCATCTCCTCCGTTTCTAACGAACACCGTCTCCACTGCACGAAGCATCAAATTCACTGTACCATCGCAACCACGTCAGATTCATCTGCAAGAAGGAAAAAAATGTCGTGAATGAGAGAGGAGAGAGCCTGGGTCTTGCATTTTATCTTTTGTTTTTTCTGTTTAATTTCATTTTTCCACATGTCACTCAGCCATTGGGAGGAGGGAATCACAAAGAATGGGGGCGGCGCCCCTACCACATTGTTGTTGTTATGTTTTTTCATTATTTATTTTAGAGAATTAGAGTTTCAAGAGTTGGATTTTGGATAGAGGTGTTGGGCAGTGCGGTTTAGTCGGTTTTAAATTAAAAAATTATCTGAATCGTAATAGGAAAAGTATGTGGTTCGATTTGTTTTTATTGACTTTTAAAAATAAATAATTAAATCAAATAAAATTAATGTAGTTTGGATTGATTAAGTTGATTCAATTTTTAAAAAAAAATTCATTAAGTCATACATATGTATATAGAAAAAAATATAATTTGTTTAATTGTTCATATATTACCATAAAAAATTTATAATTGTCAAAATAAATTTATAATTTAATACATAAAATTACGTGTTATAATTTTATTTAAATCTAAATAATAATATAGACAAAATTGCGTTCTTAAATAAATATTATATAAAGTATGATAAAATATACATATAATACATATTGATTTCTCTAAAGAATTAAATAAATATATATTAGTTAGTAAGATTTTATAACATAATGCAGTTTAGTTTGATTTAGTTTAGTTTGTAAAATACAAATGCGGTTTTTTACGATTTTGATTTGGTTCAATTCGATTTTACGATTTTCTTTTGCGCCAGTTGAGTTTTGAACATCCCTAGCCTTGGGTGCTTCCCTTTAATTTTGTTTTTAGTTTATTAATTTATAAATTTTATTTTATGAAATTAGTTTTTTTATTTATAGTATTGTTAATTTGTAGTTTTAATTGTATTTAGTGTTATTTTATTAATTTAATTATTATTTTATTTATAAATATATTATTTTATTTTATTTTATTAGTATTATTCATTATTATTTTTTGTTTTGTTTTTATTTTATTTTATTATTAGTTATAGTTTTAATATTGATTTATTTTATAATTTTGAGTTTTATATAGTTTTAGTTTAAGTTTAATAATTTATAGATTTTATTTTATGAATTTAGTTTTAGTTTTAGCTTTAATTTATAATTTTATTTGGGTTTTTTAATTTATAGTATAATTTATAATATTATTAATTTATACTTTTTGTTTTATGGAGTTTTATTTTTCTAATTTAGTTATAATTTTACTTTATTTTATTAATACATACTTTTCATATTATTTTATGAATTATATTATACTTTAGTTTTTTTTAATTTATTAATTTAATGAAAAATTTGTTTTATTTTATTAATTTTTAATACTTATTTTATTATATAATTGTGAGTTTGATATATTTTGGTTTTAATTTATTAACTTATTAATTTTATTTTATGATTTTAGTTTTAATTTATAGTTTTATTTAGTTTTTTTTTTAAATTTATAGTATAAATATTTAAAAAATTAAAAAATACAAACATGTGAAGGAAAACAAAACTTTTTCGCGTCAACCATAGCGTCGATTAGGATCGCAACTACAATAAAAATTTTACAAAAAAATAAATAATTATTTAAAATAGTATAAAAAAAAAAGGAGGAAAATGAAATTGGTGTGGGGAAAAGAAGTTTTTTCGCACTAAGAATAGTGTCGGATTAGCTCACTGCAAAGATTAAAAATAAATAATTACTTAAAACATTAAAAAAAAAAGGAGACAAACAAAATGGGTGGGGAAATGAATTTTTTTCACACCTAAATTAGTGACAGCCAAAGCCGATGCTAGTTATACAAAAATATTCAGTCCTGTCATATCCTAATTTTTTACCCCCAAGATCTCATTCCATTTATATCATAGCATATCATTAAGATCACAAACTTGGTTGCCTCCTAATCATCTCTCTCTGATTATTGCTTTGGGGAGATCATCAAACACTCTCTTGTGTATTCTTTTATTTGTGTTTATATATCTTTATGTTTTACTAACCTTAACCAAAATAAAAAAAAATGCTTTGTTTCTTTCATTTGTTTAGCAATGTAGGGATTTGAATCAAGAACATCAAGCATGGTTGTTAAATTAGGGTTTTGAGCCACCATGTCAAAGTTGGTTAACCATTGATTCTCAAGAGCTTATTCATCAAAGCATGATATATAATCTTAGGTCACAATCTCTTCAAGCATCGTCCAACTTCATTTGATTAAGGATATCTCAATGTGTAGTAGTTTTCTTTACAAGAAACTTTAAAATTCATGTGTTTATTTCCGCGTCTTCTTCATCAAGTTTCTTTAAGTTTTGGTCAAGATCAATTCAAGTTCAACTGATACTCTGATATAGTAAAGTTATGGAAGAACAAAAAGAAATCTCAACGGTAACACATCTTCTGATATGATTCAAAGAAAGGAATGTTCTGAAGCATTACAATCATTCATTACAAATCAAAAGTAACGGCTAAATTAAGACAAGATCTCTACTTTTGGAAAGAACATTAATTATACATTATCAACCTTCCAAAATCATCTTCACATGTCTATTATGCATCACCTATATAAAGAGGACTTAAAAGAGAAATCATAACACAACTGCACACTGAAAAAAGAAAAATCTCATTACTTTTCTATCTTGTGCTTTTCAATTGTGTAATACATCACTGTATTGATATTGTTTTATCTAGAAAACATCTTTGTACACACTTTCAATTTTATTATTGTGTAATACCTTGATAAAGTCGAGTTGTGGTTTAATCTCAAGAAGACTTTGATAATTGTCATTGTATCTGTGTAATCAAGTTTGATTAGTGGACTAAGACCTCATTTGAGAGAGGCGAAATCACATTGGCGGATGACTGGAGTAGTTTGAGTTCAAACGAACCAGGATAACCAACGTGTCTATTGATTTAATTTTAAAAACCTCAATTCAAACCCCCCTTTATTGTGTTTTTCTATTCTTCAATTGGCATCAGAACGTCTGGTTCTGGATGCAAACACTTAACAGTGTCAGAAAAAGATGCAAGGAGAGGAGGTGGTGGGATTCCGAGGAGGCTCCCTCAACGTTATCAACTTTGCTTTCAGTAAATGTTGCAATGCCTGAGATAAAGGCATACTGATCTTCGTAAACAGTCTTCTCGGAGCGTCTGACCTATAGTGATTGCCTTGTTATTGTTGTTGAACAGACACAAGATTAAAAATTAATAACGCTCCCACAAACTGATTGTGGTCACTCTTAACACGGCCCTTCTGGCCATAAACAACATTGTCTCCTTCTTACCACTGAATGTCTTCTTCACAGCACTTGAAGACGGAGCCACTGGATTCTTTCTGCTCTTGATATAACTTTCGACATGTTCTCCAATTAGAATCATCTCAGTGAAACCAGACGAGGAGCTTCCAATCATATGGTTGAATAATGGCCCTACAATAGTTTCCATGAACATATCTACTAGCTCCCTGTCAGATAAAGGAGGTTGCACTCACCTAACTAGATCTCTCCACTTTTGGGCATACTCTTTGAACCCTTCATTCGAGCCCATAGTCATGTTTTGTAATTGCACGCGAGTTGGTGCAAGGTCAATATTATATTGATACTGCTTGTAAAAAGCAGCAACCAGGTCTTCCCAAGTACGGATGCGGGTTCCCTCCAGCTGATAGAACCACTCGAGTTGTGTACCAGACAAACTTTCTTAAAAAAAGTGAACCCACAACTTTCTGCCAGTAGTATGGGGTTGGATCTTCTGAACATAAGACCTCAGATGAAGTTTGGGACAAGAAACACCATCATATTTTTCAAAAACAGGGACCTTGAATTTGTGGGGGATAACAACCCTCGAGATAAGACCCAACTCTTCAAAATCCAATCCAGGCACTTTCTGGATTTCCATGGACTTGAGGCGATCTTCCAACTGTTTGTATGTATCATCTGCGGGAGGATACTGATCATCATTATAGTGTTCATCCTCAGGAAATTTCCCAGAACCTTGATTGCTTCCACCTTCAGCCTTAACACTCCTACCGTCTTCCCCTTGATTGTCATCTTCATCAGAGGAGATATCAGCAGTTTGAACCGGTTTAGCGGGACCTTTGAACCTTCTCCCTATATTGAGGATCACAACTAGATTCTGAGTCTTCTTATTTTTGGTGATGAGCGCCATCATATCTTTCTGTCCCTGACCTAAGTTCAAGAGTGTTTCTTGGAATTGGGTATTCTATGCTTGGAGTTCCTTGACATTTTGTTCTAGATCCATCTTTTACTGAAATAAACAGCAAGAAGATGAGAAAACCTGAATGAGAAAACCTATTGTCTATGCATGATATGTAGATGCAATGTTTTCAAGGATCTCGCGGGGTAAACAAAAAAGAAGTGTTAGAAATTGAGTCTGGCTGCACCTTTGACTGAAGAACTTTTTTATCGTTAAACGTCCTTCTATGAGAATCAAGTTCACCATGTCGAGTGGGCCCTAGCCTTTAACTCAAGATAACGTACTTTGGTCTTTAACAACATTGGTTAGAGGAAAATAAATCCCCTTGCCCATTTCTAGATGTTGGTTTATGATACTTTGACGACATTTGGTTAGAGGAAAATAAATCCTCTTGCCCCTTGCTAGACGTCTGGTTTATGATAACCTGCATCACAGGCCCTTGAGATCCTTGAAATGGTCAGTGAAAATGATATGGCATGATGTCATGATGTTATGATGTCATGTTTGAACAGATAATCAAACACAAACAAAGCACGTAAGAGCCTTATGTTTAAGGCTTGCATTGTGTTTGTAGGTAAGTACCCTCTTGAAGTTCAGTTCGCTCAACCTTTCCTAAAGAAGTAACCAGGTTCTAGAGATCTAAATATCACTAATTTTTCCCACAAGTTTTGTCTAGCATAGAAGCTGACTTGCCACCAAACAAAACCCGAGAGTCGAATCTCAATGAGTGTAGTATCGAGTATAAACCAACTTCAGACTGCACCCAAGCCGACCATCTCACTACCTTCTAATGGATAAGTTGGGCCAATTAAGGTTCTAAGGTCAGTTAGTGCTTATGATACCACACAACATCCTAGTATTCTCTCCGACTTACTCGAGGGACACTAGTACAAACTAATGTGTTGCACTAATGTAGCCATCACTTCAACCATATTGGTATACGCCGTTGTTCACAATGATTTCTGGTGAACAACCGCTAGTCTTCCAAACTATCAAATAAACTTAATTACTGTTATTCAATCTCTCTGGTAACTTACAAGATCGACTAGATTGATCCTATGGAACATAGTTGTTTGGCTAAGTCTAATTGTAAAACTGACATTTGTATTTAGGATTTCAAATTAGAGTCTATTCTATAGATATCCAATCCGCTTCGATTACTATACTGAATGGTTCGAAGGATAACTTCTATATGGTATTAGGAATATTGATGAGAAAAGTTTAAAGACTTGAAATTGGATAAATGGCAGGATTAAATGGGTGAATGTAAAAGTTACCAAATGTTTAGAGGTTTCGACCATAAGAAAAGTATTTAAATGCAGAAAGGAATAAATGACTTCGAGTACAAAGGCTTTAATTTAAAGGCATAAACATAAGATTGCTTGAAACACAAATGAAACGGAAGTGAAAGATAAAATTGGAAAATGTAAAGAGTTTTCATTGAATTGTAAATGTTGGTGTTATCATACGTACATCTTTCGAGCATTCGTTTCCCTATCCATGCGGTATTTTGAATGTTTATTGAATTTGTACAACAGATATCACACACTAAATCCTAACAATAAGACTTCTATTTATACTATTCGACCATAACGGTCTTGCTATCAGAATCTGCCACGTTCGAAACATGCAGAGCATTGCTTCCCTCTAGCCTCCACGCGTCTTCGAACACTCTTATGCTTGTGTATTTGAATTTCCAATATCCCGCTTACGTTTGAATTTCAAATGTTTTGGAACTTTTCGTTTCGAGTTTGTTCATAGGTTATTTCCAAAAATGACCTTCACAAATATCCTCTTATGATTATTTCGAACAAGGCTTTGGACTCACACTCCACAACTTATCATTCGAAACCTTGAACTCTAATATTTCCATTCGAAACAAACATTCCCTTCCATTCCGAATCATCAAATCTGCTTTATTCAAACAAAACTCAACCATAGTGATTTCATTTCGAATCACAGTATCAAAATCTTCAGCCAACAAAATGCCCCTTTAAAATATGTATTTCGAACCCTTTGAGAAGTACTTATTTTAAATAGATTCACAAGATTTTGATAACCCTTTTTGAATGAATCATGACACTCACTGCACATGATTTTACCCACGTCAATCAAGACGCCTTTTTGAGTACTCAACCGTATTGGACCAGTTACCACAACATGGTGCGGTTTAAAAATAATGATTATTATTAATCACACTTATTATCAACACTGGATTTTACGCCACCTCCCTCTGAATCCAATCAACAACTTCCACGTACTCCTAGTCCTTTTAGTGGGTGCTTACACTCACTCTATAAAACCTATCAGTTTAGTCTTTTCTTCTTTTTGTCCAAAATTTCTGAAATCCTCCTCCTCTTTGCTAAACCCAAAAACTTCCAGCAATCTTAACAATGTCTTCATCAACATCATCACAACTGAAGAAATTATCAAAGAAGAAGAACAAGAAAACCAACACGGAAACCATCATGGATAGCAAAGTGAGTATTTATCAGAATCAATTTGTACTCAATCCTCAAATGATCTCCAAGGAGAAAGAAATGATGTACGCCTCTCAGGTATTAATCCCTACCACTGTTGCTGGAAAAAGGTTTGCCCTAATGGGTCCTTTAACGGTTTTTGAAATTCTGAAAGATACTAGGAAAATTTTCCCTGTTTGCTATAAATTCAAACCCCTATTCAACAAAATGGATGCCCCTAGGGCAGGGACTGAAGACCTAAGCGAATCATCTGATTCTAAAACAACTGAAACTCCGGCCTTACCTCCAAAAGACCCTTTTATCTTAGATTATATCAGAAGTAATTTCAAACCATTTCGATCCTTCCCCACTTCAGACATAGCATACCAAAACTGGTTCACCAAGGTGGAATCCAAAAAGTCTCAACAATGGGAAAAATTAGGGATTTATAACTTAATCAAACTGTCGAAACCAGGCTTTACCTATAGTCATCCATTGCTATTCGCTTCATTGTACTTCTGGGACAGTACTTACAACACCTTCCATCTTCCAGGTGGAATGATAACACCTACATTCTTTGATATAGCTGCCATCACTGGTCTCTCACCAGTGGGGAAAATTTACATTCCTGACAACGAAGAACAATCTAGCATTATTGACTTCGATGTCAAACTGGCTAGCTTCTCAAAATTTATCAGCCATTATCACACTGAGGGGGATGAGGTCTCAGATGTAGAACATATCGCTTTCCTCACCCTGTGGCTATCACGATATGTGTTTTGTAGTAGATCCTTGCAAGTAGCGAGTAGGTTCATTCCCCTAGCCAGGGATTTCCATGAAAATAGGAAAGTCTGTCTAAGTGAACTGTTACTTGTCGACCTTTATGAGAGCTTAAGGTCAACAGTCTTTAGTTTAAAATCCCACACTCCAAAAAACATTCTTCTGGCTGGACCCTTTTGGTTGCTCCAATTATGGCTTAATGCCATGTTCGAATCTTCTTTGTCAACCGCTGATACCATCATTGAACAAGATCCAGAAATAGCTGACAGGAGCATCGAAGGCACGAGACTTCGAAAGCTCACCCCGAATGATGACAAGGATGATTTCAAAATCCAATTTTCTAAATACATCATGATCTTCTCCAAAAGACATAAGTTTGAAGAATCCATGGCACCTTTTGCTCAAAGGACTTGTGGACCTTCATGGTTCACAATGCCTCTCTCAGAAGCTGCTAAGAGCAAAGAGATGCAAAATATCTGGAAAGCGTTTCTTCTTCCTAGGTTAATCTCCTCAAGAATTACCCCAAACAAGAATCAGATTTTTCCTCTTAGCTTATCAACCCAATTTTGTTTCTAGACAATTTGGCCTGTGCCAATTAATCCCTGAACCTTTGTTCCAAACACAAAGTGCCATCACCTCAGGCAAAACATTCAAAGCAAGAGAGGCCAAGTTGCAACAGGAACAATACCAAGATTTCGCTCAGTTCGAGCTTTTACCCTTCGAGCCAACATACTTCACGACAAAAGGATTTCTTGAATGGTGGACTAAGTTCTACCAGACCTATATGTTTGACACACTCACCATTCAACAAAATCTAACTGACGCGTTCAATGTGCAGGTACACTCCAAGAAAGGTATGTTCACTCACGCCAAAGAAATTAGGGATTTTCAAAATTATTTCGAAACCACTTATGATCCCACACACTTGGAAACCACTATACATCAAGCGGCCGAGACCTTGAAGGAAAAATTTCTAAGCTCAAACTTCCTTCAGGGTTGTCACCTGAGGATAGGTATAGGTTGGCACTCGAAATGCACCCACCTAAATTTCCTAGGTTGCCTACCTCAGAACTGGCTCTGGCTTGGTTTCCTCCATACCCTTGGTGGTTCACTTGCAAAGAAATGTTCAAATACCAGCCTCAAAAGAAACCAAAGCCATCTGAGACTGTGACGTGGGCTCGTTACTGGCTTCATAATTTCCCAGGACATCTTCGCTATGACCTTCCTGCCATTTCGATTACATCTAATCAAGGCACAGGTGCAAATGCTTGGGAAAATTCCAATTGTATTCTAATTCCCTTATCCTTAACACTTTACCTCAATTGTTTCACTTTTCAGCTATTAGGATAAAGAGTGTTACTTCAAAATCCAAGGAAGGCAACACTTCTCAACAGGCTATTGAAGTTAGTGATGATGCAATTCTAACAATACCAACAACAACAACTACTACAACAACAACACCGGCTGCAGCAGAAATTTCCATTCCGAAGGTAATCAACTAACCCTGTTGTTTCGAGTAAACTGAAGTTTATGAATTAGATCTAACTCCTGTCTATCCCTTTTCAGACTAGCAAACTTCCACCAACAACTCCCAAGAAACGGAAACAAGGCCCTACTGACAAGGACCCCAAAACTGGTGAAAACTCTCCAACAGCTTCTAAGAAGAAGAAGAAGAAAGAAAGCTCCAAAGGCTATGAGCCTACTAACATTCTTGGGCTTGATCCCAAAGACGTTGCTCCCTCAACAACATCCAAAATTCCACCTTCGACCTCCAATGTAACGTTGGAACACATTGACAACAACATTCCTTCCGATAACCCACAAGTAATTAAATTCGAATCCATAACAAAGATAGTCATTCATACCTTAGTGCATACTCTTAATTAACTTTGTTTATGCAGGACACTTCGAATGCAAACCCCACTGCTTCAAATCCTCCAACCGAGATTCATGCTCCAATCACTTCCTCTATTCATGGGGATTCCAGCAACTATGTGCAAAACAAAGGATCCTCCAACATGGCGGTCCTGACTGGAGCTTCGGAGGCACATGATGACCAAGGCACCTCGCCCCCTTTGAAGGAAGCAAACGAAGGGTCATCCCACAAGTCCAAAGAAAATCCACCAGAAACTTCCCTTCTGAAATCTCCTCTGGAAACCCTTCAAGAGACTCCAACAATCACTGAAGCTGAAAAGGACAAGACTGATTCCTCTCAAGAGAGTGAAGAAACTGCAGAAGAAAGTTCTGGTGGAGACGAAACCCAAAGTGGGTCAGCTGGTGGAACGAAGTCTAATGCTATTAGCAGCGAGACCAATACCATCGATGCGGTGGATCCGTGTGACGAAGGAGAAAGCGAGGAGCAAGGAAAGGATGAAGATGATGGGGGTAAGACTAAAGAAACTATGGAGGTCGAAATGGACGTGACTCCTTTAAACAAGGAACTTTCCCCAACTTCCCAGCCTCGACTGACTGAAGAGGAACTAGCTCTCCTAAAGCTCAATGACCCAATTGGGTACATGAAAATTAAACTGGCTCAGAAGGACGTTCCTCTCACTAGGGTTGGCACAAGTTCAACTAGCAACACAATGTCCCCAGATGATAGAGCTGAATTTCTTAACCAAGTCAGGAAAACAATCCTTGATGTAGACCTATTCGAAGTTCTCAAAAAGGATAGCACTGCTTGCTATACCATGAAGGAACTTCTTACTCAGGTTAATTCTACAACTTGCTCCTTGCCAATCAGCACTATTCTGTTCGATCTCCAAGTTTTATTGGACGATGTAACTGGATGTATCCTACAAGATGTATTGGCTGTTGCTAAAGTTCAGGAGAAACGGAATGCCATGGATGCTGCTTATGAGCGCGCTTCGAAACTTTCTACAGAGGCTGAAGATCAAGCAACGCGTTTAAAACAAGCGAAGGCTGACTATGAAGTTTGAGCGTGCTCTATTCTCTTATGGGAAGGACAAATTCAAGAGCTCCAGCAAAAGATCAAAGAAGCTCAACAACAACAATTGGCTTACGAAACTGGCAGCGTAAGTAACCAATTCGAAGAACTTCTTAACAGGGGCCTTTCCGAAACAGAAGCAGCAGAGCGCATCA
The DNA here is from genome assembly GCA_948472305.1 of Vicia faba. Classification (NCBI taxonomy): domain Eukaryota; kingdom Viridiplantae; phylum Streptophyta; class Magnoliopsida; order Fabales; family Fabaceae; genus Vicia; species Vicia faba. Next base: position 66,812,094 of record OX451736.1, on the reverse strand, counting down.
AAGTGGAAGTAAATACTCTGGAAGGAGCAAGACGTTACACCCAGCAAATGCTTGAGTCTTTCAGAAGCACCTTCGCAAGACTGAGAAACAACATTTATTTTTAAACATTTGCTTATCTGAATTGATTCACACTTGGTTTTGTAATATTTAAACAATGCCATTTTGGCAATATATGACACCATTTTGGCATCTCCTTGTGATATTTCGACTATGTTGCTATTATTCGAATCTCTTGCAGGCGAGGTCTGTATTTTTTCAAATACTTTCCGTTAACCTTTAAGATTCGTTTGTCATCCGTTAACTCTTCAATTTCATACGCATTGTTTGAGAATCTCTTTAGTATTCGAAAGGGTCCTTCCCAATGAGGTGACCATTTACCTAATGCTTTATTCTTCTTATCCATGGGAAATATGACTTTCCAAACTAAGTCATTAACAGTGAATGTTTTACCTTTCACCCTTTTGTTGTATGCCCTGGCTACCCTTTCCTTTTGCCTCATCAGGATTTCCAACGCATGCAATCTAACTTCGTCTAACTCAACTAACTCATTCATCATCATCTCCCAATATAATGCAGATGGGATCTCACTTTGCCTTTGAATTCGAACTGACTGCAGATGAATTTCCACTGGTAAAACAGCATCATGGCCAAATGTTAGTTGGAAAGGCGTGGTGTTAATAGCCTCTTTAGGAGATGTTCTACAAGCCCAGAGTATTTGGTCCAAAGTCTTATGCCAATTTTTTGGCTTCTTACCCACATGTTTTTTGATTAACCCTATTATCACTTTGTTTGCTGCTTCGACCTGACCATTTGCTTGAGCGTAATATGGCGTTGATGTTAATAACTTGAAACCCATCTCCTGAGCAAATTCCTGCATCTTTCTACCAGTAAACACAGAACCTTGGTCTGTGGTTATACTCTCTGGTAATCCGAACCTATAAATTATCTGTTTCTGTATGAACCCAATAATGGCCTCTTGATCAGCAACTATTAATGGTATTGCTTCGATCCATTTGGTGAAATAATCAATTCCCACTAAGTTATATTTCTATCCTTTAGATGAAGCAAGATTGATCTCTCCTATTAAATCTAATGCCCATCCTCTAAAGGGCCATGGTTTAATGATCGAATGTAACTCACTTGCAGGAGCATGTTGAATTCCTGCATGTTTCTGGCATTCTTCACACCCTTTAGCAAAATTTATAGAGTCTTTGAGCATGCTGGGCCAATACATGCCATATCGGAATAAAAACCATTTCATTTTATGGTCTGCTTGGTGTGCCCCACATGCCCCATTGTGGACCTCTGATAATGCTAAGTATGCCTTATCTTCTCCTAGGCACTTCAGTAATATGCCTTCCTGGGTCTTCTTGAACAATTCATTTCCCATGAGGATGTATGATAACGCTCTGTATTTTATCTTCCTATCAACATTCAGTGTTGGGTTTTTTAAATAACTCACTACTGGACTTCACCAATCTGCATCTGTCAAGGTGTCTATGGCAAATACTCTGAATTTTTGTTTGTCAGCACAACCTAACTTTACATTCTCTAAATCTGATGGTATGAGTCTAGTAGCCATAACTCTTCCTCTCAATTCAACCAAATCTTCTAATTTTTTGGTGGAAACTTTATATCCTGAAGCCAACTGTGCTAGGTCATTTGCCTCTTGGTTTTCTATTCTTGGAATATGTTTAATATCCATATATTCGAATTTTTTGAGTAGCCTATTAGCTATGACGAAATATGTAATCAAATTGTCTTTTATGCATTTGTATTCCTTTGTTATTTGTTTGACCACTAGCTCCGAATCTCCTCTAATTTCGACTCTAGTTGCCCCCAATTCTAACAAAGCTTCAAGTCCAATGATAAGCGCTTCGTATTCAGCTTCGTTGTTCGAACAACGAGGACCGTCTAACTTATACTTGAATTTTGTTGGAATTCCTTCAGGAGAAATTATAAGAACCCCAACACCACTACCATCTCTATGGGTCGAACCATCAAAGTACAATCTCCAAGGTTGCATTTCAACGTAACCCATGACAGTATCTTCGCTCAGTGAATGATCAACAATGAAATCGGAAATTATCTGACCTTTAACAGCTCTTAAAGGCATGAAAGTCAAAGAATACTCTGTCAAGGCCAAAGCCCATTTACCAATTCTGCTATGCATTATTGGTTTCGAAAGCATGTGCTTGATAACATCGAAATAAGATGAAACATAAACATCAACAAGCTTTATATAATATTTAAGTTTCATACAAGAGAAATATAAACAGAGACATAGCTTTTATATGTTGCTATATCTGGTTTCTGCATCATTCAACACCCTACTTAAATAGTACACGGCTCTTTCGATGCCATTGCTATCTTCTTGTGCTAACATACTACCTATAGTAAATTCAGAGGTGGATATGTACAATCTCATGGGTTTTCCCCACGAAGGTGGAGACAAGATAGGAGGCTGAGTAAGATATATTTTTATATTGTCAAATGCCTCCTGATGTGCTTCGTTCCATTCGAAAGCTTGTCCTTGCTTCAGACGAAGCAACGGAGAGAAAGCCTGGGTTCTTCCACTTAAATTCGAAATGAACCTCCTTAAAAAGTTTATTTTGCCTAGCAAAGACTGCAACTCCTTTTTTGATGTAGGTGCTTTCGTTTCAACAATGGCTTTGGTCTTGTTTTGGTTGATTTCAATGCCTTTCTTATGAACCACAAAACCAAGAAAATCTCCAGCCTGCACGAAAAACGCACACTTAAGGGGATTCATTTTCAAGCCATGTTTTCTCATTCTTTCGAATGATTGGCTCAAATGATGCAAATGGGTTTCTACAGATACTGACTTGATGACTATATCATCAATGTACACCTGCATAAAAGTCTCAATGAAATCATGAAAAATCGAATTCATTGCCCTTTGATAAGTTGCTCCAGCATTTTTTAAGCCAAAAGGCATTACTACCCATTCGTAGGTGCCTAAGGCTCCTGGGCAACGCAATGCTGTCTTAGCAACATCTTCCTCAGCAATAAAGATCTGGTTATACCCAGAGTATCCATCTAACATACTTAAATACTCAAATCCTGCAGCCGAATCTATTAACATTTTTCCACAGGCATGGAATACTCATCCTTGGGGGTAGCAGTATTTAAATCTCTAAAATCTATGCAAATTCTCAGAGAGCCATTCTTCTTAATAGCAGGTACTATATTTGCTAACCATTCGACATACCTTGTGGTCCTGATGATTTTGCAGCGCAACAACCTTTCAATTTCAGCCTTGATCTTCGTGAGAACTGTTGGTGCGAACCTTCTAGGGGTCTGCTTGATGGGCTTCTTTCCATCCTTGATTGGAAGTCTGTGTTCCACTAACCCCCTCTTCAAACCAGGCATTTCATCATAATCCCACGCGAAACAATCTTTGTTCTTCCTAAGGACTTCAATCACTCTCTGCTTGAGGCTTGAATTGAGCTTTGCGCTCACGTAAGTTATTATTTTTATGTTTTCATCTCCCAAGTTCACCTCTTCTAACGGATCCTGCGCTAACATTTTAGCACCTGAGTCTGTGGGATCCCTTTCGAAGCCTAAAGGTTCTTTATCATAAATGACATCTAGCCTTTGATCTATATCAACCATTTCTTGTTCTTCTAAGGGTGAGCCTTTTGAGCCATCCCCATCTGTTTTATTTACTTCTGCAGCCATACTATCCATTTCAGCTTCTAAGGCCGTCTTCCACTCGTTCTCAGCCATGTAGGCCAAAATCTTTTCGAAGAAAGAAGACTCAGTCATGAGCAGGATTATCGAATTCCCAGCCTGCTGGCCGTCTTTGTGCAGCGCCTTCGACTTCTTCATCTCCCTTGATTATCCTTCGATCCTAATACATTCCATCATGGCGAAGGGTCATGTAATAATGCGCATTCATGGTCTCATTGATCTCGTCGTTAGGGGTACAAGGAGCAATTTTGGCCAAGTGTTTGTCATAGTTTCTCTTATCAACTAAGTTGACTGCTGTCATGAAGTAGCTTTGGTCAGCTTCTATATTCTCAATAGTGCCATCTTCTCTCCATAATACTAACCTCTGATGCATTGATGAGGGGACTGCTCCAACGCCATGGATCCATTCTCTGCCCAACAGCAAATTGTAGTTGGCTTTAGCTTCGATTACCATGAACATAATGGGTCTGCAGCTTGATCATACTGTCAAATCCACTTGGATCACCCCCAATGTGTGGCCTACTTTACCTTCATAGTTTGATAGTACCATGTTGTGTGGTTTTATGTCAACATCTTGTATCCCTAACTTCTTCAACATGAAATAAGGCATCAGGTTCACTGCAGCGCCTCCATCCACCAGGACTTTGTTTACGCCATGTATACCAACTTTTGCTCGAATAAACAATGGCTTTAGGTGATTTTGCATGGTTGGTTCTGGGTATTCGAAGAAGGCATTTTGCTCTTCGACAACCCCATTATCCATCACATAATAGCATACTGGCCTGTGTTTCGTCAGGTCTATTGCATCATCCTCTTCGTGTTCTTCGACTTCAGTCTCTTGCCCAAATTCGCAAGGCAACACAAATACCACATTGCAGTTGATGTTGAGTGAAGATTCCCCTTCTGATTCGAAATTGTTAGTCAGCATATCCTCATTCTCCTCTGGTCCTGGCGTATATTGCTTTGATTCATTTTGCTTTGTTTCAAAGAAAAGTCTCCTGATAACCAGAGGATGATCCCCAGGTTGATTGTTTGGTGCAGGTTTGTTGGTGCTTGATTCCTCTTTGTCTTTGCTCGAAGCCACTCCTTTGTTTAGCGCAGCATCTCTCTCAGCTTTTCGAACTCTTTGTTGCCTTCGCCATTGTGACCTGGACATAGGGTTCTTTCCCTTGTAGTTTTCCAACCTTACTTCTTCTCTTTTTGCCATATTGAACTGCCTTCTGTACGTCATGGCATGGCGTGTGTTCCTTTCGTTATTCCTCCACTTGTCTCTCCCATTGTCAGCTCTAACTTGTAGCCACTTGTCCGTTGGTGCGTCAGCAGGAACTTTAAATGTTACCCTTCGTGCGCCTCTAGGATAAGGGCTGTCAGGCCTCCGTTGGGTGTAGTTGTTCTCGAAACGTCGGCCCATTTGACCAATTTCTCTGTGGTTCCAACATGGGGCGAAAGGAGTTGTTTCGAAGGTTTCAGCCACTTTCTGATCATATACTGCAGAACATCTTGGACACACTAAGCATTTGGTTGCCCCCTTGTGACAACGAACTAAAAACCCCATAAGGCTTTCTCCAGCCTTAGGGTAGCATCTAAACAACTGATTATCCTGGCGCCAGTTAACGCCTGTTCGTGCCCTTTGTCTTTTTTCAAAGTCTGTAGCAATTCTCTGATTACAAATGATGCTACATCTGGGACACAACATCATTGCAACATTCTCTTTGTGGCACAGCATAAGGTAATCTTTGAGACTAGCATCTCTAGCATACCTGTCTTCCATCTTGTATTTTTCTTTCTCTAAGTACCTTTCCATTTCTTCCATTTCAGGACAAGGTTGCTCCATGTTTACCATGTTAACATCCACATCTTCTCCCTTGATATCAGTATCTCCCCAACCTGTAGGTTTGATGTCTTCAATTCGGGTCTTTGAGCTTTCTGGGGCGGAATACCTCACCATGTAATCGAACTTTCCACTGGGTTCCCCCAAAGTATCCCATATTTCCTTCTGAGGAAGAACTGGCACTGTGATCTGTACTTTCTCCAACTTTTGCCTCAAGCCTTCAGTAGCCTGTGTCAAATTTTGTTTCTGGTTTTCCTGGCCTTCAGTAGTCTGGATCTCTTTCGAAGCAATCAAAGGAATTGCTTCGATCGAAGCCTCTTGTTCCTTATGGAAGTTCTCAGTAACTTCCTTTTCGACCTCCACTAACACGCAGTTCTCATCTTCGGTGTTTTCCTTATATGATGGAGCGTCACCCTCACCTACTCCAACCATGTTTATCTCTCCAATGTATGCAGGTTCAGAGTAGTTGGTGTCAGCAACATCTAAAGGGTCATCATCCACCTTCATCTTTGGCTTGTCAGCGAACCTTAGTCTACCATCCTTGATTGCATTCTGAATCAGATCCCTGAAAAGAAAATATTGTGAGGTTTTGTGGCCTAAGAAACTGCGATACTTACAAAATCCTCTTTTCTTTCTTTGATCTAAAGGTGGTAATTTGACATTTGATGGCACTATTAGTTGGCCATCTTTGACAAGCAAATCAAAAATTTCATCACATTTCGTTACGTCGAAGGTATAAACCTTCTTTGGGAACTTGCCACTTTTCTCATTTTCAATAATTTCTTTCCCTTTTGTGGGAACTAGTAATTTACAGGAATAAGGGGGAGCCTGTTTCAATTCAGCGAGATCAATTTTGACCTCTTCGAATTCAGGGTAATCTTCTGCTTCCTCAGTTCCGACATAGGAGACCCTTTCTTTCTTGTTATTTTTAAAAACTCTAGCCTTCTCGGCTTTTAGTCTTTCGACTTTTCGAACCCTGTCTGCTAGTTGGGCCATATCCCTCAAGTGTTGTGTATCTAATTTCTTTCGAATGGAGTAGTCTAGGCCGCCAGCAGCCATTTCGACTAACTCATGTTCAGGAACTACTGTGAAACATCTAGACTTCAAGAGTCTGAACCTATTCAGATAATCATCTATGGGTTCAGTAAACTTCCTTTTGACACTGGCTAACTCTTTCAGGCTTATTTTAGATTGTCCCATGTAGAATTGTTCATGAAATAGCCTCTCCAACAGAGCCCAAGTATCTATGGACCCAGGAGGCAAAGTGGTGAACCATGTGAAAGCGTTCTTAGTTAGGGAACTTGGGAAATATTTAATCCTAAGGTCTTCGTTATTTGCTATATCTCCTGCTTCGGTTAGATACCTGACTATGAGTTCGACTGTTGACTCATTGGTGTCTCCAGCGAACTTTGTAAATTTAGGGACTTTATATCCCCTTGGTAAATCAGTGCGCATCACATAATCTATTATGGGAGAGGAATAGTTTGGCCTTCTAATACCTGTATTGAGACCGTTTTGAGCCATAATCCTTTCTATCATGGTGGTTAAATTATTTTCTGCCAAGATGTTGTCATTTCGAATTCTATGAACGACTTCATCAGCATCTTGGTGTCGACCCACCATGACAACTCCTCTAGGTTGTTCTTCTCGAAACTCTGGGACTTCTAACCTTTCGACCCCTGGTTCTATAACTCCCCTTTGTGGTTCTCGAATCACTGGGGCTTCTAACCTTTGTGCCCTTGCCCCCAAGTTAACCCCCTCTCTGGATGGCCTATAGGGCGGGTCATTAGCAATTTGTTCTATGATGGGTATGTGTTGTACCCCAAAATTTGCCCTCGCATTTTTCCCCAAGAAATCACAACTTCAGGCTTTTCCTGATTTTTCAGATTGGCTCAAGAATCAGTCAAACAGACTTTTCTCGTCAGTCAGACAAAATTAGGGTTTTCATTGATTTTCATGGCTCTGGAACAATTCAAGAAGTTTGTTTAAGGTTTGGTTGATTTTGGCTCAACTTTGATCAGGCGAACGTTTCTTTGACATTTGGCCAGGAATTAGGGTTTTTTATGCGCGGTTCCTCATAAAGGTTTAACTCTACAGTGTTTTTCAAGATATGCTGAGATGTGGATTGAAACATTTGGATTGAGTTCGCATTGTGTGATTAAATCAGTGAAAGGATACATTCGGATTGAATTTGCAGTGTTTGGTTAAAATCAGTAAAAGGAAAATACGTCTGGACAGTTGCTGTGTTTGACTGTGCTTTGCTTTGGATTTGTGAAACGCCAGGTTTATTAGTTGATCGATGCTGAAACATTGTTTATTTAATTGTTTATTATTCTGAGTTTAGATAATTGGAATTTATTTCCATTTATTATAATTTTAGAATTATAAATAATAAAATAAATAATTGAAAAGGATAAAAAGAATTAATTGGATGAAAAGAATTTTTATTTCATCTTTAATATTTGTTACAAATTATTATGTAAATACAAGTATTCATTTACACGGTATTTATAATAATAATAGTTACAATAATTAAATTTAAAATAAGACTATCTTAATTTTTTCTAAATCTTCAATGCTTCATTCTTCATCTGTTGCTAAATCCTCTCCATTCAATTTTTATCTGTAAAAGAAAAGAAGAAAAGTCAGAACTAGTTAAATAAATAGAAGACAGACAGATAAAAAAAAGGGGTCATCATTAAGGGCAACTGACTGGGATCAGTTAGCCCTCTCTGCAAATCACGGGATTTCTCCCAGTTCACAAAGAGGGATGAATATTTGCTTGCTAAACTTAGAATGCACAAAGTCAAAAATGCACAAATTCAAAGTTTGTCAACATACTGCATAATCAGAAAGGCAAACTGAACTAGACCTAACCACAAAGTTCAAACTGAATCACAAATTCCAAACTGTCCACAAACTGTCAAAGATATCAAACAAGTACAAGGCTACTCAAAGCTGTCAAAAGAAGATATGGAAAGATAACAAGAAGCATAAAAGCTGGAAGAAGTACAAGATATGCAGAGAAAGATTAGTATGCAAGCAAGCATAGTCAGTTTCATCATTTCCCAAACAACTGCCCTTTCAGAAAAGTACACATAAACATATAATATGCTAAAAGCTGTACTGGAGAGAGAAAGAGAGAGAAAAAAGAGTTTAGGCTTACAGGTTTAGCTTTAGGCAAGAAAGTATAGAAAAAACAAACTGTAATAACACAGTACCAAGGGGGAAAATGACAAACCAAAAAGAAGATAACTCAAAACTGCCTCCACCCTACTAAAGCAAGACAGAAACACCAAAGCCAAGACCACTGTCCAAGTTCAAAAACCAGAACCTGTCCAAGCCATAACAAAAAATAGCATAAGTCTAAAACACCATCAACCTGCCAAACCCTCCAGCATATCAACAACCAGTAAGGCCATAACTAAAGCCTGAAGCATAAACCAGTGGAGCCTGTAAAGACCTCACAAGCCTAAAACCTGTGAAACCTTGTCAAGCCTAAAACCAGTCTCCAGGACCAACACCTGTACCTGTTTCAAACCTTAATCCCTGTCAAAACAGTTAACAACATAAACAAAAGCCAGATATCAGTCAAGAAGCCCCACAAACCTTACCATTCAAAAACCTGTCCAGCTCTAAAGCCTAAGCCACAGAAACCATAACCAGAAAACCATCCAAGTCCATAACCAACTCAACCTGCACTGTCAAACCATTTCAAAAAAAAAGCCTAAACTTATACCAAGCAAGCTACGCAACCAAGTTCAAGCCAACAACTCAAAGCCCTCAGAGTTTTCTCATCATTGGGCTACTAAACACAAGGCAACCAGAAGAGAAGAGGAAAAGAATCAAATATATTCAAAGGCATTTCCAGCATATCATCATCAAAAATCATCGAGGCAACATGAATCCTCAGTTGGAATCATCATAGGATAGCAAACACATCAAGCTAAAGCATGTTCAGAAGCAACAAAAAAGGGCTAAGAGAATTCTCAATCTCAGCATACAACCAGCATTCCAAAAGGCAACTCAAAGGCAAGAAGTAAACAGAAGCAAACAGAAGCAAAGCATCAAGGCAACGAAGAAGAAAGAAATGATATCAAATAAAGGCTTTCAGACAGCATCATTAAACCTAAAGAGGTGAAAATACAAAAATACCAGGACTCCAAGCCACCGCGTCACATTTTCCTCCGCCCTTGGCCGCCCTAGGTGCCTCCGGTCCTCCTCACCTCCTCTCCCAAAAGGTATAATCCCTCATTTCTTTCCTTTTTCACATCTTGTACAAACATTGAGCAACATAAAAGAATCAGAAGTAAAGAAAAACATGCAAAGGCGTCAAACATACAAAATGAAAATCAGTACCTTATAGACCGTTGCCCACGTGACCTTGGAGAAGAAGGAGCTGACTGAAGCATCTGGCGGCCATTGGCGGAAGTACTATTCAGATAAGTTTGCTTGAGAAGATGAACGAAGACGAAGATGAACAAACGACGCCGCCGTTGCTCTCACAAACCCTAAGCTAGTCTCAAATGAACCCAATAACAATTAACCCTAAAAAACCCTTTGTCTCAAATAATTGGGCCTCGCCCCATTCTCAGCACCTAAAGCCCAACGTTTCCAACCACACCTCCTTTTTTTGCTTCTGTCTTGATCAGGTTTGGGCCAAGACAAGCTTTCTATTAGGCCCATTTCTATTTTACTAAAAATATTATCCTTGTCATCACTCTAATATTTTTCTTAATATTAATTTTAACTTTTACACTAATAATACTTTTTTTATTTTATATATAGAAACTAATCCAAATTTTCTTTAAATTTAAAACAATTTTCCTTTTCTTTCAATTAATGTTTTGTACGTAAATAATAATAATAATAATATATACTAACATAAAATACATGAGAATTAGAATCACTTAAAACACTTTTTTTTTTCATTTTTATAAAACTTATTTTGATTTATACATAAATTCTCTTTAAGTTAATACATTTTCTTTTCTTAAAAATAATTTGTACATAATTACATAATTTTTCTTTAAAATTAATACTTTTCTTTTCTTAAGATTAAAACTTTCATTTGTACATATTAAACAAAATATGAAAATACAAATTTAAATCAAATTTGTACATTAATACTAAAAAAACATATATAATTAAAATTTAAAACATTTTTCTTTCTTTTAATCAAAATACCTTTTTGTACATATTAACAAAATATAAAACAAAATAGACAATACTTAACAATATATTTAAATACGCATATTCCGCAACCTGTAAATAAATTACATACACATATACACTTACACGTACACCTACACAATACACTTTACATTTGACAATATACATTTGCTATTATTATACTTTACATTACATTGTTTACATTTGATCGCGATTCAATTTGGTTGTAAATTATTGGACACTACATTCCTAAAGTCTCATCCCCATTTGTAAATTTGTACCCCCACTCCCGGATACTATTTGTAATAGCATAGACTTTAAATTCTTGCAATTTATCGCTTTCGAATTATACCATGGTTAGACCTAGGGTTTGCATGTACATAAAATCAAACGCTAGATAACCTAATACAAGACAAATACACGAAATCAATACACAATCACACTTGCACCCTCTAGGGTAATCCCACATGTTGCCTTCCAAAATGGGCCATGCTTGCACGTCGAGTTTCTTTGGCAAAACAAATTCAAATGATCATAAGTCCCTCGATGACGCTTTCGAAAGTTGCCTAAATGGAATGATCATAGTCCCTTCAAAGCAAATTGCCAAAGATACTTGGCACCATTGCATTCATGGTCCATACGATGACCCGCGCCCGTCCCGTTAAACCTCCTAAACGCAAGATTGTCCACCAAATTCAATGGTGGAACAAAATTGTTAAAAAAAGGGTTGAAAACATAGAGAAAACCTTTGAGTACAATAGGGGTAGACAAAACTTTTAGTTACTTGAGATCAACTTGCAAAAACACTTGCTTTCTTTTCAAAAAACCACACTTCACAAACACTTTCAAACCAACTCTTCAAAAACATCTTGAAACATCTTTTCGAAAAGATACACACCTTCGTATATACTCAAACACGATTCATTACAACGGTTGCCTAAGACAAGGCATCTCTTCAAAAACATTTTCAAAACACACACACACACCACAATTTCAAAGCAATCGAAAATCAAGGCAAGTGATCTAAAAAACCAAGTAACTAAGAGCCCATGGATAACCATGGATGAAAAGGGTGCTAATACCTTCCCTTTTCATAATCTACCCCCCGAACCCACGAAATATCTCAAAAGGTTTTTCCTGTGCTTTTAACCTTTCCTTTAGGATAAAATAAAAATTCGGTGGCGGCTCTTGCTCAACCGAACAAGTGCGAATACAAACGCAAAACTCAAGTCAGTTCTCCCACCGTATCACAGTATGTTCGCTCGAACCCCTGCCTGATTCTGCCTACGCCTTTCTGGTGGAGCGAAAAAATCTGCTATTCGACTCATGTTGTCCACGTTTTCTCTGTTGGTCACAGTTACATTTTGTACTATCGGGGCAAAGATTTCTTGCATAGTCTGTGCTAACACTTCTATCATATTATGGTTACTATCATCCATTAATTGTCTAAAGGCCATCTGATTTTCTGTGGTTAAGATAGGCAATGTATTGTGACCCACTGAACCTTGGGTATTTGTCATAAATTGGTTGGCCCCAGATCCGGATCCAAATTGTGGTGACGAATTTGATGTGGAATTGTGTAAACCTGCCATAAAAGATGTTGGCATTCCATAAGAGGGATTTCCGTGTCTGTTACCATCAAAATCGGGTGGTCTAGTTAGTGGGGTGGCGAAATGGGTTTGTGTCCCTGATGGTGGGACAAATCCCGCAAGATAACCAGTGGTTCCTGTATTTCCTAGGGTTGAACCGTTGGTTGTCATACCACTTGCTCCATTTGTGGCCACACTACTGGTAGAAGATGCAACAGACTGTGCGTTCGTGGGGATCGCGTTAGACGTCCCTGTCGAAACAGATGCATTGGTGCCTGTTCCATGTGGGATATTTTGTTCCCCTTGTTGATTATTTGGATTAGACATCCCACTGCTACGTTTTCTTCTGGGTAAGGGTTGGTTACTATTAGTTGTTTTACCACTTCTAAGGTTCATATAACAGCGAAATCGATATCCAGAAAAGAACTTACGCAACAAGATTATATCCTAAAAAATCTTTACTTTCAACTTTCTTAACAACTGGTCCCACTGGGCGTGCCAATTTGTTCACAGTGATTTCTGGTGAACAACCGCTAGTCTTCCAAACTATCAAATAAACTTAATTACTGTTATTCAATCTCTCTGGTAACTTACAGGATCGACTAGATTGTTCCTATGGAACATAGTTGTTTGGCTAAGTCTAATTGTAAAACTGACATTTGTATTTAGGATTTCGAATTAGAGTCTGTTCTATAGATATCCAATCCGCTTCGATTACTATACTGAATGGTTCGAAGGATAACTTCTATATGGTATTAGGAATATTCATGAGAAAAGTTTAAAGACTTGAAATTGGATAAATGGCAGGATTAAATGGGTGAATGTAAAAGTTACCAAATGTTTAGAGGTTTCGACCATAAGAAAAGTATTTAAATGCAGAAAGGAATAAATGACTTCGAGTACAAAGGCTTTAATTTAAAGGCATAAACATAAGATTGCTTAAAACAAAAATGAAACGGAAGTGAAAGATAAAATTGGAAAATGTAAAGAGTTTTCATTGAATTGTAAATGCTGGTGTTATCATACGTACATCTTTCGAGCATTCGTTTCCCTATCCATGCGGTATTTTGAATGTTTATTGAATTTGTACAACAGATATCACACACTAAATCCTAACAATAAGACTTCTATTTATACTATTCAACCATAACGGTCTTGCTATCAGAATCTTCCACGTTCGAAACATGCAGAGCATTGCTTCCCTCTAGCCTCCACGCGTCTTCGAACACTCTTATGCTTGTGTATTTGAATTTCCAATATCCCGCTTACGTTTGAATTTCAAATGTTTTGGAACTTTTCGTTTCGAGTTTGTTCATAGGTTATTTCCAAAAATGACCTTCACAAATATCCTCTTATGATTATTTCGAACAAGGCTTTGGACTCACACTCTATAACTTATCATTCGAAACCTTGAACTCTAATATTTCCATTCGAAACAAACATTCTCTTCCATTCCGAATCATCAAATCTGCTTTATTCAAACAAAACTCAACCATAGCGATTTCATTTCGAATCACAGTATCAAAATCTTCAGCCAACAGCCGTATAGTTTCCATGATCTATTGCTACTTACCTAAAATGCCCCCAGATCTGGGTATAGGATCTTTGCAAGAAAATAAACCCAAGCAAACCACGAAATATAAATCAATTAAAGCAAACAAGTAAAGAATTAAAAGTGATCTAACTCTAAAGGTAACCTCACTTTAAGTTCTCCCCAGTAGAGTCGCCAGTTCTGTAATACAGTGGGAGGACTGACTTGGTTTTGCATTTTATCGCAAATGTTGCGGATAGCAAGAGTCCCCATCGAATTTTCTTTTATCCAATAAGGAAAGGGTGAAAAGAACAAGAAAGACCTTCTAGAATTTTCTTGAGTTCGGGGGGTTGGTCATGAAAAGGCAAGGTGTTAGCACCATTTTCATCTGTAGTTATCTACAAGCTCTTAATCGCTAGCTCACTTTGAAAATGCTTTGTGTTTGTGTTTGAAAATATTTTGAAAAATGCCTAAGTATGACAACTTTGTAATGATTCTTGTATCAGTTAAGAATGCGTACAAAGTGTTTGTTTTTGAAAATATTTCAGAAGAAGTGTTTGTGAAAAAGATGTCTTGAAAAGTGTGAGCATGCGATTAACAATATTCTACCCTTACTCAAGGTCGTTTGTGTTATTTTCCTCATCCTTTAGATAGTGCTACCCTACCATTAGTTAGTAGGAAGTCCTATCTTTGGATGTGAAGGGACAAACGTAGGGTCGTCGTTATGGTCATATAAGGTAACATATAGGGATACCTCAACAATTTGAAGGGACTGTCATCATATATTCGTAGGCAACATCGAGGGACAAGATCATTTCTCGTAGGCAACTCGAGGGACATCGTGGGACTATGATCTTTATGATGATTTTAACCGAGGGTATTTGCTAAGGGTATCCCTATGTTCGAGGGACATGACCATTTTCCAAGGCAACAAGTGAGGTTTCCCTAGAGGTGTGTGTGTGAAAAGTGATTCAATTCAGTTTATTTATCTTGATTAGGGTTATCTAGCCTTTCGTTTTAGATCTTACCATACATGCCTAGTTACTATATATATATATATATATATATATATATATATATATATATATATATATATATATATATATATATATATATATATATATATATATATATATATATATATATATATATATAAAATAGGCGCGGAAAGTAAAGTGTGGGAAATAAAAGTCCTACACTATTGCAAGGTTTCAGGAGCGGGGGTACAAATAATAAAACGGGGGAAAAAGGAAAGTAAAGCCCTGATTTAAACTATTACATACTATAGCAGTTACATAATTGAGAAAAAATAATGCGAAAGTAATACAATATGCGAAGCGGTAAAAAGGAAAAGAAATTGTTTCGTGATGGTTTTGATAAAAAAAAGTTTGATACTTAATCTAAAAAAAACCCTAATTAGTTTTAATTAAGAAAAGAGTTAATTAATTTTGATTAAGAAAAAGAATTAATTAATTTAAAAAAACCCTAAATTAATTTTGACTAATTAAATGAAAAAGGTTAAATTAATTTAGTTAAAAAATAATTAAGTTAATTAATTAAAAAATCCTAAGGTCTAAATTAATTTTAATAAGAAAAAGTATTAATCTAATTATGTTTTTTTTTAAAAAGAGCAATAATTAAAATAAAAAAATTGAGATGAGGCATGTATTTAAGCAAACCAGGGGTGTGAGAAAAACAATTCGCTAGGTCCAAAACGTGCAAGCCCAGATCCAGGGAGGCTGTGAATGATCTGGTGTAATCAATCAGTGAGGGTGCAACATGGAACATGGATCTGGAGCGTTGGACTTGAATTAGTGGAAATCTGATGGTAATGGTGAGAGAGCGTATGGTGGACGCATTGTGCTGGCTCGCATGTGATCTGCAAACATAAGAAAACATGAAAAATTTGTTATGTGCCAGGATCGAACCCGCGTATGGACATAGTAATGATTTAGAGGCAAACACGCTACTACTGGGGTGACTATACATCCATTAATATAACTGAAACAATTGATATATAATATAAATAAGAATGTATTGACCAGAGATGCGTTGGAGCCCTAGCTTCGGCCATCTTCTTCGGTTGCCCTCTTTTGTTTAACCTGCAAAATGTGCAAGATTAGTAATCAAAAACATCCTACCCCCCCTAAATCGAGGGTTGCAAATCCAATGGCAGGGTAATTTTGGTCTAAAAATCCATGGTCTGACCGCTATAACACAAATGGTGTAGATCAGAGTAAACATGGTGTGATATGGTGGGAGAACTGACTTGGGGTTTCGCGTTTGTTTTTGCAAAATGTTGCGGTTTAGCAAGAGTCGCCACCGACTTTTCTTTTATCTAATAAGGAAAGGTGAAAAAGCACAGGAAAGACCTTTCGAGATGTTTTCTTGAGTTCGGGGGGTAGATTATGAAAAGGGAAGGTGTTATCACCCTTTCCATCCATGGTTTTCCATGGGCTCTTAGTTACTCGTTAGATCACTTACTTTTGTTTGAAAGTCGTGCTTTTGTGTGGTTTTGAAAGTATTTTGAAAAGGTGCCATCGTTTAGGCAAACTTTGCAATGATTCCCGTTCGTAAGAATGTATGCAAATTGTTGAGCTTTTGAAAATATTTCATGTTTGGAAAGTGTTTTGAAAGTGTATGTGATTGTTTTGAAAATAGCAAGGATGTTTCTTTTAAAATTGAGCAAGTAACTAAAAGTAATCTACCTACTCAAAAGGTTTTAGATGTGTTTTTCCTCCTCGTTTAGATGTTGCTACCTTACCATTGATTTGATAAGAAGCCCCATTGTTGGATGTGAAGGGACGAGTGTTGGGTCATCGTATGACCATGATAGCAATGTTGTGAAATGACTTAGCACTTTTCTGTAGGGACTAAGATCATTTTGAAAGGCAACTTTGATAGCGTCATCGAGGGACTATGATCTTTTTCGATTTGTTTGTGCTAAGGCATCCCACATGCATAACATGGCCATTTTTGTAAGGCAACAAGTGGAATTTCCTTAAGGGTGCATGTGTGCAAGTGTGTTTGATTGCATGCATTTTGTCTTTTGATTCTTGGGTTGTCTACTTGTTGATTTTTATATCTTGTCATATACCCTAATTACTAGCATATATTGAAAGCAATAACAGTGCGGAAATGTAAAGCCCTATGCTATTACAACATTTAAGGGGACGGGGATACATATTTATGAGTGGGGGTTGCAAGTTAAAATCCTAGGTTACTTATTACAACCATATTGAAATAAACAAGAATGTACAGGAAATGTAAAATGTTTGTCTGTTCAAAAAAGAAAATAACTTTTGTTTAAGAAATTTTTTTTGTCTTTTTTATATTAAAAGAAAATATATCATGCAAATGTAAAATATTTTTGGTGTTTTTGTTTTTGATTAGAAATAAAATATATTATAATGGCAAAGATAAAAGAGAAGATAACATAACCAACGCAAAGTAGAAGAGGTCAGAAGTTCTGACGTTAACTTGCTGCACAAACAGAAACATGTTAGCAAAATATGGAAGTTCAGAAGTTCTGGACCTTCGCAACTGTCAGAACTTTGCTTCTCTCCTGGCCAGTCAGAACATCTGTAACTTAGTCATTTACAGAACAGAAGTTGCAAGAATAATAGTTATGACAATATTTCATGAAATATCAGAAGCAAGAATCAGAGGCAACATGTATTTGCTAGTTCTAATTCTGAGTCCTATTTTCTTTATGAAACTCTGAACTGGGATTTCTTTTACTCAGGCAAGAAAATGCATGAACTTTCAGAATATGTACATCTACAGGATCAGAATATCTACATTGTGCTGAATATGTAAAAATCTGACAATGCTTAATCAGTTATGTAGAGAGTCAGCAAAACTTACCTTACAGCTTGAAAGGATTCTGTAAACTGGAGGTTATTCTTGAATTCTGGTGATGTTCTGAGTAGCTTCTTCACGTAATCAGCAGGAGGGAAGTTTGCAACTTCTGAAGCAGGCAAAGGGGTGATATTTTGACTCCTTTATGGTGAAAGTGAATGGAGAATGTGTTACTGTTTGATTACAGAATCTGGGATGGCTTAAATCAAGAAAACTTGAGGAAAAATGGAGTTTGAATATAATAAATCAATGCCAAGATTTTGGTATTTTGTGCTTATGGTTTCCTGGGTTCTTGGCAATTTTGCAGTGGTTTAAAGCTTTCTTTCTCAATTCTTTCGTCTCTTTCACAAATTTTCTGGTAAAAAGGGGAGAGAGGGGCGGCCTTTTTTCAGTGTGCAAATGATGTTTTATTTATAGGGAAATTTTTGCAGTTGGGGGCGGTCAAGTGGCACCAGCATCACTTGCTTGATGCTGACTTACTCTTGAAGTAAGCTTAAACAAGTGGTGGTTCATTGCATTCAAGTTGGATGGTTAACAACGCTTCAGCTGAATTTGGCAGCGTGAATTAATGAAAAGTAGAGACAGCGTGTGGGTCTAGCATACTTTTGCACAAAAATTTGCCTTCCCAAGACAGTAGGGGTACACGTGGGAAAAATCCCTTGAATACAAACTCAGAGGCGGTTGTGAGCATTAAATGAGTTCCCATGTGATATTCTGGATCCTTGCTTGACTCTGGATTAGAAGTTCTGCTTCAGTGTGGCATCTCATCTTCTGATCCTCTTACCTTCTGACTTCAGCATGTTCTAACGGATCCTTCAGAACTTCCAGTATACTTACAACACACTTTGTTACCTTCTTTGACTTAAACTCTGACTGGACCGTTATGAACACTGGCTCAGAAGTTCTGACTAAACTCTGTCTTGAGAACATCTAGAATTTGCTGACTGTGAACAATGGCTCAGAAGTTCTGAAATTGTCATATTTCTTAAATACTTAGAAAAATTTCTAAGTCTTTAAAATTTGATTCTTCCAAAGTAAGATTTGACTTTTGAAACTCTTGATGAAGCAGACTTCATATTCCAACATGTCTTGATGAAATATGATTTTTGATTTGATTTTGATCCAGAAGTCAAAGTCAGACTTTTTTTCTTAGCGTGCAAATGACCATTTTGCCCTTGTGAATGGCTTGCTTGGAAAAATTGTTAATTCAAGGTCTGGGGACTTGATGAAAGCGAACCCGAGGATCCAGGGTGATCCCTTGAGAAATGAGAGGGCAAATTTTGGGGTGCAACAGCTGCCCCTGTTCAAACTTCTTGAACCTGAAGAGTTAGATTGGCGGGTCCAGCATTCGTGACTTGATGGTGAAAGATGTTTGAACACTAGAGTGCCCAGAAATTTGCACTCGAAGATGGATGGTGAATAGGCTTATAGATGCCATTTGGAGGAATATTGGTAAACTCTGGAAGAAGTATTAGCACAAACCTCCTGTTGATCCATAGTAGACTTGCTGTTTTACCTGTGAGAAAGGGGTTAGGAAAATGCAAATGCTTGCATGATGTTCACCAGATGTGGTATCATGCTAAATGCATTGTGTGATCGGTGGATCTGGAACTGACTGTTTAACGCTAGTTCGCGAAATGTCGCGGTAAGCAAGAGTCGCCACCGTCTTTTATTTTCTCCAAACATGGACAGGACAAAAGCACAGCAAAGTTCCTTATGAGATATTTTCTCGGTTCGGGAGGTAGATTTATAGAAAGGGAAGGTTTTAGCACCCTTTCTATCCATTGTTATCCATGGGCTCTTAGATACTTGCTCATTTGTGTTTTCAAAATGTTTGTTTGCTTTTCAAAGTGTGAGTGGGTTTGAAAAAGTTTCGTTTAAAGTTTCAGATCGACTCTTGTATCAGTCCTCAAGAGTGTTTGAAAAATTGTTTTTGAAAGCTTTTTGAAAAGTGTCAGTGTGAAAAGAAGTTTTGATTTGTTTTGAATTAGAGCAAGTATCTACGAGTCATCTACCTACCCTAAGGAATTAGGCTGTATAAATGTCCTTAAGGTAGTGCCATCCCACCATTGAGAGGTAGGTAGCACCACCGTTGGAGGTGTTCGGGTTAATTCAATTGTTAGGGACAGTGTGGTCACCAGAGCAACAATAGGACACCTTAGAAGCTACCCTTATGCCATGTTCATGGACATAAGGACTTACTAAAACGTCCTATACTCGACGACCACGTTTCGAGGGGCAAGGCAACAGTGAGGCGTACCCTAAGAGTGGTGTGTGAATTTGTGTATTGTTTTCAGTTATGTTTTATCTTGTCATGCATTTAGTGATCTACGCGTTGTTTTTATTTTTGGCCATTCATTCTTTCATGCGATTAGCAGTTTAAAGGTGCGGAAATTAAAATGCGGAAAAGAAAGGTCCTACGCTATTACAAGGCGCGGGTCTATACATCGCCAAATTAACAAAGACCCGTTTTTTAATAAAATGCAGAAAGTAAATAAATTTCCTAATTACTATTACAAGACTTGGGCAATTACATAATATTTAAGACGGAAAATAAGGACAAACGCGCGAAAAGAAATTAGAATCGAATGTTCGAGGGCGTTGGACCCTTTAAAGAAATTAAATTGAAATTAAAAGTTAATTAATGATTAAATAAAGAAAATAAATTATTTTTTATGTTTTTTTTATATTTAACGAAAGTAAAGAAAATTAATTAAAATTAGAAGTTAAATAAAACCCTAGTTCTAAGTTATTTTTAATTGTTAAAGAAAATGTCCAAGTTTTAACCTAATTTACATTAATTAATTAATTACATGGGTATTTACAAAATAATTAATAATTAATAATAATAATAGTAAGAAGAAAAAAAAATTTATTAAGAAAAAGAATAAAAATGCTAAAAAAACCTAATTTCTACATATTTTAGTTATTTAAGAAAAACATTAAAATTTTAACCTAAATTAACCTAATTTGATTATTAAATTTATTTACAAAAAATATTAATGCATTAAATATTAAATAAACATTTTTTATTTTCTTGATTTCTGATTTTTTTGTCTCATGAAAATTAATTTTGTATAATTTAAAGGAAACAATTAATTAAAAAAACAAATAAAAGAATAGAAAGAAAAATAAATAAAAGTAAAAAATTGGACAAACCATGGGGTGTCTGACCCCTTTGGAGGTTAATTGCAAGGAATTTGGCACATTAATCCCAAGCCCTTTTGACTTTCAGCGTTTGCGTGCAGATCCATTGACTGGCATGCATGGTGGAATTCATGTGATAGCCATCAGATTGAGTCTCCTGGACACTTGGCAGGCGCAGGCTTTGGGGTGCATGGTGGTCTTTTGATGGCACGCTGCATAGAAGCATATTAAAGAAAAAAATATGGAAGAAGTGGGGGACCTGGGCCAGGTCCCAATACCTGCATGCCAACACAACTGCCAACCCAACCAACGCGTTACTTTGTATAGTTAGTGGACAATGATTATATTATATGAAAAACAAGCGTTATGCTGGATTAAAATAAAACGCGCCAATTATTCAAATTGACCAACCGTGTGCCAACAACTCAGTGTCTTCTTCATTGTTTCTTCGTTTTGCCTGAAAATAAGAATAGATAGCGGGGGTTTTAAACCCCCACTAAATGACACTTGCAAATAATAGCGAATAGGGCATGCGTGACCATAAATTGAGCGCGAGGTATGGATTCAATTCGTCAGAATGTCACGATTTTAATGGTACTAGTTTCATTGTCCAATTTTTCCATATGTGTAAACCCCTCTTTTGGAGCTTCAGAAACCCTAAAAAGCTTTCATGGTGAATTTTTACACAGGCATTATTAATTCAATCAAAGCATGCCATTAGCTTCAGAACACTCATGTTAGTACAAATCAATGATTAAAAGTCACAAATAATGCATGGAAAATGGAATACAATTATGAAAATTTTCAAAGAAAGCAAGAATCTGTTATACCGATTCCTTGAGTATGGAAGGCTGGCTTTGATTGGAATCGTTTCCTGGATGTGTCAGGAGTGTATTGGAATGGTTTTTTCGCTTTGAAATGAGCTCTAGCTATGAAAATAGTTTCAAGGTTTTTTTGTGAAAAATGCAAGTTTGTTCTTATGGTTTCTGCGCAGCTTTCTTGTCCCTTGGCCTAGGTTTCAGTTGTGCATATATGTGTGAATAGAATTAGGTTAAAAGTCAGCCCAAAATCCATTGTTTTAATGCTTTTGAATATGTGATTTTGTCAAATCTTTTCTCATCTTTTTGCCATGGAAACTTGCCTATTTTGGAAGATTTGGTCTCTTGAGAAGGCACACGAAATCTTGAGCTCATAATAGAAGAATATGCTGCACAAAAAGATTCAAAACCTTTGTTTAGTATTTTTCTCATATTTAATTTTAATTAAATGAATTAATAGGATTAAAAACTCAGTTAATTAATTAAAAATAAGAAAATAACTCCCTTTTAGCTTAATGGGTCGTGCATAGCTTTTGGGTGATGATTCATGGAAGAAATTGAGGCCCATTAGCAATTTTGAGGCATTTGAAGCAAAGTTGACTTTTCAAAATTCCCAAACATTTCCCAACTACCACAAGGCATATCTTGCTCAATTTTTAAGCTTTGATCATGTTCTTTGACATTTTGGAAAGGTATTGAAGTCCTCTAACCAATGTCTTTGGTCCCATGTCATTTTGATTTACCAATATCAAGTTATGGACTTTTACTTAAAGTGCCTTTTTGTTGACTTTTGAAAATGACCTATAATGTTGAGATTGATAACTTTTTGTGAGAGCATTTCTTGGACTTGAAGTGTGAAGATTAGTTGTAGGAAATGTCATTCTCTTCAAAATGAGCTTTGGATGGAATTTTTCTGATAAACCATGTGGAAGTTATGCCTTGGTCAATTTGCAGTTGACTTTTTCAACTGTCCAAAGATAGAAACTTTTGCATCTTGAGACTTTTTGAGCCATGCCTTGAGAATCATGATCAAGAATTGATCAAATGATGTTTGTGGCTTCAAAATAAGATGTTGACCAAAATTTTTGACTTTTGACTGTCAAATGACCATTTTGCCCCTGCAGTTGACTGTAGGGCAATTTAGGGTTTTTGACTGTGCAACCTTGTGCTGTGAGTCTTGAAACTTGGCATATGGATGCTTGGCAATGTTTATAGGCATGTGGGACTTTATTGGACCCTTGGAAACTTCAACTTCTTTGCCAGAACCAAAACCCTAATTTTTGACTGTTAGGAGGCAATTGGACTGTGCAACTCTTGAGAGATTTTGAACCTTGATCTTGGCAAATCTTGGAGAATATGGGAGGGAAAATTTTAGGGTACAACAGTTGCCCCTGTTCAATCTTCTTAAACCTGAGGATGTAGATTGGCTGACGTGCCTTTCGTAATCCGAAGGTGGAAGATGATTGAACACTAGAGTGCCCAGAAATTTGCACTCACATAATAGAGTATCAGCAGTATGATGGTCGGAATGGGCTTACAGATGCCATTTGGAGATTGATGGATAGGAAGATGGGCTTACAGATGCCATATTGAGAGGTGTCGATCGCGTAAGAGATTCCTTAGCGATAACTTGCGTACCTGAAAAGAAGAAAGATAACTACCTGGCCAGTTACAGGGGTTGGTCTTCAAACTCTTTGTGTAGATGCGCCTTGGCTGGATACAGGAATCGGATCCTCGAACTCTTCAGACGCACTCTGGCAAGATACAGGAATCGGGTTTGGAGAATATAGTCGTCAACAGATACACCCTGGCAAGATACAGGAATCGGATCCTCGAACTCTTCAGACGCACCCTGGCAAGATACAGGAATCGGGTCTGGTAATGCTAGTTGTCAACAGATACACCCTGGCAAGATACAGGAATCGGATCCTCAAACTCTTCAGACGCACCCTGGCAAGATACAGGAATCGGGTCTGGTAATGCTAGTCGTCAACAGATACACCCTGGCAAGATACAGGAATCGGATCCTCAAACTCTTCAGACGCACCCTGGCAAGATACAGGAATCGGGTCTGGTAATGATAGTCGTCAACAGATACACCCTGGCAAGATACAGGAATCAGATCCTCGAACTCTTCAGACACACCCTGGCAAGATACAGGAATCGGGTCTGGTAATGCTAGTCGTCAACAGATACACCCTAACAAGATACAGGAATCGGATCCTCAAACTCTTCAGACGCACCCTGGCAAGATACAGGAATCGGGTCTGGAATCAGTCGTCAACAGATACACCCTGGCAAGATACAGGCATCGGATCTTTAGTTGCGACCGTTGATAGTAATTATCTTTGTATTAACCTTTGTCCTGAAAAGACAAAACGTTAGTTGTATGTGATGTCATGGTGTATGACATGCGAGATGTGATAAGTGAGATTGTATGTTTATGATGCGTATATGCATGCTATAGTGTATGAAAATGCGATGTTTATGAATGTATGTTCTCGTCTTAGGAAAATAAATCCTTGACGGATGTCGGGAAGTCACATCCTGGGATGATGTAGAGCTTTTGTTTCCACTGGGGAGTGATGGTTGCAATAATATCGGTAGGAGAAGATGACTCCGTTGGGGAATAGACTTGGCGAATGGATTACTCTGCGGGGAGAAAATTACTCTAGCGATCTTGCTGGGGAACAATACTCTGTGGGAACAGAGGTACTCTGTTGAGATGCTGATGGTAACTTCGCTGGGGATACCGTTGTTATGTTGGAAGTTTTAATAGACTCTGCTGGGGATAAGAAGACTTCGCCGAGGATGATCCTTCCGTGGTTATTGGCTGAGGATAACCCAGTTATATCCTGGTAGGGAAATAACCTTTGAATAAAGCCGGGAGACGCGTTCGTGCTCTGCAGAGGGGAAGCTTCTAGAATCTACTAGGGATAAGCTTCCTGCTGGGGAGATGGATTCCAATTTCCTGGGGAAACTTGGATTGGACTCTCCTGGGGGAAATCCTTTAAGGTTGCACTGGGGAATTTTTTTGAACTGTACGGGGAAAGTGGCTCCACTGAATGTCTGGTATACCGCCGGGGAACAGTCTTAGATCAAGACTGCCGGGGATGTTTGTTAAGAATATTCATATATTGTGCTGGGGAATGTTGAGATCTGTTGGAGGATACCCAACTTCCTTAAGGCTGACAGGATAACTTTGCTTGGGGAGAGTGTAATGACTTGCTGGCTCACTCTCTGGGGAGTTAAGATATCTTGGTTACGTTCTTCAGCTGAACTTACCTTGGTACCTTGGTGGACAGAGCAATTAGATCGCTTAGACAACTCATTATTGCCCCTGTTTCTAATGTTACCTGTAATTAATCCTTTGTTTGGTATGCGGATATTTATGAGTTAGCAGTTATTGTCAAATGCATATATCACAAATTGAACCTTGGACGTTCTTCGCAAAACAAAACAGAAAAAGGAAAAACAATTGGCGATTGATCTGAAAAGCGAATTTATATTGATTTTCAAATTTGCCTGTAAATAGGCGTTTATGTACAAGAGGCTGACGTCCTAGTAGGAGAACGCCGCCGAATAAAAGAGTTTATACAAATTTGTACAAAGGAAAACAAAACAGCTATATGAAAAGAACAATCCCACTGGGTTTCAACTCTGCTATCGCCTTTATATCTCCGAGCGTCTCATCACTTTGCTTCTCAGTTAACGATGAAGCTAATCGATCGATGCCGTTTGAACTTGATGGTTGATACCGGATTCTGGATGCAATGTGATCCAATGAGACATAGTATTACGCTTTATCCCTAACTTTTGCCTGGACCGCCCTTTCGGGTTTTCAGTCCACCGGGATACCCATTTTTGCCCAAGCCGCCTTTTCAGGTTTTCGACTTGCCGGATGTACACATTTTTTTTATTTCATCCCTTCATTTTGCCCGAACCCTTTTGGTTCGCCGGGAAGCCCTAATTTTTGCCTAGGTATGTCAACCTAGCGGGTCTTTTATCATGCGTAGTATCTTTTTACTATGTCTGCATTGGCAGGGCGAGGAAGGTCGTCACCATCCATGGTGGTCAGAATCATGGCTCCTCCTGAGAACACATGTTTAACCACAAATGGCCCTTCATATGTAGGGGTCCATTTGCCCCTGGGATCACTCTGAGGCAGGATGATACGTTTGATTACCAGATCCCCAACTTGATACTCTTGTGGTCTGACCTTTTTGTTAAATGCCCTGATCATCCATTTTTGGTACGTTTGACCATGACAAATAGCAGTGAGTCTCTTTTCGTCAATCAGGTTTAATTGATCAAGTCGAGTCTGGATCCAGTCATCTTTGCTCAGATCTGCATCCTTCATTATCCGGAGAGAGGGTATCTGCACTTCGATCGGCAAGACTGCCTCCATGCCGTAGACCAAGGAAAAAGGAGTTGCCCCTGTTGACGTCCTTGCTGAGGTACGGTACCCATGTAGAGAAAACGGTAACATCTCGTGCCAATCTTTATAGGTCACTGTCATCTTCTGCACAATTTTCTTGATATTCTTATTCGCTGCTTCTACAGCCCCATTCATCTTCGGCCGGTAAGGAGAAGAGTTGTGGTGCTGTATCTTGAATTGCTCGCAGAGCTCAGTGATCATTTTGTTGTTAAGATTGGTACCATTGTCCGTAATGATTCTTTCAGGGACGCCGTACCGACATATCAGGTTATGCTGAATGAACCGTGCCACAATGTTCTTGGTTACAGTGGCATAAGAAGGTGCTTCAACCCACTTTGTAAAGTAATCGATCGCTACCAGGATGAAGCGATTCCCGTTGGATGCTGTAGGTTTAATCTCGCCGATCATATCTATGCCCCACATTGCGAAAGGCCAAGGTGCAGTCAAGACATTCATAGGAACTGGAGGAACGTGCACCTTATCTGCATAAATCTGGCATTTATGACATGTCCGAGAATGTTGGTAACAATCAGCTTCCATTGTGGACCAGAAGTATCCTGCCCGAAGGATCTTCTTCGCCATGGTATGTCCACTGGAATGTGTTCCGAATGCACCTTCATGCAGCTCCGCCATGATCCTTTTTGCTTCAGTCTTATCCACACAACACAGTAAGGTCGAATCATGGTTTCGCTTGTACAAAATGCCATTGCTGAGGAAAAACTTCGCTGCGAACCTTCTCAGAAACTTCTTATCATTGACAAATGCACCTTCAGGATACTCTTGAGCTTCCAAGTATCTCTTCACCTCATGGTACCATGGTTTTTCAGTCACTACCTCAGCCTCAAGATCACAACAGTATGCCGGTTCATCCAGTTTCCAGATAATGACCCGGGGAGCCTCATTGTCCCATTTGACTTTGAACATGGAAGACATCGTAGCTAACGCGTCCGCCAGCTGATTCTCCTCTCTTGGGAAATGTTCAAAAGTTATCTCTGTGAAATGGGGGATCAATGTCAACACACATTCTCTGTAAGGAATAAGATTCGGATGTTTCGTATCCCACTCGCCTTTGATCTGATTGATCACGAGAGCGGAATCTCCGAAGACACTCATAAACTTGATCCTTAAGTCAATCGCAGCTTGAAGATTCATGATGCATGCATCATACTCCGCCATGTTGTTGGTGCAGTTGAAACATAGCCGGGCAGTGAGTGGAGTATGAGTGCCTTGAGGAGATATGATCACAACGCCAATGCTGTTACCCAAAGCGTTGGAGGCTCCGTCAAAGTGCATAGACCATCGGGATCCTTCCTCAGGTCTTTCATCCGGTCCAGGCACTTCTCAATCAGTCACAATCATGATGCTCTCGTCAGGAAATTCAAAGTTCATTGACTGGTAGTCATCTACTGCCTGATGTGCCAAGTGGTCTGCCAATACACTTCCCT
The DNA here is from genome assembly GCA_948472305.1 of Vicia faba. NCBI lineage: Eukaryota > Viridiplantae > Streptophyta > Magnoliopsida > Fabales > Fabaceae > Vicia > Vicia faba. The sequence goes on along the minus strand of OX451736.1, from coordinate 66,784,551 downwards.
TGATAGCTTTCTGGGTCGTGTACTGGATGTCGTATTCCGTCAAGATCATTTGCCATCTTGCTATTCTCCCAGACAGAGCAGGCTTTTCGAATATGTATTTTATTGGATCCATCTTTGAGATCAACAAAGTAGTGTGAGTCAGCATATACTGTCTCAGCCGGCGAGCAGCCCATACCAAAGCGCAACAAGTTTTCTCGAGCAGTGAGTATCGGGTCTCACAGTCGGTAAATTTTTTGCTAAGGTAATAAATGGCGTGCTCTTTTCGGCCAGACTCGTCATGCTGCCCCAACACACACCCCATTGAGTTGTCAAGTACTGTTAGGTATAGTATCAGAGGTCTCCCTTCAACTGGTGGCATAAGGATGGGTGGCTCTTGGAGATACTCTTTGATTCTGTCAAAAGCGGCCTGACATTCATCATTCCAACGTACTACCTGATCTTTCTTCAGCAGCTTGAAGATTGGCTCACAAGTAGCAGTTAGGTGTGAGATGAATCGAGCAATGTAATTCAGACGTCCTAGAAAGCCTCTGACCTCTTTCTCTGTCCTGGGAACTGGCATCTCTTGAATGGCTTTAACCTTGGCAGGGTCCACTTGAATACCCTTGTCACTTACGACAAAGCCTAGCAGCTTTCCAGATCTAACCCTGAAGGTGCACTTGTTCGGGTTCAACCTCAACTTGTACAGTTTCAGACGGTCAAACAGCTTCTGCAGATGATCAAGATGTTCCTCCTCAGTTTGGGATCTTGCAATCATATCGTCGACATAGACTTCAATCTCATGGTGGATCATGTCATGAAATAAAGCAACCATGGCACGTTGGTAGGTTGCCCCAGCATTTTTCAACCCGAATGGCATGACCTTGTAGCAGAAGGTGCCCCACTGAGTAACAAAGGTAGTTTTTTCCATGTCTTCAGGAGCCATCTTGATCTGATTATAACCTGAAAAGCCATCCATGAAGGAGAACACTTTGTGCTGAGCAGTATTGTCAACCAGAACGTCAATGTGAGGTAGGGGGAAATCATCCTTGGGGCTGGCCCTGTTCAGATCCCTGTAGTCAACACATATTCTGACCTTACCATCCTTCTTCGGTACCGGCACCACATTGGCAACCCACTGAGGGTAAGAAGTTACTGCTAGGAACCCGGCATCGAATTGCTTCATAACCTCAGCTTTGATCTTCTCGGACATCTCTAGACGCATACGTCAGACCTTTTGTTTAACCGGAGGGCAGTCTTCCTTGGTAGGCAAGTGATGGACCACAATGTCAGTATCCAACCCAGGCATGTCTTCGTAGGACCAGGCAAAGATCTCCACATAATCATGTAACATCTGAGTCAACCGTTGTTTTACGTGAGCTCCAGATTGGCACCAATCTTAACCTCCTTTCTATCCGTCTCAGTACCCAGATTTATCGTTTCCACTGGCTCTTCATGTGGTTGAATTGCCCTCTCTTCCTGGAGTAACAGTCTTGCAAGCTCGCCAGGCACTTCTCAATCATCTTCACCTTCGTCTTCGGCTAAGTTGATCGGATTTTCGAAGTCATAACTGGCAGTAGCAGAGTCGTTACCAGTGAGATCCAGAGTGGATTGAAACTGCGTAACAAAAGTAACATGTAGGTTGTCTTTTGCAATCCAATTGCTAGGTCCACTGTCGGCCGTCGGATAAATCCAGCTGTTGAACTCAGATTCTTCCACTTCATCATCATCCCTGATAGCATTCACTCCATGGTCAGGCAGGGGAGCTGTCACTACATTGGGCTTCTCAGGTGCCTCAAACTATACCTCCTTGGCATCAATAAGGTCCTGCACCTTGTTCCTTAGGGCCCAGCAGTCATCAGTAGAATGCCCCGGGCTATCGGAGTGATAAGCACAGCGGGCATTTGGATTATATTTAGGAGATGCAACATTCACAACCTTCGGAGCCTCTCTGACGGTCACCAAGTTGGTTGATAGCAGCTGCGGCAAGATTTGTGATAAGGTCATACTTAGCCGGGTAAATTCTCTTCTGGGTCTTTCAGCCCTTGGTTGGTTAAGTTGCCGAGGAGCGGCAACAGGCTTAGCAATCACCACCGCGTTGACAGCTTGGCGGCGCTCTGGTTTATCTTGCCTTCTAGGCCCATACACATCACTGGCCTCCTTTTTAAAAGGTTTCTTCTCAGAACTTGAAGACGCACCTTTCTGAATCTTACCTGACTTCATACCAGCCTCTATCCTTTCCCCTGTCAGAATGAGGTCTGTGAACCCTGCAGACGAATTGCCAATAAGATGGTTAAAGAATGGCCCAGATAGGGTCCCCAAGAACATATCTACCAATTCACGGTCAGTTAATGGTGGCTGCACCCTGCCAGCCAGGTCCCTCCACTTCTGCGCATACTCTTTAAAACCTTCGCCCGATCCTAGCGACATACCCTAGAGTTGGGTACGTGTAGGAGCAAGGTCGGCATTATATTGATACTGCTTGTAAAAAGCAGTAGCCAAATCCTCCCAGTTACGAACCTTGGTTCCATCCAGCTGATAGAACCATTCGAGATGAGTCCCTGAAAGACTCTCCTGGAAGAAGTGGATCCACAAGTTTTTGTCCACTGTATACGGCTGAATCTTCCGTACATAGGATCTGAGGTGTAGCTTAGGGCGGGACGCCCCGTCATACTTGGTGAAAGATGGTGCTTTAAACTTGTGCGGGATGATCACACCAGAAGATAAACCCAAGTCTCCGAAATCCAAGCCAGGCACTTGTTGAATCTCCATGGCGTTCAGACGGTCTTCCAACTGCTTGTATCTGTCTTCAGCTGGAGGATACTGTTCCTCATTAAAATCAGTCTCGTTGTCAGAGACCACCGGACTTGGAGCCCTTCCCCCCTGGGGACTGTCTTTGCCTACAGAAGAACCAGCTTCCTCATTCTGCAGTGTGTTACCAAATCTCCGGCCCGTGTTGAATAGAACAGTTCTCTTCTTTTTCTTCTCCTTCTTCAGGAGCAAAGCCTTCAGCTCTTCTTGACCTTGAGCCAAACCCATGATCAGCTCCTGAAATTGTGCGTTCTGTGCCTGAAGGGCCTTGATAGACAACTCGGTAGATGATTCAGGGTTCATGATGCTGAAATAAACAGCGAAGAACAGTAAGTAACCTGAAAAGAAGAGTACCTGCTATGCACATGATGAATGATATGTGTTTATGCAATGCATTCAAGGGTTCGAAAATTCAAATTTGTTGTAGATAAAAAGGAACACACGTTATCATTAAGGAAATAATTGTTTGGTACATCAAAGACTCATGGGCGCACATTACAAAGCAAATCAATCCCAAAAGACACTACACATCCTCTTCGGAGCAATGTAGGTGTTGAGATTCCTTTCCTCGTGCAGTAGACGGGTGAGTTCTAAGACCTTCTTTTCACTAGCATGTAGACTGGTCTCAAGAGAATTCCGTTCTTCCTTAAGCTGGATCCAGCTCTTCTGCATCTCTTCCCAGGACGTGGGCATGTCAGGATGTTGAATGGTGTAGGACACCTCTCCTTCCAAGACTGGCTCTTTGATCACAGGGAGAACATGAGGATAAGGCATTACTAACTTCTGGGAGCGGGCTCGTACCCACTTGAGATAAGGCTCCAACGGGATGGAATTCATGTGCCCCAGGGTCTTGCTGTCTATCCTATTTGGCATCCTCCAAGCTCTGATAAATCTCTGGCGAAGTCCTTGTGCATCGTTGTCGAAGTCAAAAACTATGTCAGGAATTAACATGTCACGAGGGCCGTCCCTCCGAGCATAACCAAACTGTCTCCAAGCCAGACACGGGTTGCAAGTAATACCTCCTCTGATTCCAAGTAAAGGAACATTAGGGTACTCCCCGCAACGATCAATGATAGTGACATCCTCTCTGGACCGAGAGCACCAATGTATATCAGCATGTGTAAGAGTCATCAATCGTTGTGACCATCTCAAACCCCGCTCGTTCTTCAAAACTGATTGTGGAAGGTGCGAAATAAACCACCTTCCCAGGAGAGGAGTACAACACATAAGAACACCTCTTTTTCTCATCGTTCGAGTGTAACATGAGTGAAGGATGTCCCCAAGCAACGTAGGTATAGGATTCCTGGACATGAAGATCTGGACAACACTGATATCTACAAGCTGATCTGGATTAGGGAACAACACCAAACCATAGACAAGGAGGGCCACAACTTCTTCAAAATCTTGTAGTTCAAGGGAGTTCCAACATTCTTGGGCCTTCTCAAACAGAAACCTGGCTAAGAACCCTTTGATACCACTTCTAACTTCCCAATGTCCCTTGAGGTCAGATGGTTGTAGGTGTAAGGCTTTAGAAATCTCTTCAAGCTTGGGTTCCTTTTCCGTACCGTTGTAGGGTAGTTGATCAAGGATAGGGATCTTCAGAAGCCGGGAGAACTCTTCTAATGTAGGCACCAGTTGATAATCCAGGAAAGTGAAACAGTGATGCAGAGGGTCAAAGAACTGGAACATGACCTTTATCATATCTTCCTCAATGTTGGTGTTGACCAAGCTGATGAGTCTTCCATGTCTTTCACTGAATGAAGAGCTCTCGGGAATCCTGGATATAAGCTCCTTAAGCTGAGGAGGGATCCTTACAAGGCTGATCTGAATTGTCTTTCTGCGAACAATTTCCATGTCCTACAAAACAAGAACAAAGATGAAGATTCGAACCCTTGAAATGGTTAGCCAATGCATATGATGCTGTATGATGTCATGATGCTATGATTAAACACACCACAAATTTTTACAAAGGCAAACATGATAAGGCACACAAGTCACACAAGACAAGCCCTTAGAGTTTAGGCCTGCATGGGGTCTGGGTATTACCCTCTTGAAGTTGGTGGGCTCAACCTGTCCTATCAGAAGTAACCGGGTTCTAAGGGTCCCAATATCACTGGATTGCTTTCATTGTTCATCATTTCGATTTAGCCACTGAACTGGCGACCGAAATATTCCAGGAAAGCAACCCTCAATTGAGTGTAGTATCGAGTATCAACCAACCTCGGACTGCACCAAAGTCAGTTATCTCACTACCCTAAAGAGGCCAAGATAGTTCCATTAAGGTTCCTAAGGTCAGTTGATGCTTCACGACACCACGCGGAGGCCCCGTACTCTCCTTGACTGAACTCAAGGGTTACCGGTACTTACCAAAGTGCCACATCAACGTAGCAGACTGCTTCAACCATGTCGGTATACCCCGCACAGTTCCCTCACAGCCTTGTTGCTACTTTCTAAGAAGGTATCCCCCAGATCCGGGTTAGGATCTATAGAACTCCCAAGACAGTCCCACAATAGTAAAGCAAACAAGCACAACAATTGAAAACACAAGTGATCTTAGTCCTAAGGTACACCTCACTTTAAAATTAGTCCCCAGCAGAGTCGCCAGTTCTGTGATCGGTGGATATGGAACTGACTGTTTAATGCTGGTTCGCGAAATGTCGCGGTAAGCAAGAGTCGCCACCGTCTTTTATTTTCTCCAAACATGGACAGGACAAAAGCACAGCAAAATTCCTTATGAGATATTTTCTCGGTTCGGGAGGTAGATTTATAGAAAGGGAAGGTGTTAGCACCCTTTCTATCCATGGTTATCCATGGGCTCTTAGATACTTGCTCATTTGTGTTTTCAAAATGTTTGTTTGCTTTTCAAAGTGTGAGTGGGTTTGAAAAAGTTTCGTTTAAAGTTTCAGATCGACTCTTGTATCAGTCCTCAAGAGTGTTTGAAAAATTGTTTTTGAAAGCTTTTTGAAAAGTGTCGGTGTGAAAAGAAGTTTTGATTTGTTTTGAATTAGAGCAAGTATCTACGAGTCATCTACCTACCCTAAGGAATTAAGCTGTGTAAATGTCCTTAAGGTAGTTCCATCCCACCATTGAGAGGTAGGTAGCACCACCGTTGGAGGTGTTCGGGTCAATTCGATTGTTAGGGACAATGTGGTCACCAGAGCAACAGTAGGACACCTTAGAATCTACCCTTATGCCATGTTCATGGACATAAGGACTTACTAAAACGTCCTATACTCGACGACCACGTTTCGAGGGGCAAGGCAACAGTGAGGCGTACCCTAAGAGTGGTGTGTGAATTTGTGTATTGTTTTCAGTTATGTTTTATCTTGTCATGCATTTAGTGATCTACGCGTTGTTTTTATTTTTGGCCATTCATTCTTTCATGCGATTAGCAGTTTAAAGGTGCAGAAATTAAAATGCGGAAAATAAAGGTCCTACGCTATTACAAGGCGCGGGTCTATACATCGCCAAATTAACAAAGACCCGTTTTTTAATAAAATGCAGAAAGTAAATAAATTTCCTAATTACTATTACAAGGCTTGGGCAATTACATAATATTTAAGACGGAAAATAAGGACAAACACGCGAAAAGAAATTAGAATCGAATGTTCGAGGGCGTTGGACCCTTTAAAGAAATTAAATTGAAATTAAAAGTTAATTAATGATTAAATAAATAAAATAAATTGTTTTTTATGTTTTTTTATATTTAATGAAAGTAAAGAAAATTAATTAAAATTAGAAGTTAAATAAAACCCTAGTTCTAAGTTATTTTTAATTGTTAAAGAAAATATCCAAGTTTTAACCTAATTTACATTAATTAATTAATTACATGGGTATTTACAAAATAATTAATAATTAATAATAATAATAATAAGAAGAAATTTTTTTTATTAAGAAAAAGAATAAAAATGCTAAAAAAACCTAATTTCTACATATTTTAGTTATTTAAGAAAAAAATTAAAATTTTAACCTAAATTAACCTAATTTGATTATTAAATTTATTTACAAAAAATATTAATGCATTAAATATTAAATAAACATTTTTTATTTTCTTGATTTCTGATTTTTTTGTGTCATGAAAATTAATTTTGTATAATTTAAAGGAAACAATTAATTAAAAAAACAAATAAAAGAATAGAAAGAAAAATAAATAAAAGTAAAAAATTGGACAAACCATGGGGGTATCTGACCCCTTTGGAGGTTAATTGCAAGGAATTTGGCCCATTAATCCCAAGCCCTTTTGACTTTCAGCGTTTGCGTGCAGATCCATTGACTGGAATGCATGGTGGAATTCATATGATAGCCATCAGATTGAGTCTCCTGGACACTTGGCAGGCGCAGGCTTTGGGGTGCATGGTGGTCTTTTGATGGCACGCTGCATAGAAGCATATTAAATAAAAAAATATGGAAGAAGTGGGGGACCTGGGAATCGAACCCAGGTCCCAATACCTGCATGCCAACACAACTGCCAACCCAACCAACGCGTTACTTTGTATAGTTAGTGGACAATGATTATTATATATGAAAAACAAGCGTTATGTTGGATTAAAATAAAACGCGTCAATTATTCAAATTGACCAACCGTGTGCCAACAACTCAGCGTCTTCTTCATTGTTTCTTCGTTTTGCCTGAAAATAAGAATAGATAGCGGGGGTTTTAAACCCCCACTAAATGACACCTGCAAATAATAGCGAATAGGGCATGCGTGACCATAAATTGAGCGCGAGGTATGGATTCAATTCGTCAGAATGTCACGATTTTAATGGTACTAGTTTCATTGTCCAATTTTTCCAGATGTGTAAACCCCTCTTTTGGAGCTTCAGAAACCCTAGAAAGCTTTCATGGTGAATTTTTACACAAGCATTATTAATTCAATCAAAGCATGCCATTAGCTTCAGAACACTCATGTTAGTACAAATCAATGATTAAAAGTCACAAATAATGCATGGAAAATGGAATACGATTATGAAAATTTTCAAAGAAAGCAAGACTCTGTTATACCGATTCCTTGAGTATGGAAGGCTGGCTTTGATTGGAATCGTTTCCTGGATGTGTCAGGAGTGTATTGGAATGGTTTTTTCGCTTTGAAACGAGCTCTAGCTATGAAAACAGTTTCAAGGTTTTTTTGTGAAAAATGCAAGTTTGTTCTTATGGTTTCTGCGCAGCTTTCTTGTCCCTTGGCCTAGGTTTCAGTTGTGCATATATGTGTGAATAGAATTAGGTTAAAAGTCAGCCCAAAATCCATTGTTTTAATGCTTTTGAATATGTGATTTTGTCAAATCTTTTCCCATCTTTTTGCCATGGAAACTTGCTTATTTTGGAAGATTTGGTCTCTTGAGAAGGCACACGAAATCTTGAGCTCATAATAGAAGAATATGCTGCACAAAAAGATTCAAAACCTTTGTTTAGTATTTTTCTCATATTTAATTTTAATTAAATGAATTAATAGGATTAAAAACTCAATTAATTAATTAAAAATAATAAAATAACTCCCTTTTATCTTAATGGGTCGTGCATAGCTTTTGTGTGATGATTCATGGAAGAAATTGAGGCCCATTAGCAATTTTGAGGCATTTGAAGCAAAGTTGACTTTTCAAAATTCCCAAACATTTCCCAACTTCCACAAGGCATATCTTGCTCAATATTTAAGCTTTGATCATGTTCTTGGACATTTTGGAAAGGTCTTGAAGTCCTATAACCAATGTCTTTGGTCCCATGTCATTTTGATTTACCAATATCAAGTTATGGTCTTTGACTTAAAGTGCCTTTTTGTTGACTTTTGAAAATGACCTATAATGTTGAGATTGATAACTTTTTGTGAGAGCATTTCTTGGACTTGAAGTGTGAAGATTAGTTGTAGGAAATGTCATTCTCTTCAAAATGAGCTTTGGATGGAATTTTTCTGATAAACCATGTGGAAGTTATGCCTTGGTCAATTTGCAGTTGACTTTTTCAATTGTCCAAAGATAGAAACTTTTGCATCTTGAGACTTTTTGAGCCATGCCTTGAGAATCATGATCAAGAATTGATCAAATGATGTTTGTGGCTTCAAAATAAGATGTTGACCAAAAATTTTGACTTTTGACTGTCAAATGACCATTTTGCCCCTGCAGTTGACTGTAGGGCAATTTAGGGTTTTTGACTGTGCAACCTTGTGCTGTGAGTCTTGAAACTTGGCATATGGATGCTTAGCAATGTTTATAGGCATGTGGGACTTGATTGGACCCTTGGAAACTTCAAATTCTTTGCCAGAACCAAAACCCTAATTTTTGACTGTTATGAGGCAATTGGACTGTGCAACTCTTGAGAGATTTTGAACCTTGATCTTGGCAAATCTTGGAGAATATGGGAGGGAAAATTTTAGGGTACAACACATTGTTATGTACATGCTATGATATATGAATGCGAAATGTATTTTCGTCCGGGAAAATAAATCCCTGACTACTGCTGAGGAAATCTTCGGAGGTTGAATACTTGATTGCCTGTTGAAGATGAAGAATATGCATATCTTCAAATTCTATTGAAGAGATGCTTTTGCTGGGGAACATCACTCAAAGATCAGCTTTTATCTGGTCAGATCCAAGCTTCACAGTTGTTGAGGATGAAGTAGTCGGTTGCTATCTGGTCGGGTCCAGGTTCCATGGCAACTTACTGAGGGGAGGGATGAATTAACTGTTATCTGGTCGGATCCAAGCTTTGCAGAAAATTCCTTGAAAACTGTTTATCTAGTCGGGTCTAGGTTTCATAACAACTTGTTGGGGAGATGGAGGTTGACTGTTATCTGGTCGGATCCAGGCTTCACAGTAACTTGTTGGGGATAAGGGTGAATTGTTATCTGGTCGGGTCCAGGCTTCACAATATACCGTTCGAAAACTGTTATCTGGTCGGGTCCAGGCTTCACAATAAACTGGTTAAAAACTGTTATCTGGTCGGATCCAGGCTTTGCATATTTCTGAGGTTTGATGAGGTCAATTGTTATCTGGTCGGGTCCAGGCTTCACAATGAACTGGTTGAAAAACTGGTATCTGGTCGGGTCCAGGCTTTGCAGATTTCTGAGGTTTGATGAGGTCAATTGTTATCTGGTCGGGTCTATGCTTCACAATGAACTGGTTGAAAAACTGGTATCTGGTCGGGTCCAGGCTTTACAGATTTCTGATGAAGTTAATTGTTATCTGGTCGGGTCCAGGCTTCACAATGAACTGCTTGGAGATTTAGTTGTTATCTGGTCGGTTTCCAGATTTCATAACGAATCTCTGAGGATGATTGCTATCTGGTCGGATCCAATCTTCGCAATGACTTTCTTGAAAAGATGGAAATGAGGAATGATATCTGGTCGGATCCAGGTTTCTCAGTCCTTTGTCGGGGAATAAAGAGGCAACTCTGCTGGCGACAAGTGGTCAAAACCTTGGTTGGATTAAGTTTAGGTTCTTCTATATCTTTGAAGAGTTGGGCTGGTCATGCCCAGGTTTCATAGATTTTTGAGAAATGAGATCAACTGTCATCTGGTCGGATCCAGACTTCAGTAACTCAAGAAGTCAAACTGTTATCTGGTCGGGTCCAGGCTTCAGTAATCAAAGAAATCAAACTGTTATCTGGTCGGGTCCAGGCTTCAAAAATTGAAGAAGTCAAACTGTTATCTGGCCGGGTCCAGGCTTCAGTATAACTTGATAATTGTGCTAATATCTGGTCAGATCCAGACTTCATAGCATTTCTTGGTAATAATAAAGGCTTTGTTGAAGACTTTACTAGGGATTAGGGGTTGTGGCCCTGTGATTTGCAGTTATTTGAAGGGAAAATTCTAATTGGAGAGTATAGACTCAGTCAGGCGAGGCCGACTTATCTTGGGGAGGATATACTCAGCTGGGGATGATGGACTTATCTGGGGAGGATAGATTCTGTTTTGGAGAAAATAACCTTGGTGGGAAAAGATGTACTCGGCTGGGCGATTCGGACTCAAATGGGGAATTTGGGTTCAGTTGAGGGATTTGTACCCCACTGGGGGAATATAATCTTGTTTGGAAGATATACTCCGCTGGGGAAGATGGACTTAGTGGGGAGTGTTTATTCAGCTGGACTCAGCTTGGAGAATAAAATCTCGGTTGGAAGATACACTCTACTGGGGATAAAACTACTGGTTGGGAGATATACTCCACTGGGGATGATGGGATTATCTGGGCAATTTTGGACTCAACGGGGAGTGCTTACTTGACTGGGGAAATCAGGGGTGTCTTATACGTTGAGGAATTTGCACTTGACCCGAGGAAATAACTCTGTTGGGGAAATAAACCCTACCGAGGAGATAAATTTCTTTTAGACAAAGACCTCTAGGCTTCAAATTTGTAGAAGTTATCGAGAGATTGAGGCTCTGGCAGGGGGTTTATCCTTTGTGAAGAAATTTTTGTAGGCAATTCCGCTGGGGAAAGGTTGCATTGGGGTTGTTCCGATAGGAATAATGATGACAAGATAACTATGTGGGGAATAAAATCTGCTGAGGAAGTGGATTCCCTTTAGGAAGAGATCTCCTATGCTTTAGCTGGAAAAAAGCTGTCAAGAGATTGAGACTCTGGCCAAGGATCGTCCCGTGCAAGGATATTTTGCGGTCAACTTCGTTGGGGAAAGGTTTATTGCCAACGCCCCGGTGGGGATAATGATGGTGAGATAACTGTGGGTCTACTTCACATTCATTAAAGGGATGCTTACTGCAGTTGTGCACTGATGCTCTGTTGAGGCTGCTGCTTGGCAGGACACATGTGCCAAATAACTTTAATTATGTTCATATGCATATATTCATTCAATTTTAGTCATTGGACAAATTTGCATTCAAAATAGAGACAGACAATTTTGCACTTCAAAATGTATTTGTATTGATATTTTGCCCATGAATAGGCATTTTTTGTACATAGAGACGGAAATCCTAGTAAGAGGAAATCGCCGAAAAGAAAACAAAATTAAGAATGAAAAACAAATAGCCATGTGAAATGATCTCATTACCTTTCAGCTCTAATATTGCCCCAGTGTCTTTGAACGTCCCTTGCCGTTGATCGAAGTTGATTGGATTGATCCTGGACCATTTGAACTTGGACCTTAGTGGTAGTGTTGACCGTGTTGATTCTACGGGACATAGTTGTACGCTTTTAATCCTTAATTTTTTCCTGAACCACCCTTTCGGGTTTTCGGTCCACCAGGATGCCCCTTTTTTTGCCCATGTCGCCCTTTCGGGTTTTCAACTTGTCGGGTGTACAATCTTTTGTATATATCCCTAATTTTTGCCCAAACCTTTTGGTTTGCCGGGATGCCCTGATTTTGCTTAGGTGTGTCAACCTAACGGGTCTCTTATGCGTAGTATTTTTTAACTATGTTCGCGTTTATAGGATGTGGGAAGTCTTCACCATTCATGGTGGCCAGTATCATGGCACCACCAGAGAAAATTCTTTTGACAACAAACGGCCCTTCATAGGTGGGGGTCCATTTTCCTTTGGGGTCACCTTGTGGTAAAATGATGTGTTTTATCACCAGGTCACCAACTTGATATGCTCGAGGCTTGACCTTTTTGTTGAAAGCTGTGATCATCCGTTTTTGATACGTCTGACCATGGTAGATAGAAGCTAATCCTTTCTCATCGATCAAGTTCAGCTGATCCAATCTCGTTTAAATCCATTCGTCTTTACTCAGGCCTTCCTCAATCATAATCCTTAGCGAGGGAATTTTAACTTCCACTGGCAAAACGGCTTCCATGCCATAGACTAGAGAGAAGGGAGTTGCCCCAGTTGATGTTCTAGCTGAAGTACGGTAACCATGTAGAGAAAATGGTAGCATCTCATGCCAATCTTTATAGGTTACTACCATTTTCTGCACAATCTTCTTGATATTTTTGTTGGCTGCTTCGACTGCACCATTCATTTTCGGTCTATACGGAGAAGAATTGTGATGCTTGATCTTAAATTGAGTGCACAATTCCCTGATCATGGCATTGTTGAGATTAGTCCCATTATCGGTGATAATCCTTTCGGGGATACCATAACGACAAATGAGATTGTGTCTGAGGAATCTGGCTACCACGTTCTTGGTGACTGAGGCAAATGAGGCGGCTTCGACCCATTTGGTGAAATAGTCGATAGAAACAAGAATGAAGTGGTGTCCGTTGGAAGCTGTGGGCTTAATCTCTCCGATCATGTCAATACCCCACATTGCAAAGGGCCACAAAGAGGTCATGGCATTCAGAGGGATTGGAGGTACATGGACCTCGTCAGCATAGATTTGGCATTTGTGGCAAGTTCTTGAATGTTGATGGTAATCTGTCTCCATCGTTGACCAATAGTAGCCAGCTCTTAAGATTTTCTTAGCCATTGTATGCCCACTTGAGTGAGTACCAAAAAGGCCATCGTGCATGTCTTTCATGATTTCCTCTGCCTCCCTCTTATCCACACATCGGAGTAGAGTTGAATCGTCGTTGCGCTTGTATAATATCCCATTACTTAGGAAGAATTTGGCTGCAAATCTTCGTAAGAACTTTCTGTCATTGATAGATGCTCCCTCTGGATACTCTTGCACTTCAAGGTATCTCATTACCTCATGGTTCCACGGCTTTTCCGTATCGGTGTCAAGCTCATAGCAATGTGCAAGTTCATCAAATCTTTCAATTGTAATCATAGGGGCTTCTTTGTCCCATCTGACTTTGAACATTGAGGACATGGTTGCCAGAGCGTCAGCCAACTGGTTTTCTTCCCTAGGGAAATGTTCAAAAGTGATCTCTTCGAAGTGAGGAATTAGGGATAGCACAAGTTCCTTATAAGGGATAATATTAGGTTGTTTAGTGTCCCAATCTCCTTTTACTTGGCTGATCACCAAAGCGGAATCTCCAAACACATCCAAATGCTTGATCCTTAAGTCAATAGCAGCTCTTAGGCCTAAGATGCATGCTTCATACTCGGCCATATTATTTGTACAATCGAAGCATAGTCTAGCGGTAAAAGGAGTGTGGCGTCCTTCCGGAGAGGTGATCACAACACCAATTCCATTACCTAAGGAGTTGGAAGCCCCATCAAACACCATAGTCCATCGGGATCCTTGTTCCGATCCGTCATATGGTCTAGGTTTTGCACAGTCAGTTACCAGCATAATATTCTCGTCAGGGAAGTCGAAGTTCATTGACTGATAATCATTCACAACTTGATGGGCCAAATGATCTGCTAGTACACTTCCTTTGATGGCTTTTTGATTTGTGTATTGAATGTCGTACTCAGTCAAGATCATTTTCCATCTGGCTATTCGTCCGGAAAGGGCAGGTTTTTCGAAGATGTACTTAATAGGATCCATCTTAGAAATCAACAAAGTGGTATGAGTCAACATGTACTGCCTTAGCCGGCGAGAAGCCCACACTAAAGCACAACAAGTTTTCTCGAGCAGTGAATATCTGGTTTCACAGTCGGTAAACTTTTTGCTTAGGTAGTAAATTGCATGCTCTTTTCGGCCAGACTCGTCATGTTGGCTCAAAACACACCCCATAGAATTCTCGAGTACCGTCAAGTACATGATCAATGGTCTTCCTTCAACCAGAGGCATGAGAATAGGAGGTTCTTGCAGGTATTCCTTGATTTTGTCAAAGGCAATCTGGCATTCATCGTTCAATTTGACTACCTGATCTTTCTTCAAGAGTTTGAAGAGTGGCTCACAGGTAGCAGTTAAGTGTGATATGAAACGGGCAATGTAATTGAGACGACCCAAGAATCCTCTGATTCCTTTTTCAGAACGAGGGGCTAGCATTTCTTGGATGGCCTTTATCTTGGCGGGATCAACTTCAATGCCTTTATTGCTGACAACAAATCCTAGAAGCTTTCCAGAGCGTACTCCGAATGTGCACTTGTTAGGGTTTGGCCTCAGTTTATATTTCTTCAGTCTCTCAAATAGTTTGTGCAGGTGACCGAGATGTTCTTCTTCGGTTTGTGATCTGGCGATCATATCATCCACATATACCTCTATTTCATGAAGAATCATGTCATGAAATAAAGCCACCATAGCCCTTTGATACATTCCCCTGCATTTTTTAATCCGAACGGAATGACCTTGTAGCAGAAAGTGCCCCATTGTGTAACGAAAGTAGTTTTTTCCATATCTTCGGGAGCCATCTTTATTTGATTATAGCCCGAGAAGCCGTCCATGAATGAGAAGACTTTATGCTGAGCGGTATTGTCGACTAAGACGTTAATGTGTGGTAGAGGGAAATCATCCTTGAGGCTTGCCTTATTCAGATTCCTATAGTCTACGCACATGCGAACTTTCCCGTCTTTCTTTGGCACTGGCACTATATTAGCCACCCATTGAGGATAAGATGTTACAGCTAGGAATCCTGCATCAAACTGTTTCATTACTTCGGCTTTGATCTTTTCAGACATGTCAGGCCTCATGCGATGAACTTTTTGTTTAACAGGAGGGCAATATTTTTTAGTTGGAAGACAATGAACCATAATGTTGGTATCCAACCCAAGCATATCTTCATATGACCAAGCAAATACTTCCACATAATCACGCAACATCTGAACCAAACGGCTTTTGACACTGCTTTCCAAATTAGCACCGATCCTGATTTCCTTCTTATCTGACTCAGTACCCAGGTTGATAACCTCAATTGGCTCTTCATGTGGTTGAATAGCCTTTTCCTCTTGTAACAAAAGTCTGGATAGTTCTCCTGGTATGTCACAATCTTCCTCGCTTTCGTCTTCGGCTTGGTTGATGGGACATTCAAAGTCATAGTTGGCAATAATAGAGTTGTTGGCAATAGGATCTAGAGTGGATGTAGACCTGCAAGAGTGTGTGTGTGTGCATGTAAGATACATGGCTATCTTTTGGAAATGTATTTGAAAGAAAAGAAAGACAATGAACGCAAATATTTTAATGTAAAAGAGTCCAATGTATTGAATGATCATATGATTAGATGAACAAAATATAAAACCATTGACAAAAGAAACAAAGTTCCCCATGCTAGGCACATGGCTTAGAAGTCAATATCAAAATATTACAGACAAAGAGTTCTTGAATTGATTAAAAGCAAAAGCAAGTAGATTACTCCTCAATGAAGGAGATGGGCACAAAGTCCTTCGCATGCCAATTGTTGGGCTTGAAGTAGTGAAAAACACAAGAAGGGGGGGGGGGGGGGGGGTTGAATTGTAAAACTGAAAATCAATGCAATGAACAAGATATTTTTATCCTGGTTCGTTTGATCTCAAACTACTCCAGTCCACCCGTCAAGGTGATTTCGCCTCTCTCCAACGAGGTCTTAATCCACTATATTCAACTGAATATTACAGACTGCTTTAACAACTGCTAAAGCCTTCTTGATGCAAACCACAACCCGGTTTGTCAAGGAAACACTTTCTTACAAATAAGATAAATCTAAGTGTGTGAATGTTTTCTACAAAACTGTATCACAACTGTGATGTATACACAACTTAAAGCTTAGAAACTAGATTGCTAAACAATGATTGAATATGAGAATGTGTAGTGTTTAGCAAACTGAGAGAAGGAAGATTTTGATCAGCTTTTTATGCGTGTAAAGATTTAGAGAGCATTAGCCAATTCAATCTTCAAAGTCTTGTTTATATAGCACTGAGATGTTGAACGTTGGAGCAATATTCTTGATTCAATGCTATTAACAAACTTTCCTTATCGAGCAGATCTTGTCTGGAATGAGGCCGTTGGTATTAATTTGCTTTCAATGCACAGTACCGTTGCTTACTTAATGCAAGTTCTGGCTTGGCTCATTCTGACTCTTCTTAGCTGCTGATGAACTGTTGTGTTTCTTTATCAGAGTGTTGAGCGCAATTCTGTTCATCAGACTTCAGCATATACGTGAATTGATCTTCTGATTCTGACATTCTGATATGGCAACTTCTAATGCTGATGTCAGGAACCAAAATTCTGATGCTGATTAGGTGTGATCTTGCTTATATCAATCAGAGTATCTGCAAATCAGAACGTAATAATTTAGGCAGCAGATAGTTCATACATGAATCACATAAATAATATATCTTTTCACTTTGTTATCATCAAAACTTAAATATAGGGTAGTAGATTCAAACTTTGTTCTAACAATCTCCCCCTTTTTGATGATGACAAAAACTAGATATTTTTAAATGAAAATAACGTGAAAAGGTATCAGAGAGATGCATCAGAGTAAGAGGTTATCAAAGATAAGGGGTAAAAAGATATCAGAGTTGAGAGATACTCCCCCTGAGTTTATTACTTCCCTTTTTGATTACACGTGTTCTTCAGGATCATATTTTTTTTGCCTTTCTTTGAACATCAGAGTATCAAAGTCTTTGACTATCAGAAGCTTTGGATCAGCATCTCAGAGCAGAGCTTAAGATCAGCGTATCAGAGCTTTTCTTGTCAGAGCTTTGCTTTGGATCAGAGTATCAGAGCGGATCAGAGCTTCATAGCTTTTAGTCTTCAGAGTGTCCAGGAGCTTCCTTGTACCTGTAGACTTTAAGCAAAACAAAAAAACTTTTTCAAGTACAATAGAGTTAGAATGTTTGAGAATTTCTGTCTTAGTAAACCGTTATTGTTTAAAATATCATTCTTGTTCTCCCCCTTTTTGTCAGCAATCAAAAAGTGTAGGTGAGTGCTAAAACAATTAAGATCAGAAAAACTTGTCATATTAAAAGGTTCAGAATCAAACAAAACATATTCAAATAGTACATCAGAGAATTAAAGAAAACATGAAAAAGACATGAATGAAGAAACTGAGGTTGGGGAGGAAAGCGTATGAACAGGTTCTCCAGCATGGCTTTGATCTGATCAGCAGTCTCATTCTGCTTGTGCACCATGCTGACAACAGTGTCAATCTTGCTATCCTGCACATCCATTCTTTCTTTCATCTTCTGGTCGTTTTCATCCATCCTCTGCTGTAGACGCATGTCATTCAGCTTCAGCTCTTCCAGAGTCTGCCTGTCCAAGGCAGCTTGAGAAACATCAGAAGCAGGAAGCTTCTGAGAGCTTTCTGCAACATCTTCTGCTTGACTTGCTTCAGCTTGAATGGTATTGTCTTCTTCTGGTTGCACCTTTGAAGCTTGCTGTTTCTCAGACCAAGGTTCACTGTCCAGAGGGAGCACGTCTTCTTTCAGAAGCTGACTTCCAACTTCATTCAGAAGCTTGCTGAAATTCTGTTGTGCCTGCTCATAGTTGATATCCTGCAACTTGAGGGCTTCATCACGTACCCAAAGTCTGAATTGTGACCAGAGCTGATCAGAAGCAGCTGGGTCAATCATTCCAGGACAGACTTGCTTCAAAGAAGCAATCCATTGCTGCACACCTGTTTCAAAATTCATAATACCAGAGCCAACATCTGGTTGTTTTGGTTTTGGGATGTCTATTTTATGTTTCATATCAGCAAGACGGTCAAGACTGGTTAAGTCTATGAAGGTCCTGCTGGGGTTTTCGGTGGTTTGCTTGGCAGCTGTTTGTTTTGGAGAAGGAGTGGGAGAATCAGAGATTATGATTGGACTGCTTGGTGTTTTGGGAGTATTTGGTGGTGTAGATTCTGGTGAGGATGGCAACTGTGCCAAGGTGATTGTTGTTCCACCTGGCAGCTGGATTGCCAGAGGTGATGGTTATGGTGAATGAGGTTCAGATGGTTGAGGAGAAGGAGTTTCTGGTTGAGGAGAGGGAGACGGAATTGCTGGTTGAGGAGAAGTTGTTGGAATTTCTGGTTGTTCAGGGATAAGGGGTTCTTCTGGAATTGATGAGAGAGGTTGTTGTTGTTCAGGTTCTTCAGCAGATTGCTGTTGTTCTGGTTGTGGAGGAGGGACAATCTGTGGTTTAGAGTTTGGATTGGCGGAGTGATCAGAAGTGTGTTGATCAATGTCAGACAACACTTTGTCAATTGCTGATGTTGTTGAGATTGTTTTGGGATGTTTGGTTCTGGGTCTTCTGAGTTTTAATGCCTCAGAAGGGTCATCTTCTGGTTCAGTTTCATCTATTGTAGGGATGGGGATTGAGATTCTATGAGAGGTTTGGAGAGGAATAGATGCTGGAATAATAGAAGAATTTAAAACAGAAGCAGCAGATAAATTACCTCTTTTCTTGGGTGTCTGCTGGGATGATCCTTCTGAAGGTGCCTTCCTCTTCTTTGTCTTCTTCAGAGTCACTTCTTGTTGAGGTTGATGCAGAGCTTTGATAATCAGATTTGGATCTGTACCATCTGCCTTGCACGCATCTAAGTATCTGAGAACCACCTCTGGTTTGGATTCTATCTCAGAAAATAAAGGAAAGTCACTCAGTGGAACTCTTCTGCTGGTGATATCAGCAATAGGAGTAGCTCTGGGTTCCTTTTTGATATTCTCTATCAACTTCATTTTCTTCAAGTTCTTTGCGTTCAGAGGCTTCCCAACTGTTGGTTCAATGGTGCTTAACTCTTGAGCTTCTATCAGATGCTCTATCAGCCTATTCTCTGTCAGAATATCTGATATCAACCTTCCAAAGGGTATCCAATCCCTCTTTGTTCTTTCTTCTTCCCTAGTTTCCTTCACACTTGTTCTGAGGTGGTTGAACAGAAGATGAGCCAAGTTGATTTTTACCTTCTGATCAATAAAGTAGATCAGAAACTGCTGATCCACATTTATGTAATCAGGTGAACTAGTTGGCTTCCTATGGTTGAAGCACCCCAGAATTATCTTAGCCCAAACTCTGTGATGATCCTTCAGATCTTTGATCTTGCTGCTGGGCACCCCATGGGTGAAAATCCTTGCAGCTATCATGCCCACATCAGCACATCTCTCAGCCATATCAACACAGCGGACACCACCGCCACTGTAACCGATTAACCTTGCTATGTGATCCTCAGTGATCACAATCTTCTTCCCCATAACGAAGGAGGTGACTAGATGCGTTGAAGCCTTCGCATGAATCCAGAATTCCTAGACTAACATAGGGAATGTTGGTCCAACCAATCTGTGAAAATACCTTTCCCATTTCTGTGCCCTAACTTCTTCTGTTAGGTCAAAACCGTTCTCCTTCAAGCTTCCAAAATCAATGATCAATTCAGATAACACTTCAAGATTCTTCACAGGAGTGAGGAGTGTTCTGAATGGCACTTGATACTGTTCAGATGATGCTTTCTTCTGAGGACCTGCAGAAGCACTGCTGGAGGTTGCCATGTTCACACTTAAAAGATTTTGAGAAGAAACTGAGAAAAAGAGGTTTTGCAAGAGATGAACACAGAAATATGCAGAGAATGCTTGAGTATTAGTGAGAAACTGTAAAGAATTGGAATGAGAGGTTAATATGTTTAAATAGAGTTTCAGAATATTTTGAAAAAATAAACGTTTTTAAGAAAGAGAAAAATCATGATTGTGTTTTAAAAGCATGATTACTTTTATTAAATGCTTGCTGATTTTGGGGGATTTGAGAAAGATACTTAGAAACGGTTACCAGACATGTGTCTCAATGCACCCAATCAGCGCTTTTCCTTCTCAGAAGCGTGCACACGTTCTGCTTCAGAGATTTGCTGATGATTGGATGACACTTGTTTGATGTAGTGATCAGCACGTCTGTCTTTGAGCTTAGACTCTCAGATCTTTAGACTTGCATCTGATACAATCTGCATGTTCTATCTTTCTGAAAGAAGATTGATCAGAAGTTCACAGTAAAACAATTACATTCTGAAGGTAAATATATGGAATTAAAACATTTTCACTCTGGGCAGACTTTCATGCTGAGATGTTTCAGAATGAAATTAAACCTATCTTCTGAAAGGGGTTTAGTAAAGATATCAGCTCATTGATGGTCTGTATCTATAAATTTTAAGTTCAAAATTCCTTTCTGAATATAGTCCCTAATGAAGAGATGTTTTATTTCTATATGCTTAGCTCTAGAATGTAAAATGGGATTCTTACTTAAGCAAATAGCAGAAGTATTATCACAGAGTATAGGAATGTTACTCTCAAAAATCTGGAAGTCTTCAAGCTGACTTTTCATCCAGAGCATTTGTGTGCTACATCCTGCTGCTGCTATGTACTCAGCTTCTGCTGTTGATAGCGCAATTGTTGATTGCCTTTTGCTGGACCAAGAGATCAGATTTTCTCCCAGAAACTGGCAGCTTCCAGAAGTACTTTTACGTTCCACTCTGTCTCCAGCAAAATCAGCATCGCAGTAGCCTACTAAGTTGTAATCACTAGATTTTCTATAAAACAAACCCAGATTAGTAGTACCTTTCAGATACTTGAAAATTCGCTTAACAGCTGTTAAGTGAGATTCTCTAGGATCTGATTGGAATCTAGCACAGATGCAAACACTGAATAATATGTCAGGTCTTGAAGCAGTCAGATAGAGGAGAGAACCAATCATACCTCTGTAGACTTTCTGTTCTACATTTTTGCTTACCTCTTCTCTTTCCAGAATGCACGTGGGATGCATTGGAATCTTTGATGGCTTACATTCTGAGAGGTCAAATTTCTTCAGAAGATCTCTGATGTATTTGCTCTGATGAATGTAAGTTCCCTCTGGAGTTTGATTGATCTGAATTCCTAGAAAGAATTTTAGTTCCCCCATGAGGCTCATCTCAAATTATGCCTGCATACACTTAGCAAATTTTCTTCCAAGAGAAGGATTAGTAGAACCAAAAATAATATCATCAACATAAATTTGACAAACTAAGATGTCATTCTTAACTGATTTACAGAATAGAGTAGTGTCCACTTTCCCTCTGGTGAATTCATTTTCTAATAGAAAGTTAATCAGCCTTTCATACCAAGCTCTGGGAGCTTGTTTCAGACCATATAGTGACTTCTTTAGTTTGAAAACATGTTCTGGATGTTTTGTATTTTCAAAACCAGGGGGTTGGTGTACATAGACTTCTTCTTCTATATAACCATTTAAGAATGCAATTTTGACATCCATCTGATACAGAGTGATGCATCTATTAACAACAAATGAAATTAAAAGTCTGATAGATTCTAACCTGGCGACTGGGGCAAAGGTTTCTGTATAGTCTATCCCATCTTGCTGACTATAACCTTGTGCAACCAGTCGTGCCTTGTTTCTGATGACTTCACCTTCTTCATTTAGCTTGTTTCTAAACACCCATCTTGTTCCAATGACGTTGAATCCTTTTGGTCTGGGAACGAGATCCCATACGTCGTTTCTGGTGAATTGATTCAGCTCTTCTTACATTGCCAGAATCCAGCCATTATCCAGAAGTGCTTCATCAATAGAAGAAGGTTCAATCAGAGACACAAGTCCCATAAGAGTTTCTTCAGAGTTTCTGAAGCTTGCTCTTGTTCTGATTGAATCTTCCTTTCTTCCTAAGATAGTCTCTTCTGGGTGATCCAAGCTGCTTCTGGGTAATCTCTTCTGAGGTTGATCAGCAGCTGTTGTAGGATTTCTAGCAGTGCTTCTTTCAGACGTTGAAGGAGTGTCTGTATTGAGAGCTTCTGATGACTTGTCTTCAGAACCTGTAAATTCAATTTCCATACCTGCAAAACTTCATTTTGCTTTGACTTTTCAGAGTCAAGATTGTTCAAATAATTCTTTGTATTTAATATAAAGCAAGTACATCCAAATGGATGAAAATATGAAATGTTGGGCTTTCTGTTCTTCCAAAATTCATATGGAGTCTTTTCCAGAATAGGTCTTATTGAGATTCTATTCTGAATGTAGCACGCTGTGTTTATTGCCTCTGCCCATAAGGTCTTAGCAACGTTTGTCTCATTGATCATGGTTCTGGCCATTTCTTGCAATGTTATGTTCTTTCGTTCTACAACTCCATTTTGTTGGGGAGTTCTAGGACAAGAGAAATCATGCAGAATGCCTCTGTCATTAAAGAATGACTCAAAATCTTTGTTTTCAAATTATCCACCATGATCACTTCTGACTTTAACGATTCTAAGATCCTTTTCATTCTGAACTTGGTTACAGAAGGTAACAAACACAGAGTGTGACTCGTCCTTGTGTCTTAAGAACTTTACCCATGTCCATCTGCTATAGTCATCTACGATTACTAACCCATACTTCTTACCACTGACTGAAGCAGTTTTAACTGGTCCAAATAAGTCAATGTGCAGAAGTTCTAATGGCTTAGAGGTAGAAACAACATTTTTGGATTTAAAAGAAGGTTTTGCAAACTTGCCTTTCTGACATGCTTCACACAGAGCATCTGAATTGAACTTCAAATTAGGAAGTCCTCTGACCAGATTGAGTTTGTTAATCTGAGATATTCTTCTCATACTAACATGCCCCAATCTTCTGTGCCAGATCCACTGCTCGTTGTTAACAGACAGAAGACATTTTACATTCTGACTCTTTAGTTCAGAAAGTTTGATTTTGTAGATGTTGTTTTTCCTCTTACCATTAAACAGGATAGTCCCATCTTTCTGACTAACAGCTTTACATGATTTTTGATTAAAGATTATATCATAACCGTTATCACTTAATTGACTTATGGATAACAGATTATGCATCAATCCATCTACTAGCAGAACATTATTAATAGAGGGAAGATTTCCATTACCTACAGTTCCAGAGCCAATTATCTTTCCCCTCTGATTGCCTCCAAAACCAACGTGGCCTCCAGGCTTAAGTTCCAGGCTTTGGAACATATGCCTTCTTCCCGTCATGTGTCGCGAGCAGCCAGAGTCCAGGTACCATGACTGGTGTTTCTGACTTGCTGCTAAAGATATCTGCAACATGTATTATTTTATCCTTAGGTACCCAGATTTTGTTGGGTTCTGATTTGTTAGTTTTACCAAAACTCTGGTTGAATTTTGGTTTCACAGAGTGCTTACTGCTAGTGTATTTAATATCATGTGTGTGACCATACACAAAATGTGAATTCAGAGGTGTGTGTTTAATGGTTAAGTCCATGACATTCTTTGGTGTAGGAACCTTACCTTGGTATCCTATTCCTTTCCTGCCGTTTCTGCTAACTCCATAGATCATTGAAGCCATTTTGCTTCTATCTATGCTTTTAGCGAGGAACTTCTGGAAACTGTGATCATAATCCTTGATGATCTCATCAGTGTTGATGGGAGTTTCAGAAATTGGTTCCTTCTGAGGGTTTTGTAAAGTGTTTTCTAATTTTGAAATCTTATTTCTCAGCTCAGAATTCTCCAATTTGAGACTCTCAGTCTTATTAGAGTCAGATTCAAGATTCCTTTTCAGGTCTCTGAATTTAACTCTAATTTGCTGATACCGTTCCAGAATCTCATTAAGGCTTTCAGCAAGTTCAGCCTTTGTAAAGTTAACAACAAAGTTAGGAAATACCTCTTCAGTATCTGATTCTGAGTCTGATTCAGAAGCTTCACTATCTTCTGAGATGTTAGCCATGAGAGCTATGTTTGCCCTCTCATCATCTGATTCTGAGTCAGCTTCAGACGAGTCAGAGTCATCCCATGTGGCCATGAGACTTTTCTTCTTCTCTCTTCCAAACTTCTTTTTGGGCTTTTCCCTCTGAAGCTTTGGGCAGTCACTCTTATAGTGTCCTTGCTCATTGCACTCATAGCAGATGATGTCCTTGGTGTTTGGCTTTTTGCTACTGGAGGAGCCTTCAGATCTTCTGTATCCAGAGGAAGAATCTGTTCTTCTGTATCTGGAGGAAGACTCGTTCTGATCAGATCTTCTGGGATTCCTGAACTTCCTTTGTCTTTGCTTCCATAGTTGATTTACTCTTCTGGAGAGGAGGGAGAGTTCGTCTTCTTCTGATGAGGATCCATCAGATGTTTCTTCAACTGCCTGCAAAACTTTAGACTCAAATTTTTTGTTAGATTTTAATGCTAAAGGCTTACCTTGCTTCTGAGGCTCGTCAGCTTCTAGCTCTATCTCATGACTTCTGAGGGAGCTGATAAGTTCCTCCAGAGTGATTTTGTTGAGATCTTTAGCTAGCTTCAGAGCTGTAACCATTGGTCTCCACTGCTTGGGTAAACTTCTGATGATTTTCTTGACATGGTCAGCAGTAGAGTATCCTTTGTCCAAAACCTTGAGACCAACTACCAGAATCTGGAATCTTGAGAACATTGTTTCAATGGATTCAGATTCTTCCATTTTGAACGCCTCATACTTCTGAATGAGCGCCAGAGCTTTAGTCTCTTTGACCTGAACGTTTCCCTCATGCGTCATTCTGAGTGAGTCAAAGATATTCTTTGCTGTGTCTCTGTTGGAGATCTTTTCATATTCAGTATAGGAGATGGCGCTGAGGAGGATGGTTCTGGCCTTGTGGTGATTCTTGAAGTCACGCTTTTGTTGGTCAGACATTGTTTTTCTATCAATCTTCTGACCGCTTGCATTCACAGGGTGCGTGTATCCGTCTGTCACCATATCCCACAGATCAGCATCATGTGCCATAAAGAAGCTTTCAATTCTGTCTTTCCAGTAATCAAAGTTTTCTCCATCAAAGACTGGAGGTTTGCCGCTGAATCTGTCTCTGTCCTCATTGTTGTCATTGCTGGTGTGAGAAACGTTTCTTGCCATTGTGTTTTTCTGACGCTGGATCTTGTACTGACATGTTTAAGTGTTTTAGCTCAGAACCAGGTGCTCTGATGCCAATTGAAGTAGTGAAAAACACAAGAAGGGGGGTTTGAATTGTAAAACTGAAAATCAATGCAATGAACAAGATATTTTTATCCTGGTTCGTTTGATCTCAAACTACTCCAGTCCACCCGTCAAGGTGATTTCGCCTCTCTCCAACGAGGTCTTAATCCACTATATTCAACTGAATATTACAGACTGCTTTAACAACTGCTAAAGCCTTCTTGATGCAAACCACAACCTGGTTTGTCAAGGAAACACTTTCTTACAAATAAGATAAATCTAAGTGTGTGAATGTTTTCTACAAAACTGTATCACAACTGTGATGTATACACAACTTAAAGCTTAGAAACTAGATTGCTAAACAATGATTGAATATGAGAATGTGTAGTGTTTAGCAAACTGAGAGAAGGAAGATTTTGATCAGCTTTTTATGCGTGTAAAGATTTGGAGAGCATTAGCCAATTCAATCTTCAAAGTCTTGTTCATATAGCACTGAGATGTTGAACGTTGGAGCAATATTCTTGATTCAATGCTATTAACAAACTTTCCTTATCGAGCAGATCTTGTCTGGAATGAGGCCGTTGGTATTAATTTGCTTTCAATGCACAATACCGTTGCTTACTTAATGCAAGTTCGGGCTTGGCTCATTCTGACTCTGCTTAGCTGCTGATGAACTGTTGTGTTTCTTTATCAGAGTGTTGAGCGCAGTTCTGTTCATCAGACTTCAGCATATACGTGAATTGATCTTCTGATTCTGACATTATGATATGGCAACTTCTGATGCTGATGTCAGGAACCAAAATTCTGATGCTGATTAGGTGTGATCTTGCTTATATCAATCAGAGTATCTGCAAATCAGAACGTAATAATTTAGGCAGCAGATAGTTCATACATGAATCACATAAATAATATATCTTTTCACTTTGTTATCATCAAAACTTAAATATAGGGTAGTAGATTCAAACTTTGTTCTAACAGGGCTTCCCCTCGGTTGTTGGGTAGATCCGATCTTCGAAGGCACACTCATCATCGGAATCCTCTACAGCGTTCACTTCATGACTCTCGAGGTGGAGAGACGACTTTCCCATACGAGCATCTCTAATTTATTTCTGAGCTTTGGAGGTGAAACATATCCCAAACTTATCTGCTTTGAACGGGATGTCGGGGAGCTGACCCCACATCTCATTGTTTCCTTCTTCTACTACCGCACAGGCATCCTTAAGAGAAACCATCTTGGGAATAACTTTATCGGCTTTTGGAGTGTCGGAGGAGATTTTGGTGGTGGCCACAACTTCAAATGTCTGGCAAGGAGTCTCTATGAATTCGCCCTCCATTTCTACGTACTTGAAAGAAGTGAGGTGGCTTACCATAAATTCTTCTTCACCGTAAACAGTGACAACCTTCCCTTGAACTGGGTATTTTCACTTCTGGTGGAGAGTAGAAGTGACCGCACCTGCCCCATGGATCCATGGGCGCCCAAGCAAACAAGAATACGCAGGCCGTATGTCCATTATGTAGAATGTGGAGTTGAAAATATGTGAACCAACCTTAATTGGGAGATCCACCTCTCCATGAACCATCCTTTTCGACCCATCAAATGCCCTCACAACAATATCACTTGGCTTCAAAACCAAACCTTCACAGTCTAGCCGATCTAAAGCGCCCTTAGGTAACACGTTTAAAGGTGAGCCTGTGTCCACCAAAACATGTTCCAGAGTGGTCCCCTTGCATTCAACAGAAACATGCAAGGCTTTATTGTGATTCTTTCCCATGGGGGTTAAATCTGCGTCGGAGAATCCCAAACCATTGTCATCTGTCAGACTTGCTACGCAGTTCTCAAACTGGTCGGCTGTGGTTTCTTGAGGAACGTGAGCCTTTTTCAAGAACTTAATCAAAGCTTGTGCATGGGCGTCTGAACATAACAATAGGGACAACATTAATATTTTATAAGGGGTTTGTCCCAACTGCTCTACTATTTTAAAGTCTCTTTTCTTGATGATTTTCAGAATCTCTTCCATCTCTTGAGTGGATGGTTCTTTCATAATAGTCTTTTTAGCAAGTGCCTCTTCCCTGGCAGTCTCACTTTCTTTCTCTTCCCCTTTAGTACTGGCACCAGCATTGCCGTTGGTTATGCGGATTGGAACTGCGGTAGTAGTTGGTGGTGAGATATTAGGGGAAAAGACTCTTCCTGTTCTTGTGACTTTACTAGAACCAGTGATATTAGTAACGCCTGCTTCATTATCATCAATCCAAGAATCTTGTTTTACCCCATGGTAATAAACATCGACACCATAATTCCATGGAACCGCTTTATCAGAGGTGTATGGAACGGGTCTGGCAGCACTGATTATAAGAGGAGCAATGATTGGTTCGTTTGAAATCCCGATAGGACCTTTGGATGAGATCCTAAGGGGTTTGTTTGAAATTGTTATGATGGCCAATTCTTCAGCTTTGTTGACTGAATTTTTGATGGCAGGATTCTTTTCGAATAGAATTTCGCGGCTATCCATTAGGCGTTGTATACCTTTCCTCAGTTTTTCACACCCATCAGATTGTCTCATACAACCCACACAGTCTTTTTCACAGCCGGGGAAAGTCCCAGCTTTCAACAGATTGCTCTTGATTACATTCAATGGAGTAGTTAACCCTTTGACAGAGGCAATGAAATTTGTATCTTCGACGGCATTAACACCTTTGTCGTGCTTCGGCATTGGAGCGGTAATTACATTTGGCGTTGGAGGAGGATCAAATTCAATAGTCTTGTTGTCGATTAAATCCTGGATTTTGTTCTTCAGAGCCCGAAACTGATCAGTCTCATGCCCTGGGCTATTTGAATGATAAGTACATTTTGCATTTGGAATATATCTCGATGACGAGGTGTCAGGGTTGGCAGGAGGATCCCGTAATGTCACTAAATTGATCCTGAGCAGATGCTGAAGGGCTTGAGATAATGACATGCCTAACCTTGTGAACTGTCTTCTTGGAGCTTCAACCCGTTGATGATTGGTAGATGGTGTTTGAGTAGCAGTCGGATTGGAGATTTAGACATCATTGATAGACGAATGATTATTCATTTTGGTATGGGCCTTTTCTCTATACACAACATTAACTTCTTTCTTCGCGGCAAAAGGTTTCTTGACAGGATTGGGAGTGGAAGTAGATGCCACAAAGATCTTTCCACTTTTAATGCCACTTTCTACTCTTTCACCGGTTAGGATTAATTCGGTGAAACCAGAAGAAGAGCAGCCAACCAACAGATTAAAGAAAAGACCATATAATGTGCTCATGAACATGTCAATGTGTTCCCTATCAGTCAAGGGAGGTTGGACCCTACTTGCAAGGTCTCTCCACTTCTGCGCATACTCCTTAAATACTTCATCCTTCCCCATGGCCATACCTTGCAATTGAACCCTCGTCGGTGCCAAGTCGGCGTTGTACTGATATTGATGGTAGAAGGCAGTAGCTAGTCCCTCCCAAGTATTGATGCGAGAGCCATCCCACTGGTAAAACCATTTAAGTTGTGTTCCAGCCAGACTCTCTTGGAAAAAGTGAATCCATAGTTTTTTATCAGCAGTGTGCGGTTGTATCTTGCGCACATAGGACTTTAAATGGAGCTTTGGGCAAGAAACCCCATCGTATTTTGTGAAGGTTGGTATTTTGAACTTGTGGGGAATGACTATCCCAAAGATTAAGCCCAAATCGTCAAAATTCAAACCGGGAATAGCTTGGATTTCAACTGCTTTCAATCTGTCTTCTAGCTGTTTGTATTTGATATCTGCGGGTGGATATTGTTCCTGAAATTGAGAGTTCTAAGCCTGGAGTTCTGTCACAGTTTTCTCTAGATCCATCTTGCTGAAATAAATAGCGGAGAGATAAGGAAACCTGTTATGCAGACGCCTGTCATGTCATGATGCATGAATATACAGTATGCAAATGATTTCAAGGATTTAAGGAATTTAAATTTGTATAGACAAAGAGTGAACAAAAGTTAACTTGCATTAAAGAAATCTTTATTTGAATACAAACATGCCTCTTGGGCTTACAACAACAGAAATAAGCATAAAGTAAACTCCTAAGACAGAAAAGTTATGCACACCTTCTTTGGCGCAATGTAGGTGTTTAAGCTCCTTTCTTCATGAGGTTCCCTTGTAAGCTCCAATATCTTCTTCTCATTTTCATAGAACTTAGCTTTGAAGGTGTCTCGCTCTCCTTTTAACTGAATCCAAGCATTTTGCAAATCTTCAAGAGAAGTAGGTATATCAGGATAGAGGATCGTATGTGGAATGTCTCCCTCGACTACTGGTTCCATGATAACAGGTAAGACGGCTTCATAAGGCATCTCGAGACTTTGAGCGCGGGCCCTTACCCATTTAATATAAGGTTCCAAAGGAGTGGAATTCTTACGCCCCAATGTCTTGCAATCAACTTTGTTAACCATACCCCAAGCTCGTATAAATCTTTGATGGTAACCTTGGGTATCGCTTTCGTAGTCAAATGCAATTCCTTGGATGAGTACCTCATGAGGGCCATCTCTTCTAGCATATCCAAGTTGTCGCAAAGCTAAACACGGGTTATAAGTAATGCCTCCCCTAATGCCAAGTAGAGGAACATTAGGGAATTCCCCACAACGGTTAATGATGGTAATGTCTTCTAAGGAGTGATAATACCAACGAATATCAGCATGTGAAAGTGACATCAATCTTTTAGACCATCTCATACCTTGTTCATTCTTCACCACTGATCGAGGTAGGTGCGAAATAAACCACCTAGCCAACAGAGGAGTGTAACACATCAAAGCCCCCCTTTTCTTCAAAGTGCGAGAGTAAAGAGAATGCAATATGTCTCCAAGCAACGTAGGCACAGGATTACGAGATATGAAAACCTTAATTGCATTCACATATATAAATTGGTCAGGATTTGGAAATAGTACCAATCCATAAATGAGAAGAGCCAGAACTTCCTCAAAGGCTTGTAGATCCAAAACATTCCAACACTCTTGAGCCTTCTCCAACAAAAACTTTGCTAGTAACCCCTTAACACCACTCGTTGTTACCCAATTTGCTACTATGTCAGATGGTTGCAAATGTAGAGCTCGAGCAATTTCCTCAGGTTTGGGGTCTCTTTCGATACCGTTGAAAGGTAACTGATTGAGAATAGGGATCCCTACAAGTTGAGAAAATTCCTCCAAAGTGGGCACAAGTTGGTAATCAGGAAAAGTGAAGCAATTATGCAAAGGGTCGAAGAATTGGACAAGCACCTTTATCATCTCTTCTTCAATACTTGAGGTAACCAGACTAAGGAGTCGTCCATGTCTTTTGGTGAACGGGGAATCTTCAGGGACCCTTGATACTAAATCCTTGAGTTGTGGAGGTACCCTCACAAGACTGACTTGGATAGTGTTCCTACGAGCGGAGGCCATGTCCTACAAAACAGAACAAAGATAAATCCAAAAATCCTTGAAATGGTTAGTGATGTTTATGATGTTATGATGTTTATGTACAAGTGCATATACAAATAAAACAAGTCCTTGGTTTAGGCTTTCATGGGTGTTGTACCCCAAAATTTTCCCTCTCATATTTCTCAAAACATTTCAAGAAAAATCTCCAAGTGGCTCAAGGTTGCTCAAGAGTGGGTCAAACAAGTCATCTCCTAAGGCAGTCAACCCCAAATTAGGGTTTTGTGTTGCATCAAGATCTTTGAATCCAAATGATCTAAAGTTCTACCCAATTTCCTAATATGTTCTCAAGGTCATCCATGTCAAATTTCAAGCCTTGAAGAGGAAGTTTGCTTAGTCAATTGCTCAACGGATCCAAAAATCGACGGTGCTAGGGCAAAAGTCAACTGTGACCTACAAACAGTCAAACTTCAATATTTTTGGTCAACATCCCCATTTTTAAGTATATTTCATCATTTTATCAAGGGTTGATCATGATTCATCAAGGATTTCTCAAAATTCATCAAGATTCAAAAGTTGCTAAATTAGGGTTTTGTAGGAAAAGTCAACTCAACTTTGACCAAGCATAACTTTCTCATACTTTATGAGAAATGACCCATACAAATCTAATTTTGAATAGGATGAAATTTCCTACAATCCATATTCATACCCCAAGATCATAAAATGCACTCACAAGAAGTTATAAATTGGACATTATAGGTCATTTTTGAAAGTCAACAAAAACACCTTTTTTGCCAAAGCTTATAACTTGAGCATGAAATATCAAAATGATATGGGACCAAAAGGGTTGGTTATAGGACATATCAAGATTTCTAAAAAGTCCAAGAACACTTCAAAAAGTTCAAAATTGAAGAAGTTATGCATTGTTGAAGTTGGGCATTTTTGCAAAATTGCCAAAAGTCAACCATCCCCAAAACTTCAAATTTTGTCAAATGGGCCCATTCTTTTCCACTTGATTTGAGCTTGCATAGTTGCCCACGTGTCCTAGCTTCAGCCTTGAGATCATATTTCTTTTTTATTATTTTATTTGATTTTTTTATTGAATTATTTCATTTTAAATCAAATTAAATCATTAAAAATCCAAAACATTGATTACATGAGATTCTTTTGTTGTTTCAGGCTTTAATCATCATCATTAACATCATCAAATTCGGATCACACCATATCATGTACAAAAAGATGGAGATTTGGCAAATTTGGAAAGGTTTAAAGGGTGAATCAAATCAAATCCCAATGCATTGATTTAGAAAGATTCAAACCATAATTGTTACCCTAACACATCATATGATACATAAGGAAGCAAAAGGAATCGAAATAAGGGTTGGAGGCTGCAAGAATAGGCAGAACAAAGTTTGGAAAAAGTCACTAAAAGCTTGAATTCGAAACCATAGCTAGAGACACTTTCAGAAGCTGAGAGCTATCCCAATCGTTTCCTGGACGTACACTGAATCTTCCTGGATCAAAAGCAAGCTTGCTCATACGCCCAAAAACGCTGTAAGTATCACGATATCCTGCTTTGTTCATGAAATCGTAAACCTTCATTCTTGCATCATTTGAACTAATTCTTGGCATATTTATAATCCTTATAACATTTCTAAGCTTTTGGAAATATTCAATTTGGTTTATAGGCGCTGTAACCCCAAAACACCATAGTTAGGGTTGCGTTTTTGTATTTAGGGTTTTCTTTTTCAAGGAAAATTGGGACTAAAGAAGGGCATGGTTGCACTAAGGAGAAGGAGACGAACCCAACCATGCCTTTGAAGGTCATTTTTATTGCCTGGAATTGATTTTTGGACCGAGTTGCGTTTTTAGCTGCGGATTCAAATCCGCAGGTAAAATTACAGTAGTGGAAGGACAGGGATGAAGAGTTGGCGTTCACTCATTGGCCCGTTCAAACATTTTTTTGCGCGTTTTTATTTTCTGACCAATAATTGCTTGTTTGTTATATTATTATTATTATTATTATGTAATACATTAACAAATGAATCAAGGCAGCGTAGTGGCAAGGGAAGCAACCAATCACGTTCAGGACCTAGGTTCGAATCCTAGGTCCCCCACTTTCTTTGTTATTTTCATTCTTCAGGTAATCAAATGCATATTAAAGCGCGCAGAACACCATACGCCTTCACATATCCAGTTGCCAGATGGCCCAAGGCCAAATCTGATGGCCAAGATCTGATAGTCCACATGGAGCCAAGTCAGCGCGTGCACACCTGACCTCAAAAGTCAACAAGGCCAGCGTGTTATTGGGCCTCAGGATTGCTGTCCAAACCACCAAAATCAGGCCCATACCCCCATTACTCTCATCTATTTTATTTTTATTAATTGCTTTATTATTTATTATTTAATTTCTAACCAATTAAAATTTAGCCTTTTTATAAAATAAAATCACCAAAAATATTTTATTCAATAAAATTTTAACTTTTCTTTTTTATTAATAATAACTAATTAAATTAATTTAGGTTCTTAATTAGAATAAATTTAACATATTTTTGTAAATAATTAAAATTAAATTAGACTTAATTAGGTTTTTATTAATCCAATTAATTTTTATTTTCTTTCTTAAAATATCAAAAACCCAAAAATAACTTTTTTCATTTTATTAATTAATTTATTTAATTCAATTTAGTAATTAATTTAGAATTTGTTTCTTTCTTAAAATAAAAACAACAAAAAAATGTATTCTTTAAAGGGTCAAAACCCTAATCTTGCGCTCAATTTAATTTCCCGCACACGTTTTATTTTCTTTTATCCATTTATGTATCTAATTCCGGATTGTAATAGCTTAATAGGACTTTTATTATTTTTGTCGCTTTATTTATTTTTAAAGGGTTTTTCTTTGGCGTTGTAAATACCCGACGCCTTGTAATTTAAATTCCACAATTTATTTTCCGCAAATTATAACTGTTAGATGTTTGATAATAGGTTGGCATGACAAGACTGAATGCTTAGTCTAAAATCAACTTAGATCACCCTTAACATGTACAAAGGATAAAATTAACTGAAGATGACACACTCGCACATGCGCACTCTTAAGGTACACCCCACTTGGTTGCCTTCATATGCGGTCATTAAGTATAGGTCACTTTAGAGGTTGCCCTCTTGCTAAAAGATCATAGTCGCCTCGAAACGGTTGCCTCGGATATTGTTGCCTCAAACAAATGATCTAAGAGATTAGGGTTATCGCTAAGGCGTCCTACCATTGCTTTGGTGACCGTAAGTCCCTAATTCGAATTGACCCTCTAACTCCAACGACGGTGCTACCTACTCATTCATAGTGGGATAGCATTGTCTAAAGGACATTAGCATAGAACGATTCCTTTTTCGAGTAGGTAGATGGTTCTTAGATACTTGCTCTTTCAAAAAACTAAATCTTTTTCACACTTACACTTTTCGAACAAAGTTTTTCAAAACACTTTATTACACTCTTGAGGACAGAAGCAAGAGTTAAATCGAAGTTTCAAACAAAAACTTTTTCAAACCCACAAGCACAAGTAAAGCAAATTTTGAAAACAAATGAGCAAGTACCTAAGAGCCCGTAGATAACTACGGATAGAAAGGGTGCTAACACCTTCCCTTTCTATAATCTACCCCCCGAACCCGAGAAATATCTCGAAAAAGGAATTTTTCTATGCTTTTTTTCCTTTCCTTGTTGGATAAAATAAAAGTCGGTGACGACTCTTGCTTACCGCTACATTTTGCAAAAACAAACGCAAAAAACAAACCAGCATTCCAAAAAATAGTCAGTTCTTTCCCACCGTATCACAGAACTGGCGACTCTGCTGGGGAAACTTATAAGTGGGGTGTACCTTAGGAATAGTTCATATTGTTTTCAATTTCTTGACTTGTATGCTTTATATTTGTGGGCTTGTATCGGAGGTACTATAGATCCTAACCCAGATATGGGGAATACCCTTTAGGTAAGTAGCAATAAACTGTGAGGGAACTGTACGGTGTAGACCGATACGGTTGAAGCAGTAGCTACGTTGGTGTGGCAATTTAGTATGTACCGATATCCCTTGTGGCGCAACGAGGAGAATGTGGGTCTGCTAAGGGGTCATTAAGCACCAACTGACCTTAGAACCTTTAAATTGACCAACTTGGCCATAGAACAGTAGCAGTATGCTACACTCATTGAGACTAAACTCTCGCGATGATTCTGGTCGCAAGAAAAGGTTGCTAAACTGGAATTATGACCGATCGAGGGTAGTCAGTGATATTGAGATCCTATAGAACCCGGTTACTATTTTTAGGACAGGTTTGAACCAACTGAACTGAAAGAGGTAGTACCTAGACTCCTTGCCAGCCTAAAATCTATGGGCTCTCTGTGTGACTTGTGTGCCTTTACCATGTTTGCTATTTGTGGATACTTGTGGTGTGTTTTCTATCATGACATCATGACATCATGACATTGCATACATCTTGCATTGGACTAACCTATTTCAAAGACATGAGGGATTCATCTTTGTTCTGTTTTGTAGATCACGACACCCATGCGTAGAAACACCATTCAGATCAACTTTGTCCAGATTCCTGCTCAACTTAAGGAGTTGGTTGCAAAGGTTTAATATAATACCTCCTTTATCAGAAGACATGGTCACCTCTTGGGTTTGGTCACTTCCAAATTGGACGAGCAGATGGAGTGTCTTAGTCCAGTTCTTTGATCCACTGTACCATTGCTTTACTTTTCCGGACTACCAGTTGGTCCCTACCTTGGAAGAGTTCTCTGATCTGCTTGGCATATCTATTCTGGAGCAAACCCCGTTCACAGGTTGGGAGAAGATCCTTAGGCTGGAAGAGATTGCTTCAGCCCTCCATCTGACAAAGGCTGAGGTAATGTCTAACTGGGAGACTAGAAGTGGAGCAAAGGGCTTCTTGACTAAGTTCTTGGTTGCTAAAGCAAATCATTTCTGGGACAGTCTAGACTTCCAGGCATTTGAGGACATTTTGGCTCTTCTCATATATGGTTTGGTGTTGTTCCCTAACTCAGATGCTTTCGTTGACGTGAATGCCGTGAAGATCTTCATATCCGGTAATCCCGTACCCACTCTCTTGGGTGACATCTTGCATTCTCTTTATGCCCGTACTGCTCAGAAGCGGGGAACCCTTATGTGCTGTGCTCCATTGTTGGCGAGGTGGTTTATTTCTCACCTCCCCAAATTAGTTTTGAAGAAAAAGGAAGGCATGGGCTGGGCCTATAGGATTATGTCTCTCTCTCATAATGACATCATTTGGACTATTAAGGGTATGGACGAGGTGGCTATTATTGATCGATGTGGGGAATACCCCAATGTTCCATTGATAGGAACCAATGGAGGGATCACTTATAATCCGTGCTTGGCCCTACGTCAGTTTGGGCGAGCTAGAAGGGAATGACCTCATGAGTTGCTAATAACTAGTATTGTCTTTGATTTCCAAGGGGATAGTGACGAGCAACACCGCAGATTCATAAGAGCTTGGGATAGAGTTCACAGGTCTGATCCGCACGAGCTGGGTCCAAAGACTTCTCTTCCGATGGAGCCATATCTCTGATGGGTTCGTATCCGTGCCCAAAAGCTAGGAATGCCCTACGAAGCTGTGTTGCCTATCATTGTTGAGGTTGCTGATGAAGAAGGGGTTCCTCCAACCATTCTCCACCCGTACATGCCTACTGACATTGGGGAATTAA
Source organism: Vicia faba (assembly GCA_948472305.1). NCBI lineage: Eukaryota > Viridiplantae > Streptophyta > Magnoliopsida > Fabales > Fabaceae > Vicia > Vicia faba. The sequence goes on along the minus strand of OX451736.1, from coordinate 66,748,126 downwards.
AGAGATCATGGATGCAGCTGAGAGAAGAGCGGGATACTTACCGAGAAAAGTATCACGAACAAGAGCGGAAGATTCAGAAGTTGACGAGGCAATTAGAGAATGAGCAGATCTTCAATGACTATGTCAGCACCAAAGGGAAACGACCATGGGAGCACTGATGTCCTTTGGTCATTTTTAGTTTTTATTTACTTTTTAGTATTTCCTTTTTTGTAACGCCTTAAAGGCATTTGTTGAACAATTAAATTCAAAGTTTATCTAATAAAAGTGTGTTTCATTTCTGGTTTACAAATTTGAATCTCTCGACGTCTTTGAAATCATATCATACGCATTTCATTCCATGCACCTCATAACAGGTACCCCTTTACAGGTCTCTTATCTTCTTCGCTGTTTATTTCAGCATCATGTCTTCCGAACCATCAATTGAACAAGCAATCAAGGCTCTACAGGCTCAAAACGCCTAGTTCCAGGAGTTGTTCATGAACCTGGCTAAGGGTCAGCAAGATCTGAAGGCCCTTATCTTGAAAGAGAAGAAGAAGAAGAAGAGGAAGACGGTCCTATTTAATATGGGTCGCAGATTCGGAAACGATTTGCGAGAAGAGGTTGATTTGACCCCCTCATCCGGAGGGAAAGATAATCAGGAAGAAAGGAGGGCTCCTAGCCCTGTGGTTTTAGACAACGAGACTGACTTCGACGAAGACCAATATCCTTCAGCTGAGGATAAATACAAATAATTGGAAGACCGGTTGAGCGCGATGGAAGTTCAGAAAGTGCCTGGTCTGAACTTTGGTGATCTGGGTCTGTCATCTGGGGTGGTAATTCCCCATAAGTTCAAAGCACCAGCCTTCACTAAATACGACGGGGTTTCTTTCCCAAAACTGCACCTCCGTTCGTATGTTAGGAAGATTCAGCCGTACACCGCTGACAAGAACCTCTGGATCCACTTCTTTCAAGACAATCTCTCAGGGACTCAACTTGAATGGTTTTACCAGCTGGAAGGAGCCAGTATCTGCAATTGGGAAGACTTGGATGCTGCTTTCTACAAGCAGTACCAATACAATGCTGACCTCTCTCCCATGCGTACCCAACTCCAGGGTATGTAAATGGGTGCAGGCGAAGGTTTAAAAGATTATGCTCAGAAGTGGAGGGACCTTGCTGGAAGAGTGCAACCTTCCTTAGCTGATAGGGAACTAGTGGATATGTTTTTGGGGACCTTGTCTGGTCCGTATATCAACCATCTGATTGGAAGTTCTTCGTCTGGGTTTACAGAGCTGATTATGACCGGGGAAAGGATTGAGGCTGGTATCAAATCCGGTAAAATACAGAAGGGTGCTTTATCAGGCACCGAGAAGAAGCCTTTTAAGAAGGAGTCCAACGCTGTTTACAGTTCAAAGAGCCATAATAGACCTGAACACCACCAAGTTGTTAATGCGGTGGTTATTTCAAGACCTGCTGTTGCTCCTCAGTGCAACAATCAGCCAAGGGCCGAAAGACCGCGAAGACAATTCACTCCGCTCAACATGACTTTATCTTAGATTCTGCCACAGTTATCAAAGACCAATCTAGTTATTCCAAGGGAGGCCCCGAAGAATCCAAATACAACATCACCGAAGTACAACCCTAATGCCTGCTGTGCTTTTCACTCTGATAGCCCGGGGCATGATACGAATGATTGTTGGGTCTTGAAGAACAAAGTACAGGACTTGATTGATGCCAAGGAGATCGAGTTCGAAGCACCAGAGAAGCCTAAACAGGAGGTGGGGGTGAATGCTATCGGGAATGACGATGATGAAGAATTTGATGTTGACAGCTGGATTTATCCAACTGCCGACGGTGGATTGAGCAACTGGACAACGAAGGATTCTATGCATGTTTCTGTTATCACCTAATAATGAGACTTTTGTTTTGAATTTGTAACAGACAATGTTTTAAACTTTATGGCCCGGTGTCTTACCCGGGGCACCGTGGCTTCATTTGTGAGGGCTTTATGTGTGTCATCTACATATATCATTAATAAAAGCATTGGACGTTTTTTGCATTTCAAATTTTGCGATCCTTGTTTTTCTTTTATTATATATTGCAAAACAGTTATTTTACACACACTCACATATACAGGTCTACATCCACTCTCGATCTCACTGGTAACGACTCTGCTACTTCCAGTTATGACTTCGAAAGTCCGATCAACTTAGTCGAAGACAAAGGTGAAGATGATTGCGAAGTGCCTGGTGAACTTGCTAGATTGTTACTTCAAGAAGAGAGGGTTATTCAGCCGCATGAAGAGCCAGTGGAATCCGTAAATCTGGGTACAAAGGTAGACAAGAAAGAGGTCAAGATCGGTGCAAATCTGGAAGCGAGTGTTAAGCAACGGTTGATTCAGATGCTGCGAGACTACGTTGAGATATTTTTCTGGTCTTACAAAGATATGCCTGGGTTAGATACCGATATTGTGGTTCACCACCTGCCTACCAAGGAAGACTGTCCTCCAGTGAAACAGAAGGTTCACCGAATGCGCCCAGAGATGTCTGAGAAAATCAAGGCTGAAGTGATGAAACAGTTTGACGCCGGTTTTCTAGCAGTTACTTCTTACCCGCAGTGGGTTGCCAACGTGGTTCCAGTGCCGAAGAAGGATGGTAAGGTTCGAATGTGTGTTGACTATAGGGATCTGAACAGGGCGAGCCCCAAGGATGATTTCCCTCTACCTCATATCGACGTTCTGGTTGACAACACCGCTCAGCATAAGATTTTCTCCTTTATGGATGGTTTCTCCGATTATAACCAGATTAAAATGGTTCCCGAAGACATGCAGAAGACAACCTTTGTTACTCAATGGGGTACATTTTGCTACAAGGTCATGCCTTTTGGATTGAAGAATGCTGGGGCAGCGTATCAGCGTGCCATGGTCGCTTTGTTCCATGACATGATCTATCATGAGATTGAGGTATACGTCAATGACATGATTGCAAGATCTCAGACCGAAGAAGAACACCTGGACCATCTTCAGAAGCTATTTGACAGGTTGAAGTTGTACAAGCTGAGGTTAAACCCGAACAAGTGCACCTTCGGGGTGAGATCTGGTAAACTGCTGGATTTCTTCGTAAGTGATAAAGGTATTCAGGTGGATCCTGCAAAGGTGAAGGCTATACAGGAGATGCCAGCTCCCCGAACAGAAAAAGAAGTCAGAGGTTTTCTGGGACGTTTGAATTATATTGCCCGATTCATCTTGCACCTGACTGCTACTTGTGAGCCAATATTCAAGCTACTGAAGAAAGATCAAGTGGTAAGATGGAACGATGAATGCCAGGACGCTTTCGAAAGGATCAAAGAATATCTCCAAGAGCCACCCATTCTGATGCCTCCAGTTGAAGGGAGACCTTTGATCTTATACTTGACAGTACTCGACAATTCAATGAGGTGTGTGCTGGGGCAGCATGACGAGTCTGGCCGAAAAGAGAATGCTATTTATTACCTTAGAAAAAAGTTTACCGACTGCGAGACCCGATACTCGTTGCTTGAGAAAAAATGCTGCACTTTGGCATGGGCTGCTCGCCGGCTGAGACAGTATATGCTGACTCACACTACTCTATTGATATCAAAGATAGATCTAATCAAGTATATTTTCGAGAAGCCTGCCTTATCCGGAAGAATCGCAAGATGGCAGATGATCTTGACTGAGTATGACATCCAATACACAACCCAAAAGGCAATCAAGGGAAGTGTGTTGGCAGACCATTTGGCACATCAGGCAGTGGATGATTACCAGTCTATGAACTTTGAATTCCCGGATGAGAATATCATGATAGTGACTGACTGTGAAAAACCTGGACCGGATGAAGGACCTGAGGAGGGATCCCGATGGTCTATGTACTTTGATGGAGCTTCGAATGCTTTGGGTAATGGCATTGGCGCCGTGATCATATCTCCTAAAGGATCTCATACTCCGTTCACCTCCCGACTATGTTTCAACTGCACTAACAATATGGCGGAGTATGAAGCATGCATCATGGGTCTTCAAGCAGCAATTGACCTAAGGATTAAGTTTCTAAGTGTCTTCGAAGATTCCGCTCTCGTGATCATTCAAATCAAAGGCGAGTGGGATACGAAACACCCAAATGTTATTCCTAACAAGGAGTTTGTATTGACTTTTCTTCCCCACTTCGAAGCGATAAACTTTGAACATTTCCCTAGAGAGGAGAATCAGTTGGCGGATGCGCTGGCTACGATGTCTTCTATGTTCAAAGTCAATTGGGACAACGAAGCTCCCCGAATTATCATTGAAAGATTGGACGAACCTGCACATTGCTGTGACATTATGACTGAGGAGGTAACAGAAAATCCCTGGTTTCATGAGGTGAAGAGGTATATTGAAGCTCAGGAATACCCCGAGGGTACATCTGTTAATGACAAGAAGTTTCTGAGGAGGTTCGTGGCGAAGTTCTTCATCAGCAATGGCATTCTTTACAAGCGCAACCATGATTCAACCTTACTGCGATGTGTGGATAAGAACGAAGCAGAAAGAATTATGGTAGAGTTACATGAAGGTACTTTCGATATGCATTCCAGTGGACACACCATGGCAAAGAAAATCCTTCGGGCAGGATATTTTTGGTCCACAATGGAAGCCGACTGTTATCAGCATTCTCGGACATGTCATAAGTGCCAAGTCTATGCTAATAAGGTGCACATACCTCCAGTTCCTCTGAACGTCTTGACAACTCCTTGGCCTTTTGCAATGTGGGGCATTGATATGATCGGCGAGATTAGACCGACGACATCTAACGGGAATTGTTTCATCTTGGTAGCTATTGATTATTTTACGAAGTGGGTTGAAGCAGCTTCCTTTGCTACTGTAACCAAGAACGTCGTGGCACGGTTCATTCGACATAATCTGATTTGTCGATATGGTGTACCAGAGAGGATCATTACGGACAATGGTACAAATCTCAATAATAAGATGATCACCGAACTCTGCAAGCAGTTCAAGATACAACATCACAACTCTTCTCCTTACCGGCCAAAGATGAATGGGGCTGTAGAAGCGGCTAATAAGAACATTAAGAAGATTATGCAGAAGATGACAGTGACATACAAAGATTGGCACGAGATGTTACCGTTTGCTCTTCATGGGTACCGCACCTCAACGCGGAAGTCAACAGGGGCAACCCCCTATTCCTTGGTATATGGCATGGAGGCAGTTTTTCCCATTGAAGTTCAGATACCCTCTCTTCGGATTATGAAGGATGCAGGTTTGAGCGAAGATGACTGGATCCAGACCCAACTTGATCAGCTGAACCTAATCGACAAAAAAAGACTCACTGCTATTTGTCATGGTCAGACGTATCAAAAGTGGATGATCAAGGCATTTAACAAGAAAGTTAGACGACAAGAGTATCAAGTTGGGGATCTGGTAATCAAGCGCATTATCTTACCTCAAAGTGATCCCAGGGGCAAATGGACCCCTACTTACGAAGGGCCATTTGTGGTTAAGAACATTTTCTCAGGAGGAGCTATGATTCTAACCACCATGGACGGTGACGACCTTCCTCACCCCGTCAATGCAGACATAGTGAAAAAATACTATGCATAATCAAAGACCCGCTAGGTTGACTGGCCTAGGCAAAAATAAGGGCTTCCCGGCGAACCAAAAGGGTTCGGGCAAAAATAAGGGATGAAAATGAAAAAAAATTGTACACCCGGCAAGTCGAAAACCTGAAAAGGCAGCTTGGGCAAAAAAGGGTATCCTGGTGGATTGAAAACCCGAAAGGGCGGTCCAGGCAAAAATTAGGGATCAAAGTGTAACACTATGTCTCATTGGATTACCTTGCAACCAGACTTCGGTATCAACTGTCAAGCTCGGACGACACTAATCAATCTGATCTACCTTCAACCAAGTAGCCAAGTGATGAGATGCTCGAGGACATAAAGGCAATAACAGAGTTGGAACCCAGTGGGATTATTCACGTAGCTGTTTTGTTTAGTTTTTCACAAATTATGTAAATTCTATTTGTTCGGCGGCGTTCTCTTACTAGGACGTCAGCCTCTTGTACAAAAACACCTATTTACAGGCCAAACTTCAAAATCAATACAATTCATTTTCAGACAAATTTCAAACTGTTTTTCCTTTTTCTGTTTTGTTTTGCAAAGAACGTCCAATGTTCATTTTTGATATATGCACTTGACATTAATGGCTGCTCATAAATATTTACATGCAAAACAAAAGACGATTACTGGTAATATCGGAAACAGGGGGAAATAAGAATTGTCCAAACTGTACAGTTGCTCTGTCTACCAGGTACAAGGTAAATCTAGCTGAGGAATATGGCCAAGATATATTCACTCCCCGCAGAGTAAGACAGTAATGATAGCTCTCCCCAGCTGAGACTCGCAACTGTGAATGAATCAATAATATTCTCCCCAAGCAGAGTTTATCTACCATCAACAATGAAAAGGTTTAATATCCCCGACAGTCTTAATATTCCCCAACGGAGTATAAGAATATTCCCCTGCAGAATATAAAATATCCCCAGTGGAGTTTGAAATTTTCCCAGCGCAGTCTGAAAAAGCTTTCCCAGTGGAGTTGAAGAATCATCCCCAGTATACTTTGGAAGATTATCCTCAATAGAGCTCGAAGGATTATCCCCATTAGAGTCTAAAAGGTTATCCCCAGTGAAGTTGCAACTGAAAGATCATCCCCAACGGAGTTTTCCTTTCACAAACAGGAGTTCAAATCCCCAGCAAGATTCAATATCACCAGTAACGGTAATTCATCCCCAGCGGAATTTATCGGTGGAATCCTCAGCAGAGCATCTCTTCCCCACAAAGTAATCTCCTCATCAGTCTATTCCCCAACGGAGTTATCCTCTCCTGCAGGTTTATTCTCACAATCATCTTTGTTCTCCGTCTCCAGCGGAAACGAAGAATCCAACTCTATTCTCCAGCAGCTATACGAGATTTATTTTCCCCAGCTAAAACATTACATTTCCATACATCATAATACATGCATATACACATCATACAACACAATCTCATTTATTTTGAGAACATCATTGCTTGATATATATCATGCATTGCATACGACTGACCTTTACCTTTCAGGAAGGATGCAGTTAAATTCTCATCTATGTCGAACTACTGACCGGTTCTTAAATCTCAACTGAATTATTCTCGGTTGAATTACAGATAAGGTTCTCAATCTCGACAATTTTCCTCCGTCGAAGTGTGGGAAAGTTCTTAAATCTCAACAGAATTATCCTCCGTTGAAGTAAACAGACAGTCCTAGATCTTGATGAAGATGTTTCCCTCAGTCGAAGAACTTTCCGATTCTTAAATCTCAACTGAATTATCCTCGGTTGAATTACAGATAAGGTTCTCAATCTCGGCAATTTTCCTCCATCGAAGTGTGGACGAGTTCTTAAATCTCAACAGAATTATCCTTCGTTGAAGTAAATAGACAGTCCTAGATCTTGATGAAGATGTTTCCCTCAGTCGAAGACCTGACCGGTTCTTAAATCTCAACTGAATTATTCTCGGTTGAACTACAGATAAGGTTCTCAATCTCGACAGTTTTCCTCCGTCGAAGTGTGGACGAGTTCTTAAATCTCAACAGAATTATCCTCCATTGAAGACCAGACAGTCCTAGATCTTGATGAAGATGTTTCCCTTAGTCGAAGACCTGACCGGTTCTTAAATCTCAACTGAATTATTCTCGGTTGAACTACATATAATGTTCTCAATCTCGACAATTTTCCTCCGTCGAAGTGTGGACGAGTTCTTAAATCTCAACAGAATTATCCTCCGTTGAAGTACAGACAGTCCTAGATCTTGATGATGATGTTTCCCTCAGTCGAAGACCTGAGCGGTTCTTAAATCTCACCTTAATTATTCTCGGTTGAATTACAAGATAAGGTTCTAAATCTCGGCAATCCTCCTTAGTCGAAGTACTGACCGGTTCTTAAATCTCAACTGAATTAGTCTCGGTTGAATTACAGATAAGGTTCTAAATCTCGACAGATTTCCCCCCAGTTGAATTATGGACAAGTTCTTAAAACTCAGCAGAGATGTTCTCTCAGCTAAGGTACATGCAAGTTCCTAAATCTCAATAAAGATCAGACTTCCCCAGTGGAATCTTCCACAACAACAGGTATGCAAGTTCTCGCTAAGGAATCTCTTATGTGATCGACACTCATGCAGATGGCATCTTTAAGCCCATCCTCCCATCAACAATATCCAAATGGCATATGTAAGCCCATTCCCGACGTTACAAGGCTGATACCACTTCATGCGAGTGCAAATTTCTGGGCACTCTAGTGTTCAATCATCTTCCACCTTCGGATCACGAAAGGCATGAAAGCCAATCTACATCCTCAGGTTTAAGAAGATTGAACAGGGGCAGCTGTTGTACCCCAAAATTTTCCCTCTCATATTCCTCAAAACATTTCAAGAAAAATCTCCAAGTGGCTCAAGGTTGCTCAAGAGTGGGTCAAACAAGTCATTTTCTAAGGCAATCAACCCCAAATCAGGGTTTTGTGTTGCATCAAGATCTTTGAATCCAAATGATCTCAAGTGCTCCCCAATGTCCTAATATGTTCTCAAAGTCATCCATGTCAAATTTCAAGCCTTGAAGAGGAAGTTTGCTCAGTCAATTGCTCAAAGGATCCAAAAATCGACTGTGCTAGGGCAAAGGTCAACTGTGACCTACAAACAGTCAAACTTCAAGATTTTTGGTTAACATCCTCATTTTGAAGTATATTTCATCATTTGATCAAGGGTTGATCATGATTCATCAAGGATTGCTCAAAATTCATCAAGATTCAAAAGTTGCTAAATTAGGGTTTTGTAGGAAAAGTCAACTCAACTTTGACCAAGCATAACTTTCTCATACTTTATGAGAAATGACCCATACAAATCTCATTTTTAAGATGATGCAATTTCATACAATCCATATTCATACCCCAAGATCAGAAAATGCACTCACAAGAAGTTATAAATTTGGACATTATAGGTCACTTTTGAAAGTCAACAAAAACACCTTTTTTGCCAAAGCTTATAACTTGATCATGGAATATCAAAATGATATGGGATAAAAAGGGTTGGTTAGAGGACATCTCAATATTTCTAAAACGTCCAAGAACACTTCCAAAAGTTCAAAATTGAAGAAGTTATGCATTGTTGAAGTTGGGCATTTTTGCAAAATTGCCAAAAGTCAACCATCCACAAAACTTCAAATTTTGTCAAATGGGCCCATTCTTTTCCACTTGATTTGAGCTTGCATAGTTGCCCACGTGTCCTAGCTTCAGCCTTGAGATCATATTTCTTTTTTATTATTTTATTTGATTTTTTATTGAATTATTTCATTTTAAATCAAATTAAATCATTCAAAATCCAAAACTTTGATTACATGAGATTCTTTTGTTGTTTCAGGCTTTAATCATCATCATTAACATCATCAAATTCGGATCACACCATATCATGTACAAAAAGATGGAGATTTGGCAAATTTGGAAAGGTTTAAAGGGTGAATCAAATCAAATCCCAATGCATTGATTTAGAAAGATTCAAGCCATAATTGTTACCCTAACACATCATATGATACATAAGGAAGCAAAAGGAATCGAAATAAGGGTTGGAGGCTGCAAGAATAGGCAGAACAAAGTTTGGAAAAAGTCACTAAAAGCTTGAATTCGAAACCATAGCTAGAGACACTTTCAGAAGCTGAGAGCTATCCCAATCATTTCCTGGACGTACACTGAATCTTCCTGGATCAAAAACAAGCTTGCTCATACGCCCAAAAGCGCTGTAAGTATCACGATATCCTGCTCTGTTCATAAAATCGTAAACCTTCATTCTTGCATCATTTGAACTAATTCTTGGCATATTTATAATCCTTATAACATTTCTAAGCTTTTGGCAATATTCAATTTGATTTATAGGCGCTGTAACCCCAAAACACCATAGCTAGGGTTGCGTTTTTGTTTTTAGGGTTTTCTTTTTCAGGGAAAATTGGGACTAAAGAAGGGCATGGTTTCACTCAGGAGAAGGAGACGAACCCAACCATGCCTTTGAAGGTCATTTTTGTTGCCTGGAATTGATTTTTGGACCGAGCTGCGTTTTTAGCTGCGGATTCAAATCCGCAGGTAAAATTACAGTAGTGGAAGGACAGGGATGATGAGTTGGCGTTCACTCATTGGCCCGTTCAAACATTTTTTCGCACGTTTTTATTTTCTGACCAATAATTGCTTGTTTGTTATATTATTATTATTATTATGTAATACATTAACAAATGAATCAAGGCAGCGTAGTGGTAAGGGAAGCAACCAATCACGTTCAGGACTTGGGTTCGAATCCCAGGTCCCCCACTTTCTTTGTTATTTTCATTCTTCAGGTAATCACATGCATATTCAAGCGCGCAGAACACCATACGCCTTCACATATCCAGTTGTCAGATGGCCCAAGGCCAAATCTGATGGCCAAGATCTGATAGTCCACATGGAGCCAAGTCAGCGCGTGCACACCTGACCTCAAAAGTCAACAAGGCCAGCGTGTTATTGGGCCTCAGGATTGCTGTCCAAACCACCAAAATCAGGCCCATACCCCCCTTACTCTCATCTATTTTATTTTTATTAATTGCTTTATTATTTATTATTTAATTTCTAAACAATTAAAATTCAGACTTTTTATAAAATAAAATCACCAAAAATATTTTATTCAGTAAAATTTTAACTTTTCTTTTTTATTAATAAACACTAATTAAATTAATTTAGGTTCTTAATTAGAATAACTTTAACATATTTTTGTAAATAATTAAAATTAAATTAGACTTAATTAGGTTTTTATTATTCCAATTAATTTTTATTTTCTTTTTTAAAATATCAAAAACCCAAAAATAACTTTTTTCATTTTATTAATTAATTAATTTAATTCAATTTAGTAATTAATTTAGAATTTGTTTCTTTATTAAAATAAAAACAACAAAAAAATGTATTCTTTAAAGGGTCAAAACCCTAATCTTGCGCTCGATTTAATTTCCCGCACACGATTTATTTTCTTTTATCCATTTATGTATCTAATTCCAGATTGTAATAGCTTAATAGGACTTTTATTATTTTTGTCGCTTTATTTATTTTTAAAGGGTTTGTCTTTGGCGATGTAAATACCCGATGCCTTGTAATTTAAATTCTGCAATTTATTTTCCGCAAATTATAACAGTTAGATGTTTGATAATAGGTTGGCATGACAAGACTGAATGCTTAATCTAAAATCAACTTAGATCACCCTTAACATGTACAAAGATAAAATTAACTGAAGATGACACACTCGCACATGCGCACTCTTAGGGTACACCCCACTTGGTTGCCTTCGTATGCGGTCATTAAGTATAGGTCACTTTAGAGGTTGCCCTCTTGTCTAAAAGATCATAGTCGCCTCGAAACGGTTGCCTCGGACATTGTTGCCTCAAACAAATGATCTAAGACATTAGAGTTACCGCTAAGGCGTCCTACCATTGCTTTGGTGACCATAAGTCCCTAATTCGAATTGAACCTCCAACTCCAACGACGGTGCTACCTACTCATTCATAGTGGGATAGAATTGTCTAAAGGACATTAGCATAGAACGATTCCTTTTTAGAGTAGGTAGATGGTTCTTAGATACTTGCTCTTTCAAAAAACAAAATCTTTTTCACACTTACACTTTTCGAACAAAGTTTTTCAAAACACTTCATTACACTCTTGAGGACAGAAGCAAGATTTAAATCGAAGTTTCAAACAAAAACTTATTCAAACCCACAAGCACAAAGAAAGCAAATTTTGAAAACAAATGAGCAAGTACCTAAGAGCCCGTAGATAACTACGGATAGAAAGGGTGCTAACACCTTCCCTTTCTATAATCTACCCCCTGAACCCGAGAAATATCTCGAAAAAGGAATTTTTCTGTGCTTTTTTTCTTTCCTTGTTGGATAAAATAAAAGTCGGTGGCAACTCTTGCTTACCGCGACATTTTGCAAAAACAAACGCAAAACGCAAACCAGTATTCCAAAAAACAATCAGTTCTTTCCCACCGTATCACAATGGGGTTTCAGGTAAGTACCCTCTTGAAGTTTTAGTTGACTCAACCTGTCCTAGTTAAAAGTAACCGGGTTCTAAGGGATCTCAATATCACTGATCTTTCCCCCAAGTTTAGTTCAATAAGCGATTGACTCGCAACCAAACAAAACTCAAGAGTCCAACCTCAATGAGTGTAACATCGAGTATCAACCAACTTCAGACTGCACCAAAGCCGGTCATCTCGCTACGTCCTAATGGCCAAGTTGGTAAAGTAAGGTTCTAAGGTCAATTGATGCTTTATGACACCACGCGGCGGCCCCGTACTCTCCTTGATTGACTCAAGGGTTTCCGGTACCAACCAAAGTGCCACATCAACGTAGCTACTACTTCAACCATGTTGGTATACCCCACACAGTTCCCTCACAGTTTATTGTGACTTACCTAAAAAGGTGTCCCCAAATCCGGGTGTAGGATTTTTTAACAGTAACCCAAACAAGGAACCAAAATATAAAGCAAACAAATCAAACAATATAAGCAAGTAAATATGATCTAACCCTAAGGTAACCCCACTTTAGATGATTTCCCCAGTAGAGTCTCCAGTTCTGTGATACAGTGGGAGAACTGACTTTGGGTTTCACGTTTGTGTTTGCAAAATGTTACGGTTTAGCAAGAGTCGCCACCGACTTTTCTTTTATCCAATAAGGAAAGGTGAAAAAGCACAGGAAATAACTTTCGAGACGTTTTCTTGAGTTCGGGGGGTAGATTATGAAAAGGGAAGGTATTAACACCCTTTCCATCCATGGTTTTTCATGGGCTCTTAGTTACTCATTAGATCACTTGCTTTTATTTGAAAGTCGTGCTTTTGTGTGGTTTTGAAAGTATTTTGAACATGTGCCATCATTTAGGCAAACTTTGCAATGATTCCCGTTCGTAAGAATGTATGCAAAGTGTTGAGCTTTTGAAAATATTTCATGTTTGGAAAGTGTTTTGAAAGTGTATGTGATTGTTTGGAAAATAGAAAGGATGTTTGTTTTGAAATTGAGCAAGTAACTAAAAGTAATCTACCTACTCAAAAGGTTTTAGATGTGTTTTTCCTCCTCGTTTAGATGTTGCTACCTTACCATTGATTTGATAAGAAGCCCCATCGTTGGATGTGAGGGGACGAGCGTTGGGTCATCGTATGACCATGATAGCAATGTTGTGAAATGACTTAGAACTTTTCTGTAGGGACTAAGATCATTTTGAAAGGAAACTTTGATAGCGTCATCGAGGGACTATGATCTTTTTCAATTTGTTTGTGCTAAGACATCGCACATGCATAACATAGCCATTTTTGTAAGGCAACAAGTGGAATTTCCTTAAGGGTGCATGTGTGCAAGTGTGTTTGATTGCATGCATTTTGTCTTTTGATTCTTGGGTTGTCTACTTGTTGATTTTTATATCTTGTCATATACCCTAATTACTCGCATATATTGAAAGCAATAACAGTGCGCAAATGTAAAGTCCTATGCTATTACAACATTTAAGGGGATGGGGATACATATTTATGAGTGGGGGTTGCAAGTTAAAATCCTAGGTTACTAATTACAACCATATTGAAATAGACAAGAATGTACAGGAAATGTAAAATGTTTGTCTGTTCAAAAAAGAAAATAACTTTTGTTTAAGAAAATATTTTTTGTCTTTTTTATATTAAAAGAAAATATATCATGCAAATGTAAAATATTTTTGGTGTTTTTGTTTTTGATTAGAAATAAAATATAATATAATGGCAAAGATAAAAGAGAAGAAAACATAACCAACGCAAAGTAGAAGAGGTCAAGAGTTATGACGTTAACTTGCTGCACAAACAGAAACATGTTAGCAAAATATGGAAGTTCAAAAGTTCTAAACCTTCGCAACTGTCAGAACTTTGCTTCTCTCCTGGCCAGTCAGAACATCTGCAACTTAGTCATTTACAGAACAGAAGTTGCATGCATAATAGTTATGACAATATTTCATGAAATATCAGAAGCAAGAATCAGAGGCAACATGTATTTGCTAGTTCTAATTCTGAGTCCTATTTTCTTTATGAAACTCTGAACTGGGATTTCTTTTACTCAGGAAAGCAAATGCATGAACTTTCAGAATATGTACATCTTCAGGATCAGAATATCTATATTGTGCTGAATATGCAAAACTCTGACAATGCTTAATCAGTTATGTAGAGAGTCAGCAAAACTTACCTTGCAGCTTGAAAGGATTTTGTAAACTGGAGGTTGTTCTTGAATTCTGGTGATGTTCTGAGTAGCTTCTTCACGTACTCAGTAGGAGGGAAGTTTGCAACTTCTGAGGCAGGCAAAAGGGTGATATTCTGACTCCTTTGTGGTGAAAGTGAATGGAGAATGTGTTACTGTTTGATTACAGAATCTGGGATGGCTTAAATCAAGAACACTTGAGGAAAAATGGAGTTTGAATATAATGAATCAATGCCAAGATTTTGGTATTTTGTGCTTATGGTTTCCTGGGTTCTTGGCAATTTTGCAGTGGTTTAAAGCTTTCTTTCTCAATTCTTTCGTCTCTTTCACAAATTTTCTGGTAAAAAGGGGAGAGAGGAGCGGCCTTTTTTCAGTGTGCAAATGATGTTCTATTTATAGGGAAATTTTTGCAGTTGGGGGCGGTCAAGTGGCACCAACATCACCTGCTTGATGCTGACTTACTCTTGAAGTAAGCTTAAACAAGTGGTGGTTCATTGCATTCAAGTTGGATGGTTAACAACGCTTCAGCTGGATTTGGCAGCGTGAATTAATGAAAAGTAAAGACAGCGTGTGGGTCTAGCATACTTTTGCACAGAAATTTGCCTTCCCAAGACAGTAGGGGTACACGTGGGAAAAATCCCTTGAATACAAACTCAGAGGAGGTTGTGAGCATTAAATGAGTTCCTATGTGATATTCTGGATCCTTGCTTGACTCTGGATTAGAAGTTCTACTTCAGCGTGGCATCTCATCTTCTGATCCTCTTATCTTCTAACTTCAGCATGTTCTAAGGGATCCTTCAGAACTTCCAGTATACTTACAACACGCTTTGTTACCTTCTTTGACTTAAACTCAGACTGGACCGTTATGAACACTGGCTCAAAAGTTCTGACTAAACTCTGTCTTGAGAACATCTAGAATTTGCTGAATATGAACAATGGCTCAAAAGTTCTGAAATTGTCATATTTCTTAAATACTGAGAAAAATTTCTAAGTCTTTAAAATTTGATTCTTCCAAAGTAAGATTTGATTTTTGAAACTCTTGATGAAGCAGACTTCATATTCCAACATGTCTTGATGAAATATGATTTTTGATTTGATTTTGATCCAGAAGTAAAAGTCAGACTTTTTTTCTTAGCGTGCAAATGACCATTTTGCCCTTGTGAATGGCTTGCTTGGAAAAATTGTTAATTCAAGGCCTGGGGACTTGATGAAAGCGAACCTGAGGATCCAGGGTGATCCCTTGAGAAATGAGAGGGCAAATTTTGGGGTGCAACACATGGTATCCTATGATTTTGACTACATGGGATCACGATGATGATCCAAACCTGTACTAGTGAAACTCAGGAATACATTAGTAGTGTTAATACATGTTAAAGCAAACATAAAATAAAGATATGAATACTATGCATATTATGAAATCGACGATGTCATGTAATGCGATTTCACACGTTTTGGATCATCCAATTTGGTCCAAACTTACTCTATAGGCTTGCTGGAAGAAAATGGAATGGAGGTTTTATAGTGAAAGGGCTTGTAAGTAGGGTTTTGAAATTCTAGGGTTCTTGAAAAAAAGTTGATATTTTGACAAGTTTGAGAGGCAAGGTTTTCCGTCTTTTTTGTATGAGAATTGATGATATTATATAGTGAAAATTAGGGCAAAAGGAACGGGCTTGTTCTTTGTAAGAAATGCCTATGTATTTATTATATTTATTTTGCATTATTAATGAATAAATAAATAATAATTAAAATAATTAAAATAAAAATAGGTCAAGGGATGTATGAATGAATTCTGAGGTGTATAAGGAGTATAGAATACGTTTGGACTCTTAAACCATGGCCCAATAGCCCAAAATAACAAGCTTTCTCACTTTGAAATTTATGCATTTGCCCAAAATTTCCCAACTTGCAATGGTCATAACTCTCTCAATTTTCGTCTTTTGAAGGTGATCTTTGACTTTTTGGAAAGCTCAAGATGTCTGCTACAATCTATATGTTTATCATTGTTGCTTTTGAAGAATTTATATTAATGTAAGTTGCCTTGACAAAAAGTATCTTTTTGTTGACTTTTGAAATGACCTGTAATGTTTTGGCCCATATCTCTCAAATGATGCACTTTTTGGACTTGAGCTTAGAGAGACAAAGTTTTAGAGAATTGAACTCCATTAAAAATGAGATTTGGTTGGGGAGAAGCTAATGAAGTATGTGAAATTTATGCTTGGTCAAAGTTCAGTTGACTTCTGCTAAGGAAACCCTAATTTGGCAACTTTTGACTTTTGATGATTTGAGAGCTTTTCTTGAGGAATCATGATCAACCCTTGATCAAATGATGACTATTACTTAAAAATGTTGATGTTGATCAAAAATCTTAAAGTTTGACTGTATCTTGACCATGGTTGACTTTTTACCCAATACAGTTGATTTTCAGTCATCTGAGCTATTGACTGAGCAAACTTGTGATGCAAGGCTTGAAACTTGACATGAGAATTCTTGAATACATATGAGGGATCATGAAAACCACTTGAGACCTTGGAAATGCAATCTTCCTTGAGAAACACAAAACCCTAGTTGTGGATCCATTTCTTAGGAGGAGAATTTGTCTGATCAATTCTTGATCCACCTTGAGCATTTGAGAACCCTAGGAGAATGTCTTGAATGAAAATGAGAGAGAAAATTTTGGGGTACTACACTCTTCTTTTTAATGGAAAGATAAAGAATAACATTTACAAAATAAAACTTTCTGAACTAAAAAGTCAGAATGTAAAATGCCTAATGTGTGTTAATGAAGAGCAATGAGTCTGGAACATAAGATTGGGGCATGTTAGTATGAGAAGAATATATCAGATTAACAAACTCAATCTGGTCAGAGGACTTCCTAACCTGAATTTCAGCTCAGATGCTTTGTGTGAAGCATGTCAAAATGGCAAGTTTGCAAAACCTTCTTTCAAATCAAAAAATGTTGTTTGTACCTCTAGACCATTAGAACTTCTACATATAGATCTGTTTGGACCAGTAAAAATTGCATCCATCAGTGGCAATAAGTATGGATTAGTGATTGTAGATGACTATAGAAAATGGACATGAATAAATTTCTTAAGACACAAGGACGAGTCACACTCCGTGTTTATTACCTTCTGTAACCAAGTTCAAAACAAAAAAGATTTTAGAATTGTTAAAGTCAGAAGTGATCATGGTGAGGAATTTGAAAACAAAAAATTTGATTTTTTTTAATGAGAATGGCATCTCTTATGATTTCTCTTCTCCTAGAACTCCTCAACAAAATGGAGTTGTAGAACAAAAGAATAGAACTTTACAAGAAATGGCCAGAACCATGATCAAGGAGACTAACATTGCTAAGAACTTATGGGTAGAAGAAATTAACATAACGTGTTATATTCAGAATAAAACTCCATAAGACCTATTTTGGATAAGATTCCATATGAACCGTGGAAGAACAAAAAGGCCAACATCTCTTATTTCCATCCATTTGGATGTACTTGTTTTATTCTAAACACTAAAGAACATCTGGACAAGTTTGATTCTAAAGCACAAAAGTGTCTCATGTTAGGATACTCTGAATACTCAAAAGGTTAAAGTCTATAACACAGAAACAAGAATTGTGGAAGAATTTATCAGTGTCAGATTTGATGATAAGCTTAACTCTCAAAAGTCAAAGCAGGGTGAATTTTTTGCAGATATAGAAGTTTAATTTATAGGTATTGAAGACAGAGCGTCAGAAGGTCTTAATAAAGAATCACATCCAAATACTGAAGAACATGTCTCAAATATTACAGCAACCTCTGAAGACCCCATCCAGAAAAGACAATCAAGAAACAGCTTAGCTCATCCAGAAAACTCGATTTTAAGAAAGAAGGATGACCTAATTAAAACAAGATCTACATTCAGAAATTCTAAAGAATCGCTCATGGGATTAATATCTCTGATTTAACAAACTTCCATCAACGAAGCTCTTCTGGACAATGACTGGATCCTTGCAATGCAGGAAGAACTAAATCAATTTACCAGAAATGATGTGTGGGATCTAGTTCCTAAACCAAAAGACTCTAACATCATTGGAACCAAATGGGTTTTCAGAAACAAGCTAAATGAACAAGGAGAAGTCTTCAGAAACAAAGCACGATTGGTGGAACAAGGTTATAGTTAGCAAGAAGGGACAAACTATAAAAAAACCTTTGCTCCAGTCGTCAAGTTAGATTCTATCAAACTTTTAATTTCTTTTGCTGTAAATAATGGTATCACTCTTTATCAGATGGATGTTAAAAGTGCTTTTTAAATGGTTACATTGATGAAGAAGTTTATGTGCACCAACCCCCTGGATTTGAAAATACAAAACTTCTAAAATATGTTTATAAACTTAAGAAATCATTATATGGTCTGAAACAAGCTCTCAGAGCTTGGTATGAAAGACTAAGTAATTTTCTGCTAGAAAATAATTTTACCAGAGGGAAGGTAAACACAACCTTATTCTGTAAACATTTTAAAAATAAATTTCTGGTTTGCCAAATTTACGTAGATGATATAATTTTTGGATCTACTAAAGCCTCTTTGGGAAGAGAATTTGCTAAGTTTATGCAGGAAGAGTTTCAAATGAGCTTGATAGGAGAACTCAAGTTCTTTATGGGTATCCAAATCAACCAAACCCCAGAAGGAACCTACATTCATCAAAGCAAGTATGACAAAGAACTTCTTAAGAAATTTGACTTGTCAGAATGTAAGCCATCCAAAACTCCTATGCATCCCACATGCATTCTAGAAAAGGAAGAGGTATGTAAGAAAGTAGAACATAAGCTCTACAGAGGTATGATTGGCTCTCTCTTATATCTAACAACTTCAAGACCTGATATTTTGTACAACGTTTGTCTGTGTGCTAGATTCCAATTGGTTCATAGAGAATCTCACTAAACAGTCGTTAAGTGAATTTTCAAGTATCTGAAAGGTACTACTAATCTTGGTCTTTGCTATAGAAAATCCTGAGAATACAAATTAGTAGGCTATTGTGACGCTGACTTTGTCGGAGACAAAATAGAAAGAAAAAGTACTTCTGGAAGCTTCCGATTTCTGGGAGACAACCTAATCTCGTGGTCCAGCAAAAGACAATCCATTATTGCACTATCAACTGCTGAAGCTGAATATATAGCAGCAGCTGGATGCAGCATACAAATTCTCTAGATGAAGAGTCAGCTTGAAGACTTTGCCATATATGAGAGTAAAATTCCCATCCTCTGTGATAACACTTCTGCCATTTGTCTTTCAAAAAATCCTATTTTAAATTCTAGGGCTAACCATATAGAAATCAAACATCATTTTATTAGGGACTGTATTCATAAAGGAATTCTCTCTTTAAAATTTATAAATACAGACCATCAATGGGATGATGTCTTCACTAAACCCCTATCTAAAGATAGATTTAATTTCATTCTGAATCATCTTAATATGAAATTATGCCCAGAATGATGATATTGTTTCTGTATATTTAAACCCTCAAAACTTTATGCTTTGATTTTATTTGTGTGAACATTTGATCAATAGTTCTTCAGAAGTGAGAAGAAAAGTCGTATCAGAATCTATCCAGAAGATCTGAACATTCTCCAAAAAAGGTTCATTTCTAAGATAGAAGCAATTAGTTCACAACATCAACATTTGTCAACTCTAAACAAAAAGTCACCCTCTAAGGCTAAACACATGTTCAAATTATGAAGGGACATAAACTATTGAGTTGATGCATTGAGGCTCGAGTCAAATTGATAACTGTTTCATATCTTCACGGTATCCCTATTTTTCAGGAATCATTAAATTCACATAATCATTTTTCTTAAATTATTTTCTTTTAATTTAAAACTGTTATTTTTTTCGTTAGCTATTTATACTTCACTCCTTCACAAACACTATCACATATTCACTCTCACTCAAATTTCTCTCATCATCTGTTCATCCTTCTAAAACCTAAAAGAGTTTGTGTGAACAAATGGCTTCCTCTCAACAAATTTCTCAAGCTTCTCAAACCATTCTTGGTTCTTCCTCCTCAAATGAAGAAAAGTACATCGAACCCTCAAGAACTCTTCTCACACCCATTGATTCTATGGAAGTTCTTTGCGATCTTATTGTTGATTTTGTTAGTATGAAAGAAAATGGGTATGATTTAATCCCTGATGTTGAGTTCCAAGGATGGACGAAGTATTTTGATCGCCTCATAGGTCCAGTTTTTCCAAAACTTATGAAAGAATTATGGATCCATGCCACAACTTCAAATTACCAGGTAACATCTTACGTTATGGGAAAGAAGATCATCATCACTGAAGATCTCATTGGGAAACTCATAGGTCACGACGGCGGTGGTATTAGATGTAGTGATATGGTAGACAAAAGTTACGACCTAACCATGGTCTCAAAGGAATATTTACTTCTGGATAACCATCTAACAAAATCAAATATCTGAAGGATTATCTCAGAATTTGGTCCAAAATAATTCTAGGATGCATCAATCATAGGAAGCCTACCAGCTCTCCAGACTACATCAATATAGATCAGTAGTATCTTTTGTCCTTCATTGCTACCAAAGCAAAAGTTCATCCCCCACATATTCTGTTCAACCATCTGAAGACTAGTGTAAAAGAAACAAGAGAAGAAGAAAGAACAAAGAGAGATTGGATCCCTCTGGGAAGACTCATTTCAGATATTCTGACAGAAAATAGATTGATAGAACATGTGATTGAGGCTCAATAAGCTAGTTTTTGGAAGCTTATGTTGGTAAACCTCTCAACACCAAGAATCTGAAGAAGATAAAGATTATTGAAACTATTAAGAAGGACCGAAAAATCACCACCAAGGAAGTCATCACCACCCAAAGAGTGCCTCTATAGGATTTTCCTCTTTTTACTCAAGCATATTCTTCTCCATAAATTGTTCTTAAGTATCTGGAATCCTGCAAAAGTGATGGTACAATTCCAGATGTGAACATTCTTAATCTAAGGCAACAACCTCTGAAAGTTGATCCCAGAAAATCAAGAAAAAGGAAAGCAGCTGGAGAATAAACCTCTCAGAATACCCCGAATCTTCCAAAAGGAAAGGTAACTCGTCTTTTGTTTCTGTCATTGAATCAATATTTTTATCAACATATGAAAACCTCTAAGTTCTGAAACCCACAGAAGATCCATCTCCTCAAACCTTTGATGATTTTGACCTATATATTGACACTTCAATCCCTCTAAATAATCCTCTGAACAATCCACCTTCTACCCATTTTAATCAACCTCAGCCAGAACTTGCACAAGTTCTCTCTGATATTGATCAATTTGATTCGCTGTTTGAAGCTCCCCAAATCGAAAATCCAAATTTTGGCTATGATACCACGACATCCATCCCTGGCATCACTTGCCTAATCATGGTTTCTCAATCAACAACAATCCCCATAACTTCATCACAAATCTTCTCCATTCAAGATCTTCCACCTCCTTATCATTCAACTCCACCAAATTCACCTATAATCCTTTCTGACTCCCCCTCTCCAAATAACTACCCAGAAGATCCCCTTAGAATAATCGTTGATTTAGAAGCTTGGGACAATCTCGTCACAAGCTCTCAGAAAATTGTTGTTCCCAAACACAAACCAAAAATCTCCAAAACAGATGTTGGTAAATCTTTGCTAATTTTTGAAACAGAACTACAAGGATGGGTTAACTTTCTAAAACTAGCTTACATGGATAATCTCAATTCAGCCGCCTCTGATTCTCACTGGAATTAGTTTAGAAAATGGTCCGCCTATAAATCTCTGAAGCTAAATGAGCTTAGCTATGAAATCACTCAACAAAACTTCTGCGATCGCCTGCAAATCTTCAAGGATCAAGTTCTGTAACACTGGGTAAAGAAACCCCTCCTTCTGCTGGGAAAACCCTAATTGGGAAGCTCATCAAACATCAGAGTATAATGAATTATCTCCTGATCCTCTTCCTCTGGTCATGTTTCAAGACAAAGGCAAGGAAGTTGAAGAATCTCCTGCGCTAGAATCAGCCGCAGTTAGTTCTAAAAAGTGGTATCTTCTGCTAAAACAACCTCATCTTCTCTTGTACTGAAAACTTTGGAGGAGTTGAAGAAAGAAAATGTTGTGTTTAAGGAAAGGTTAGACAAGTAGGATGAAACTATCAAGGAAATTAAGGGGATGCTTGGGAAACAAGAGGAATCGAACAATCAGATCAAGAGTTTATTGGAAGCCTTGTTCACACGACTTCCACCTCCTTAACCTTAGTTCTAAAGAATTGTTTCTTATTTCAATCTTCTGGTTATCCACCTCCTTCTATTTATCTTAATCCTTTTTTTAATACAAAATGCATTTTATTATTTATGTGTTTTTATTGCTTTTTGATTCTTGACAAAAGGGGGAGAACGTAAGATATTTTGAATATAACAGTATCGAGACTCAGTCTCAAACATTTTGAATATCATAACTTCTATTTTTTATCCTCAGAAAGAAAACATGAAAAATCTATTGAAAAGCAACCTCTGAAAGTAACTTCTATTGAGGACGCATCAAAAACCTTCTTCTCAAAGCTCTGATCAGAACATCTTCAGGGAATTATTTTTTTATGAGTATCCAACTCAGGGGGAGACGTTAAATCTTTATGTTCTTAAGTATTATGTCAAAATATACAAGTTTTTGTCATCATCAAAAAGGGGGAGATTGTTAGAACATAGTTTGGTTCTACATCCCTGTAAGAGTTTTGATGATAACAAACACATGTTATTTATAAAGAACAAATACACTCTCTAATAAAGTATTTCAATATACAGGGAAACTCTAATGACAGAAGCATAGGAGATGAGAGAGTTACGCTTCTGAAGATCTGGTTCAACACATCATACTTAGTAGCAAATCAATGAAATACACTTAAAATGAAGAAGTTCTAAAGCTACAACTTCTGATTGCATGAAACGTTGCGAGCCAAACTTTGATATAGTAAAGTTCTGGAAGAACAAAAAGAAATCTCAACAGTAACATTCATCTTCTGATATGATTCAAACAAAAGGGATTTTCTGAAGCGTTACAATCATTCATTACAAATCGAAAGTAACGGCTAAATCAAGATAAGATCTATACTTTTGGAAAGAAAATTAACTACACATTATCAACCTTCCAAAAGAATCTTCTCATATCTATTATGCATCGCCTATATAAGGAGGACTTGAAAGAGAAATCATAACACAACTGCGCACTGAAAAAAGAAATATCGCATTACCTTTCTATCTCGTGCTTTTCAATTGTGTAACCCATCACTTTAGTGATATTGTTTTATCTAGAAAACATCTTTGTACACACTTTCAATTATATTATTTGTGAGGGAAAGATTCACGTTTTCATGATGTCAAAACCTCTCCTACCCTCAATGACATGTTTGGTACTTAAAAGATACTTGGGACAAAGAGTGAAATGCAAGCCTAGATGAAAATAACCTTTTTGGCAGGAAAAAGAAAGACTGCGTCGATGCAAAACTGGCTACGGCATGTGTGTTTCTCCCTAGATATGTTGTGCCGACCCCTTGGTCAAATCAACCTGTTTATCAAAGAAAACTGAAGTTTGCATCGATGCAACCGCTTGGTGCGATCGACACATTAAATCTGTTTGGCTCATGTTCTTGACGCGGGTTGTGTTGCACCGACCCAAGACTCTGGTGCAGTCGACAGATTCAATATTTTTGGCTCATCTCCTTGGCACGGGTTGTGTTGCGTCGACCCAAAGCTCTGAAGCGGTCGACCGCTCACTTAACATTCTCAAAATTCTGTTTGTCTTATTTTCTTTTTTCTCAGATATTATTGGTTTTTCACTAACAAATATAAATAAATTTTAGATTTCTTTTGAGAAGCTAACAAGAACTAGTGAAAAATACACATAGTGCTCATCATCTTCATCCTCTCTTCTCAAAAATCAACATCTACACATAATCATGGTTGTTGATTCAAGAAAATTACTGTGGTGATAACATTCAAATCAAGGATTCAATTCAGATTTGGGTTGAGAAATTATGGGTTGTTCTTGAATAAAATCATTTGGATTTTCTCCTCCAAGATTCCTATTGGTGCGGGGGTTTTTGCACAAGTCTCTGCTTCACTGAATTCAGCCGAGTGAAAGGATTAATAAACAATGGGTTTGCTTAATCAAGTAGAGGTAACCGGAGGATTGTGAAGATTGATTTAGGGTCAAATTGCTTGCAATCAAAATCAGCCGAGTGAAAGGATTAAGAAATGGCGGGTTTTCTTAATCAAGTAGAGGTAACCAGAGGTTTGTTCGAAGAATTTGGCACTTGGTTTTTCTCAAACCAAGGAAAGGGAAGAAGACTGTTACATCAGCAACATTGGTTTATTTGTATTGAGAACTATCTCTTCTCTTGTAACATTTGCAACTTAATATCAAGTATCAAAATTCTAGATTCTAGTATTGGGGACAGACGTACCTTACGTGAGGACGACAAGGGGAACTGCCTTAACAAATTGTGTGTTCTTCTTCTTTTTCTTTATCTCCATACTTGATAAATATAATCTGTGAAAATTAATTTGTCAAATCTGCATGTACTGAAATTGGGGTGTGTTGAGATCATTTCACAACATTGGTAATAATCCTTTTGATTGATACCCAAGAAAACTCACCACTACAATTTAGTAAAATCAAGCCTTAAGTGCTTTACTCATAAGGTGTTTGACAAATTGACTAATCCACAAATTATTCATTGTGTTTAGCTTTATCTCATGCAACTCATTGGAAGTAATTCATATTCATTGAGGGTGTATAAGTGATTGATCAATTAAGTAAAATGCATTGATTCTTACTTTGTCATTCTATCCCATACGGTTACGCATATCCAATCTTTTCAATAGAGGATCGTTTAAACGATTGGAGATTCCAGGAGCTTTCACATAATTGCTTAAAAACAATTTTAAAAAGCGCAAATTATTTTAAACAATCTATTCAAACCCACTTCTTGATCGATCACATCGTCTAACAAGTGGTATCATAGCACCAATTCATCTGGTGCTTCACATATTACTTTGTTGAATATGGAGAACGATCCAAAAGGGGCTTATATGATAGCTCCTGTTTTCACTGGTGAAAATTATAGCTATGGGAAAGATTGTATGCGTGTGTGTAATACGGTGGGAGAACTGACTTGGGATGTTTTGCGTTTGATCGCAATTGTTGCGGTTAACAAGAGTCACCATTGACTTTTCTTTTATCCAAATAAAAGAAAGGGTGAAAAGAATAGGAAAGACCTTTGAGATATTTTCTTGAGTTCGGGGGGTAAATTATGAAAAGGGAAGGTGTTAGCACCCTTTTCATCCATAGTTATCTATGGGCTCTTAGTTGCTCGCTAGATCACTTGCTTTGTTTGAAAATGTTCTTTGTGGTGGTTTTTGAAAGTATTTTTGAAAAGGCGCATTCGTTTAGGAAAACTTTGTAATGGTTCTCGTATCGTAAGAACGTATACAAAGTGTTGGACTTTTGAAAATATTTCATGTTTTGAAAGTGTTTGGTGTGTGTTTGCAAGGATGTTTATTTTGAAAGTAAGTAAGCAACTAGGAACTTTTCTACCTACTCAAAAGTCTTTTTTGTTCGTTTCTCTCTTCCTTTGATATTGCTATCTTACCATTGATTGGTAAGAAGCCTTATCTTTGGATGTAAAGGGATGGGCATGGGTTATTGTATAATCATGATAGCAATGTTGTGAGATATCTTAACATCTCTCTTTGAGGGACTAAGATCATTTGAAAGGCAACTTTTGAAGCGTCATCGAGGGACCATGATCTTGTATTTTTGATGGTTTAGGAAACAAGTGGAGTTAACCATAGAGGTGTAAGTGTGAAAGTGTGTTTGATTTGCATGCATTGTTTATCTTGAATTAGGATTTGCTACTTGTTGATTTTAGTCTTTCCATACAAACCCTAATTACTAACATTTATATTGAAAGCGATA
Organism: Vicia faba; assembly: GCA_948472305.1. NCBI lineage: Eukaryota > Viridiplantae > Streptophyta > Magnoliopsida > Fabales > Fabaceae > Vicia > Vicia faba. The sequence continues at coordinate 66,721,877 of OX451736.1, read as the reverse complement.
AATTGCGGAAATGTAAAATTCTACACTATTACATCATTTGGGGATGGGGATACAATTTACAAATGGGGGATGAAAGCAATACAGTTATAATTATACTATTACAACCATATTGAATATTTCAAGATAAGATGTGCAAGAATATAAAAGTAATGTAAAAGGAAAAGAAAATTGTTTTTTTGTTTATGAAAAGTCTTGATTTAAATAAACTAATAAAAGGAAAGAATTTAATTAATTAAAATCCCTAAATTCTAATTTGATTTAATTAGAAAAGAAATTCAAAGCAAAAACTAAGTTAAAAATTAATTTAATCAAGAAAAGAAATTTGTTACGAAAAATGTTTTTTTTTAGTTTTTAATAAAGAAAAAAACCTAAAAGATGCTACTTTGAATAAATCACGAATAATGAAAATAAAAATATTTTTTGTGAGATTTTTATATATTCATAAAATAGACCTAATAAAAAAGTAGTGTGCAAAAAATTAGGTTAAAAGGAATTAACTTGATGGGTTAAATAAATTGTTGAAGTTTGTTAAAAATGTAAAATGAGTCAAGTGATAAAAATAAGGTTTTGGACCTGCCAAGACTTGAACTCAAGATATTCAGGTTGCTGGCTTAAAAGAATACCACTAGGCTAGATGTGTTTGCTTATCAACCATGTTTTTGAATGATATTATATGAGAAGATTGCTTCCTGAAATCACAAAAATCACAAAAATAATACAAAATATGCAAAAGGGGGGTTCACTATGGTTCAAATCCACACCCTTAGGATAAGAAGTGACATGAAACGCGCGCTACTTGCCACTGGGGTGGTTGTTACATCCGTTAGTGAAACAAAAATCATTAAATATAAAATAAACTTAGATGTAAAAATTTGAAAATGGCCAAGCCCTTCTTCTTCTTCCTCTTACACGCTAATAGTTACTATAATAACAATATTTTCCATTTTTTTTCAAAAAACTCTTACTTCCTCATTTCTCAACCAAATTCAAAAATGTAAAAATGAAACTTGCTTAGAATTTCACAAGGATTTCAAATATGTAATTAGTTTTTATTTATTCCCACTATAACTCACGAATTTCTACCTGTACCAAACTAAAAACCTAAATGTCCAAAAAATTCAGTTTCAAAATTCTCATCCCACAGTCAATTAAAATGAAATTTAAGGATATGGTTAGCTTCATAGACATGATATATACATTTTATCTTTTGAAAGTAAGTGCAAATGATACTTGTATCAAGATTTCAAAGTTGGAAAAACTTACCTCTTGATGCAAAAATTCAATGGCCTCTACACGACTTTCAGAAGCAATATGATGATTGCTTTAGCTTCCTAGGACTTTGGTGAGTATGTTGCAACTTTTACTTTGCCTTGAAAGTATCTGGATTTGTCTACTCAAGTCAAGTTGCAATGGTGGATTTTGAAAATGGTGGATGATGAAAATGATGTTACAGTGAGGAAACAAGGGTATGGATAGTTTCTATATGATATATATGAAGTGTTTAGATGGTTTGTTTGGAAAATAGTTGCAAGAGTGATGAGTTTCTAAGTTAAGGTTTCAAAATCTTAAAAATGGTGATTTTTGGCAAATTTGGGTTTGAGAGTGTATGAGAGGGTTTAAGGGCTTATAAAATCGTGTCCTCAGTTACATAAGAGTGTCTTGATATATAGGAAAAGGTTTGGAGACTTGAGATGGTCAGTGTTATACCCCAAAATTTTCCCTCTCACTTATCAAGAATTCGCCCACAAGATCTCCTTAGACTCAATACTGCACTAGGGTTTGATCAGCTCAAGACACCTCCTTGAGCACTGATGACCAAAATTAGGGTTTGAGTTTACACAAGTATTTTTGAACTTCCAATGTCCCATATGACTTCCATGGATCATTATGGATCCCTAAGATTACTCATGTCAAGTTTCAAGCCTTGGATCACATTTTTGATCAGTCAATTGAGCAGTTAACCTAAAAATCAGTTGTATTGGGGAAAAAGTCAACCATGGCCAATTTACATTCAAACTTCATAATTTTTGATCCACATCGACATTTTAGACTCATATGTATCATTTGTTCAAGTTTGGACCACAACTCCTCAAGAAATTTGATCAAATCTCCAAAAGGGCAAAATGGTCAAAATTAGGGTTTTAACTGGGAAAGGGCAATTTCTGGTTTTTGATCTAGAAAATGGTCAATTGGTTTAAGGCATGATCTCAAGAGTCCAATTTCATCATTTTAACCTAATGGCATGGTTCAAAACATTGCAAGTCCATTGGATTGACAGATGATTTTTCCAGTCAACTGATCAAAAGTCAACTGTATACTAAAAAGTCAAACTTTGACTTTTTGGTCAAATTCAAGTGCCAAAGATCACAATTCATCAAAACATGTCAAAATATGAAACTTATTCATCAAGAAATAAAAAGTCAAGATTTCATTTTGAAAAGTCAAAATTTCTAAACTTAGAAATTTTTCTAAGTGTTGGAAATTTCTTATTTTTTTCATAACTTTGAGCAAAATTTTCACCATGATGCAAGATGATTCAAGAGAAACTTCCAAAATGAAAGTTGTATATCTCCATGAAATATTAAACCTTTCTTTACATAACTCCTTTAAAAAATACTTTGATCTCAAGTTATAATTTTATGAACATGTGATCATGAAACTAAACACTTAGTGAAATTTTGCCCTAATTTGGTCAGGATTTTGACCCAACTTCATGGAACTTCTTCATATAGTTCCACGGAGAATCTTCAAAAGAAATTCAAAGATGGGTTGTAGAGCACACTGCAAGATTTCCAAAATGTCAATGAACTCCTTGAGATCATTCTTGAGTAGGGAGAATCGAAGAGATGGAGTTAGGGTTTTGTCACTTGAATTACAAGCCATTTTTGATTAACACATGAACCAAATCCATGATAGGCTGCATAATATTTGCTTTACAGGATTCAAACTTGTTTGTCACTCCATAATTAAATGTTTACACAACTGGTAGGGCTTTGATCCAAGCAATTGAGCTATTATCCAAGTTGCATTTCCGTTAATGGCACAAACTTAACATTGCCATTCTTGTAAAGCAAGATTTTTGCATAAAGTTCATTCTTGAGCCTCTAACTTATTCCCTATGATCACACTCCATCCACAAAGTCAGAAGCAAGCTTGTTTAAAGCATAACCACTCTATCTTAGCAAGTACAAGGCATGGAAACTTGTTTTGTCAAAAAATCACATGTTTAACATAAACATGTAAATTTGAATTCTGATCAACTAGAGCACTCCAAACTTGTTGCTTATAAATAGAGTCACTATTTGTGAGCTAGAGGATGAGCTTAAGCACCCTGAAATACATCAAAACTCTCTCAAATCAGAATTTTCCCAAAAACTCCATTGTTGTACAGTTTCTGACCTTGAACATCAAACTCACATTTCCCTCGTGCGTTTCTTGGCCTTTTAGTTTCTAAGGCTTATTTACATCAAGTGTAACCTATCCCTGTCTCTGTTTAATTACTGTAACATCATTTACCATATCCTCTATAACCAAAAACAAAGCATTGCACATTGACTTCTCCAAGTCATTTCAGCCACTCTTAACTCAAGCAAACCATTGCATTAGCTTCCTAGGACCTCAAGGAAGCTAACCTGATCATCACCATCACTTGAAACAAGGTCAAACTCAAAATACGATTTCCAGTTTTGAGGTAATTTTTCTTAACTTGGAACTCTTCATACATGCATCATCAATAGTTTATTTGTGGACAAAACATGTAGATATTATTGCCCTGAAGCTAACCATGTTCATAGTTTCCATTAATTTTGCTTGAGCTTAGAGAATTTTGAAACTGAAATTTATGAAATTTTTAGGGTTCAGATTAGGGCCATTAAAATTCATGCTTATCTTTGATATATAGTTTTAATACTTTACATTTCTGGAATCGTGAGAAAATTTGCTACAAGTTTCATGTTTACAGTTTTCATTTTTGATGAGAAATGAGCAAGTTACAGTTGGTCTGGCTGGAGGTGGAAGATGAAGTCATCAGGGCGCGTTTTTCCTTGTATATTTATTGTTTTGCTTATGTTAACGGATGTATATCTACACCAGTGGTAGAAGCGTGCGCCTGTAACCTATGGAACCTGGAACCTGGGTTCGAGCCCCAGTGGTACCCTTTTCATTTTTTCACATTTTTTACTTGCTGATTGTTTGTGTTTTTGGCAGGCGCTGGGCCCTTTGGGCCTGGCTTGTTTTTGCTTTTTGCTAGCTGACCTCCTTGTTGACTAATGGCACCCCTGGCCCAAGTTCATTTATTTTTTATTATTTATTTCATTTTTATTTTCTTAAATATATTTTCTAAATACTAAAAAATTATAAAATACAAAAAAATGATAGATTTATATTTTGACTTAGTTTGTTTTATTTTCCTCACAAAAAAAATATTTTTATCAACTATATTTTATTTATTTTTTTACTTATTATCTTGTAAATATAATTAAAATTAGGTTATTAGTTATTTTCTTTCATACTAATTTAAATATATTATTTTTTGATATAAAAAAGACTAGAAATATTTTATAATGCTATAAATATTTTTTAGATAAAAATACCAAAAATACTTTTCGTAAACTTATTTTCTTTTGATTAATTAATAGAACTAGGGTTTTATTTAAAATCTGTTCTTAATAAAATTAAAATTTTATTAATTATTTTCTTTATTTAATTAGGTTAAGAAAAAATTCCTTTTTTTCCCATGAAAATCAAACAAAGACACATTTTCTTTACATTTTACATTTTTTGTACATTTATTCATTTTCTACTTTGTATTTATTTATTTCCTTACATTGATATCAATTCAATATGGTTGTAATAGACTAATAGGGCTTTAAATTCTTGCAATCCCCATTCAATTTGTACACTCCTCCCCATAAATGTTGTAATAGCGTAGTAACTTTAAATTTTGCAATTTATCGGTTTTATATAACATGCTAGTAATTAGGGTTTGTATGGAAAGACTAAAACCAATACTTAGAAAACCCTAATTCAAGACAAAAACAAACATGAAAATGATACACTTGTACACAAGAACCCCTAGGGTTATCCCACTTGGTTGCCTTATACAAAATGACCATATTATGCATGTAAAGTATCTTAGCAAAAACAAGCAAATACAAGATCATAGTCCCTCGATGACGCTATCTAAGTTGCCTTTCAAATGATCTTAGTCCCTCAAAAATAATGATAAGATACCTTGCAACATTGCTAATCATGGTTATACGATGACCCACGCCCATCCCGTTTACATCCAAAGATAGGGTTACTTACCAAATCAATGGTAAGATAACAATGTCAAAGGAAAAGAAAAAGAACTAGAAAGACTTTTGAGTAGGTAGAATGCTCCTAATTATTTTCTATGTTTCAAAACAAAACATCCTTGCTATTTTCAAAAAAACAAACACACACACTTTCAAAAATCTTACAAAATTGAAAACATTTTCAAAAGATCAACATATTTGTATACATTCTTACGAACGAGAATCATTACAAAGATTGCTAGACAATGGCCTCTTTACAAAATACTTTCAAAAATCACACAAAGCACAATTTCAAACAAAAGCAAGTGATCTAGCAAGTAACTAAGAGCCCATGGAAAACCATGGATGAAAAAGGTGATAATACCTTCCCTTTCCATAATCTACCCCCTAAACTCAAGAAATAATCTCAAAGGTCTTTCCTGTGCTTTTTCACCTTTCCTTTTGGATTAAAGAAAAGTCGGTGGAGACTCTTGCTAACTGCAACATTTGCGATCAAATGCAAAACCCTCAAGTCAGTTCTCCCACCATATCACAGTCAGATTACCAAGATCACATATGTGATACGGTGGGAGAACTGACTTGAGGGTTTTACATTTGATCGCAAATGTTGCGGATAGCAAGAGTCGCCACCGACTTTTCTTTTATCCAAAAGGAAAGGTGAAAAATCACAAGAAAGACCTTTGAGATTATTTCTTGAGTTCGGGGGGTAGATTATGAAAAGGGAAGGTATTAACACCCTTTTCATCCATGGTTTTCCATGGGCTCTTAGTTACTTTATAGATCACTTGATTTTGTTTGAAATTATGCTTTGTGTGGTTTTTTGAAAGTATTTTGTAAAGAGGCCATTGTTTAGGCAATTTTCGTAATGATTTTCGTTCGTAAGAATGTATACAAAGATGTTGATCTTTTGAAAATGTTTTCAATTTTTTGTAAAATGTTTTGAAAGTGCAGGTGTTTGTTTTTGAAAATAGCAAGGATGTTTGTTTGAAATTGAGCAAGTAATTAGGAGAATTTTACCTACTCAAAAAGTCTTTCTTGTTTATTTTCTTTTCCTTTGTCATTTTTATCTTACCATTGATTTGGTAAGTAATCCTATCTTTAGATGTAAACGGAACGGGCGTGGGTCATCGTATAACCATGATTAGCAATGTTGCAAGGTATCTTAGCATTTTTTCTTTGAGGGACTTAATATCATTTGAAAGGCAACTTAGATAGCATCATCGAGGGACTATGATCTTGTATTTGCTTGTTTTTGCTAAGATACCTCACATGCGTAATATGGCCATTTTGTATAAGGAAACCAAGTGGAATAACCCTAGGGGTGCTTGTGTGCAAATGTATTGTTTTCATGCTTGATTTTGTCTTGAATTAGGGTTTTCTAAGTATTGGTTTTAGTCTTTCCATACAAACCCTAATTACTAGCATTTGTATATAAAAACGATAAATTGCGGAATTTGAAGTTACTACGCTATTACAACATTTGTGGGAGGGGGTGTACAAATTGTGAATGGGGATTGCAAGAATATAAAACCTAGTTAAGCTATTACAACCATATTGAATTGGTATAAATATACAAGGATTTAAATGAATACAATGTACAAAATAAATATGCAACAATATAAAATGTGAAGAAAATGAATATTTTTATTTGGATGTTTTAGGGAAAAGGGATTTGTTTAAACCTAATTAATTAAAAGAAAAATAATTAATAAAAAGTAAACCCTAAATTTGCTAAGAAAAGATTTTTAAACAAAACCCTAAATCTATTAATTAAAATAAAAGAAATTAAGTTTTATAAGAAAAGTGTTTTTGGTATTTTAGTCTTGGAAATAATTTATAGTATCATGAAATATTTTGGCCTTTTTTATATTAAAATAAATATATTTTAATAGGTGTAAATGAAAAATAAATTCTAACCTAGTTTTAATTAAATTTACAAGATAATTTGTAAAAAATAAATAAAGTATGATTAATAAAATGATTTTTGTGTGTGAGAAAAATAAATAAACTAAGTTAAAATAAAAATCCAATATTTTTCTGTATTTTTCATGATTTTTTAGTATTATGAAAATAATTAAGAAAATAAATAAAAAGAAAATAAGAAAATAAAATAAAATTGGGCAAAGGGCGTATAAGTGAAATAGGGGGTTAACAAGTAAAAATAAAAACAAAAAGGGCCCAAGGAGGCCCAGCGCCCTGCAAAAAAGAGAAAGTCAGAATGTAAAAATGTATGAAAAATCAAAGGGTACCACTGGGGCTCGAACCCAGGTCCCAAAGGTTACAGGCGCGCGCTTCTATCACTAGAGTGGCTATACATCCGTTAACATAAGCAAAACAATAAATATACAAGGAAAAACGCGCCCTGATGACTTCATCTTCAACCTCCATCCAGACCAACTGTAACTTGCTCGTTTCTCATCAAAAATGAAAACTGTAAACATGAAACTTGTAGCAAATTTCCTCACGGTTTCAGAAATGTAAAGCATTAAAACTATAGATCAAATATAAGAATGAATTTTAATGACCCTAATCTGAAACCTAAAAATCTCAGAAATTTCAGTCTCAAAATTCTCTAAGGTCAAGAAAAATTAATGGAAACTATGGACATGGTTAGTTTCAGGGCAATGATATCTAAATGTTTTGTTCACAAAAAAATCATTAATTATGCTTGTATGAAGAGTTCAAAGTTAAGAAAACTTACCTCAAAACTGGAAATCGTGTTTTGAGTTTGAGCTTGTTTTAAGTGAATGTGATGATCAGGTTAGCTTCCTTGAGGTCCCAGGAAGCTAATGCAATGATTAGCTGGATCAATGGATGACTGAAATGGTCTGGAGAAGTCAATGTGCAGAGCTCTATTTTTGAAAATGGAGGATGATGTTAATGGTGTTACAGTTCTGTAACAGGGTGTCAGATCATTTCTATATGATGTTTAGAATCTTTAGAAACCAAAAGGCCAAGAAATGTACGAGTAGATTATGAGTTTCAAGTTTTTGGTCAGTTTTTGTGAAAATGGAGGTATGGGATGTGATTCTGAGTTTTAGCTGTTTTCAGGGCATGAGCATTTGTGTGTTTGTGGTCCAAGGTTTGTGTATGTATAAACATAAATGTTTGAGAGCTTTGGACAATAAGAAGTACACGTTTTTAGCTTTTGGCTAGGTTACTTGATTTTGAAGAAAAGAGGGAAACAAGTTTCAAGAGGAGGTACAAGCATGGGATTGGTGATTGTAAGTGTCTAAACCATTTCTTATGGGTTATATGACTTGTTTGATCAGAAGAGAACAAGTGCAAGGCTCAAGAACAAGTTTTGTACAAAAAGTCACTTTATCAAAATGCCAATGTAACCTTTCTTCCAAAAATGGATATAAAGCATGTCCATGCATTGAATGCTTGAAGTGAGACTTCTAACAGCTGTGTAGACCATTAATTATGGAGTGCCTAACAATTTTGAGGCCTGCAAAGTAGATTTTATGCAGCATAGTTTGAATTTTGAACATGGTTCATCACAAAATGACTTATAATTCAAGTGATAAAACCCTAACTTCATCTCTTCGATTCTCGCTACTCAAGAATGATCTCAAGGAGTTCTGGGAAATTTTGGAAAGCTTGCAATGTGATATGAAACCCATATTTGAATTTATTTTGAATATTCCCCTTGGAACTATATGAAAAAGTGCCATGAAGTTGGGTCAAAATCCTGACCAAATTAAGGAAAAATTTCACTAAGTGTTTTGTTTCATGACCACATGTTCATAAAATTATAACTTGAGATCTAAGCACTTTTGGAAGAAGTTGAGTGAAGCAAAGTTGTAGATTTCATGGAGATATACAACTTTCATGTTGGAAGTTTCTCTTGAATTATCATGCATCATGGTGAAATTTTTTCTCAAAGTTATGAAAAAAAAAAGAAATTTCCAACACTTAGAAAAATTTCTAAGTTTAGAAATTTTGACTTTTCAAAATGAAATATTAAATTTTTGATTTCTTGATGAATAAGTTTCATATTTTGACATGTTTTAATGAATTATGATCTTTGGCATTTGAATTTGACCAAAAAGTCAAAGTTTGACTTTTCAGTATACAGTTGACTTTTGATCAGTTGACTGAAAATTCATCTGTCAATCCTTTGAACTTGAGAAATGTTTTGAGCCATGTCATTAGGTCAAAATGATGCAATTGGAATCTTGAGATCATGCCTTAAACCAATTGATCATTTACTAGGTCAAAATCAGAAACTTCCCTTTCTCAGTCCAAACCCTAATTTTGACCATTTTGCCCTTTTGAAGATTTAATCAATTTTTTTGAGAAATTGTGGTCCAAACTTGATCAAATGATACATATGAGTTTAAAATGTTGAAGTGGATAAAAAATTATGAAGTTTGACTGTAAATTGGCCATGGTTGACTTTTTCCCCAAAACAACTGATTTTTAGGTCAACTGCTCAATTGACTGAGCAAAAATGTGATCCAAGGCTTGAAACTTGACATGAGAAATCTTGGGGGACCATAATGATCCATGAAAGTCATCTGGGGTATTTAAATTTCAAGTATCCTTGTGCAATCTCAAACCCTAATTTTGGTCATCAGTGCTTAATGAGGTGTCTTTTGAGCTGATCAAACCCTAGTGCAGTCTTGAGCTAAGGAGATCTTGTGAGCAAAATTCTTGATAAGTGAGAGGGAAAATTTTGGGGTACAACAGCTGCCCCTGTTCAATCTTCTTAGGTCTGAAGAGTTAGATTGACGAGTTTTGCCATTCGTGACTCGAAGGTGGAAAATGATTGGACACTAGAGTGCCCAGAAATTTGCACTCAATGATGTAATAGTAGAGGGAATGGGCTTAAAGATTCCATTTGGAGGGATGATAGAAAGTTGTTGGAGATGGGTTTATAGATGCCATCCAAGAGTGATTGCTGAATCTGAAAGAGAATCTGAATGAGTACCAGAATGGCGTCCGTGTCTTGAGCATATATGAAATGTATTTGAAAGTTGAATCTGAATGAGTATTAGAATGGCATCCGTGACTAGAGCATATCTAAACTGTATTTGAAAGCTGAATTTGAATGAGTATCAGAATGACATCCGTGTCTGGAGCGTATCTGAACTGTATCTGAAAGCTGAATCTGAATGAGTATCAGAATGGCATCCGTGTCTGGAGCGTATCTGAACTGTATCTGAAGGTTGAATCTGAATGAGTATCAGAATGGTGTTCGTATCTGGAGCGTATCTGAACTGTACCTGGAAGTGAGACTTTGAATGAGTTTTCAGGATGGTATCCGCGTATGGAGTGTATTTGAACTGTATCTGAAAAACGCCTTTGAACATTGTTAATGATAACTGTTGATCAACCTTATCTTGAAAAGGGTAAAATGTTAGCTAAAATGCAAAGTCATGTGGTATGAAATGCATAGTATAATACATTCGTGTTATCAATGTTTATGATATACGGATGCGATGTGAGCTAATCTGCTACACTGCTGTTGGATTTGGGGAAAATAAATCCCTGATTGTTGCTAAGGATATGGAGTGTAAGTCTTCATATCGTGAAGTTGAAGTGTTGATGAATTTCCACTTTAGAGAAATAAACTCTGTTGTAAGGGAAATGCTACATACTGCATGTAAATCCCTAACTTTTGCCCTAACGTTTTAAATCCCTAACTTTTTCCTGATGTTGTACCCCAAAATTTTCCCTCCCATATTCCTCAAGATTTATCAAGAATGACCTTCAAATTGCTCAAAATGGCTCAAGGGTTGTACAGTCAAATCACTTCCTAAGGCAGTCAATTCAAAATTAGGGTTTTGGTTCTTTCAAGGAATTTGAGGTTCTCAATGGTTCAATCAAGTCTCATAGGCCTATATACATTCTCAAGCACCTACATGCCAAGTTTCAAGACTCACAGTGCCAATTTGCACAGTCAAAAGCTCCATTTGACCTACAGTCAACTGCAAGGGAAAAATGGTCATTTTGCAGTCAAAAGTCAGAATTGTTGGTCAACATCTTATTTTGAGTTCACAATCATCATTTTATCAAGTCTTGATCATGATCCAACAAGAATAGCTCAAAAATCATCAAGATGCAAAAGTTACTATTTTTGGACAGCAGAAAAGTCAACTGTACTTTGACAAGGGCATAATTCTTTCATGGTTTATCAGAAAAATCCCATCCAAAGATCATTTAGAAGAGGATTCAATTTCCTACAATCCATCTTCACACTCCAAGATCAAGAAATGCTCTCACAAAAAGTTACAAATTTTTACATTATAGGTCAATTACAAAAGTCAACAAAAGTACACTTTGAGTCAAAGGCCATAACTTAAGATTGGTAAAACCAAATGACATGGGACCAAAAGCATTGGTTAGAGGACTTCAAGGGCTTTCCAAAATGTCCAAGAACATGGTCATATGATCAAAATTGAGCAAGTTGTGCATTGGAGAAGTTGGGAAATTTTCATGAATTTGCAAAAGTCAACTTTGCTCAAAACACCTTCTTTTTGCTAATGGGCCTCAAATCTCTTCTTGAAACTTCACCCATGACTTATGCATGACCCACCAAGTTAAATTGGATTTATTTTCTTAAATTTATTGGTTAAATGGATTTTTAATACATATTAATTCATTTAATTAATGTAAATTATAAGAAAATACAAGATTTGATTTTTAAATCAATTTGTGAACCAAATATGATCCAAATATGCTGACCAATTCGTGCACAAGCTAAAAGATACAAAAATATCCAATTTTTGGCAACTTGTTCAATCATGAAAAATCAAGAATATTTGATTTATCAATCAAGGATTCAATCTTCAATGCACATGGATATTGGCCCAGCTTTTGACCTAATTTGATTCCCTTATATGCAAGCAAGCCAACCATAACCTAGAGGACGAGGAAAAGCTACAGAAATGGCCATATCAAATTCAAGAAATTTCAAGAAAAGTCAAAACTTGTTCTTGCAACCTAGGCTAATTCAAGGTGTTTTGTCCATCCAAACACATTGCAGGAGGTACCAGGAGCGATTTGCAATCAAATTCAAGCACTAAAGCTCAAGGAATCACGAGATACCATCTCACGGTTTGCACTTTCTATTCAAAACTGTATCTCTTAATTCATGCGCATTTGACATGTTTTTGTGATTGATTTGCATTGCTAGAGATCATACAAAGCTAATGGAATGACTTAATCGAACCATAGTGCCCTGAATCGAGAGATGCCATGATTGAATTTCTAGGGTTTTCAAGCTTTCAAATAGGGCTTTTCAGACTAGGAAAAATTGGAACCAATGGGATACATGGTTGAAATCATGAGACCAAGACGATTGGAACACATACCTCGCGAAATATTTATGTTTGCTGTGTGTCTATTCGCTATTTTTCGTGCAGGGAGGTAGTGGAGGTTAAAAACCCCCGCTATCTGATTTTATTTACACAGAACAAAGGTTGAAGATGATGACGTGTGGTCATCTGGTTGGCCTATTTGAAAAGAACGCGTTTTGTTTTTATTTACAGCATATTGATTTGTTTTCATATATAATAATTGCCTCTTATTCCTATAACAATTGAAGCAGCATGGTTGGGTGGTAAACGTGTTGGCCTGTGAGCATTGGGACCTGGGTTCGAATCCCAGGTCCCCCAAAACCTTGTTATTTTTCTTCCACAGGTATTCACGTGCAAGTTTCAAAAGGGAGTCCACCATATGCTTCAAATCCCAGCACGCCAAGTGGCTTCAGGCCAAGATCTAGTGGCCAAAGTTGAAGGACCACTATACTCCCTGGTCAACATACCCGTGGATGATTTGAAAAGTCAAACGAGGCTGGAATGTTAATGGGCCCAGAATTTCCAAATACACCTCCAAAGTTGGCCCAAACCTCCCTGAGTTTGCATTTTTTTTATTTTCTTTCATTATTTATTTGCTTGATTTATTTTTATTATTTTTAATTAATTACTAACTAAAATAATTTATTTTTCTTAATAAAATCAGAAAACCTCAAAAAACAATATTTTTACTAATTTCACTATTTCATTATTTTTGTAAATAAATAAATAATTAATTAATTTAGTTTTAATTAGGTTAATTTTAACTTTTTTGCAATAAATTAAAATTAATATAGAATTAGGGTTTTTAATAACTTTTAATCATTTTTTTTATTTTTCTTAAAACATTCTAAAAAACCCAAAAAAATATCTTTTTTTTTAATTAATTAATTAGTTTAGGTTTAATTTAATTAAATGCAAGAAATACCAAAAAATCTCTTTCTTTCCTAAAAAGGGTCAAAACCCTAAAAAACTCTCCGATTCAATTTTTCTCGCGCATAATATTTTTTGATCCATATAATTGTATTTGCTCAGAGGATGTAATAGTTTTAATTAGGATTATTTATCGATTTCATTAATTTTCCGCAATTTACTTTTCAAGGGTTTGTTTTTGGCGATGTAAATACCCGACGCCTTGTAATAGTTTAGTTTTATTTTCCGCAACCATTAACTGCTAGATGTATGCTAATAGGCTATGCATGACAAGATCTCCCTTAAATTAAAATCAACCGTAGCTCACCATAACATGTACAAAGATAACATAACTGAAACTTGACACACTCGCACATGCCACTCTTAGGGTACGCCTCACTTGGTTGCCCCGACGTGGTCATTGAGTATAGGAAATTTTAGAGGTCGCCCTCCTGTCTAAAGATCAAATTTGCCTCGAAACGATTGCCTCGATAAAATGATCTAAGACATTAGGGTTCCCTCTAAGGCGTCCTACCATTGCTTTAGTGACCACATGTCCCTTAATCAAATTGACCCGAAAACTCCAACGACGGTGCTACCTACTCCTCAATAGTGGGATAACACTGTCTAAAGGACATTTACACAGCTTAATTCCTTTTGAGTAGGTAGAGGTTCTCAGGTACTTGCTCTTTCAAAACAAAACAACTTTTCCGCACTTACACTTTTTCAAACAAAAGTTTTTAACAACACTGCATACACTCTTGAGGACAGAAACAAGAGTTAAATCGAAGTTTTCAAACAAAACTTTTTCAAAACCCACGAACCCAAGAAAAGCAAAACCTTTTGAAAACACAGTGAGCAAGTACCTAAGAGCCCGTGTATAACCACGGATAGAAAGGGTGCTAACACCTTCCCTTTCTATAATCTACCTCCTGAACCCGAGAAACATCTCGAAAAGGAATTTTGCTGTGCTTTTGTCCTTTCCTTGTTGGAGAAAATAAAAGACGGTGGCGACTCTTGCTTACTGCGACATTTTGCAAAAACATACGCAAACGCGAACCAGCATTCCAAAACAGTCAGTTCTATTTCCACCGATCACAGAACTGGCGACTCTGCTGGGGACTACTTATAAGTGAGGTGTACCTTAGGATTAGATCACTTGTGTTTTCAATTGTATGCTTTGTATGCTTTAAATTTTGTGGGCTTGTATCGGAGTTTTATAGATCCTAACCCGGATCTGGGGGTACCCTTTTTAGGTAAGTAGCAATAAACTGTGAGGGATCTGTCCGGCGTAGACTGACACAGATGAAGCAGTAGCTACGTTGGTGTGACACCTTGGTCTGTACCGATATCCCTTGTGTTGGAACGAGGAGAATATGGGTCTTCTGAGGAGTCATTAAGCACCAACTGACCTTAGAACCTTAAATTGACCAACTTGGCCATAGAACAGTAGCAGTATGCTACACTCATTGAGACTAAACTCTCGCGATGGTTCCGGCTGCAAGAAAAGGTTGCCAAACTGGAATTATGACCGATTGAGGGTAGTCAGTGATATTGATATCCTCTAGAACCCGGTTACTATTTTTTAGGACAGGTCTTAACCAACTGAAACTGAAAGAGGGTAATACCTAAAGCTTCGTGCCAGCCTGAAATCTAAGGGCTCTCTTGTGTGACTTGTGTGCCTTCACCATGTTTGCCTTTTGTGAATACTTGTGGTGTGCCTTTACCATGACATCATAACATCATAACATCATAACATTGCATACATTCTGCATAAGGACTAACCCATTTCAAAGACAAGAAGGTTTCATCTTTGCTCTGTTTTGTAGGACATCATGATGCCCATGCGTAGGAATACTATCCGACTCAACTTTGTTCAACCACCTACTTTGCTTAAAGAATTGGTTGACAGGATTCCAGACACTACTTCCTTCATCAGGAGGCATGGTTCTCTTCTCGGTTTAGTCACCTCAAAGTGGGACCAATAAATGATGAGTGTCCTAGTCCAGTTTTATGATCCGCTATACCATTGCTTCAACTTTCAAGACTTCCAGCTGGTCCCTACCCTGGAAGAATTCTCTGAGTTGCTTGGTATCTCTATTTCGGAGCAGACTCCATTTACTGGTTGGGAAAAGACTCTCAGGCCTGAAGAGATTACTGCAGCCCTTCACCTGACCAAAGAGGAGGTAACGGCTAACTGGGAGACTAGAAGTGGAGTTAAGGGTTTTTTGGCTAAGTTTCTGGTTGGCAAAGCTAATTGTTTCTGGAATGACTTAGACTTCAAAGCGTACGAAGACATTCTGGCTCTCTTAATCTATGGTCTGGTATTGTTTCCAAATCCTGACACCCTTGTTGATGTTAATGCCATAAGGATCTTCATATCTCGGAACCCTGTACCCACTCTCTTGGGTGATATCCTTCATCAGCTTTATACTCGTACCGCCCGAAAACGGGGAACTTTGATGTGCTGTGCTCCTTTATTGGCGAGGTGGTTTATTTCGCACCTCCCTAAGTCCGTACTGAAGAACAAAGAAGGAAGGGGATGGGCTCATAGGATAATGTCTCTTACTAATAATGACATTATTTGGACTCTCAGAGGCCTAGATGAGGTGGCCGTCATTGATCCTTGTGGAGAGTATCCTAATGTTCCATTGATCGGAACCCATGGAGGAATCTTTTATAACCCATGTTGAGCTCTCCTTCAGTTTGGAAGAGCCAGAAGAGAAGGGCCTCATGAGATGTTGATACCTCATATCGTCTTTGATTTTCAGATAGATAGCGATGAGCTGCGTCGTAGATTCATCAGGGCTTGGGATAGAGTTCACAAATCTGACCCACTTGAGTTGGGACCAAAGACTTCTCTGCCAATGGAGTCATATTTCAGATGGGTTCGCATCCGTGCCTAGAAGTTAGGTATGCCATACGAAGCTGTCAGGCCTATTACCCTTGAAGTTGTTGATAAATAAGGGGTTCCTCCAACTGTTCTCCATCCTCATACACCCAATGATGTTGGCACACTAAAGAGGTCTTGGGTGCAACTGCAGGAAGAACGGGATTCTTATCGGGAAAGGTTCAATGAACAAGAACAAAAGATCCAGAAGCTGACAAAGCAATTGGAGAACAAACGGATCCTGAATGATTATATTCGCATTGAGAAGAAGAGGCCATGGGAGCATTGATGGGCCTTTGATGATTTCTTTTATGGTTTTATTTACTTTTCAGTATTTCCCTTCTTGTAACGCCTAAGGGCAATTTGTTGAACAGTTTAAATTCTGAAGTTAAATCTAATAAAGTGTGTTTCCTTTCTTGTCTACAAATTTGAATCCCGATTGTCTTTGAAAACATAGATCATACGCATTTCATTTCATCATATGCATAACAGGTACCCCTTTTACAGGTCACTTATCTTCTTCGTTGTTTATTTTAGCAATCATCATGTCTACTGAGCCTTCCACTGAGCAAGCTATCAAGGCCCTCCAGGCCCAGAATGCCCAGTTCCAAGAGTTGGTTATAAGCCTAGCCCAGGATCAACAGGATTTGAAGACTCTGATTCTGAAAGAGAAGAAGAAGAAGAAGAAGAGGACTGTCTTGTTCAACACTGGACGCAGGTTTGGAAATGGACTGCAAAATGAGGTTGATCTGACCACCTCATCTGTAGGGAAAGACAACCCACAAGAGAGAAGGGTTCCTAGCCCCGTAGTCTCCGACAACGAGACGGATTATTATGAAGAACAGTACCCTCCTACTGAGGATAGGTACAAACAGTTGGAGGACCGCTTGAGCGCTATGGAGATAGAGAATGTGCCCGGGTTGGACTTTGGAGACCTAGGTTTATCCTCTGGGGTGGTGATTCCCCATAAGTTTAAGGCACCTGCCTTTGCCAAATATGACGGAGCTTTCTGCCCAAAGCTGCAACTCCGGTCATATGTAAGGAAGATCCAGCCTTACACAGCTGATAAGAATTTGTGGATCCATTTCTTTCAGGACAGTCTTTCAGGGACTCAACTCGAGTGGTTCTATCAGTTGGATGGAGTCAGTATCCGTAACTGGGAAGATTTGGATACTGCGTTCTATAAGCAGTATCAATATAATTCCGACCTCGCTCCTACGCGTACCCAACTGCAGGGTATGTCAATAGGTACGGGTGAAGGATTTAAAGAGTATGCTCAAAAGTGGAGAGACCTTGCTGGAAGGGTGCAACCACCTTTAACTGATCGTGAACTTGTTGATATGTTTTTAGGGACCCTGTCTGGTCCATTCTTTAACCATTTGATTGGAAACTCTTCAGCCGGGTTTACAGACCTTATCCTAACTGGTGAGAGGATTGAAGCTGGTATCAAGGCTGGGAAGATACAGAAGGGTGCCTCATCGAGCACCGAGAAGAAACCATTCAAGAAGGAATCCAGTGCTGTCTATGGTTCAAGAAGACAGAATAGACCGGAACACCGCCAAGCTGTTAACGCGGTTGTTATTTCGAAACCTGCTGGTGCTCCTCAGCATCACAACCAACAAAGGGGAGAGAGACCTCGAAGGCAGTTCACTCGTCTCAGCATGACCTTGTCCCAGATATTGCCGCAGTTACTGACAACCAATCTGGTGACTCTGAAAGAAGCTCCGAAGATTTCGAACACAACATCCCCAAAGTACAATCCTAACGCTCGTTGCGCTTATCACTCTGACAGCCCGGGGCATAATACGGATGATTGTTGGGCTTTGAAGAATAAGGTTCAGGATCTAATCGATGCAAAGGAGATTGAGTTCGAGGCGCCCGAGAGGCCTAATGTTGTGACTGCTCCCATGCCCAAACATGGAGTAAATGTTGTAGAGGAAGACTTGTTTGTAGTTTTTGTGGAGGATATTGTCACCCCGCTGATGATCGTCAAGAAGAACCTGTTGCTAGCCGGTTTATTTCCGGGATGTAGTGAAGGTTTCCATCTGTGTTCTGTTTCACCTACTGGTTGCCCATATTTGAAGTCAGGTATCCAAAACCTGATGGATAATAAAGAAATCCTGTTTGAGAAGATTGTTGTTCCTGCTACCCCTACTGAAGAAGTGTCCATTGTTACCATTTTCAACAATTCTCCCAAGGCTCCCTTGAGGAAGCCTGTCAGAATTACGCCTGTTCAGAAGATTGCACCCATAATCATCACTGTTCCGGGACCTATTCCCTACACCTCTGACAAAGCTGTCCCTTGGCACTATGGGGCAGATGTTTATGTTCTTGGAGTTAAGCAAGAGTTTGATACTAATACCGGCGTCAGCAACATCACCGGGCCTGCTAAAGTCACCCGCAATGGTAGAATTTTCTCACCTGACATTGCGCCACCGACTTTCCGAAGACCTATTGTCATCACACCTGCAAGTGTACCTACTTCCCTTCCTGATCGGGTTCTTATTTCTACCCCTGTTGCCGAGTCATCTGACGCTCGGGGCAAAGGGATCACCACTGACATGCCTGCCCAGACGGAGGCACCAAAGACCATCAATGTTGAAGCTTCCAAACAGGAGATGGAAGAGATTCTGAAGATTATTAAGAAGAGTGATTATAATGTAGTTGAGCAGCTGGGGAAAACCCCATCCAAGATTTCTATGTTATCACTGTTGTTGTGTTCAGAGGCCCATGCCAAGGCCCTGATTACCTTCCTGAAGACGGCCCACGTGCCACAAGAGACATCGGCTGATCAGTTTACCGATTGTGTGGCCAACTTAACTGCTGATAATGGTTTGGGTTTCTCCGACGCTGATCTGACTGCTAAAGGGAATAACCATAACAATGCCCTGCATGTCTCCATTGAATGCAGGGGCACTACTCTTGCACATGTGTTGGTTGACACTGGTTCCTCATTGAACGTCTTGCCCAAGAAAGCTCTAGACAGGTTGGATTGCGAAGGGTTGGAGTTAAAGCCAAGTAACATTGTTGTCCGGGCCTTTGATGGGTCTAAAAGGATGGTGCATGGTGAAGTCGATATTCCAATTAGAGTTGGTTCTCAGGTCTTCGATTCTACATTCTACGTGATGGATATTCGACCGTCCTATTCTTGTTTGCTGGGTCGTCCATGGATCCATAAAGCTGGAGCTGTGACCTCCACACTCCATCAGAAGCTGAAGTACCCGGTCAAAGGGAAGATTGTGACAGTACAGGGGGAGGAGGAGTACATGGTCAGCCACCTCAACTCGTTCCGGTACATAGAGATGGACGGGGAGTTCATTGAGACTCCCTTCCAACACTTTGAAGAGGTCCCTCAAACACTGGCATCATCTGAGACTGTGATTGAAGATTCTCCTTTGAAGATGGCTTCCTTAAAGGATGCCCGGACTGTTATTGAGAAGGGTGAGTATGCAAGTTGGGGCCGACTTCCTGATTTCACTCAGAAGACTAACAAGTTTGGTTTGGGTTTCACTACAGAAGCTCAAAGGGTTGTTCGTAGTGTAAGGATTGGAAGACCTCCTGTGTTCATCAGCAACTCGGGAGTAAATGCCATTAAAGATGATGTGGAAGAATCTGAATTCGACAGCTGGATCTACCCTACGACCAATGGTGGACCAAACAAATGGACAATGAAAGACTTCATCCCTATTACTTTTGTTACCCAGTAATGAACTCCTTGTTTTGAATTTGTAACAGACAATATTGTGAAACTTTATGGCCCGGTGTCTTACCTGGGGCACCGTGGCTTCATTTGTGAGGGCTTTTGTGTGCCATTTTCATATATCATTAATAAAAGCATTGGAAGTTTTTTGCATTTCAAATCTTGCGCTCCTTGTCTTTCTTTATTATATATATATTGCAAAACAACTATTTTACACACACTCACATATACAGGTCCCAATCCACTTTGGATCTCACTGGTAACGACTCTGCTACTGCCAGTTATGACTTCAAAAATCCGATCAACTTAGCCGAAGACGAAGGTGAAGATGATTGTGAAGTTCCTGGTGAACTTGCAAGTCTGTTACTCCAGGAAGAGAGGGCCATTCAGCCACATGAAGAGCCAGTGGAAACAGTGAATCTGGGTACTGAGACAGACAAAAAGGAAGTCAAAATCGGTGCAAACCTGGAGCTTAGTGTGAAACAACGGTTGATTCAGATGCTGCATTACTACGTGGAAATCTTTGCCTGGTCTTACGAAGATATGCCTGGGTTGGATACTGACATTGTGGTTCATCGCCTGTCTACCAAGGAAGACTGCCCTCCAGTAAAACAGAAGGTTCTCCGTATGCGCCCAGAGATGTCCGAGAAAATCAAGGCTGAGGTTATGAAACAATTTGACGCCGGTTTTCTAGCAGTAACTTCTTACCCTCAGTGGGTCGCCAATGTGGTTCCAGTGCCGAAGAAAGATGGTAAGGTTAGAATGTGTGTTGACTACAGGGATTTGAACAGGGAAAGCCCTAAGGATGACTTCCCCCTGCCTCACATCGACGTTCTGGTTGACAACACTGCTCAGCATAAGGTATTCTCCTTCATGGACGGTTTCTCCAGTTATAATCAAATCAAGATGGCTCCTGAAGACATGGAGAAGACCACTTTCGTTACTCAGTGGGGTACCTTTTGCTACAAGGTCATGCCTTTTGGGTTGAAAAATGCTGGGGCAACATATCAGCGTGCCATGGTTGCTTTGTTTCATGATATGATCCATCATGAGATTGAAGTATACGTCGACGATATGATTGCCAGGTCCCAAACTGAGGAGGAACACCTTGACCATCTACAGAAGCTGTTTGACCGGTTGAAGTTGTACAAACTGAGATTAAACCCGAACAAGTGCACCTTCGGGGTAAGATCTGGAAAACTACTAGGTTTCTTCATAAGCGACAAAGGTATTCAAGTGGACCCTGCCAAAGTGAAAGCCATACAAGAGATGCCAGCTCCCAAGATAGATAAAGAAGTCAGAGGCTTTCTAGGACGGCTGAACTACATTGCCCGATTCATCTCGCACCTAACTGCTACTTGTGAACCAATCTTCAAGCTACTGAAGAAAGATTAAGTAGTACGTTGGAACGATGAATGTCAGGCCACTTTCGAAAGAATCAAAGAGTATCTCCAAGAGCCACCCATTCTTATGCCACCAGTTGAAGGGAGACCTCTAATCTTATGCTTGACAGTACTTGACAACTCAATGGGATGTGTGCTGGGTCAGCATGATGAGTCTGGCCGAAAAGAGCATGCTATTTATTACCTTAGCAAAAAGTTTACCGACTGTGAGACCCGATACTCACTGCTCGAGAAAACTTGCTGCGCTCTGGTATGGGCTGCTCGCCGACTAAGACAGTATATGTTGACTCACACTACTCTATTGATTTCAAAGATGGACCCAATCAAGTATATCTTCGAAAAGCCTGCCTTGTCCGAAAGAATAGCAAGATGGCAGATGATCTTGACTGAATATGACATCCAGTACACAACTCAAAAAGCAATCAAGGGAAGTGTGTTGGCAGACCATTTGGCACATCACGCAGTGGATGATTACCAGTCTATGAACTTCGAATTTCCAGACGAGAATATCATGGTAGTGACTGATTATGAAATACCTGGACCGGATGAAGGACCTGAGGAAGGATCCCGATGGTCTATGCACTTTGATGGAGTCTCAAACACTTTGGGTAATGGCATTGGCGCTGTGATCATATCTCCTAAAGGCTCTCATACTCCACTTACCGCCCGACTATGTTTCAACTGCACCAACAATATGGCGGAGTATGAAGCCTGCATTATGGGTCTTCGAGCTGCAATTGACCTAAGGATTAAGTTTCTGAGTGTCTTTGGAGATTCCGCTCTCGTGATCAGTCAGATCAAAGGAGAATGGGATACGAAACACCCAAATCTTATTCCTTACAAGGAGTATGTATTGACGTTGCTTCCCCATTTCGAGGAGATAACCTTTGAACACTTCCCAAGGGAGGAAAATCAGTTGGCGTACGCGTTAGCTACGATGTCTTCTATGTTCAAAGTCAAATGGGACAACGAGGCTCCCCAGATCATTATTTGGAAATTGGATGAACCTGCATATTGTTGTGATCTTGAGACCGAAGAGGTAATAGAAAAACCTTGGTATCATGAAGTCAAGAGGTACCTTGAAGCTCAAGAATACCCCGAGAGTGCATCCGTTAATGACAAGAAGTTTCTGAGAAGGTTCGCGGCAAAGTTCTTCATCAGCAATGACATTCTTTACAAACATAACCATGATTCAACCTTACTGCGTTGTGTGGATAAGATTGAAGCAGAAGGGATCATGGCAGAGCTGCATGAAGGTACCTTCGGAACACATTCTAGTGGGCATACCATGGCAAAGAAAATCCTTCGGGCAGGATATTACTGGTCCACAATGGAAGCCGACTGTTATCAGCATTCTCGGACATGTCACAAGTGCTAGGTCTATGCTGATAAGATGCACATTCCTCCAGTTCCTTTGAACGTCTTGACAGCACCTTGGCCTTTTGCAATGTGGGGCATTGATATGATCGGCGAAATGATACCTACGGCATCCAACGGGCATCGCTTCATCCTGGTAGCGATTGATTACTTTACAAAGTGGGTTGAAGAAGCTTCCTTTGCCACCATAACCAAGAACGTCGTGGCACGGTTCATTCGACACAACCTGATCTGTCGATACGGTGTACCAGAGAGGATCATTACGGATAATGGTACCAATCTTAACAACAAGATGATCACTGAGCTCTGCGGGCAATTCAAGATACAACACCACAACTCTTCTCCTTACCGGCCGAAGATGAATGGGGTTGTAGAAGTAGCTAATAAGAACATTAAGAAAATCGCGCAGAAGATGACACTGACCTACAAAGATTGGCACGAGATGTTACCATTTGCTCTTCACGGGTACCGTACCTCAGCACGGACGTCAACAGGGGCAGCACCCTATTCCTTGGTATATGGCATGGAGGCAGTCCTGCCCATTGAAGTTCAGATACCCTCTCTCCGGATCATGAAGGATGCAGGTTTAAGTGAAGACGACTGGATCCAGACCCGACTTGATCAACTGAACCTAATCGACGAAAAGAGACTCACTGCTATTTGTCATGGTCAGACGTACCAAAAATAGAAGATCAAGGAATTTAACAAGAAAGTCAGACGACAAGAGTATCAAGTCGGGGACCTGGTAATCAAGCACATTATTCTACCTCAAGGTGATCCCAGGGGCAAATGGACCCCTACGTACGAAGGGCCATTTGTGGTTAAGAACATCTTCTCAGGAGGAGCAATGATTCTAACCTCCATGGATGGTGACGACCTTCCTCACCCCGTCAATGCAGACATAGTGAAAAGATACTACGCATAATCAAAGACCTGCTAGGTCGATTGGCCTAGGCAAAAATAAGGGATTCCCGACGAACCAAAAGGGTTCGGGCAAAAATAAGGGATGAAAATAAAAAATCTGTACACCCGGCAAGTCGAAAACCTGAAAAGGCGGCTTGGGCAAAAATGGGTATCCCGGTGGACTGAAAACCCGAAAGGGCGATCCAGGCAAAAGTTAGGGATAAGCGTAACACTATGTCTCATTGGATCACCCTGCATCCAGACTTTGGTATCAACTATCAGGCTCGGACGACACCAATCTATCAGATTCATCTCCAACTAAGCAGCAAAGTGATGAGATGCTTGAAGATATAAAGGCGATAGCAGAGTCGGAACCCAGTGGGATTATTCGCATAGCTGTTTTGTTTTCTTTTTACAAATTGTATAAATTCTATTTGATTGGCGGCGTTCTCTTACTAGGACGTCAGCCTCTTGTACAAAAACGCCTATTTACAAGCAAACTTCAAAATCAATACAAGCTCATTTTTCAGACAAACTGCAAATTGTTTTTCCTTTATCTGTTTTGTTTTGCAAAGAACATCCAATGTTCATTTTTGATATATGCATTTGACATTAATTGTTGCTCATAAATATTTGCATGCGAAACAAAGGACTAATTACGGGTGATATCAGAAGTAGGGGCAATAAGAAGTGTCTGAAAGGTCTAGTTGCTCTGTCCACCAAGGTACTAAGGTAGGTTCAGCTGAAGAATATGACCAAGATACCTTCATTCCCCGCAGAGTAAGACAGTAATAGAAGCTCTCCCCACTGAGACCTGCAACCATGGACGAATCAGCAATACTCTCTCCAAGCAGAGTTTATCCACCATCAACGCTAAAAAAGTTGGGTATCCCCAGTAGGTCTTAATATTCCCCAACGGAGTATACAGATATTCCTCAGCAAGTATCCCCGGCAGTCTTAATATTCCTCGACGAAATATAAGAATGTTCCCCGGCAGAATACAAGATACCCCCAGTGGAGCCATTTCCCCAGCGCAGTCTAAAAAAGCTTCCCCGCCAGAGTTGAATCATCTTCCCCAGTAGACTCTGGAAGCTTGTCCCCTGCAGGGTACAAATGTATCTCCCCAGCTAAATTTAGAGGTTATCCCCACAAGAGTTTAACTGGGTTATCCTCAGAAACTTGCAACGGAAAGGTCATCCCCAGCGAAGTTCTTTCTATCCCCAGCGGAGTTCATCATCAAAATCCCCAACAGAGCTTATCAACAGAATCCCCCAGCGGAGTTATCGTTAAAATCTCAGCAGAGCATCTCTTCCCCATAGAGTAATTCCCCGCAGAGTAATCTCTTCGCCATGTTTATTCCCCAACGGAGTTATTTTCTCCTATAGGTTTATTCTTGCAACCATCTTCGTTCGTCATCCCTATCAGAAACATTCTGAACAAAGTTTGAAGACACACATACTCTTCAACAGCAGTCCAGGATTTGACAAACTCCCCGACATTTGTCAAGGATTTATTTTCCCAGACGAAAATACATTCATAAACATTTCACATTTCATACCTCCTATTTACATACATGATAAAGTGCATACGACACAATCTCATTTATTTTTGAGAACATCATGACATCATGCATTTCATACATTATGACATTGCATAGAGCTAACGTTTTACCTTTTTCAGGAAAAGGTCAATCAAAAGACGGCTACCATCAACCTTTTCAAGTCCCAGTTGAATACCTGTAACAAGCCAGGAAAAATATCTGTGGACGACTGATTGAAGATTAATACCCGTAACAAGCCAGGAAAGTTATCTACATAAAGAGGTCAGAGATCAATACCTGTAACCAGCCAGGACAACTATCTCATCGGCCAACCTTTTCAAGTTCCAGATTAATACCTGCAACAAGCCAGGAAAACATCTGTGGACGACTGATTGTAGCTTAATACCTGAAACCAGACAGGAAAATCACCTATGCGAAGAGATTGAAGATCAATACCTGTAACAAGCCAGGAAGACCATCTTTCTTTCTCAGGTCAGAGATTAATACCTGAAACCAGCCAGGACAACTATCTCATCGGCCAATCTTTTCAAGTTCCAGATTAATACCTGTAACAAGCCAGGAAAACATCTGGGAACTGATTGTAGGTTAATACCTGAAACCAGCCAGGAAAACTATCTACACGAAGAGATTGAAGATTAATACCTGTAACAAGCCAGGAAAACTATTTTTCTTTCTCAGGTCAGAGATTAATACCTGAAACCAGACAGGTCAATTATCTACCGAACTCATCATCAGGCAACCCTACACAGGTTCCTTCTTTCAAGTTACAAAGTTACAATTCAACAAACAATCTCCAGATGGCATTTATAAGCCCATCCTTCCACCAACAATCTCCAAATGGCATCTGTAAGCCCATTCCCGACATCACAATGCTGATACTACACCATGTGAGTGCAAATTTCTGGGCACTTTAGTGTTCAATCATCTTCCACCTTCGGATCACGAAAGGCACGCAAGCCAATCTACCTCCTCAGGTTTAAGAAGATTGAACAGGGGCAACTGTTGTACCCCAAAATTTTCCCTCCCATATTCCTCAAGATTTGTCAAGAATGACCTTCAAATTGCTCAAAATGGCTCAAGGGTTGTATAGTCAAATCACTTCCTAAGGCAGTCAATTCAAAATTAGGGTTTTGGTTCTTTCAAGGAATTTGAGGTTCTCAATGGTTCAATCAAGTCTCATAGGCCTATATACATTCTCAAGCACCTACATGCCAAGTTTCAAGACTCACAGTGCCAATTTACACAGTCAAAAGCTCCATTTGACCTACAGTCAACTACAAGGGCAAAATGGTCATTTTGCAGTCAAAAGTCAGAATTCTTGGTCAACATCTTATTTTGAGTTCACAATCATCATTTGA
The DNA here is from genome assembly GCA_948472305.1 of Vicia faba. Lineage (NCBI taxonomy): Eukaryota > Viridiplantae > Streptophyta > Magnoliopsida > Fabales > Fabaceae > Vicia > Vicia faba. The sequence goes on along the minus strand of OX451736.1, from coordinate 66,695,172 downwards.
TCAAGTCTTGATCATGATCCCACAAGAATAGCTCAAAAATCATCAAGATGCAAAAGTTACTATTTTTGGGCAGTAGAAAAGTCAACTGTACTTTGACAAGGGCATAATTCTTTCATGGTTTATCAGAAAAATCCCATCCAAAGCTCATTTTGAAGAGGATGAAATTTCCTACAATCCATCTTCACACTCCAAGATCGAGAAATGCTCTCACAAAAAGTTACAAATTTTTACATTATAGGTCAATTTCAAAAGTCAACAAAAGTACACTTTGATTCAAAGGCCATAACTTGAGATTGGTAAATCCAAATGACATGGGACCAAAAGCATTTGTTAGAGGACTTCAAGGGCTTTCCAAAATGTCCAAGAACATGGTCATATGATCAAAATTGAGCAAGTTGTGCATTGGAGAAGTTGGGAAATTTTCATGAATTTGCAAAAGTCAACTTTGCTCAAAACACCTTCTTTTTGCTAATGGGCCTCAAATCTCTTCTTGAAACTTCACCCATGACTTATGCACTACCCACCAAGTTAAATTGGATTTATTTTCTTAAATTTATTGATTAAATGGATTTTTAATACATATTAATTCATCTAATTAATTTAAATTATATGAAAATACAAGATTTGATTTTTAAATCAATTTGTGAACCAAATATGATCCAAATATGCTGACCAATTCGTGCACAAGCTAAAAGATACACAAATATCCAATTTTTGGCAACTTGTTCAATCATGAAAAATCAAGAATATTTGATTTATCAATCAAGGATTCAATCTTCAATGCACATGGATATTGGTCCAACTTTTGACCTAATTTGATTCCCTTATATGCAAGCAAGCCAACCATGACCTAGAGGACGAGGAAAAGCTGCAAAAACGGCCATATCAAATTCAAGAAATTTCAAGAAAAGTCAAAACTTGTTCTTGCAACCTAGGCTAATTCAAGGTGTTTTGTCCATCCAAACACATTGCAGGAGGTACCAGGAGCGATTTGAAATCAAATTCAAGCACTAAAGCTCAAGGAATCACGAGATACCATCTCACGGTTTGCACTTTCTACTCAAAACTGTATCTCTTAATTCATGCATATTTGACATGTTTTTGTGATTGATTTGCATTGCTAGAGATCATACAAAGCTAATGGAATGACTTAATCAAACCATAGTTCCCTGAATAGAGAGATGCCATGATTGAATTTCTAGGGTTTTCAAGCTTTCAAATAGGGCTTTTTAGACCAGGAAAAACTGGAACCAATGGGATACATGGTTGAAATCATGAGACCAAGACAATTGGAACACATACCTCGCGAAATATTTATGTTTGCTGTGTGTCTATTCGCTATTTTTCGTGCAGGGAGGTAGTGGAGGTTAAAAACCCCCACTATCTGATTTTATTTACACAAAACAAAGGTTGAAGATGATGACGTGTGGTCATCTGGTTGGCCTATTTGAAAAGCGCGCATTTTTTATTATTTACAACATATTGATTTGTTTTCATATATAATAATTGCCTCTTATTCCTATAACAATTGAAGCAGCGTGGTTGGGTGGTAAATGTGTTGGCCTGTGAGCATTGGGACCTGGGTTCGAATCCCAGGTCACCCAAAACCTTGTTATTTTTCTTCCACAGGTATTCACGTGCAAGTTTCAAAAGGGAGTCCACCATATGCTTTAAATCCCAGTACGCCAAGTGGCTTCAGGCCAAGATCCAGTGGCCAAAGTTGAAGGACCACCATACTCTCTGGTCAACATACGCGTGGATGATCTGAAAAGTCAAACGAGGCTGGAATGTTAATGGGCCCAGAATTTCCAAATACACCTCCAAAGTTGGCCCAAACCTCCCTGAGTTTGCATTTTTTTTAATTTTCTTTCATTATTTATTTGCTTGATTTATTTTTATTATTTTTAATTAATTACTAACTAAAATAATTTATTTTTCTTAATAAAATCAAAAAACCTCAAAAAAGAATATTTTTACTAATTTCACTATTTCATTATTTTTGTAAATAAATAAATAATTAATTAATTTAGTTTTAATTAGGTTAATTTTAACTTTTTTGCAATAAAATAAAATTAATATAGAATTATGGTTTTTAATAACTTTTAATCATTTTTTTTATATTTTTCTTAAAACATTCAAAAAAACCCAAAAAAATATCTTTTTTTAATTAATTAATTAGTTTAGGTTTAATTTAATTAAATGCAAGAAATAACAAAAAATCTCTTTCTTTCCTAAAAAGGGTCAAAACCCTAAAAAACTCTCCGATTCAATTTTTCTCGCGCATAATATTTTTTGATCCATATAATTGTATTTGCTCCGAGGATGTAATAGTTTTAATTAGGATTATTTATCGCTTTCATTAATTTTCCGCAATTTACTTTTCAAGGGTTTGTTTTTGGCAATGTAAATACCCGACGCCTTGTAATAGTTTAGTTTTATTTTCCGCAACCATTAACTGCTAGATGTATGCTAATAGGCTATGCCTGACAAGATCTCCCTTAAATTAAAATCAACCGTAGCTCACCATAACATGTACAAAGATAACATAACTGAAACTTGACACACTCGCACATGCCACTCTTAGGGTACGCCTCACTTGGTTGCCTCAACATGGTCATTGAGTATAGGAAATTTTAGAGGTTGCCCTCCTGTCTAAAGATCAAAGTTGCCTCGAAACGGTTGCCTCGATAAAATGATCTAAGACATTAGGGTTACCGCTAAGGCGTCCTACCATTGCTTTAGTGACCACATGTCCCTTAATCGAATTGACCCGAAAACTCCAACGACGGTGCTACCTACTCCTCAATAATGGGATAACACTGTCTAAAGGACATTTACACAGCTTAATTCCTTTTGAGTAGGTAGAGGTTCTCAGGTACTTGCTTTTTCAAAGCAAAACAACTTTTCCGCACTTACACTTTTTCAAACAAAAGTTTTTAACAACACTTCATACACTCTTGAGGACAGAAACAAGAGTTAAATCGAAGTTTTCAAACAAAACTTTTTCAAAACCCACGAACACAAGAAAAGCAAAACCTTTTGAAAACACAGTGAGCAAGTACCTAAGAGCCCGTGGATAACCACGGATAGAAAGGGTGCTAACACCTTCCCTTTCTATAATCTACCTCCCGAACCCGAGAAACATCTCGAAAAGGAATTTTGCTGTGCTTTTGTCCTTTCCTTGTTGGAGAAAATAAAATACGGTGGAGACTCTTGCTTACCGTGACATTTTGCAAAAACAAACGCAAACGCGAACCAGCATTCCAAAAAAGTCAGTTTTATTTCCACCGATCACACCTGGACCGCCCTTTCGGGTTTTCTGTCCACCGGGATACCTTTTTTTCCTAAGCCGCCTTTTCAGGTTTTCGACTTGTCGGGTGTACAATTTTTTTTATGTATATCCCTAACTTTTTCCCGAACCCTTTTGGTTCGCCGGGATTCCCTTATTTTTTCCTAGGTGTGTCAACCTAGCGAGTCTTTTTTTTCATGCGTAGTATTTTTTGACTATGTCCATGCTTTCAGGACGTAGAGAGTTGTCACTATCCATAGTGTTATGTTGTAGTACTGTCAAAAATGTTTTCTTGATGGCACATGATTCGTTGCTGGAATGCATGCATAATGCCCCAAGCGATTTAGATGGAGATCTGCCCCTGGTTATTTGGCACTTTTGGAGAGACTTCCCCAAGTGTGTTTAGACATTATGTCATGCCCCTTGCTTATGGAAGACCTGTTATTGGAAGTGTCTTTCCCGCTGAGGTGATTCTGTCCATTGAGAGGATGTTTGTTCATTGAATATCCACTGTGTAGATTTCTCTGTTGTCAAACAATTAGTCATATGCAAACAATGCCATTTAAAGAATGCAAAACTCATGTATGTCTTGAATTTTTTTTTGAAAATGTGTTTTGTGTAGTAAAACGAAATTTGCAAGAATGTGTTTTGTGTAGTGAATACGAATGAATTGATTCAAGACAAACATGTGCAATGCATTGATGAAATAACGAGGTTTGATATGAATAAATGTTCAAACAAATCAAAAGAAAATTACACATTGAAAATTCTAATGAACGAAAAGTCTTCTTGTGAGAACTTGTCACTTCAGATGGTATGCCTTGGAGGGATGGCAGAAGAACTAAACTTGACCGTCTTGTGCGAATTCTAGCGCTCCTTCATCAATCGGGTCTTGAATTTTATTTCTCAACGCCCAACAGCTGTTGGTGTCATGTCCAGGACTGTTGGAGTGATGCGCACATCTTGCATTTGGATTGTACCTTAGGAAGGCTATGTTGGGATTATGAGGAGGGTCCCTTAACATAACCAACTTGGCCTTCAACATGCGTTGCAATGTTGGAGCCAATGATATGTTCATTTCGGTAAAGCGTATTTTAGATGTATTCTTCTTATGCCGATTACCCCGTTGTCTTTGGCGAGGTTGTGGTTGGGCTTGTGATGTAGTAGCAATCTGGAAAGGTCTGTTCCTGACCAAACCAACCTCTTCTCTCACTGGGGGCTGATTAATGCCTTGTGTGATATGGTGGCAGAACAGACTGTTTGGAAATGCTGGTTTGCGTTTTGTGTTTGAAAAATGTCGCGGTAAGCAAGAGTCGCCACCGACATTTATTCTATCCAACCGGAAAGGAAAAGTATAGAAAAAAAATCCTCTTTTCGAGATTTTGAGTACGGGGGGTAGATTATAGAAAGGGAAGGTGTTAGAACCCTTTTTATCCCTGGTTTTCCACGGGTTCTTAGGTGCTTGCTCATTTTTAAATTGCTTGTGTTTGTGTGCTTTGTTTCGAAAAGTTTTACTTCGTGATAACCCTTGTATCAGTCCTCAAAGGTGTGACGAAGTTGTTTTGAAAATTGTTTTGAAAAAGTGTAAGTGTGAAAAGTTTTGATTTGAGCAAGTACCTACTAGCATCTACTTACTCGAAAAAATATTGTTTCTATTCTTGTTTCCTTTAGACAATGCTATCATACTATTGAGAAATAGGTAGCACCGTCGTTGGAGTTGTTAGGGTCAATTCTTAAGGGACGTACGATCACTAAAGCAATGTTAGGACGTCTTAGTAATAACCCTAAAGTCTTAAGATCATATTCGAGGAAACATTTCCGAGGCAACATTTTTGAACGGAACATTTGATCTTTGTTAGATAGGAAGGCAACCACTAAGACACCCTATACTTAATGATCGTTTACCGAAGGTAACTGAAGTGTGAGTATACCCTAAGAGTGATATGTGCGAGTGATCTGCTTTCAATTATTTAATCTTTACACATTAGGGTTTTCTAACTGTATTAAATTATCATGCAATCTTATCATTCAATCCTATTAACATACATCTAGGTAGTTAAATATTTGCGAGAATTAAAATGCGAAAGAGTAAACCTACGCTATTACAAGGATTTGGGGAAGGGGATTAATTACATAGCCAAAAAGCCGTAAATGACGATAAATAAAAGAAAGTCCTAGATTAAAATATTACATACCATGAACAGTTACATCGATATTGTAAAAATAATAAACACGCGCGATGAATCGACTACAAGATAATTAGGGTTTTGACCCTAACTTAAACCTAATCGCGATTAGTTCAAAAAAAGTTTTTGTTTTGTTTTGTTAATTTAAGAAAATAGAGAAATTGTTATATTAAATTAAAAAGAAAAGCCTAATTCTAATTAATTTTAATTTTAAGAAAAAATTGAATTAATTTATTCTAAAACCTATTGTTTGTATTTTTATTTATTTGAGAAAGAAAGAAAAATTAAATCAAGAGTTTAAACCTAATTTGCTAATTAGTTTTAATTAAAAACAAGTTGAAATTTCCCTAAATTAAATTAAACCAAATTAAATTAAATTTGATAAATAAAAAAAAACCTAATTCTAATTTTTTGTGAACTCTTGATTTTATGATTTTTGTGGAAAAAAAAGATTAATTTTGTTAATTAAAATAATTAAGCAAAATAATTAAAATAATTAAAAAAAACAAAGAAATAAAAAAAAGTGAAGAGATGGGCCTGTGGTAAACAACACACTGGGGGGTGCAAATATGATTTTCTGGCCTAACAAGTATTAGGCTTGGTCAATGCGCAGGATCTGGTATGGGCATTGACTAGAGTGTATGGTAGACCTTCAATGCTGGCATGTTGGATCTGGCTTGTTGATGATCTGATGGTTGGATGCTGATGATGCATGGTGGACACATGGGATACTAGCGCACCTGATCATGTAAAGAAAAATAATATGAAGTAAATGTTGGGACCTGGGGATCGAACCCAGGTCCTTATGCATTCTTCCCTTGCACGCTTGCCAATTGAGCTGGCTGACTTAGTTGTATATATAATCAAAACCAATTATAATATAATAAAAATAAAACATTGAAACTCAAAACGCGCGAATATTCGAATCACCCAACCAGGGGGTGCCACACATCCATCCCCTTCCTCCCAACCGTCGTGGTAGCCCTGGAGGTTTTTACCCACGGACAAGGTGCTGTTGCTATAACCTGCATGCCTCAAACATCAAAAATATGCATGGTAAATAGATTTAAATTCCAGGGATCGATTGGTCTTGATGCCACGATCGTCCCAGTATCCAATTCTCGGCCTGATTTTGCTTGTATCAAGAAACCCTAAAATACAATCTGAAACCCTAACAATGGAAATTGTCAATATATGCACTCAAACATCAATTAAACCAGATCAATATGTTTCAAACATGATAACAAACACATACATACCATTAAAACATGTTTATAATGCAAGAATCGTGATAATCGAATTTTGAAATAGAAGCAAACCGTGACGGTTGTGCTGCGTGTTTCTGGACTCGTGGAGGCTTGGTGATGCTTGCAATCGCTTCAGAGGATGTCCAAGAGTTGATTGGTGGCTTTGAATCTCCTTGAATCATCCTTTAAGTTGAAAACCGGTCCACAATTTTTCTTCAAAAATGTGAGTTTGCTTGCTGACTTTCACGACCTCCAATCCTCTTTTCCTTGGCCTTCCTTTGTTCACTATCTATATAGAGTGCATTAGGGTAAAAGTTTGCATCAAATCTTTGCCATTTATGAAGATTGACCAATGATTTATTCCTTGCACCAAATATTTCCAAAACAAGCATTTTCAATATTTTTCTGTCCATATGAAGCCTTGCACGATTTGATCTTGTCACCAGTTGTATAATGACTCTAATCATGCACAAAATCTCAAGGTTTAATTGATTTTTGATATTTTCATTAATTTATATTGATTTTATTTGATTTAAATGAAATAAAATCAAAATAAATAATAAAAATAAAAGAATGACAAGTGGGGGCTCATGGGTCATGGATCACATTACAAACTCAATGCAAGCATAAAAAGTTAGGCCCATTTAGCAAAAAATGCAATTTTGGACACATTTGACTTTTGGCAATTTTGCAAAAAGGGTCAACTTGGCCAATGCATAACTCTTTCAATTTTGACCCTAGAGAGGTGTTCTTTGACTTTTTAGAAATCTTAGGATGTCCTATAAACAACCCTTTTAGTCTCATCTCAATTGATTATTCCATGTTCATGTATGAAGCTTTGACCCAAAAGTTGTTTTTGTTGACTTTTCAAAATGACCTATAATGTCCAAATTCATGTCTTCTTGTGAGTGCATATTTTGAACTTGGGAGCTTAAGATGAATTGTAGGGGATTGCATCCTCTTCAAAATGAGCTTTGGATGGGTCATTTCTGATAAAGTATGAGAAAGGTATGCTTGGTTAAAGTTGAGTTGACTTTTCCTACAAAACCTTAATTTAGCAACTTTTGGGCTTTGATGAATTGTGAGCAATCCTTGATGAATCATGATCAATTCTTGATCAGATGATGAATGATACTTCAAAATGAGGATGTTGACCAAACAATCTTGAAGTTTGACTGTATGTGGGCCACAATTGACTTTTGACCTAGCACAGTCGATTTATAGGTATTTGAGCAATTAACTGAGAAAACTTCCTCTACAAGGCTTGAAATTTAACATGGATGATCTTGAGAAAATATTAGGACAATGGTGAGCATTTGGGATCCTTTGGACTCAAGCATATTGATGTAAAATGAAACCCTAATTTGAGGTAGACTTCCTTAGGAGAGAGTTTATCTGGTCAACTCTTGAACTTCCTTGAGCAATTTGGGGACCTCACTTGCCATGTGTTGAGAGATATGGGAGGGAAAATTTTTGGGTACAAAAACTTCCCCTGTTCAATCTTCTTAAACCTGAGGATGTATATTGGCTTGTCCGCCTTTCGTAATCTGAAGGTAGAAGATGATTGAACACTAGAGTGCCCAGAAATTTGCACTCGCATGAAGTGATACATGTCTTGTGATATCGGGAATGGGCTTATAGATGCCATTTGGAGGAGTGTCGATCGCATAAAAGATTCCTTTGTGAGAACCCGTACACCTGTTGGTAAGGAGGACTCCGTTGGGGAATGTTGATCCTTGTCTTGGGAAAGAAATAGAGTTTTAGGATCTTCAGTTGTCCGTTACTCTACTGGGGAAGGATTCCAGTTTGGGAAGCAGAAGTGAACCGCGTATCTGGTCGAGATATATGCTGCACCGCGACTTTCTGGGGGAATGTGAAATTAATTGTGTTTGATCGGGTCCCGATCTTACAGTGTTGTAGACTGTCGTCTGGGGATAAGAGAGGAAGAACCCAGATAGTGAGGTTATAAGAAGGAACCTGGATAGTAGGGTTGCCTTGATATAAAAGCCTGGGTAGTAGGGCTGTGAGAAGGAACCTGGATAGTAGGGTTACTTCGATATGAAATCCTAGGTAGTAGGGCTGTGAGAAGGAACCTGGGTAGTAGGGTTACTTCGATATGAAAGTCTGGATGGTAGGGTTGTGAGAAGGAACCTGAATAGTAGGGTTACTTCGATATGAAAGCCTGGGTAGTAGGACTGTGAGAAGGAACCTGGGTAGTAGGGTTACTTCGATATGAAAGCCTGGATGGTAGGTGTTGTACCCCAAAATTTTCCCTCCCATATTTCTCAATACATGTCAAGTGAGGTCCTCAAATTGCTCAAGGAAGTCCAAGGGTTGACCAGACAAACCCTCTCCTAAGGCAGTCTACCTCAAATTAGGGTTTCATTTTGCATCAAGATGCTTGAGTCCAAAGGATTCCAATTTTCTCACCATTGTCCTAATATGTTCTCAAGATCATCCATGTCAAGTTTCAAGCCTTGCAGAGGAAGTTTGCTCAGTCAATTGCTCAAAGGCTTGGAAATCGATTGTGCTAGGGCAAAAGTCAACTGTGGACCACATACAGTAAAACTTCAATATTTTTGGTCAACATTCTCATTTTGAAGTATTATTCATCATTTGATCAAGGTTTGTTCATGATTCCTCAAGGATTGCTCACAATTCATCAAAACCCAAAAGTTGCTAAATTAGGGTTTTGTAGGAAACGTCAACTCAACTTTGACCAGGCATAACGTTCTCATACTTTATCAAAAATGACCCATCCAAATCTCATTTTGAAGATAATGTAATTCCATACAACTCATTTTCAGCTCCCAAGTTCAAAATATGCACTCACAAGAAGATATGAATTTGGATATTATAGGTCATTTTAGAAAGTCAACAAAAACACCTTTTGGGTCAAAGATTCATACATGAACATGGAAGACTCAATTGAGATGAGACCAAAAGGGTTGCTTAGAGGACATATTAAGATTTATAAAAAGTCCAAAAACACCTCTCAAGGGTCAAAATTGAGAGAGTTAGGCATTGTCCAAGTTGACCTTTTTTGCAAAATTGCCAAAAGTCAAAAGTGTCAAAAATTGCATTTTTTTGTCAAAAGGGCCCAACTTTTTATGCTTGCACTGAGTTTGTAATGTGACCAACGACCCATGAGCCCTTCCACTTGTCATTCTTTTATTTTTGTTATTTATTTTGATTTTATTTCAATTAAATCAAATAAAATCAATATAAAATAATGAAAATATAAAAAACTAATTAAATCTTGAGATTTTGTGCATGATTAGGTCCATTACAATGCTGGAGACAAGATCAAATCGTGCAAGGCTTCATTTGGACACAAAAAGATTGGATTTTCTTGATTTGGAAAGATTTGGTGCAAGGATTGAATCATGAATCAATATTCATAATTGGAGAAGATTTGAAACAAATGGTAACCCTAATACATTCTTGGATACATAAGGGACAAGTGCAGATAAAAAAATAAGAGGTTGGAGGTGTGTGTTTACCTTGGGATTTGGTAAACAACCGCTGATCCTCCAAATGGTTACTTATTTGGTTACTCGCAGGATCGATCAGATTGATCCTAGGACATAGGTTGATTTTGAAGTTTTGATTAAATTGGATAAGGCTTTAAATAAAGAGGCTTTAAATGAAATAAAGAGGTTTCAAGTAAATTGCATGAAGAAAGGACTTGGTAAAATAAACAAGGCTTAAAGTAAAAGGCTTCGACAGGAATGTAAAGAGGAAAGCAAGTAAATTTCTGGAAAAGTAAATGACTTTGATTAATAAAATTGGTGTTTCACACATACATTTCTCAACAATTCTTTCTCACACGCTGGGTACTCGAATCTATATGAGTGACTTTGTATATAATTGTGAACACACGTGAGAAACTACATGACTACTATTATTTATACTAAAACATCCCAAGTAACCGTCGGGCAGTTACACTGCTTCGAGATCAATCCACTTGGCACGTTCTCCACGTTCGACGCTCCAGATCCTTGCACGTTTGCACGTGGTAACTTCTGGAAACCATTTTCCCTCCAAACGCTTGAATTTCAAACTGCTCCACTCTGAACCATCGAACACTTTCGTTGAGAGACATCTTCGACGAGAAACTCCTTCGACGTTGAAGGCAACCAACTTCTCCCTTGGAAGAAATCTTCTAAGTACTTTGCCATCTTTCGACGGGCATTTCGACAGACTTAGCCAGTCGAAAACATCCTTCAGCTTTAATGGCTGACATCAACAAAACAAAGGTGACGAATTTAGGAGCCAACAAATTGCCCCCCAAGAATGCCTTATTTCGACTCTGAAAGAAAAAGGCATTCTTTGAAACGCCATTCGACACCTGTCTTTTCACGCTTAGTCACAAATTAACTTGTGCACTTTTCGTTGTTTTCTACCAACTATTGGCAATCCCAAGAAAACCATCATTTATCCGTACCTAGGACGTCACTTTCAGTACGGCGTGCAGTACCAAACGTCATTTCAGAATTTGTCATTATGACAATTCCCAAAAACGAGGACGCACGCTGCGTCCCTCTATTTCTGCAGAACGGCTAAAACAACAGGGGGCTGCCACGCGTCCCACTAACTCCTGCAATAATTAAATGGCATTTAATGTCCTCGGTTTTGGGGATTTTCCCCCACTACTATAAATAGCAGTAAGTACCCCATTGTGGGACTTTTTACGCCATCTAGCTCTCAAACTTCTCTGTTTTCATACAACCTGTCATCTTTGCAAAAACATTTCCTCCTTCACTTCGTCTCCAACCTCAACTCTAACAATGGCATCTGCTTCCAATGCTCCTGGCGCTACTGTACCATCTGAAAATGCTAAACCCAAGGTTTTCGTCACTGCTCCGGTAGTAACTTCTACAGGCAAACGAAGGGTTCCTGAACCCTTGGACATCGCCGTTCGCGATGCCTACTCACGCCACCTTATGATCCCGGTTGGATATTCCAACCAGATCTTTGCAATGTCTGGCCCCATGTATCCAAGTATCTCTGAGGCTATGAATATCAAGAGCTATTTCCCGGTAGTTGAGAAACTCAAACCGGTCGCATGCGCCAAGAAAGACGCAGAAGACAATGAAGACCCTGCACATGAAAAAATCGACCTCCGTTTCTTCAACAGAGGTGTTAGGGCCTTCAGGTCTTGCCCTAGCCTTACCCCTGATTACGTTGCTTGGCTAGCAAAGATGGAGAAGCACCAAACTTCGATCTGGAAGGATATGGGGATCTTCGACCTAGTGATGCTGTCGAAGACAGGTTTGAACTATTCTCCGGAGATGCTGATAGCTTCTCTGTTGTTCTGGGACTACTCCCACTTTACTTTCCATCTTCCCTGTGGGATGCTAACCCCCACACTCTTCGATGTGGCCGCTATTACTGGACTTCGACCCACCGGAGACTACTTCGATCCGGAAGAGATGTCGGAAGATCAAATTGGCTTCTCTGACACCAAACCAACATACACCACTTTCATCAACCACTATCACGACAGGTCGACAGATGCTGTGTCGGATGTCGAACACATAGCATTTTTAGCCTTATGGCTGACTCACTTTGTATTCTGCTCGAAGTCTTTACAGGTGACCAAAAAGATGGTCACTCTTGCTACTCAACTGCATCATCGCCAAAACATCTGTTTGGCAGAACTGATTCTGGCTAGCCTCTATGATTCGATCAGCAATGGGGCAACTCTTCTAAAAATTATCGAGAACAGGGCCAGTTTGCTACTTGCTGGGCCTTTTTGGCTGCTTCAACTGTGGCTCAATGCCACTTTCGAATCTTTCTTGCCTAAGAAGGTTCAGATAAATGAGCAGGCTCCAGAGATAGCGAACAGACGCGTCGAAGGAACCAGGCTGGCTCTGTTGACACCTATGGAAGATGGACTGGAGTTTCAGCAAACCTTCACCAACTTCGTTCTGATGTTTTCTCGAAGGAAAGAGTTTGTTTCAACTATGGCTCCATTTGCTCGACGGCAGGTAGGCCCAGCATGGTTCACAAGGCCACATCCAAGGACGTCGAGTGGTCCTAATGTTGACGAACATACAATACTTTGGGAGGCGTTCCTCACACCAAGGATCATGCCTCTTCGATTCAGGAGCTCTAAGACTCATTTGAGTCTGATTGCATACCAACCAAACCTGGTATCTCGCCAGTTTGGTATTATCCAAACCCTACCTTCTCCGATTTTCCAAGAGAGAAGTCAATGCTGTACTTCTGCAATGATTACACCGAAGAAGCTGCCATCAAGCATATCGGAAGATATGCTGGTCGAACAGTTCTCTCGTTGTTTGACTACCAGCTCAATTTCCTTTGCTCACCATCCTTCGAGGAGTGGTGGAAAAGCTATTATGCTGAGGAGTTCTTCGACGAGAAGGACTTCATGGATGAGCTTCAGAAATCTTTTGTCCTTGTGTTGGACAAAATAAAGAAATGTAAGTTCATCCTTTTACATTACTTTGTCTTTTTCGACTGCTAGCCTGTTAACTTTTCATTTGCTTTCAGTTGTTCGAAAGCCTGTAGCCAAGAAGGCTACAGAAGGCCAACAGGGAGGAGGCCCTTCAACAAAACCTCCACCGCCGGCGAAGACTACAGCGCCGGCGAAGACCACAAACAACCAACAGGGGGAAGGCTCTTCGAAGAAGCCTTCTATATCGGTAACCAGACTTTCATTATTTCCTCCTGGCTTTCGATTTTTGACTTTCGATGTAATTATTAAATCGAATTCCCATTGGTTTTCTAGGCACCTTCGCCCAAGAAACGGCCAGCACTGGTGGTCGAATCTGGGAGCGATGAAGAAAGTGATTCTCCTCCTGCCCCTCTAAAAAGGCGAAAGTTGACGAAGGATGCTCCTGTTCCTGCTCCTGCTCCTGAAGGTCGAACCATCAGAATAAAGGTTGCTGGGAGAAAGCCTAGGCCACCTCCAGTGATCATTGAGGAGCCAACGGAGGAGGAACTAAACGTTCTTCTTAACAAGCCTGTCGAAAGCGACAATTCCAGCCCTGGGGCTGAAGCTAATTTACAGGTAATCTCTTAGACCCTTTTATAACTTAGGTATAGATACCCATATTCGATTGTGTCTCTTTCGATCTCTGAAGATTTGTCTTCTTTCCTTTTTCAGGACACCACTGAAAGTTCTCCGCCAAGGACCTCTGAAACGCTGGAGTCTGCTGAACTCAGCAGGCCACAAGAAAAAGGCTTGGGAAATGACGAAGCCCATACTGAAAATGAGGCCAATGCTGAAACGGTAGAAAAACCAGCGGAGGAACCTCAGACGGAGGAACAACAGCCAGAAGCGGTTCAGGTGGTGAATCTGTCAGAAGAGAATCATGAAGAAAGGGACCAAGGCAATGCTGGCGAAGAAAATCAAGGTGCTGCTGGCGAAGAGAACCAAGGTGACGCTAGCGAAGAGCACCACGGTGACGCTAGCGAAGAGCACCAAGGTGACGCTAGCGAAGAGCACGCTAACGAAGAGCACCAAGGTGACGCTGGTACTGCCCCAGTCCGAGTCGAAGAGCAACAAGTCGAGGCACCTAACACTCAACAGCCTCAAACCCAAGACAATGCTGTTGCAAGGGTTACCTCAACGAAGCACAGGTCAAAAGAGGACTTAGAACTCTTGAAACAAACTGACCCTGTTAGCTATCTCAACGCAATCATCGAGAGCAAGAGTTCGTCTGATGCTAGTCAGGAGATTCCTACCCTGTCGGGGAAGTCTACTGAAACCTCTCCTCTCGATGACGCTTTGGCGAAGGTTAAGGCCCAGTTCTTCAAGAAGGACTTGATGAAGGCTTTAGAGGGGGACCCCACTGCTCCATCATACTTGAAGGATGTCTTGAATGCTGTCGACTTGTTAGCTGTAGCCCCAGAAGTCTCAGGCTTGATCATGGAGTTACACTCTATGATTGATCAAGTCTCAGCAGATTACAGGCGCCAAAGGGGGTTTAACAGTCAGCTTGAGGTGTTGTATGGCAAAAGCTCCTCTGCGTGGACTGCTGTCTCGGATACGACTTCTCGAATTGCGGAGTTGTCGAAACAAAAAGCATCTACGCAGGAAGAAGTCGATGCCATTGATCGAGAGAATGCTTCCTTCCGGGCACAAATCGCAGAGATAGAAGCGAAGATAAATGCCAACACTATACGCAAGGAGGAACTTCTTTCGACCATCTCAGACACCGAGAGCCAAACTGAAATCAAACAAGGCCTGGAATTCGCTGAGAGGGCCCAAGGCTTCGACGCTCAGATTGCCAAACTAGTGCAGGAGAACGCCTGGTGCAAGAAAAGGTTGGAGCTGCAGCAAGCCAAGTACCTTCGACTCAAGGACTCTATTCCCTTTTGATTGATTCTCTTTTGTAACCATATTTTGTAATCTATATTCGACAACATTGCCATCTTGGCTGAAATTTATAAAATTTCCATTTTGGCATTTTTATGGTTAATTTAGTCTTGTTCTTTTATTATTTTATTTTTATCTCTTGAAGTATAGGTTTGTATTTTTTCAAATATTTACCATTTACTCTCAAGAGCCTTTTATCTCCACCTAACTCTTCGACTTCATAGGCTCCACCAGAAAAAGTTTGGATAACTCTGAAGGGTCCTTCCCATTTGGGTGACCATTTCCCCATGCTTCGATCCCTTCGATCCATGGGAAGAATTACCTTCCAAACTAGTTCTTCAGGCAAAAATACCTTAGGTTTTACCTTTTTATTATAAGAGTCTTCTACTCTTTTCTTCTGAAGCCTGAGTAGGTCGAGAGCGCGTAATCTCTCTTCGTCTAAATCCACCAGTTCGTCTAACATCATGTTCCAATAGACTTCAGAAGGAATATCATAATGCCTCTGAACCCTTGCAGATTGAAGACAAATTTCTGCTGGCAACACTGCATCATGGCCAAAAGTTAGCCTATACGGTGTTGTACCAGTGGCTTCTTTTGGGGACGTTCGACAAGCCCACAGAATCTGGTCTAACGTCTTATGCCAATTCTTTGGTTTCTTCCCCACATGTTTCTTTATCAAGCCAATCACCACTTTGTTGGCTGCTTCGACTTGACCATTCGCCTGTGCATAATAAGGCGTGGATGTTAGGAGTTTGAAACCTGTTTCCTGAGCAAATTCTTGCATCTTTCGACCAGTAAAAACTGATCCTTGATCAGTTGTTATCGTCTCAGGGATTCCATACCTAAAGATAATGTTCTTTTGAATAAATTCAATGACATTTTCTTGGTCTACATTGACTAAAGGGACAGCTTCGATCCACTTAGTAAAATAATCAATGCCTACCAATATGTATTTCTGACTCTTTGATGATGCTGGTCGAATCTCTCCAATGAGATCCAACGCCCATCCTCTAAAGGGCCAAGGCTTCACTATCGAGTGAAGTTCGCTTGCTGGTACATGTTGGATGCCTGTATGAACTTGACACTCTTGACAACCTTTGGCGAACTCAACACAATCTTTCAGCATAGTGGGCCAATATAGTCCTTGTCGAAACAACAACCATTTCATCTTATGGCCTGCTTGGTGAGCCCCACATGCCCCAGCATGCGTAGTCGAAAGGGCTACGTATGCCTCAGTTTCACTTAAGCATTTTAGCAATACCCCTTCAGGCGTTTTCTTGAATAACTCATTACCCATGAGTACATAACTCAACGCCCTGTACTTTGTTTTTCGTTCTGTCGAAGCTCCTGGATTTTGAAGATAGTCCACAATGGGTTTCCTCCAATCTTGCTCTGACAAATTATCAATGAACGAAATCTCGAAGTTACTGTGATCAGCATATCCTAGTCTCGTCGATTCCAAGTCTGATGGTGATAGACAAGTTGCTTTTACCTTTTCTCGAACTTCGATTGCTCTTTGTAATCTCGTTTTTGAAATCTTATACCCAGATGCAATTTGTGCCAAGTCATTGGCTATTTGATTTTCGACTCTGGGTATGTGTCGAATATTGATCGTTTCAAATTTTTTCAATAAACGATTTGCTATCACAAAGTACATAATGAGATTCTCTCTTATGCATTTATATTCTTTTGTGACTTGCTTAATGACTAACTCTGAGTCTCCCATGATTTCGACTCGAGTTGCCCCCAATTCCAACAATATCTCAAGGCCAGTAATTAGAGCTTCATACTCAGCCTCATTGTTCGAACAAGAACCTGATATTTTGTACTTGAATGTTGTTGGAATTTTATCTGGAGAAATAATCAAGACTCCTACCCCTGTTCCATCTTTATGGCTGGAACCATCGAAGTAGAATTTCCAAGGCTCTATCTCCACATAATTAATATCCTCGACTTGAATTGAGTGGTCGACTATGAAGTCTGCAACCACTTGTCCTTTTACTGCCTTAAGAGGCATAAAGGTCAAGGAGTATTCAGTTAATGCTAATGCCCACTTGCCAATTCGACTGTGCAAGATAGGTTTCGACAACATATACTTGAAAACATCAAAATGAGACGAAACATACACATCAACTGGTTTTATATACTGCTTGAGTTTTGTACAAGAGAAATACAGACATAGACACAATTTTTCAACTTCACTATATCTAGTTTCTGCATCGTTCAAAACTCTACTGAGATAATAAATGGGTCTTTCGACTCCATTCTCATCCTCTTGGGCTAACATGCTTCCCAGAGTTTTGTCGGATGCAGCTATGTACAATCTCATACTCCTATTGCTACAAGGAGGCACCAAAATAGGTGGCTTAGTGAGGTACCCTTTGATTTTGTCGAAGGCTTCTTGTTGCTCCTGCCCCCATTCGAACCCCTCTTTATTCAGTCGAAGTAAGGGTGAAAAGGCCTGAGCTTTCCCACTTAGATTAGATATAAACCTCCTTAAGAAATTTATCTTGCCTAAGAGGGATTGCAATTCCTTCTTATTCAATGGCGCTCTCGCTTCCAAAATTGCCTTCGTCTTGTTCTGGTTGATTTCGATTCCTTTCTTGTGGACAACGAAGCCCAAGAAATCTCCAGCTTTCACACAGAACGCACACTTCAAAGGGTTCATCTTCAGACCATGTTCTCTCATTCTTTCGAATGATCGTCGAAGGTGGTCAATATGATTCTTCCTGGAAACAGATTTTATAACAATGTCATCAATATATACTTGCATAAAAGTGTTAATAAAATCATGGAAGATAGTATTCATTGCTCGCTGGTACGTTGCCCCAGCGTTTTTTAGGCCAAAAGGCATCACTACCCATTCGTAAGTGCCTAAGGCCCCAGGGCATCGAAAAGCTGTTTTCGACACATCCTCTTCAGCAATGAATATTTGATTATATCCTGAATAACCATCGAGCATACTCAGGTATTCATAGCCAGCGGCAGAATCGACTAGCATTTCCGCCACAGGCATAGGATATTCATCTTTGGGTGTAGCAGCATTCAAATCTCTGAAATCTATGCATACCCTTAACGTACCATTTTTCTTAATTACTGGCACAATGTTTGCAATCCATTCGACATACCTTGTAACACGGATGAATTTGCATTTCAGAAGTCTTTCGACCTCCGTTTTGATCTTCAACAGTATTTCTGGAGCGAAGCGCCTTGGATTTTGCTTGATTGGCTTCTTCCCAGGTTTGATTGGCAACTGAAGTTCTACCAATCCTCTGTCGAGACCAGGCATTTCGTCATAATCCCATGCAAAACAATCTTTAAACTCTTTCAGCAATTGGATTACTTCCAACCTAAGTTCTGGATCGATTTTGGCGCTGATGTAAGTTGCCCTTTTCTCTGATCCTTCGCCTAAGTTGATTTCTTCTAAAGGGTCTTGCGCTAACATTTTAATGTTGTTCGCCAAGGGGTCCTTTTCGAAGCCCAAAGGCTCATCGTCATAGATGGCGTTGAGCCTCTGTTCTTGCGTTTCTTCTGGCATGATATCAGGAGGTTTTGGATCGAAATCCTTTCCTGGGCCTACAGCAGATAATTGTTGATCATTGGCCTGTGTGGCCATGTACTTTACTTCGGCTTCGAGAGCCGTTATCATCTTGGTTTCGGCTACATAAGCCGAAATTCGCTTCAAAGATTGCGACTCAGTCATTATCACTGAATTCGCTTCCCCAACCAGTTGGTTGGATATCAGTTAACCCACTGAAGTCTATGTGGGACAAGTCTTCTCTGTCCCATTGGAAACCATGCTCAGGATGCAGGTATAGGGAACAAAAGGTGTTTGGCGCTGGCGCCATGTCGAAGTCAGGTGTTGGACATGGCCCTATGTGAGCCAAGTTCTTGTCGAAATCTCCCAAACCCAGGTGATTCACTTCGCCAAGGTAATAGCTTTGATCTGCCTCTATGTTTTCGACCATCCCATCTGGACGCCATAGCAGCAGCCTTTGGTGCATCGATGAAGGCACAGCGCCAACACCATGAATCCATTCACGGCCCAACAAAAGATTGTAGTTAGGTTTGGCCGATATGACCATAAACATCGTTGGTCGAAGGATCGACCCTACTTTGATATCTAGCTGGATCACTCCCATAGTGGTCCCTATGCCGCCCTCATAGTTCGACAGGACCATGTTGTGAGGCTTAATGTCCTCATCCCTTTTGCCAATTTTCCTTAGCATAGAGTGAGGAATAATGTTAATGGTTGCCCCACAATCCACCAATACTTTATTCACAGTAGTTTCTTCGAGTTTAGCCCTTATGAATAAAGGCTTGAGGTGATTTTTCATCGCCTCTATAGGTGGCTCGAAGAAGCCATTTTGTTCCTCAGTAGTGCCATTGTCCATGACAAAATAGCACACTGGCCTATGTTTGGCCATTTCTTGCTCCACTTCCCAGTCACTTGCTTCGACTTCTACCTGTCGATTGAATTCTCTGGGCAGCACTGAAACGATATTCACCATTATGTCCAAAGTATCATCAGACTCAGCATCGTCCTCGTCTTCGACTTCACTTTGGTTAGGCCAAACTAGCCTATTGGTTACTGGCTCTCTTTCTAGAGGTTTCCTTTGCTTCCTTTGAGGAACGTTCGAACTGGTTTCTGCCTTTGGTTCGTTGGCAGTCTCCCTTTCAGCTTTTCGTCTCCTTTGATATCTCCTCCATTGAGATCGAGACATGGGATTTTTACCTTTGTAGTTGCTGGACACTTGTGCAACCTTAGGTGCAGCAACTTGAGGCTCTTTCTTTTGAGTCAAAGAGGAACCTCTTGGCACATCGAAAGAATGCCATTTCTCCTCACTTGGCCTTTTCCGACCAGAGGTTTTGTACCAAGTATCTACTGGCACATTGGTTGGAGGCCTAAAAGTCAATGGCCTCTTTTCTTGGTTAGAACCTCTTTGAGAGGCTTTTCTGGGATCATGTCGAAGGTCAACATTCTCCCTTCTCTTATTCGCTGCTCTTACGCCTTGAATGTGCTCAGCAGCTTTTTTATCAAAGATCGAACTGCATCTTGGACACAGCATCACCTCTGATTTCTTTTTCTGGCATCTTTGTAGAAAATCTGCCAAGTTTTCATTTTCCCGAGGGAAAGCAGTCTTATTAGCTTGTTCTTGCCTCATGGCCTCTTCTGATGCTTTTGGGTCAGAAAGTTCGACCATGTTGATATTCATTGTATCTTTGTTAGCAAGAGTTAACTGCTTCATTTGTATCTCCAGATTCTCCGTCTGGCCTTGAACGGTGGCCAAGTGGGAACTGGGTTTTGATCCAGTTTTTTGTGCTTCAGCGGTCTCCGACTTCGGGTTTTCGACCGCTTTCTGGACAGCTTCAATTGTCTTCCTGGATAAATTTCCAGAAAAACTGCCAAAGATTGGCATGTTGATGTGGTCCTTTGAGACTTCGACCATGGTAATTCCTGGCTTCTTCGACTGGATCCTGGTTGCCTCTATCACGTTCACCTCAGAGGGTTCAGCATAGTGGGCTTCAGCCTGCAATGGATTGGAGTCGACAACCATGGGGGATTTGTCAGCAAACTTCAATCTCCCTTCTTCGATAGCGTCTTGCACAAGATTCCTGAAAAGAAAACATTGAGAAGTTTTATGGCCCAAAAAATTATGATATTTGCAAAAACCTCTCTTCTTTCTTTGATCAAGAGGAGGCACTTTTACCCCTGGGGGTACTATCATTTGGCGATCTTTAACTAGCAAGTCGAATATTTCATCACATTTTGTGATGTCAAAACTATAAGTCTTTTTTGGGAACCTATCGTTGTTCCTTTCTGGACCAATGGGATTTTTCCCATTTGAGGGGACTAACAGTTTACAAGAGTATGGTGGCCCTTGTTTCAATTCTGCTAAATCGACTTCTCCTTCTTCGACAGTTAAAGTATCATCGAAGGATTCTAGATCTTCTTCATCCATCTCAACGTACGCTATCCTCTCTCTCTTGTGAGTTTTCGTTGCCTTAGCTTTTTCAGCTTTGAGGCGTTCTACCTGTCGAACTCTATCGGCCAGTTGGGCCATGTCTCTTAGGTACTGGGTGTCTAGCTTCTTCCTAATGGAATAATCTAAACCGCCTGCGGCTATTTCGACCAACTCATGTTCTGGCACTTGTGTAAAACATCTCGCCTTGAGCAACCTAAACCTATTTAGATATTCGTCTATAGGTTCAGTGAAGCGTCTCTTCACACTGGCCAGTTCTTTCAGGCTTATCTTGGTTTGCCCCATGTAGAATTGTTCATGGAACAATCTTTCCAACTGGGTCCAATGATGGATCGAATTGGGGGGGAGAGTTGTAAACCAAGTAAAAGCGTTCTTTGTTAAAGAACTTGGGAAGTACTTGATCCTTAGGTTTTCGTTATTCGAAATGTCACCCGCTTCGATCAAATATCTCGCCACATGCTCGACAGTAGATTCTGTTGTGTCCCCAGAGAACTTAGTAAATTTGGGGACTTTGCATCTAGGAGGTAAGTCCGTTTGTAACACGTATTCTGACAATGGAGATGTAAAGTTGGGCCTTCTAAAGCCCATGTTCATCCCATTCTGAGTCATGATCCTTTCAATCATGGTTGCCAGATTGTTTTCCAAACCCATGTTTTGGTATTGGATATGCTGAACCACTTCGTCAGCATTTTGGTTTCTGTTAACTAACCTTACCTCTGGGGTTATTACCCTAGGTTCCTCGACAGGTTGTTCCAATCGTGCCCTAAGGTTTTCTTCGACAAGCTGTTGAGCCTGGTTAATGGTGGTTTCTTCCTCTAAAAATATCCCCTGATTTCCCCTTATTTGCGCCCTTTGGGGCTGTCGAATCGGTTGGGGTACTCCAAAGAAATCGGCCAAGCGCGCCATTTGCGCTGTCATTTGCGGATTCGATTGAGTAGTGTTTTGTATTAGAGGGTTTAGCACTGTACTCAAAGTTTGTGCCAACATTTGCACCATATCATGGTTGCTTTCGTCCATTTGTTGCCTCAAGACTGCTGTCGAGGCATTTGTAAGGCCATGGGCTACTTGGGACGTTCCTCCTAAGAGTTGGGTCCTATTTCTATTCGCCATGCCTACTCCAGAGCCTTGGAGTGGCGAAGAGGCACTCACTAAAGGGTCTGAAAACGTGGACGCAGCATTCGTCAGGCTTGCCACTTCAGAAGTTGGCATACCATAGAATGGAATAAATCCTGGGGGAACCAAAGGCCTTGTGCCTAAATTTCCCCTTGGTGGGGGAGTTCCCAAAGGCATCCTGGGGCCTGTTAACGAAGGTATTGGCCCCGTGGTTGTGACCGATACTGCTGGTGTCGAACCAACGTTTGTCGCTTCACTTACGGTCGTACTAACCGTTGCTCCCACATTCGTTTGTGGGATTTCGTTATTGTTTGGCGGATTCGCCATCTCTTCCCTTCTTCTGGAAGTATTGTTATCGTTAGTGTATATTCTACCACTTCTCAATAACATACAACTCGAAAAGATGAGATTATTTTCAACAATCAACACACAGTCCCACCAGGTGTGCCAATTTGTTTACCTTAGGATTTGGTAAACAACCGCTGATCCTCCAAATGGTTACTTATTTGGTTACTCGCAGGATCGATCAGATTGATCCTAGGACATAGGTTGATTTTGAAGTTTTGATTAAATTGGATAAGGCTTTAAATAAAGAGGCTTTAAATGAAATAAAGAGGTTTCAAGTAAATTGCATGAAGAAAGGACTTGGTAAAATAAACAAGGCTTAAAGTAAAAGGCTTCGACAGGAATGTAAAGAGGAAAGCAAGTAAATTTCTGGAAAAGTAAATGACTTTGATTAATAAAATTGGTGTTTCACACATACATTTCTCAACAATTCTTTCTCACACGCTGGGTACTCGAATCTATATGAGTGACTTTGTATATAATTGTGAACACACGCGAGAAACTACATGACTACTATTATTTATACTAAAACATCCCAAGTAACCGTCGGGCAGTTACACTGCTTCGAGATCAATCCACTTGGCACGTTCTCCACGTTCGACGCTCCAGATCCTTGCACGTTTGCACGTGGTAACTGCTGGAAACCATTTTCCCTCCAAACGCTTGAATTTCAAACTGCTCCACTCTGAACCATCGAACACTTTCGTTGAGAGACATCTTCGACGAGAAACTCCTTCGACGTCGAAGGCAACCAACTTCTCCCTTGGAAGAAATCTTCTAAGTACTTTGCCATCTTTCGACGGGCATTTCGACAGACTTAGCCAGTCGAAAACATCCTTCAGCTTTAATGGCTGACATCAACAAAACAAAGGTGTCAAATTTAGGAGCCAACAGTGTGCAAAGGAGAGAACGAATCTCAAAAATTCAAGAAAAAATTGCAAACTAATTTCCAAGTTCCAGGCCCTCTCAAGCCATTATGATCATACCAATCATTTGCTGGACATCCTAGGATCGTGCTTCAATCGCTAGCAAGCTCCCTCACGCCTTGAAACACTCTGTAAGGTTCATACAGTTTGGTTCTTTTCTTGAATTTGATTACATTGATTCTGGCACATTTAGCATGATTAATTGATATATTCATAATCCTTGAGCTGTTTGAAAGCTATTGATTATATCCAATTGCGTTTTTACTAACTGAACATGAAAGTGCCATGGCTAGGGTTCTTGCTTCGTTTTTAGAGGTCTAGTGTACAGGGAAATTTGCCATTAATAATGGTACCATGATGCTCGTGAGGTTGCAACGAGTTGAATGGTACCATTGGTTTGCATTTATCATACATGTACAGGATTTTGGAATGAACAAGGGTTATACCTACTCCTGGTGTCCGTAGGTAAGAGCCTTTTATCTAAAATGACGGAAGCCACAAGGAAGATGATGGTGTCGCAGTATGTGAGTGGCTTGTTTGAATCTACGCGCATTTTGGGAAGCGTGGCATGTTATTTGTATTATATTTTATTTGCTTTGTTATTATTACAACTAAACAAGCTGGCGAAGATGGTAAGGTTGTTGGTCTTTGATGCACACGTCATGGGTTCGATCCCAGGCGTGTGCATTTTATTTTATCAATATTTTCAGGGCAATCCAGTGCATCTCACACTCCAGAATCCATCATGCACTCTCCAGATCTGATCATCCAAACCACCAAGGCTTCAGATCTAAGGCCTTCCCAGGAGGGTCCACCATACGCTTGAGTCAAACATGCCCATGGGATTGTGAAAGGTCAAACAGGCTAGGAGCTTATTGGGCTCAGATTTGCAAACTACACCCCCTCTTTGCTAAACAACAACCAGGCCTATTCTTTTTCTTTTCTAGTTATTTCTTTTATTTGATTTAATTTGTTTAATTATTTTTTAACAAAATTAATTTCTTTTTTCACAAAAAATCATAAAATCAAGTTTCACAAAATTTAAAATTAGGTATTTATTTTATTTTATCAAATTTAATTTAATGTTAGTTTAATTTAATTTAGGGTTAATTCTAACTTTTTATATAATTAAAATCAATTAGAAAAAATTAGGGTTAACTTGTGATTTAATTTTTATTTCTTTCTCAAATAAAATAAAAAATACAAAAATAGGTTAATTTAATTATTTTTCTTAATTAAAATTAATTAGTGATTAGGTTTTTTTATTCAATGGAACTTTATTTTTTCAAATAACACAAAAAACGACAAAAAATGATTTTTCTTTTAAATTGCAATTAGGTAGTTGGGGACAAAACCCTAAATCTCTCGTTTTCGATTCATCGCGCGCGTTTATTATTTTTTTGGCAATATTGATGTAACTGTCCAAGGTATGTAATAGTTTAAATTAGGACTTTATTTATTTATCGTCTTTTACGGGTTTTTGGCTATGTAATTAATCCCTACCCCGAAGCCTTGTAATAGCGTAGGTTTTATTTCTCGCATTCTAATCCTCGCAAATATTAACTGTTTATATGTATGTTAATAGGATTGTATGACAAGATTGCATGATAATTTAAAACGGCTAGAAAACCCTAATGTGCAAAGATAATAACTGAAATCAAATCACTCGCACATGCGCACTCTTAGGGTATACTCTCACTTCGGTTTCCTTCGGTAAACGATCATTAAGTATAGGGTGCCTTAGTGGTTGCCATCCTGTATAACAAAGATCAAAAGTCCCGTTCGGAAACGTCGCCTCAGAAATGTTGCCTCAGAAATCTTGCCTCGAATATGGTCTTAAGACTTTAGGGTTATTACTAAGACGTCCTAACATTGCTTTAGTGATCGTACGTCCCTTACGAATTGACCCTTACAACTCCAACGATGATGCTACCTATTTCTCAACAGTAGGATAGTATTGTCTAAAGGAAGCAAGAACAGAAACAATCCTTTTTTGAGTAGGTAGATGCTAGTAGGTACTTGCTCAAATCAAGCTCTTTTTTTCAAACCAAACACTTTTCAAACTAAAGTTTTCAAAAACAACTTCATAACACTCTTGAGGACAGAACCAAGGGTTAAAACGAAGTAAAACAAAACATTTTCAAACAACGCACACAAGCAATTTTAAAAAGATGAGCAAGTACCTAAGAGCCCATGGAAAACCATGGATAGAAAGGGTGCTAACAACTTCCCTTTCTATAATCCACCCCCGTACTCAAAATCTCAAAAAAGGAA
Organism: Vicia faba; assembly: GCA_948472305.1. NCBI lineage: Eukaryota > Viridiplantae > Streptophyta > Magnoliopsida > Fabales > Fabaceae > Vicia > Vicia faba. Next base: position 66,669,458 of record OX451736.1, on the reverse strand, counting down.
TTTTTTTGTGCTTTTTTCCTTTCCAGTTGGATAAAATAAAAGTCGATGGCGACTCTTGCTTACCGCGACATTTTGCGAACAAGAAACGCAAAATGCAAACCAGCATTTTCAAAATAGTTGGTTCTGCCACCGTATCATAGAACTGGCGACTCAGCTGGGGAGTTAATAAGTGGGGTATACCTTAAGATCTAGTTCATCATAATTGCTTCTCTTGTTTGTTTTGGTTGCTTTACTTTTAACGGTTTTGTTTGGGAGTTACTATAGATCCTAACCCGGATCTGGGGACACCTTTTAGGTAAGTAGCAATAAATTGCGAGGGAACTGTACGGCGTAGACCGATACGGTTGAAGCAGTAGCTACGTTGATGTGGCACATTGGTTGGTACCGGTATCCCTTGTGGAGAAACGAGAAGAATACGGGGCCGCTACGTGTGTCGTTAAGCATCAACTGACCTTAGAACCTTTAATCGACCAACTTGGCCATTAGAAAGTAGTGAGATAGCCTGCCTCAGTATAAAGTCGAGAACTGGTTGATACTCGATTCTACACTCATTGAGACCATACTCTCGAGATAGTTCCGGCTGCAAGAAAAGATTGCGTGAGCTGAAACCATGACCGATGGAGGATTGTCAGTGATATTGAGAACCTCTAGAACCCGGTTACTTTTGCTAGGACAGGTTGAAACCAACTGAACTTCAAGAGGGTAATACCTTTGACCCCAGGAAAGCCTTAAACTTAAGGGCTTTGTGTGACTTGTTTGCCTTTGCCATGCCTGTTATCTGCTATACCTGTTGTTTTTATTTTATCATGACATCATGCATCATAACATGGCATTCATACTTCATTATACTAACCATTTCAAAGACCAAGGGAATTTATCTTTGTTCTACTTTGCAGATTATGGCTTCCGTACGCAGAAATACCATCCGAGTTAACTTTGTGCAAATACCTGCTCAACTTAAAGAGTTAGCCTCAAGAGTTTCTGAGACTTCTATGTTCATCAAGAGGCATGGTCAGCTTCTTAGCCTGGTTACCTCAAAGTTTGATGAGCAGATGATGAGTTTGCTTTTCCAGTTCTTCGATCCTGTACATCATTGCTTCACCTTTCCAGATTACCAGTTGGTTCCCACTTTGGAAGAGTTCTCTCACTTATTGGGCATATCCATCCTTGAACAAGTACCTTTCACATGTATGGAAGAGGTTCATAGACCAGAAGACATTTCCTCAGCTCTGCATCTGAAGCGGGCTGATGTAGTATCCAATTGGGAAACACGAAGCGGAGTCGAAGGTTTCCTAGACAAATTTGTGATAGACCAGGCTCAACTATTCTAGGATAATTTGGATTTTCAGGCTTTCAAAGATATCTTGGCTCTCCTTATCTATGGTTTGGTTCTCTTCCCGAATCCAGATTCCTTTATAGATGTGAATGCGATCAAGATTTTCCTTTCTCACAATCTTGTGCCTACTCTATTGGGTGATATCTTGCATGCTCTCTACACTCGTACTGTGCGAAGAAGAGGGACCCTTATGTGTTGCATGCCGTTGCTATCGAGGTGGTTTATTTCACACCTCCCTAAGTCTGTGCTGAAGAACGAAGAAGGTTTGGGTTGGTCCTACCGGATAATGTCACTTGCCCATACAGATATTCTTTGGAGCTCCTAGGTTATGGAAGACACCGCTGTTATTGATTGTTGTGGGGGATACCCTAATGTCCCATTGCTTGGAATCAGAGGGGGTATAACCTACAATCCTTGTCTAGCTTTGCGATAATTTGGTCGTGCTCGGAGAGATGGTACCCATGAGCTACTTCTTGAGGATATTGCATTTGAATACAAGGAAGATGTTGAAGAGCACCGTCGGAGGTTTATACGAGCTTGGGGCATGGTGAACAGATCTGACCCCAAGAGTTGGGACCAAGGACTTTCCTTCCTATATGCAGCCTTACCTCCAATGGGTCCGAGCTCGTGCCCAGAAGCTTGGGATACCCTATAAAGCAGTATTGCCAGTTATGGTGGAGCCCACCAATGAAGAAGGCATTCCTTACACAGTTCTTTATCCTTACATGCCCACTGATCTTGGGGCATTGCAGAGGTCTTGGATTCAACTGAAAGATGAGAAGGATACTTACCGGGAGAAGTACCATGAGTAAGAAAGGAAGATTTTGAAGCTCACCAGGCAGCTCGAGGAAGAAAGAGTGATAAATGACTACGTCAGCACCAAGAGGAAGCGTCCATGGGACTTTTGATTTTTCTTTTCTAGTTTTAGATTTGTTTTTCATTTACTTATTTGTAACGCCTCAAAGGAATTGTTGAACCATTTTTACAAGTTAATCTAATAAAGTTTGTTTATTTGTTTGGTTTGCAAATTTAAACCTCCTAAAGTCTTTGAAATCATTACATGCGCATCCCATTATCATGCACACCATTACAGGTACCATTACAGGTTTCTCATCTTCTTCGCTGTTTATTTCAGTAGAAATGTCTTCTGATCAAGCCATCAAAGATCTTCAGGCATAGAACGCCCAATTCCAACAGATGTTTTTAAGCTTGGCTAAAGGGCAAGAGGATTTGAAGACCCTGATTCTGAAAGAAAAGAAGAAGAAGAAGGTTGGTATTCTGAACATGGGTAGAAGATTCGGAGAAAGGATAAGATAATCAACTGATCTGACCTCCTCATCCAAAGATGGGGAGAACCAAGAAAGGACAAAGGACCCTAGTCCTGCAGTTTTTGATAATGATACGGATTACGATGAGGAGCAATATGCTCCTGCTGAGGATAGGTACAAGCAACTAGAAGACCGTCTGAGTGCTATGGAGATTCAAAAGATCCCTGATTTGGATTTCGGAGAGCTGGGACTGGTATCGAGAGTGGTGATCCCTCATAAGTTCAAAGCTCCGGTTTTTGCCAAATGCAATGGAGTATCTTGTCCAAAACTCCATCTTCGCTCGTATGTCAGGAAAATCCAACCCCACACTGCTGATAGAAATTTGTGGGTACAATTCTTTCAGGATAGTCTGTCAGGGACTCAACTTGAATGGTTTTATCAGTTGGAAGGAGCCAATGTCCGAAATTGAGAAGACCTTGCTGCTGCTTTTTACAGGAAGTATCAGTATAACACCGACCTTGCTCCCACTCGTACTCAGCTTCAGGGTGTGTCTATGGGTGCAAGTGGAGGTTTTTTAAGGACTATGCTCAAAACTGGAGAGACTTGGCTGGAAGAGTCCAACCCCCTTTGTCTGATAGGGAGTTGGTTGACATGTTTCTAGGGACGCTATCTGGTCCATTTTTCAATCATCTGATCAGCAATTTGTCATCTGGGTTTATTGAGTTGATCTTGACTGGAGAGAGAGTGGAAGCTGGTATCCGAAGTGGTAAGATACAAAAGGACACTTCATCAAGTACATTAAAGAAGCCTTTCACCGGTAAGAAAGAATCTAGTGCAGTCTACAGCCCGAGGGGCCAAAGAAGACCTGAACACTATCAAGCAGTAAATGCGGTAGTGATATCAAGACCCACAATTGCTCCACAGTGCAACAATCAACAAAGGGTGGAAAGACCACAAAGGCAGTTCACTCGGCTCAATATGACCCTAACTCAAATTCTACGACAATTATTGAAGACCAATCTGGTAACTCTGAGGGAAGCCCCGAAGAACCCCAACACCATATCTCCCCACTATAACCCGAATTCCCGCTACGCCTATCACTCCGAAAGTCCAGGTCATGATACAAACAACTGTTCGGCCTTGAAAAACATAGTGCAAGACTTGATAGAAGCCAAAGAGATTGAGTTTGACGCTCCAGAGAAGCCCAACGTCATAACTGCTCCCATGCCCAAGCACGGTCATGGATTAAATGCTATAGACGATGATTTACTTATGACCTTTGTGGAAGAAATATATACTCCTTTGACGATAGTTAAGAAGAATTTGTTATTGGCCGGTTTATTTCCGGGCTGTGGTGAAGGATGCTACATGTGTTCAATTCTGCCTGCTGGTTGCCACTTATTGAAATTAGGTGTTCAGCGCCTGATGGATAATAAAGAGATCCTGTTCGAAAAGATTATGATTCCGTTGGTTCTAATTCAAGATGTTGCCATCATAACCATTTCTGCCAATCCTTCCAAGGTTTCCTCGAGAAAACCTGTTAAGATTACACCCGTCCCAAGATTTTCTTCGTTAATAATTACTGTCCCTGGTCCTATCCCATACGCTTCGGATAAGGCTGTCCCTTGGCACTATGGGGCTGATGTGTATTACCATGGAGTTAAACAAGACTTAAAAAGTGAGGAAGCTGATGTTGATGTTAGCAATATTGTCGGGGCTAACAAGGTCACCAGAAGCGGAAGACTCTTTTCTCTCGAGATTCCCCTCTGACTGTCCATAAACCTGTTGTCATTCCATCTGCTAATACATCAACTACTGTCCCAGTTCCTATTCCAGTTATCACCCCTATTGCTGAGCCATCTGGGACTCGGGGCAAAGAAATCATAGGTGAGCCTTCCCGGACGGAGGCACCTAAGAAGATTATTGTAGAAACCTCGAAACAAGAGATAGAAGAAATTTTGAAGATTATCAAGAAGAGCGATTACAACGTAGTCGAGCAGCTGGGGCAGACCCATAAAAAATCTCCATGTTGTCTTTGTTATTGTATTCTGAAGCCCATGCAAAGGCTTTAATTGCATTCCTTAAAACTGCGCATGTGCCACAGGAAACTTCGGCCGATCAATTTAAAGATTGTGTAGCTAGCCTGACTGCCGACAATGGGTTGGGTTTCTCAGATGCAGATCTGACCGCTAAAGGAAGGAATCACAATGATGCTCTGCACGTCTCGATCGATTGCATGGGAACTACTATGGCCCATGTACTGGTGGATATCGGGTCCTCATTGAATGTTCTCCCAAAGAAGGCATTAGACCGTCTGGACTGTGAAGGTTTGATTCTAAAGCCGAGTAATATTGTGGTCCGGGCTTTCGACGGGTCAAAAAGGATGGTGCACGGGGAGGTGGACATCCCTGTTAAAATTGGCTCTCAGACTTTTGCATTCACCTTTTATGTGATGGATATCAAACCATCATATTCTTGCTTGCTGGGTCGCCCTTGGATTCATAAGGCTGGGGCAGTGACTTCCACGCTCCCACCAAATGCTGAAATATCCTGTAAAAGGGAAGATTGTCACAGTACGAGGTGAAGAGGAGTATAAGGTGAGTCATCTCAATTCTTTCCGATACGTGGAGATGGATGGGGAATTCATCGAAACCCCTTGTCAAAACTTTGAAGAGGTCCCCCGGACTTTGGCGTCAACTGAAGTTGCTACTGACAAACCTCCGATGAAGATGGCTTCTCTCAAGGATGCTAGGGCTGTAATTGAAGAAGGGGCTCAAAGGGCTGTTAGGCGCGCACGGATTGGAAGACACCCCCTGCACATCAGTAATCAGGGAGTTAATGCAATCAAGGACAGTGAAGAAGATTCAGATATCGACAGCTGGATCTACCCTACAACCAACGGTGGATTGAACAACTGGACGACGAAGGACTTTATACCTGTTTATTTTATTCCACAGTAATTGACTTTTGTTTTAAGAGTTGTAATAGACAGTGTAAAACTTTAAGGCCCGGTGCCTTTCCCGAGGCACCTTGGCTTTTCTTGTGAGGGCTTATTATGTGTCATTTCATATATCATTAATAAAACATTGGACATTTCTTGCATTACAAATTTTGCGCTCCTTGTTTTTATTTCTTTTTTTTTGTCTCTCGCTTTATCAAAAACAACTATTCTCTTACATACACTCACGTATCATAATGCAGATCCATATCCACTATGGATCCCATTGATAACAACTCTGCTACTACTAGTTATGACTTTGAAAATACGATCAACCAAGTCGAGGACGAAGGTGAGGATGATTGTGAGGTGCATGGGGAACTTGCTAGACTATTACTACAGGAAGAAAGGGCCATACAGCCTCATGAAGAGCCAGTTGAATCAGTGAATTTGGGTACAAAGGAAGACAGGAAAGAGGTCAAGATAGGTGAGAATCTGGAGCCTAGTGTCAAACAACGGTTGATACAGATGCTATGTTACTATGTTGAGATCTTCGCTTGGTTTGGTACACCGCCTGCCAACTAAAGAAGACTGCCCTCCGGTAAAGCAGAAGGTTCGCCGTATGCGCCCTGAGATGTCTGAGAAAATCAAAGCTGAGGTCATGAAACAGTTCAATGCGGGATTTTTATCTGTCACTTCTTATCCGCAGTGGGTTGCCAACGTTGTTCCGGTGCCTAAGAAGGATGGTAAGGTACGAATGTGCGTGGACTATAGAGATCTGAACAGGGCAAGCCCCAAGGATGATTTCCCACTTCCTCACATTGATGTTATGGTAGACAACACCGCTCACCATAAGATCTTCTCCTTTATGGGAGGTTTTTCTGGCTACAACCAGATCAAAATGGCTCCTGAAGACATGGAGAAGACAACCTTCGTTACACAGTGGGGCACCTTCTGTTATAAGGTAATTCCTTTTGGGTTGAAGAATGTTGGGGCAACTTATCAGCGCGCCATGGTCGCTTTATTCCATGACATGATTCACCATGAGATTGAGGTTAATGTTGATGACATGATCGCAAGGTCCCAGAATGAGGAAGAGCACCTTGACCATCTCCAGAAACTGTTCGACAGGTTGAAGACGTACAAGCTGAGGCTGAACCCGAACAAGTGCACCTTCGGGGTAAGGTATGGTAAGCTGTTGGGTTTCGTCGTTAGTGATAAGGGTATTCAGGTGGACCCTGCCAAGGTAAAAGCCATACAGGAGATGCCGGCTCCCCACACAGAAAAGGAAGTTAGAGGCTTTTTGGGACGTCTGAACTACATCGCCCGGTTCATTTCACATCTGACCGCCACTTATGAGCCAATCTTCAAGCTGCTGAAGAAAGATCAAGTGGTAAAATGGAATGATGAATGTCAGATCGCTTTCAAAAGAATCAAGGAATACCTCTAAGAGCCACAAATTTTGATGCCTCCAGTTGAAGGAAGACCTTTGATCTTATACTTGATCGTACTGGACAATTCAATGGGGTGCGTGCTGGGGCAGCATGACGAGTCTGGCCGAAAAGAGCACGCTATTTATTACCTTAGCAAAAAGTTTACCGACTGCGAGACTCGATACTCGTTGCTCGAGAAAACTTGCTGCTCTTTGGCATGGGCTGCTCGCCGACTGAGACAGTATATGCTGACTCACACCACCTTATTGATATCAAAGATGGATCCAATTAAGTATATCTTCGAAAATCCTGCCTTGTCTAGAAGAATAACAAGATGGCAGATGATCTTAACTGAGTATGACATCCAATACACAACCCAAAAAGCAATCAAGAGGAGTGTATTGGCGGATCATTTGGTGCATCAGGCAGTGGATGACTACTAATCAATGAATTTCTAGTTCCCGAATGAGAACATCATGTTGGTGACCGACTGTGAAGAAACTGGACCCGATGAAGGACCTGAGGAGGGATCCCGATGGTCTATGTATTTTGATGGAACATCAAACGCGTTGGGTAATGGAATTGGCGCTGTAATTATATCTCCTGAAGGCTCTCATACTCTGTTCACCGCCCGATTATGTTTTAACTGCACCAACAATATGGCGGAGTATGAAGCATGTATCCTGGGTCTTCGAGCTGCTATTGACTTGAGGATTAAGTTCTTGAGTGTATTCGGAGATTCTGCTCTAGTGATCAGTTAGATCAAAGGCGAGTGATATACGAAGCACCCAAATATCATTCCTTACAAAGAATATGTATTGACATTGCTCCCGTACTTCGAAGAGATAACCTTTGAACAATTCCCAAGAGAGGAGAACCAGTTGGCGGACGCGTTAGCTACCATGTCTTCTATGTTCAAAGTCAGGTGGGACAATGAAGCTCCCCAAATTACCATTGAGAGGTTGGAAGAACCCGCACATTGCCGTGACATTGAGACTGAAGAGGTAGTAGATAAACCTTGGTTCCACGAGGTAAAGAGGTATCTTGAGACTCAAGAGTACCCCGAGGGTGCATCTGTTAATGATAAAAAGTTCTTGAGAAGATTCGTTGCGAAGTTCTTCATCAGTAATGGGATTCTTTATAAGCGTAACCATGATTCAACATTACTGCGGTGCATGGAGAAAAGCGAGGCAGAAAGGATCATGGCAGAGTTACATGAAGGTACCTTCGGAACTCATTCTAGTGGACATACCATGGAAAAGAAAATCCTACGGGCAGGATATTATTGGTCTACTATGGAAGCCGATTGTTATCAGCACTCTCGGACCTGTCATAAGTGCCAAGTCTATGCTGATAAGGTGCATGTACCTCTGTTTCCTCTGAATTTTTTGACATCTCCTTGGCCTTTTGCAATGTGGGGCATCGACATGATCGGAGAAATCAGACCTACTGCATCCAACGGGAATCGTTTCATTCTGGTGGCTATTGATTATTTCACGAAGTGGGTCGAGGCAGCTTCCTTTGCTACAATAACCAAGAACGTCATGGCGCGGTTTATCCGACACAATTTGATCTGTCGATACGGTGTACCAGAGAGGATCATTACAGACAATGGTACAAATCTCAACAATACAATGATCACCGAGCTCTGCAAATAGTTTAAGATTCAGCATCATAACTCTTCTCCCTACCGGCCAAAGATGAATGAGGCTGTTGAAGCGGCTAACAAGAACATCAAGAAGATTGTGCAAAAGATGACGGTGACATACAAAGACTGGAACGAGATGTTACCATTCGCTCTTCATGGGTATCGTACCTCAGCATGGACATCGACAGGGGCAACCCCCTATTCTCTTGTGTATGGAATGGAGGCAGTCCTACCCATCGAATTCCAGATGCCCACTCTCAGGATTATGAAGGATGCGGGTTTGAGCGAAGACGACTGGATCCATACTCGGCTTGATCAGCTGAATTTAATCGATGAAAAGAGACTTACTACTATTTGTCATGGTCAGACGTATCAATAGCGAATGATCAAGGCTTTTAACAAGAAAGTCAGATGCCAAGAATATCAGGTTGGGGATCTAGTGATCAAATGCATCATACTGCCGCAAGGTGATCCCAGGGGAAAATGGACCCCCACATACGAAGGGCCATTTATGGTTAAGAACATTTTCTCAGGAGGAGCTATGATTCTAACCACCATGGATGGTGACAACCTTCCTCACCCCATCAATGCAGACATAGTGAAAAGATACTACGCATAATCAAAGACCCGCTAGGTTGACTGGCCTAGGCAAAAATAAGGGCTTTCCGGCGAACCAAAAGGGTTCGGTCAAAAGTAAGGGATGAAAATGAAAAAAAAATGTACACCCAGCAAGTCGAAAACCTGAAAAGATGGCTTGGGAAAAAAAGGGTATCCCGGTGGACCGAAAACCCGAAAGGGAGGTTCATGAAAAAATTAGGGATCAAAGCATAACACTATGTCTCATTGGATCATCTTGCAACCAGACTTCAGTATCGACTATCAAGCTCGGACGACACCAATCAATCTGATCTACCTTCGACCAAGTAGCAAAGTGATGAGACGCTCGAAGATATAAAGGCAATAGCAGAGTTGGAACCCAATGAGATTATTCACATATCTGTTTTTCTTTCTCTTTCACAAAATGTATAAATCCTGTCTTTCAACGGCGTTCTCTTACTAGGACGTCAGCCTCTTGTACAAAACGCCTATTACAGGCCAATTTCAAAAATCAATACAATTCAATTTCACAAATTTCAACTTGTTTTTTCTTTTTCTGTTTTGTTTTGCAAGAACGTCCAATGATTCATTTTTGATATATGCATTTGAAAATAATTTCTGCTCATAAATATTTACATACGAAACAAAGGACAATTACTCGTAATTCCAGGAACAGAGGCAAACAAGAAATGTACAAACCTTACAGTTGCTCTACCTACCTGGTACAGGGATAGAGCCAGCTTGAGAATATGACTAAAGGTACATACACTCCCCGCAGAGTAGGAAGTGTCCAAAATATAGTGGTGTTAGCTCCACCCAGCCAAGGTTCATAATCGCGAATGAGTCGGCATAATTCTCCCCAAGCAGAGTTTATTTATCACCGGTAATAGAAGTTCACCACCAGCTGAGTTTATTTCTCCAAATCAGCAGATCGTCCAACAGAGTATCTCTCTTTCCCACAGAGTCACTTCTCCTACAGGATTATTCTCAAACAGATTCTCTCCCGGCAGAATGTTCTCGAGCAGAACAGACGCAAGTCTCCAGCAAATCATCTTCAGTCACTATCCCTAGCAAGAACGAAGAACCCAAGTCCTTATACCCTCCAACAGCCGTCCAGGATTTATTCTCACCTGCCGGAGAATATCACAAGAACATTGCATATCCATACATTGTAGCATGCACATATGCATCATACAACACAATCTCATTTATTTTGAGAACATCATTACTCAATACATTTCATACATCATGACATTACATACGACTAACTGTTTACCTTTCAAGGAAAGATACAATCAAGTTCTCGCAAGTTTTCTCTGGTTCAGTCAAATCGATACTAAGATTTCTATTCCAGTTCAAGCTATGAAGCCCGGAAATCGACCGGATAAGATCTTGATTTCTCCTAAAGTACTATGAAGCTTGGAATCGACCAGATAGTGGTATACCTCAAATTCAAGCTTCGAAGCCCAGAGATCAACCGGAAAACAGCTTAACCCTCAGCAAGTTATTGTAAAGCCTGGAAATCGACCAGATAGTAGTACAAGATACCATGAAGCCTGGAATCAACCAGATAATAGGTATAAGACACTATGAAGCCTTGCGCACGACCAGATAACGGTATAAGAAGCAGTGAAGACTGGAGCATGACCAGATAACGGAAAAAGACACTGAAGCCTGGGACACGACCAGATAACAGTATAAGGTACTGCGAAGCTTGGAATTCGACCAAATAGAAGTTTACTCGGCCAATTACTATGAAGCCAGGAAATCGACCGGATATTAGTATGCCTTAAATTCAAGTTGAAGCCCGGAAATCGACCGGATATTAGTATGCCTTAAATTCAAGTTGAAGCCCGGATGCGACTGGATAACCACCTAATTTCTTCTAAAGCCTGGAGCACGACCAGATAAGAATTGAGAAATTTCAAAGCCTGGAAGACGACCAGATAGTAAGCCTAATCTCATCTCCCCAGTAAGTCGCTGTAAAACCTAGAGAACGACCAGATAACAGTCGGTCTTATTTTCCTCAGCAAATCATTGTAAAGCATGGAGCACGACCAGATAATAGTTCATTTTCACCTCCTCAACTAAGAGATTATTCTGCAGTAGAGTAACGGACAACTGAAGCTCTTAAAATTCTATTTCTCCCAAGACAGAGACCAACATTCCCCAGTGAAATCCTCCTCGACAACAGGTATACGGGTTCTCGTAAAGGAATCTCTTATGCAATAAACACCTCTTCGGATGGCATCTTTAATCCCATCTTCTGTCATCTACTTCCAAATGGCATCTATAAGCCCATTCATGATATTGCAAGACGAGTATCACTTCATGCGAGTTAGGCATTGGCCAAGTTGACCTTTTTTTGCAAAATTGCCAAAAGTCAAAAGTGTCCAAAATTGCATTTTTTGTTAAAAGGGCCCAACTTTTTATGCTTGCACTGAGTTTGTAATGTGACCCACGACCCATGAGCCCTTCCACTTGTCATTCTTTTATTTTTGTTATTTATTTTGATTTTATTTCAATTAAATCAAATAAAATTAATATAAAATAATGAAAATATCAAAAACTAATTAAATCTTGAGATTTTGTGCATGATTAGGTCCATTACACAGCTGGAGACAAGATCAAATCGTGCAAGGCTCCATTTGGACACAAAAAGATTGGATTTTCTTGATTTGGAAAGATTTGGTGCAAGGATTGAATCATGAATCAATATTCATAATTGGAGAAGATTTGAAACAAATGGTAACCCTAATACATTCTTGGATACATAAGGGACAAGTGCAGATCAAAAAACAAGAGGTTGGAGGCATGCAAAGGAGAGAACGAATCTCAAAAAATCAAGAAAAAGTTGCAAACTGATTTCCAAGTTCCAGGCCCTCTCAAGCCATTCTGATCATACCAATCGTTTGCTGGACATCCTAGGATCGTGCTTCAATCGCTAGCAAGCTCCCTCACGCCTTGAAACACTCTGTAAGGTTCATACAATTTGGTTCTTTTCTTGAATTCGATTACATTGATTCTGGCACATTTAGCATGATTAATTGATATATTCATAATCCTTGAGTTGTTTGCAAGCTATTGATTATATCCAATTGCGTTTTTACTGACTGAACATGAAAATGCCATGGCTAGGGTTCTTGCTTCGTTTTTAGGGGTTTTGTGTACATGGAAAATTGGCCATTAATAATGATACCATGATGCTCGTGAGGTTGCAACGAGTTGATTGGTACCATTGGTTTGCATTTATCATACATGTACAAGATTTTGGAATGAACAAGGGTTATACCTACGCCTGGTGTCCGTTGGTAAAAGCCTTTTATCTAAAACGACGGAAGCCACGAGGAAGATGATGGCATGGCAGTATTTGAGTGGCTTATTTGAATCTGCATGCATTTTGGGAAGCGTGACATGTTATTTGTATTATATTTTATTTCCTTTGTTATTATTACAACTAAACAAGCTGGCGCAGATGGTAAGGTTGTTGGTCTTAGATGCACACGTCCTGGGTTCGATCCCAGGCATGTGCATTTTATTTTCTCAATATTTTCAGGGTAATCCAGTGCATCTCACACTCCAGGATCCATCATGCACTCTCCAGATCTGATCATCCAAACCACCAAGGCTTCAAATCTAAGGCCTTCCCAGAAGGGTCCACCATACGCCTGAGTCAAACATGCCCATGGGATTGTGAAAGGTCAAACAGGCCAGGAGCTTATTGGGCTCAGATTTGCAAACTACACCCCTCTTTGCTAAACAGCAACCAAGCCCATTCTTTTTCTTTTCTAGTTATTTCTTTTATTTGATTTAATTTGTTTAATTATTTTTTAACAAAATTAATTTCTTTTTTCACAAAAAATCATAAAATCAAGTTTCACAAAATTTAGAATTAGGTTTTTATTTTATTTTATCAAATTTAATTTAATGTTAGTTTAATTTAATTTAGGTTAATTCTAACTTTTTATATAATTAAAATCAATTAGAAAAAATTAGGGTTAACTTGTGATTTAATTTTTATTTCTTTCTCAAATAAAATAAAAGAATAAAAAAATAGGTTAATTTAATTATTTTTCTTAATTAAAAATAATTAATGATTAGGTTATTTTTATTCAATAGAACTTTATTTTCTCAAATAACACAAAAAACGACAAAAAACGATTTTTCTTTTAAATTGCAATTAGGTAGTTGGGGTCAAAACCCTAAATATCTCGTTTTCGATTCATCGTGCGCATTTATTATTTTTTGGCAATATTGATGTAACTGTCCATGGTATGTAATAGTTTAAATTAAGATTTTCTTTATTTATCGTCTTTTACGTGTTTTTGGCTATGTAATTAATCCCTACCCCGAAGCCTTGTAATAGCGTAGGTTTTATTTTTCGCATTCTAATCCTCGCAAATATTAACTGTTTAGATGTATGTTAATAGGATTGTATGACAAGATTGCATGATAATTTAAAACGGCTAGAAAACCCTAATGTGCAAAGATAATAACTGAAATCAAATCACTCGCACATGCGCACTCTTAGGGTATACTCTCACGTCGGTTGCCTTCGGTAAATGATCATTAAGTATAGGGTGTCTTAGTGGTTGCCCTCCTGTCTAACAAAGATCAAAAGTCCCGTTCGGAAACGTCACCTCGGAAATGTTGCCTCAGAAATGTTGCCTCGAATATGGTCTTAAGACTTTAGGGTTATTACTAAGACGTCCTAACATTGCTTTAGTGATCGTACGTCCCTTACGAATTGACCCTTACAACTCCAACGACGATGCTACATATTTCTAAATAGTAAGATAGTATTTTCTAAAGGAAACAAGAACATAAACAATCCTTTTTTGAGTAGGTAGATGCTAGTAGGTACTTGCTCAAATTAAGCTTTTTTTTCACACCAAACACTTTTCAAACTAAAGTTTTCAAAAACAACTTCGTAACACTCTTGAGGACAGAAACAAGGGTTAAAACGAAGTAAAATAAAACATTTCAAACAAGCACACACAAGAAATTTTAAAAAGATGAGGAAGTACCTAAGAGCCCATGGAAAACCATGGATAGAAAGGGTGCTAACACCTTCCCTTTCTATAATCCACCCCCGTACTCAAAATCTCAAAAAAGTAATTTTTCTGTGCTTTTTTCCTTTCCAGTTGGATAAAATAAAAGTCAGTGGTGACTCTTGCTTATCATGACATTTTTCAAACAAGAAATGAAAAACGCAAACCAGCATTTTCAAAACAGTCAGTTCTGCCACCGTATCACAGTAGGGCAGTGAGAAGGAACATGGGTAGTAGGGTTACTTCGATATGAATGCCTGTGTAGTAGGGCTGTGAGGAGGAACTTGGGTAGTAGGGTTACTTCGATATGAAAGCCTGGATAGTAGGGCTGTGAGAAGGAACCTGGGTAGTAGGGTTACTTCGATATGAGAGCCTGGGTAGTAGGGCTGCTTTTGTTGCGCCGATGATTACTCTGTTTAGCTTCGAGTGTTGATCATGGGCTTGCTGGAAATTGTTGATAATAATGTCTTTCCTGAAATAAATACAAGGTTAGTTATATGTGATGCATGAGATGCATTGTGTGTTGACGTTCTCAAAATAAATGAGACCATGTTATATGTGGTGTATGCATATGTCATGATGTATGAACATGAAATGCTGACGTGATAATCGGAATCGGGGAAAATAAATCCCTGATTGCCATGAAAACTATAGTTCCTCTACCTCTGTTGGGGGTGGTTAACAAAGATGACCGTGCTGGAGATTTGCCCCTTGGCTGGAGAATATTCTGCCGGAAGAGACCCTGTCCGAGGATAACTCTGCGGGGATAACTCTGTTGGAGAGGAGATACTCTGTTGATAGATCTGCTGACTTGGAGAAATAAACTTAACTGGGGATGAATTTCCGTTGCTGGTGATAATGAATTCTGTTGAAGATTGAATTTCTACCTGTGAGAGAAATAAACTCTGCTTGGGAAAAATTTACTGACTCACTCGCGATTGTGAACCTCAGCTGGGGAGAGTTATGTCTTTTTCGAGAAAGCTAACATCACTGTCTTTGGATACTTTTTACTCTGTGGGGAGTGTATGTACTACTACTCATGTTCTCAAGTTGGTTCTGTCCCTGTACGTGATGGGCAGAGTAACTGTAAGGCTCAGACACTTCTTGTTTGTCCCTGTTCCTGGAATTACGAGTAATCGTCTTTTGTTTCTTATGTAAATATTTATGAGCAGCAATTATTTTCAAATGCATATATCAAAAATGAATCATTGGACGTTCTTGCAAAACAAAACACAAAAAAAACAAGTTCAAATTTCCTGTGAAAATGAATTGTATTGATTTTGAAGTTGGCCTGTAATAGGCGTTTTGTACAAGAGGTTGACGTCCTAGTAAGAGAACGCCGCCAAAAGGTAGAAATTATACAATTTGTGAAAAATAAAGAAAAACATATATGTGAAACAATCTCGTTGGGTTCCAACTCTGCTATTGCCCTTATATCTTCGAGCGTCTCATCACTTTGCCGCTTGGTCGAGGGTAGATCAGATTGATTAGCGTCGTCTGAGCTTGATAGTCGATACTGAAGTCTAGTTACAAGATGATCCAATGAGACATAGTATTACCCTTCAATCCCTAATTTTTACCTGGACCGCCCTTTCGGGTTTTCAATCCACCGGGATACCCTTTTTTGCCCAAGCCGCCTTTTCAGGTTTTCGACTTGCCGGGTGTACAGTTTTTTCATTTTCATGCCTTACTTTTGCCCGAACCCTTTTGGTTCGGTGAAAAGCCCTTATTTTTGCCTAGGCCAGTCGACCTAGCGGGTCTTTGATTATGTGTAGTATTTTTTCACTATGTCTGCATTGACGGGGTGAGGAAGGTCGTCACCATCCATGGTGGTTAGAATCATAGCTCCTCCCGAGAAAATGTTCTTAACCACAAATGGCCCTTCGTATGTGGGGGTCCATTTGCCCCTGGGATCACCTTGTGGAAGTATGATGCATTTGATCACCAGATCCCCGACTTGATATTCTTGACGTCTGACTTTATTATTAAATGCCTTAATCGTTCGCTTTTGATACGTTTGACCATGACAAATAGCAGTAAGCCTCTTTTCATCAATTAGATTCAGCTGATCAAGTCGGGTCTGGATCCAGCGTCTTCGCTCAAACCCGCATCCTTCATAATCCTGAGAGAGGGTATCTGGACTTCGATGGGTAGGACTGCCTCCATGCCATACACCAGAGAGTAGGGTGTTACCCCTGTCGACGTCCGTGCTGAGGTACGGTACCCATGAAGAGCAAAGGGTAACATCTCATGCCAGTATTTATATGTCACCGTCATATTCTGTACAATCTTCTTGATGTTCTTGTTAGCTTCTTCAACAACCATATTCATCTTCGGCCGGTAGGGAGAAGAGTTATGATGTTGTATCTTGAATTGTTTGCAGAGCTCGATAATCATTGTATTATTGAGATTTGTACCATTGTCCATAATGATCCTATCTGGTACACCATATCGACAAATTAGATTGTGTCGAATAAACTGCGCCACGACGTTCTTGGTTACTGCAGCAAAGGAAGCTGCCTCAACCCATTTCGTAAAATAATCAATAGCCACCAGAATGAAACGATGCCTGTTAGACGCGGTAGGTCTGATCTAACCGATCATATCGATGCCCCATATTGCGAAAGGCCAAGGAGCTGTCAAAACATTCAGAGGAACTGGAGGTACATGCACCTTATCAGCATAGACTTGGCTCTTATGACAGGTTCGAGAGTGCTGATAACAATCGGCTTCCGTAGTGGACTAATAATATCCTTCCTGTAGGATCTTCTTCGCCATGGTATGTCCACTGGAATGAGTTCCGAAGGTACCTTCATGTAGCTCTGCCATGATCCTTTAGGCCTCTCTCTTGTCCATACATCGCAGTAAGGTTGAATCATATTTACGTTTATAAAGGATACCATTACTGATGAAGAACTTCACAACGAATCTTCTCAGAAACTTATTATCATTAACAGATACCCCCTCGGGGTATTATTGAGCCTCAAGATACCTCTTTACCTCGTGAAACCAAGGTTTATCTACTACCTCTTCAGTCTCAATGTCACAGCAATTGGCGGGTTCGTCCAACCTCTCGATGGTAATCTGGGGAGCTTCATTGTCCCACCTGATTTTGAACGTAGAAGACATGGTAGCTAGCGCGTCCATTAACTGGTTCTCCTCTCTCGGGAAGTGTTCAAAGGTTATCTCCTCAAAATGTGGGAGAAATGTCAGTACATATTCTTTGTAAGGAATAAGATTTGGGTGCTTCATATCCCACTCGCCTTTGATCTGACTGATCACTAGAGAAGAATCCCTGAATACACTTAAGAACTTAATCCTCAGGTCAATAGCAGCTCGAAGACCCAGGATACATGCATCATACTCTGCCATATTGTTGGTGCAGTTAAAACATAATTGGGCAGTGAACGGAGTATGACAACCCTCGGGAGATATAATTGCAGCACCAATGCCAATACCCAATGTGTTTGATGCTCCATCAAAATACATAGACCATCGGGATCCTTCCTTAAGTCCTTCATCCGGTCCAGGTTCTTCACAGTCGGTCACCAACATGATGTTCTCGTCCCGGAACTCGAAATTCATGGATTGGTAGTCATCCACGGCCTGATGCACCAAATGATCCGCCAATACACTCCCCTTGATTTCTTTTTGGGTGGTGTATTGGATGTCGTACTCAGTTAGGATCATCTTCCATCTCACTATTCTTCCAGACAGGGCAGGCATTTCGAAGATATACTTGATTGGATCCATTTTTGATATCAACAAAGTGGTGTGAGTCAGCATATACTGTCTCAGCCGGCGAGCATCCCATGCCAAATCGCAGCAAGTTTTCTCGAGAAATGAGTATCGGGTCTCACAGTCGGTAAACTTTTTGCTAAGGTAGTAAATAGCGTGGTCTTTTCGGCCAGACTCGTCATGCTGCCCCAACACACACCCCATTGAACCGTATAGCACTGTCAAGTATAAAATCAAAGGTCTTCCTTCAACTGGGGGCATCAGAATTGGTAGCTCTTGGAGGTATTCCTTGATTCTTTTAAAAGAGGTCTGGCATTCCTCATTCCACTTTACCACTTGATCTTTCTTCAGCAGCTTAAAGATTGGCTCACAAGCAGCAATCAGATATGAAATGAACCTGGCGATGTAATTTAGACGTCCCAAGAAACCTCTGACTTCTTTTTCCATGTGGGGAGCTGGCATCTCTTGTATGGAGTTCACCTTTGCAGGATCCACCTGCATACCCTTATCACTGACGACAAAACCCAGCAGTTTGCCAGACCTTACCCCAAAGGTGCACTTGTTCGGGTTTAACCTCAGCTTGTACATCTTCAACCTGTCGAACAGTTTCTGGAGATGATCAAGGTGCTCTTCCTTAGTCTAGGACCTAGCTATCATGTCATCAACATAAACCTCGATCTCATGGTGAATCATGTCGTGGAATAAAGAGACCATGGCGCGTTGATAAGTTGCCCCAACATTCTTCATTCCAAAAGGAATTACCTTGTAATAGAATGTGTCCCACTGTGTAACGAAGGTTGTCTTCTCCATGTCCTCAGGAGCCATCTTGATCTGGTTGTAGCCAGAAAAACCATCCATGAAGGAGAATATCTTATGATGCACGGTGTTGTCGACCAGAACATCGATATGAGGAAGTGGGAAGTCATCCTTGGGGCTTGTCCTGTTCAGATCTCTATATTCCACACACATCCGTACCTTACCATCCTTCTTAGGCACCGGAACAACATTGGCAACCCACTGCGGATAAGAAGTGACAGCTAAAAATCTTGCATCGAACTGTTTCATGACCTCAGCTTTGATTTTCTCTGACATTTGTGAATACATACGGCGAACCTTCTACTTTACCGGAGGGAAGTCTTCTTTAGTCGGCAGGCGGTGTACCACAATATCAGTGTCCAAACCAGGCATGTCTTCATAGGACCAGGCGGAGATCTCAACATAGTCGCGTAGCATCTGTATCAACCGTTGTTTGACACTAGGCTCCAGATTCGAACCTATCTTAACCTCTTTCCTGTCTTCCTCTGTACCCAAATTCACTGAATCAACTGGCTCTTCATGAGGCTGTATGGCCCTTTCTTCCTGCAGTAACAGTCTATCAAGTTCTCCAGGCACCTCACAATCATATTCACCTTCTTTCTCGGCTTGGTTGATCGGATTTTCAAAGTCATAACCGACAGTAGCAGAGTTGTTATCAATGGGATCCAGAGTGAATATGAATCTGCAGTATGATACATGAGTGTGTGTAAGCGAATAACTATTTTGATAAAGCAATATACATAAAAGAAAAACAAGGAGCGCAAAATTTGTAATGCAAGAAACGTCCAATGTTTTATTAATGATATATGAAATGACAAATAATAAGCGCTCACAAGCAAAGCCAAGGTGCCTCGGGCAAGGCAGCGTACCGTAAAGTTTCAAACTGTTTATTACAAATCTTACAAAAAAAAGTCAATTACTGCGGAATAAAAGAAATAGGTATGAAGTCCTTCGCCGTCCAGTTGTTTAGTCCACCATTGGTTTAGGGTAGATCTAGTTGTCGATGTCTGAATCCTCTTCATTGTCCTCGATTGCATTAACTCCCTGATTGCTGATGTGTAGAGGGGGTCTTCCGATCCGTGCGCGCCTAACAACCCTCTGAGCCCCTATAGTAAAGCCCAAACCAAATTTGTCAGTTTTTTGAGTGAAATAAGGGAGCTGGCCCCAATTGGTACACCCACCTTCTTCAATTACAACCCTGGCGTCCTTGAGAGAAGCCATCTTCAATGGAGGTTTATCGGTGGTAGCTTCAGTTGATGCCACGAACTGAGGGACCTCTTCAAAATTTTGACAAGGCGTTTCTATGAATTCCCCGTCCATCTCCACATAGCGGAAAGAATTAAGATGACTCACCATATACTCCTCTTCACCTTGTATCGTGACAATCTTTCCCTTCACCGGATATTTCAGCATTTGATGGAGTGTGGATGTAACTGTCCCAGCCTTATGAATCCAAAGACGACCCAACAAGCAAGAATTTGATGGTCTGATATCCATCACATAGAAGGTGGATGCAAAAGTCTGAGAGCCAACTTTAACACAGATGTCCACCTCCTCGTGCACCATTCTCTTTGACCCATCGAAAGCCCTGACCACAATGTTGCTCGGCTTTAGAGTCAAACCTTCACAATCTAGACGGTCTAACGCTTTCTTTGGCAGAACATTCAATGAGGACCCGGTATCTACCAGCACATGGGCCATAGTGGTGCCTCTGCACTCGATCGAGACATGCAGAGCATCGTTATGATTTCTCCCCTTAGCATTTAGATCTGGATCTGAAAATCCTAACCCATTGTCAGCAGTTAGGCTAGCCACACAATCTTTGAACTGATCGGCTGAAGTTTCTTGTGGCACATGCGCAGTTTTGAGGAATGCAATTAAAGCCTTTGCATGGGCTTTAGAACACAATAACAAGGACAACATGGAGATTTTTAACGGGGTCTGCCCCAACTGCTCGACTACGTTGTAGTCGCTCTTCTTGATAATCTTCAAAATTTCCTCTATTTCTTGTTTAGAGGTTTCTACAATGATCTTTCTAGGTTCCTCCGTCCGGGCAATCTCACCTGTGATTTCTTTGCCCCGAGTCCTAGATGGCTCGGCAGCAGGGGTGATGACTGGAGTGGGAACTGGGACAGTAGTTGATGTACTAGTAGACAGATTGACAACAGGTTTGTGGACAGTCGGAGGGGAAATCTCGGGAGAAAAGATTCTTCCATTTCTGGTGACCTTGCTTGTCCCAACAATATTACTGATATCCATATCGGCTTCTTCAGCCCTCAAATATTGTTTAACATCATGGTAATATACATCAGCACCATAATGCCATGGGATAGCCTTATCTGAGGTATATGGGATGGGACCCGGAGCGGTGATTATTAATGGAGCAATTATTGGAACGGGTGTAACCCTAACAGGTTTTCTTGAGGAAACCTTGGAAGGGTTGGCGGAAATGGTGATAATGGCAACATCTTCAAACAGAATCGTAGTCTTCTCAAACAAAATTTCCTTATTATCCATCAGGCGCTAAACACCTGACTTTAATAAGCAACAATCGGAAGGCAGAATGGAACACATGTGGCAACCTTCACCACAACCCGAAAATAAACTGGCCAATAACAAATTCTTCTTAACCGTCATCAAAGGAGTAGAGATCTCTTCCACAGAGGTTACAAACGAATCGGTGTCCATAGCATTGACTCCTCAACCATGTTTGGACATAGGAGCAGTTATAACATTGGGCTTTTCCAGAGTATCAAACTCAATCTCTTTAGCTTCCAACAAATCTTGCACTTTATTCCTCAGAGCCCAACAATCGTTTGTATCATGACCTAGACTTTCAGAGTGATAGGCGCAACAGGCATTGGGATTGTATATGGAAGAAGCAATGTTGGGATTCTTGGGAGCCTCTTTCAAGGTTGCCAAGTTGGACTTTAACAGATGAGGCAGAACTTCAGCCAAAGTCATGTTGATGTGGGTAAACTGCCGTTGTGGTCTTTCCACCCTTTGCTAATTGTTGCATTGTGGAGCAATTGTTGGTCTTGATATTGCTACAGCATTTACCGCTTGACGGTGTTCAGGTCTGCTTTGGCCCCTCGGGCCGTAGACTGTGCTAGCTTCCTTCTTACCGGTGAAAGGCTTCTTTACTGCACTTGATGAAGCATCCTTCTGTATTTTACCACTTTGAATGCCAGCTTCTACTCTCTCTCCAGTCAAAATCAACTCAGTAAATCCAGACGACGAACTGCCAATCAGATGATTGAAAAATGGACCAGATAGCGTCCCTAGAAACATGTCAACCAACTCCCTATCAGACAAAGGGGGTTGGACTCTTCCAGCCAAGTCTCTCCACTTTTGAGCATAGTCCTTAAAACCTTCACTTGCACCCATAGACATACCCTGAAGCTGAGTACGAGTGGGAGCAAGGTCGGTGTTATACTGATACTGCCTGTAAAAAGCAGCAGCAAGGTCTTCTCAATTTCGGACATTGGCTCCTTCCAACTGATAAAACCATTCAAGTTGAGTCCCTGACAGACTATCTTGAAAGAATTGTACCCACAAATTTCTATCAGCAGTGTGGGGTTGGATTTTCCTGACATACGAGCGGAGATGGAGTTTTGGACAGGATACTCCATCGTACTTGGCAAAAACCGGAGCTTTGAACTTATGAGGGATCACCACTCTCGATACCAGTCCCATCTCTCTGAAATCCAAACCAAGGATCTTCTGAATCCCCATAGCACTCAGACGGTCTTCTAGCTGCTTGTACCTATCCTCAGCAAGAGGATATTGTTCATCATCGTAATCCGTATCATTGTCAGAAACTGCAGGACTGAGGTCCTTTACCCTTTCTTGGTTCTCCCCGTCCTTGGAAGAGGAAGTCAGATCAGCTGGTTGTCTCAACCTTTCTCCGAATCTTCTACCCATTTTAAGAATACCGACCTTCTTCTTCTTCTTCTCTTACAAAATAAGGGTCTTCAGATCCTCTTTCCCTTTAGCCAGACTTAAGAACATCTGTTGGAATTGGGCGTTCTGTGCCTAAAGATCCTTGATGGCTTGATCCGAAGAAATTTCTGTTGAAATAAATAGCGAAGAAGATGAGAAACCTGTAATTGTGCCTGTAATGGTGTGCATGATAATGGGATGTGCATGTAATGATTTCAAATACTTTGGGAGATTTAAATTTGCAAACCAAAAATAAAAAAACTTTATTAGATTAACTTTGAAAGGTTCAACAATGCTTGTAAGGCGTTACAAAGAAGTAAATAAAAACACTTTAAAAACTAGAAAAACAAAAATCAAAAGTCCCATGGACGCTTCCTATTTGTGCCGATGTAGTCATTGATCACTCTTTCTTCCTCGAGCTTCCTGGTGAGCTTCAAAATCTTCCTTTCTTGCTCATGGTACTTTTCCCGGTAAGTATCCCTCTCCTCTTTCAGCTGAATCCAAGACCTCTATAACTCCCCAGGATCAGTGGGCATGTAAGGATAGAGATTCATGTAAGGAATGCCCTCTTCATTAGTAGGCTCTACAATCATTGGGAATACGGCTTCATAGGGCATCCCAATCTTCTGGGCACGAGCTCGGACCCATTGTAGGTAAGGCTGCATAGGAAGGGAAGTCCTTGGTCCCAGCTCTTGGGGGTCAGATCTGTTCACCATGCCCCAAGCTCGTATAAACCTCTGACGGTGCTCCTCAACGTCCTCCTTGTAGTCAAATGCAATATCCTCAAGAAGTAGCTTATGGGGGCCATCTCTCCGAGCACGACCAAATTGTCGTAAAGCTAGACAAGGATTATAGGTTATACCCCCTCTGATTCCAAGAAATGGGACATTAGGGTATCCCCCACAACGATTAATAACAATAGTGTCTTCCATAACCCGGGAGCTCCAAAGAATATCTATATGGGCAAGTGACATTATTCTGTAGGACCATCCCAAACCTTCTTTGTTCTTCAGCACAGACTTAGGGAGGTGCAAAATAAACCACCTCAATAGCAACGACATGCAACACATGAGAGTTCCTCTTCTTCGCACAGTACGAGTATAAAGGGCATGCAAGATATCACCTAACATAGTAGGCACATGATTGCGAGAAAGGAAAATCTTGACAACATTCACATCTACAAAGGAATCCGGATTCGGGAAGAGAACCAAACCATAAATAAGGAGAGCCAAGATATCTTTGAAAGCCTGAAAATCCAAACTATCCCAGAATAGTTGAGCCTGGTCTATCAAAAATTTGGCTAAGAAACCTTCGACCCTGCTTCGTGTTTCCCAATTGGATACTACATAAGCCCGTTTTAGATGCAGAGTTGAGGCAATGTCTTCTGGTATAGGAGCCTCTTCCATACCTGTGAAGGGTACCTGTTTAAGGATGGATATGCCCAATAGGTGAGATAACTCTTCCAAGGTGGGAACCAGCTGGTAATCTGGAAAGGTGAAGCAATGATGCATAGGATCGAAGAACTGGAAAAGTACACTCATCATCTGCTCATCAAGATTTGAGGTGACCAGGATAAGAAGCTGACCATGTCTCTTAATGAACATAGAAGTCTCATAAACTCTTCAGGATAACTCTTTAAGTTGAGAAGTTATTTGCACAAAGTTAACTCAGATGGTATTTCTACGCACGGAAGCCATAATCTGCAAAACAGAACAAAGATAAATTCCCTCGATCTTTGAAATGGTTAGTGTAATGAAGCATGTATGCTATGTTATGATGCATGATGTCATGATAAAAAAACAACAGGTATAGCAGATAATAGGCATGGCAAAGACAAACAAGTCACACAAAGCCCTTAAGTTTAAGGCTTGCATGAGGTCAAAGGTAGTACCCTCTTGAAGTTTAGTTGGTTTCAACCTGTCCTAGCAAAAGTAACCGGGTTCTAGAGGATCTCAATATCACTGACTATCCTCCATCGGTCATGGTTTCAGCTTACGCAATCTTTTCTTGGGGTCGGAACTATCTCGAGAGTATGGTCTCAATGAGTGTAGCATCGAGTATCAACCAATTTCCAGCTTTACACCGAGGCCGGCTATCTCACTACTTTCTAATGGCCAAGTTGGTCGATTAAAGGTTCTAAGATCAGTTGATGCTTAACGACACCACACAGCGGCCCCGTATTCTCCTCGTTTCTCCATAAGGGATACCGATACCAACCAATGTTCCACATCAACGTAGCTACTGCTTCAACTGTATCGGTCTACGATGTACAGTTCCCTCACAGTTTATTGCTACTTACTTAAAAGGTGTCCCCAGATCCGGGTTAGGATCTATAGTAACTCCCAAACAAAAACTTTAAATGTAAAGCAAACAAAAAAATCAAGAGAAGCAATTATGATGAACTAGATCCTAAGGTATACCCCACTTATTATTCCCCAGCAGAGTCGCCAGTTCTATGATATGGTGGTAGAACTGACTGTTTGGAAATGCCGGTTTGCATTTTGCGTTTTGTGTTTGCAAAATGTCGCAGTAAGCAAGAGTCGCCATCGAATTTTATTTTATCCAACCGGAAAGGAAAAAAGTACAGAAAAAAAAAATCCTTTTTTTGAGATTTTGAGTACGGGGGGTAGATTATAGAAAGGGAAGGTGTTAGCACCCTTTCTATCCATGGTTTTCCACGGGTTCTTAGGTACTTGCTCTTTTTTAAATTGCTTATGTTTGTGTGCTTTGTTTCGAAAAGTTTTACTTCGTGATAACCCTTGTATCAGTCCTCAAAGGTGTGATGAAGTTGTTTTGAAAATTGTTTTGGAAAAGTGTAAGTGTGAAAAGTTTTGATTTGAGCAAGTACCTACTAGCATCTACTTACTCGAAAAAAGATCGTTTCTATTCTTGTTTCCTTTAGACAATGCTATCCTACTATTGAGAAATAGGTAGCACCGTCGTTGGAGTTGTTAGGGTCAATTCGTAAGGGACGTATGATCACTAAAGCAATGTTAGGACGTCTTAGTAATAACCCTAAAGTCTTAAGATCAAATTCGAGGCAACATTTTCGAGGCAATATTTCCGAACGGGACATTTGATCTTTGTTAGACAGGAAGGCAACCACTAAGACACCCTATACTTAATGATCGTTTACCGAAGGCAACCAAAGTGTGAGTTTACCCTAAGAGTGATATGTGTGAGTGATCTGCTTTCAATTATTTAATCTTTGCACATTAGGGTTTTCTAACTGTATTAAATTATCATGCAATCTTGTCATTCAATCTTATTAACATACATCTAGGCAGTTAAATATTTGCGAGAATTAAAATGCGAAAGAGTAAACCTACGCTATTACAAGGCTTCGGGGAAGGGGATTAATTACATAGCCAAAAACCCGCAAAGGACGATAAATAAAAGAAAGTCCTAGATTAAACTATTACATACCGTGAACAATTACATCAATATTGTAAAAATAATAAACACGCGCGATGAATCGACTACAAGATAATTAGGGTTTTGACCCTAACTTAAACCTAATCGCGATTAGTTCAAAAAAAGTTTTTGTTTTGTTTTGTTAATTTAAGAAAATAGAGAAATTGTTATATTAAATTAAAAAGAAAAGCCTAATGCTAATTAATTTTAATTTTAAGAAAAAATTGAATTAATTTATTCTAAAACCTATTTTTTGTATTTTTATTTATTTGAGAAAGAAAGAAAAATTAAATCAAGAGTTTAAACCTAATTTGCTAATTAGTTTTAATTAAAAACAAGTTGAAATTTCCCTAAATTAAATTAAACCAAATTAAATTAAATTTGATAAATAAAAAAAAATCCTAATTCTAATTTTTTGTGAACTCTTGGTTTTATGATTTTTGTGAAAAAAAAGATTAATTTTGTTAATTAAAATAATTAAGCAAAATAATTAAAATAATTAAAAGAATTAAAAAAACAAAGAAATAAAAAAAAAAGTGAAGAGATGGGCCTGTGGTAAACAGCACACTGGGGGGTGCAAATATGATTTTCTGGCCCAACAAGTATTAGGCCTGGTCAATGCGTAGGATCTGGTATGGGCGTTGACTGGAGTGTATGGTAGACCTTCAATGCTGGCACGTTGGATCTGGCTTGCTGATGATCTGATGGTTGGATGTTGATGATGCATGATGGACACATGGGATACTAGCGCACCTGATCATGTAAAGAAAAATAATATGAAGCAAATGTTGGGACCTGGGGATCGAACCCAGGTCTTTATGCATTCTTCCCTTGCACGCTTGCCAACTGAGCTGGCTGACTTAGTTGTATATATAATCAAAACCAATTATAATATAATAAAAACAAAACATTGAAACTCAAAACGCACGAATATTCAAATCACCCAACCAGGGGGGTGCCACACATCCATCTCCTTCCTCCCAACCGTCGTGGTAGCCCTGGAGGTTTTTACCTACGGACATGGTGCTGTTGCTATAACCTGCGTGCCTTAAACATAAAAAATGTGCATGATAAATAGATTTAAAGACCAGGGATCAATTGGTCTTGATGCCACGATCGTCCCAGTATCCAATTCTTGGCCTGATTTTGCCTATATCAAGAAACCCTAAAATACAATCTCAAACCCTAATAATGGAAATTTTCAATATATGCACTCAAACATCAATTAAACTAGATCAATATGTTGCAAACATGATAACAAACACATACATACCATTAAAACATGTTTATAATGCAAGAATCATGATAATCGAATTTTGAAAGAGAAGCAAACTGTGACGGTTGTGCAGCATGTTTCTGGATTCGTGGAGGCTTGGTGATGCTTGCAATCGCTTCAGACGTTGTCCAGGAGTTGATTGGTGGCTTTGAATCTCCTTGAATCGTCCTCTAAGTTGAAAACCGGTCCATAATTTTTCTTCAAAAATGTGAGTTTGCTTGGTGACTTTCACGACCTCCAATCCTCTTTTTCTTGGTCTGCCTTTGTTCACTATCTATAATAGAGTGCATTAGGGTAAAAGTTTGCATCAAATCTTTGCCATTTATGAAGATTGACCAATGATTTATTCCTTGCACCCAATCTTTCCAAAATAAGCATTTTCAATCTTTTTCTGTCCATATGAAGCCTTGCATGATTTGATCTTATCACCAGCTGTATAATGACTCTAATCATGCATAAAATCTCAAGGTTTAATTGATTTTTGATATTTTCATTAATTTATATTGATTTTATTTGATTTAAATGAAATAAAATCAAAATAAATAATAAAAATAAAAGAATTACAAGTGGAAGGGCTCATGGGTCGTGGATTACATTACAAACTCAATGCAAACATAAAAAGTTAGGCCCATTTAGCAAAAAATGCAATTTTGGACACATTTGACTTTTGGCAATTTTGCAAAAAGATTCAACTTGGCCAATGCATAACTATCTCAATTTTGACCCTAGAGAGGTTTTCTTTGACTTTTTAGAAATCTTAGGATATCCTCTAAGCAACCCTTTTTGTCTCATCTCAATTGAGTCTTCCATGTTCATGTATGAAGCTTTGACCTAAAAGGTGTTTTTGTTGACTTTTCAAAATGACCTATAATGTCCAAATTCATATCTTTTTGTGAGTGCATATTTTGAACTTGGGAGCTGAAGATGAATTGTAGGGGATTACATCCTATTCAAAATGAGCTTTGGATGGGTCATTTCTGATAAAGAATGAGAAAGGTATGCTTGGTCAAAGTTGAGTTGACTTTTCCTACAAAACCCTAATTTAGCAACATTTGGGCTTTGATGAATTGTGAGCAATCCTTGATGAATCATGATCAATTCTTGATCAAATGATGAATGATACTTCAAAATGAGGATTTTGACAAAAAAATCTTGAAGTTTGACAAAAAAATCATGATCAATTCCCGGCGAAGAGTGTTTTCAGGTCTTCTTGCCCCTTGGATAGATTCAGGAGAACTTCCTTAAATTGGGCATCTTGAGCTTGGAGATCTCTGTTGTCTTGTAGGAGAGCCATTGCTGAAATAAACAGCGAGAACATGAGAGACCTGATTTGAAACATGCTTATGCAATGATATGTATTATATATGTATGCAATGTTTTCAAGGATCTCGCGGGGTAAACAAGAAAATGTCAGAAGTTGAATTTTGCAGCTTTGATTGAAGAACTTTGTATCATTGAGAGTCCTTCTACGAGAGTCAAGCTCACCATATCAAATGGGTCATAGCCCTTGACTCAAGTTGTTGAGTTTTGACCTTCTGACAACATTGGCTAGAGGAAAATAAATCCCTTTGCCCCTTGCTAGATGTCTGATTTATCATAACCTGCATTACAGGCCCTCGAGATCCTTAAAATGGTTAAGGAAATGTTAAGGCATGATGTTATGATGTGTATACTATGCTTTTAAGAAAAGGTGCGAAGTGATGTAAGCAAGTAAACCCTGCAAGAAATCACAGTTATTGGATAATAACTGTAAATAAAACCTGCAAGGAACTCAATGTTGTCAGGTAATAAAACTCTGCAAGTAGTTCAAGTTGAAAGCACACAAGTCACACAAACAACCTTAGGTTTAGGATTGCATGGGTTTTAAGGTCGTACCCTCTTGAAGTTGGATTGGTTCAACCTGTCCTATAAATATGTAACCGGGTTCTAAGGAATCTCAATATCACTGATCATCCTTTATCGAGCATTATTTCAGCTCAAGCAATCTTTTCTTGCGGCCGAAATATCCTGAAAGTCTGATCTCAATGAGTGTAGCATCGAGTATCAACCAATCCTCTGTTTTATAACGAGGCTGGCTATCTCACTACTTTATAATGGCCAAGTTTGTTCAACTAAGGTTCTAAGGTTTGTTAGTGCTTCACATCACCATGCGGCCGCCCCGTATTCTCCTCGTTTCCCCATGAAAGATACTGGTAGCAACCAAAGTATCACACATACACAAGAATTGCTTAAACCATATCGGTCTACGCCGTACAGTCTCCACGATCTATTGCTTTTTACCTAAAAAGTGTCCCCAGATCCGGGTGTAGGATCTTTAATAATACCCAAACAAAACCCTTGAATTTAAAGCAGGCAAGGCAAAACAAGAAAGAAATTTTAAAATGTCCTAGATCCTAAGGTAAACCCCACTTTATATTCCCCAGCAGAGTCGCCAGTTCTATGATACGGTGGCAGAACCGACTGTTAATACTGGTTTGTGTTTTTTGTTCTCAAAATATCACAGTAAGCAAGAGTCGCCACCGACTTTTATTTTATCCAATCAGGAAAAGGAAAAAGAACAGAAAAAATCTTTTTCGAGATGTTTCTGAGTACGGGGGTAGATTATAGAAAGGGAAGGTGTTAGCACCCTTTCTATCCATGGTTTTCCACGGGCTCTTAGGTACTTTCTCATTTTGAAAACTGCTTGTGTGTGCTTGTTTTGAAAAGTTTTGTTTTACTTCGTTTTAACCCTTGTTTCTGTCCTCAAGAGTGTTACGAAGTTGTTTTTGAAAACTGTTTGAAAAGTGTTGGTGTGAAAAAGTTTGTTTGTTTGAGCAAGTACCTAGGAACTAATCTACCTACTCGAAAAAGGTCTGTTTGTTTTCCTTTAGACAACGCTATCCTATTATTAAGGAATAGGTAGCACTGCCGTTAGATGTTTAAAGGGACGTTCGAAGGGACGAAATGGTCACTGAAGGAAACAAGTAAGCATACCTTAGCGTTTCGAAGGGACTATCGTCATATAGGAAACATCGAGGGACAAGATCATTTCTCGTAGGCAACTCGAGGGACGTTAAGGGACTATGATCTTTATGATGACTTTTAGATTGAGGGTCTTTTGCTAAGATATCCCTACGTTCGAGGGACAAGACCATTGTTTTCCAAGGCAACCAAGTGAGGCATACCCTAAGGGTGCAAGTGTGAAGTAGTGTTTGATTTCAGTTATTTAATCTTTGCACAATTAAGGTGATATACTGTTTTAATTTTATTTGTCTTTTGCATGCAAGCCTATTATCCATACATCTAGACATTTCATAGTTGTGGAAATTAAAAGCGAAAAAGTAAATCTACACTATTACAAAGCTTCGGGGAGGGGCTTACATGACCAAAAACCGGGGATTAAACAGTAAATAATATGCGGTAAACTCTAATTAAAAACTATTACAAACCCGAAGCAAATACAATAATTGGAAAATAAAATATTGCGCGCGAGAATTAAGTACGGGAATTAAAGTTTAAATTCTAAAATCTAATCAATTAAAGAGAAAATATTTTTTTGTATTTTATTGTTGAGAAAAATTAAATATTTGTGAATTAAACCTAATTTGTCTAATTAATTTTAATTATGAAAAAAATCAAGTCAATATCATTAAATTATTTATTTTCCAAAAAACTAATTTTAAGAAAAACACCTAATTCTACATTTTTGTGGTTTTCTTGATTTTATGATTAAATAAAAAAAGTAATGATTTTTGTGTTATTTTTGTAAAAGGAAATAATTAATCAAATAATTAAAATAAAGGAAATAAAATAAAATAAAAAAGAAATTGGGCTTTATTATTGAGCAATTCAGGGGGTGTAGTACTGAATTTGTTAGGCCCATTCCTTGCTCAGCCCAGTCAACGCGCTAGATCCAGTGTGATGCTCTTTCTGATGGTCCATGGTATGACTTGAGCGTTGGATCTGGATTGATGATGAATCCAATGGCTGGATGGTTAGTTGTAAATATAATAACATAAATACAATATAAAGGAAATAAAGTGGTCTTTCCAAAACGCGCGCGTGATTCAAATCATCCAATGGGATTTTGCCACCTAATTGTCTTCTTCCCCATAACTGTTGTTTTTGGCCACACTTTTACCTATAGTCGTTTCCTTCACTAAAAGCTATAGTGACGGATTTTGTTCGTAGCCATAAACCTGTAAAATTCAAAAACGCAGCACAAGCAGAATAAATTCAAACCAAAGACATGGATCAATTTCAAATCATCTTCTAAGCATGATAGTACCCCTAATTTTGTCCAATTTTGCCTATATATGGAATTCCCAATTTGGGACCTCAAAACCCTAACAATGGCATCGTGCCATTCTTGTAAACTTCAATAAAACCAATAAAAAACATTGCAAATATGATAACAAGCATGGATATATGATCAAAACATGTTTATGATGGATAAATTATTGAAAACGAATCTTGAAAAAAGATGTAAACCGTGGCACTGTGAGGCATGATTTCTAAAGGTTTTAAGGCTTGAGGATGATTGGAATGGCTTCAGAAAATGTCTAGGAACGGATTGCTGGCCTTGGAATTGCTTGAATCAGTCTATGGAGGAATATGCGATCAACACTTTTTTTGACAAAAAAAATGAAGTTGACTCCTTTGTTTTCACAACCAAGAACCCTTTTTTATGCTTAGGAAATGTTGTGTATATATCATAGAATGATTTAGGTCAACAAAAACTGACCATATATTTGCAAATTATGGAGATTTGATTTCATTCTTTGCCTTGTATGATTTGTTTCCAAAATAGACCAAATTAAGATCTTTTCCAATCAATTAGCTCTTGCACGAATTTTTTGATTTGCTAGTTGTTCATGGACTCATAATATGCTCATAAAATCAAATCTTTAATTTTATTTGATTATTCTACTATTTAAATTGATTTATTTTGATTTAAATGGATAAAAAATCAAAATAAAAAATAAAAATAAAATAAAATAATAGGTGGATAATATCAGGGGTCGTGGGTCCTCTTAGGAACAAGTTTAAAACAAGAAAACATGGTCCCATTTGGAAAAAAAAGTCATTTTGATCAATGTTGACTTCATGCACATTTCCAAAAATTGGTCAACTTTGACAATACACATATCTCTCATTTTTAACCATAAGAAGGTGTTCTTTGAATTCTTAGAAAGATTAGAATGTCCCCTAAACAACCCTTTTGGTTTCATCTCAATTGGGTCTTCCATGTTCATGTAAGAAGCTTTGACCCAAAAGGTGTTTTTGTTGACTTTTCAAAAGGACCTATAATGTAGAAATTCATATCTTTTGATGAGTGCATATTTTGAACTTAGGGGATGAAGATGAATTGTATGTAATTGTGTCATATTAAAAATGAGCCTTGGATGGAAAATTTCTGATAAAGTATGAATAAGTTATGCTTGATCAAAGTTTGATTGACTTTTCCTGAGAAACCCTAATTTAACAACTTTTGGGTTTTGATGAATTTGGGGAATTCCTTGAGGAATCATGATCAAACATTGATAAAATTATGGATATCACTTAAAAATGTTGATGTTGACCAAAAATATTGAAGTTTGACTGTATGTGGGCCACAATTGACTTTTGACCTAGTATAATTGATTTTCAAGCATTTGGGTAATTGACTGAGCAAACTTCTTGTGCAAGGCATGAAACTTGACATGGATGATCTTGAGAACATATTAGTACCATGGAGGGAATCTGGGACCTTTGGAGCTCCCCCACCCTAATGAAAATGGAAACCCTAATTCGAGGTACATTGCCTTAGGATGGAGTTTGTCTGATCAACTCTTGGGCATCCTTGAGCAAGTTGAGGACCTCAATGGGAATGTGTTGAGTAAAATGAGAGGGAAAATTTTGGGGTACAACAACCGGGATACCCTTTTTTTCCCAAGCCGCCCTTTCGGGTTTTCAACTTGCCGGGTGTATAGATTTTTTTTTGTTTTATCCCTAATTTTTGCCCGAACCTTTTTGGTTCGTCGGGATGTCCTTGTTTTGCGTAGGTGTGTCAAACTAGCGGGTCTATTATGTGTAGTATCTTTTGACTATGTCTGTGTTCGTAGGGTGCGGCAGGTCATCTCCATCTATGGTGGTTAGAATCATTGCTCCACCAGCAAATATGATTACAAACGGTCCTTCATAAGTAGGAGTCCATTTTCCCTTGGGATCACCTTGTGGTAGTATGACGCGTTTGATCACCAGATCCCCGACTTGATACACTTGGCGTATGACCTTTTTTTTAAAGCCTTGATCATTCGTTTTTGATACATTTGACCATGACAGACAACAGTAAGCCTTTTCTCATTAATCAAGTTCAGTTGATCAAGTCGAGTCTAGATCCAATCTTCTTCATTCAGCCCTGCATACTTCATAATTATTAGAGAGGGGATCTGTACTTCAATAGGCAAGACAACCTCTATGTCGTATACCAAAGAGTAGGGTGTTTCCCCGGTTGATGTAAGAGCCGTGGTACGATATCTGTGTAGAGAGAATTGTAGCATCTCATACCAGTCTTTATATGTGACTGTCATTTTCTGTATGATCTTTTTAATGTTCTTATTTGCAGCTTCGACAAGTCCATTCATCTTCGGCCGGTAAGGGGAAGAACCGTGATGTTGGATCTTGAATTTCTCGCACAGGGCAGTGATCATAGTATTGTTCAGGTTCGTACCATTTTCTGTGATGATCCTCTCTGGGATACCGTAATGACAAATAAGATTCTGCTTGATGAACTGGGCAACAACATTTTTGGTAACAGAAGCAAAAGAGGCTACCTCAACCCACTTTGTAAAATAGTGAATGGCCACTAGGATGAAGTGGTGTCCATTAGAGGCTGTTGGCTTGATTTCCCCAATCATATCGATGCCCCACATAGCAAAGGGCCAAGGAGCCGTCAAGACATTCAAAGGAACCGGAGGTACGCGCACCTTGTCAGTGAAGACCTGACACTTATGGAAGGTTCGAGAGTGTTGATAGCAATCTTCTTCCATGGTAGAATAGTAATAGCCTGCCCGTAGGATTTTGTTTGCCATCGTATGCCCACTGGAATGGGTGCCAAAAGTTCCCTCATGTAGATCAACCATGACCTTTTCCGCCTCAACCTTGTCTACGCAACGGAGTAACACAGAGTCATGATTGAGTTTGTAGAGAATGCCATTACTAAGGAAGAATTTAGCAGAGAATCTCCTTAAAAACTTCTCATCATTGATTGAAGCTCCTTCTGGATATTCTTGAGCCTCGAGATACCTCTTGACTTCGTGAAACCAAGGCTGGTCCACTACTTCTTCAGTATTAATCTCGTGACAGTGTGCTGGTTCATCCATTCGTTCAATGGTGATATGGGGAGCTTCTTTATCCCATTTAAGTTTAAACATGAATGACATTGTGGCTAGTGCATCTGCTAGCTGATTTTCTTCTCGCGGGAAATGCTCGAAGGTAATCTTCTCAAAATGTGGGAGCAATGTCAAAACATGTTCTTTGTAAGGGATAAGGTTAGCGTGTTTTGTGTCCCATTCCCCTTTGATCTGGATGATAACCAAAGCTGAATCTCCGAATATACTTAAGGACTTGATCCCCAAATCTATGGCAGCCTTGAGACCAAAGATACACACTTCGTATTCTACCATGTTATTTGTACAATTGAATCAGAGTCTTGCAGTAAAGGGAGCATGACACCCTTCAGGAGATATGAGTACAGAACCAATACCATTGCCGAGTGCATTAGATGCCCCATCAAAGACCAGGGTCCATCGGGATCCTTGTTCAGGTCCGTCATATGGTCTGAATTCTTCACAGTTGTTTACCATCATGATGTCTTCATCTGGGAATTCGAACTTCATGGACTGGTAATCTTCCACAGCTTGGTGAGCAAGGTGATCATCTAGTATACTGCCCTTTATTTCTTTCTGGGTAGTATACTGTATATCATATTCTGTCAGGATCATCTGCCATCTCGCTATTCTCCCAGAGAGAGTAGGCTTCTCGAAGATGTATTTTATTGGATCCATCTTTGATATCAATAAGGTAGTATGGGTAAGCATATACCGTCTTAGCCAGCGAGAAGCCCATGCCAGAGCGCAATAAGTTTTCTCGAGCAGTGAATATCTTGTTTCACAGTCAGTAAACTTTTTGCTCAGGTAATAAATAACATGCTCTTTTCAGACAGACTCGTCATGCTGCCCCAGCACACACCCCATTGAATTTTCCAAAATAGTTAGATACATGATCAAGGATCTTCCCTCGACTGGTGGCATTAAAACAGGAGGCTCTTGCATGTACTCTTTGATCTTGTCGAAAGCAGTTTGGCACTCGTCATTCCACTTGACTACTTGATCTTTCTTCAGTAATTTGAAGATTAGTTCACAAGTAGCTGTCAGGTGAGAAATAAATCTGGCAATGTAGTTTAACCGTCCCAAAAATCCTCTGACTTCCTTTTCAGTACGAGGAGCAGTCATCTCTTGTATCGCTTTCCCTTGGCAGAATCTACTTCAATACCTTTATTGCTGACAACAAAGCCTAGGAGTTTACCAGATCTCACCCCAAATGTGCATTTATTTGGGTTCAACCTCAGCTTGTACTTCTTTAATCTCTCAAAGAGTTTCTGTAAATGATCAAGATGCCCTTCTTCTCTTTGAGATCTAGCTATCATGTCGTCCCCATAGACCTCTATTTCGTGATGTATCATGTCATGAAATAGAGCTACCATGACACGTTGATAGGTTTCCCCAGCATGCTTCAGTCCAAATGGCATAACCTTGTAGCAGAATGTGCCCCATTGTATGACAAAGGTTGTTTTCTCCATGTCCTCAGGTTCCATTTTGATTTGGTTGTAGCCTGAGAAACTGTCCATGAAGGAAAACACGTTATGCCGTGTCGTATTGTCAACTAGGATGTCAATGTGGGGAAGTGGGAAATCATCCTTAGGGATTGCCCTATTCAAATCTCTGTAGTCTACGCACATTCGTACCTTGCCGTCTTTTTTGGGCACGGGAACAACATTGGCAACCCATTGCGGATAGGAAGTGACGACCAAGAATCCAATGTTGAGTTGTTTCATGACTTCTGCTTTAATCTTCTTCGACATATCTGGTCGCATACGATGGACCTTTTGTTTCACCGGTGGGCAATCTTATTTTGTTGGTAGACGATGTACCACAATATCTGCATCAAGTCCCGACATGTCTTCATACAACCAGGAAAAGACCTCCACATACTCGTGTAGCAGCTGAATCAGACGCTCTTTGACACTGGGTTCCAGATTGGCACCCACCTTGACTTCCCTTTTGTCTTCTTCGGTACCTAGGTTGATTGTATCCACTGGTGCTTCGTGGGGTTGAATGGTCCTCTCTTCTTGTTGTAGTAACCTGGCGAGTTCCCCTGGTACTTCACAATCTTCCTCACCTTCGTCTTCGGCTTGGTAGATTAGATTTTCAGAGTCACAAAAGGCCATAGCAGAACCGTTACCCATGGGATCCCGAATGGATGTAGACCTGAATTGTGAGTGTGAGTGTGTGTAAGAGTATAGCTATCTTTGAAAGAAATGAAAATGTAAAAAGAAAAACAATGAGCACAAAGTTTGTATGCAAAAACGTCCATGATTCATTAATGTCATATGGAAATGAGATAATAACCCTTACAAATGGACCATTGTGCCTAGGGTAAGACACAAGGTTTTAAGAGTATGAATTGTTTTAATATTACAGATCCAACAAAATGTAAAGACAAATTACTGTGGGATAAAAGTGATTCGGACAAAGTCTCTAGCCTCCCAGTTGCCGAGCCCTCCACTAAAAGTTGGGAAAATCCAATCCTCTAGGTCATAGCTGTCTTCATCATCCTCCACTGCATTGACTTGGTGGTTGCTAATTTTCAAGGGTGGTCCTCTGGCACGAGTGTGGCGTACAGCCTTCTGGGCACCTGAAGTGAAACCTAGACCAAATTTATCAGATTTGTATGGGATATCTGGGAGTTGTCCCCAAATAGTGCACCCACCTTCCTCTATCACTGCCTTGGCATCCTTTAAAGATGGCATCTTGAGTGGAGGCCTTGTGATCTTGGGAACTTGAGATACAACCTTGGTTACTTCCACAGTTTGCAGGACTTCTTTAAAGTGTTGGAATGGAGTTTCAATAAATTCACCATCTAACTCCACATATCTGAAGGAATTTAGATGGATGACCATATACTCTTCTTCTCCATGAACAGTGATGATCTTCCCTTGAATCAAATATTTCAGCATTTGGTGCAACGTAGAGGTAACAGCGCCAACATTGTAGATCCACGCTCGGCCTAATAAGCAGGAGTACGAAGGGCGAATATCCATTACAAAAAGGTCAAATCAAATGTTTGGGTTCCAACCTTTATGGGGATATCCACTTCCCCATGCACCATCCTTTTTGTGCCGTCAAAGGCTCTCACTACCATGTTTCTTGGTTTCAACGTCAATCCCTCACAATAAAGCCTATCAAGAGCCTTTTTAGGCAATACATTCAGAGACAAACTGGTGTCCACCAGAACATGAGCCAAGGTCGTACCCCTGAATTCCACTGAGACATGCAATGCCTAATTATGCTTCCTCCCTCTTGGCGTTAAATCAACATCCGAAAAACCTAAACCATCATCTACAGTCAAGCTGGCTACGCAGTCTTGGAACTGATCGGCAGATGTTTCTTGAGGTACATGGGCAGTTTTAAGGAACTTTACCAAAGCCTTTGCATGAGCCTCGAAACATAATGATAAAGCCAACATGGAAATTTTGGATGGAGTTTTCCCAGTTGCTCAACTACATTGTAGTCGCTTCTTTTTATGATCTTTATAATTTCCTCCATCTCTTTCTAGGAGGTTTCAGGGATAGCCAATGATTGTGCCTTCGTCTGGACAGGCTCAATCAGAATACCTTTACCTCGAGTTTCGGTTGACTCGGCAACAGGAATGTCAGTAGGGGTGATATTAGGGATTGTAACAGTTTTGTCAGCAGGAGTACTAGCAGAGATGATTGTAGGACTGGGAACAACCTTTGGGGGAGCAACAACAACATGAATGATTACGGGTCCAAAAACTGCTTTCGGGGGAGCAATTTCTAGAGAGAATATCCTTCCACTTCGGGTTATCTTACTAGTCCCTGCAATATTACTGACATCGGAGTCAACTTTCTCAGAATTTAAATCTTCGGCAGCTGGCCAATCTTGCTTGATACCGTGGTAGTAGACATCCCCTCCATAATTCCATGGTACGGTTTTGTCTAACGAATACGAGATTGGTCCAGGCATTATAATTATCAAAGGAGTTACTTTAGGAACTGATGTAATTCTAACGGGTCTTTTGGTGGAGACCCTGGAAGAATTCTCAGAAATTGTCATGATGGAAACATCATTATAAGAAACAGTTGGAATTAAAGCCTTCTCGAATAAAATTTCCTTGTTATCTATTAGACACTAAACGCCTGCTTTTAACAAAGAACAGTTGGTTGGTGAGGACAAACAGAAACGACAACTTTCATCACGGCCTGGGAATACACCGACATTCAACAAGTTCTTTTTGATAGTCAGAAGTGGGGTCATAAGTTCGTCAAATGAAGTAACAAACATATCTTCCTCAATGGCGTAGGTATTATGGCCATGTTTGGGCATAGAGGCAGAAATGACATTGGGATTTTCTGGAACATCGAATTCAATCTCTTTGGCTTCAAGGAGGTCTTGTACTCTGTTCTTTAGAGCCCAACAATTT
This sequence comes from Vicia faba, assembly GCA_948472305.1. Lineage (NCBI taxonomy): Eukaryota > Viridiplantae > Streptophyta > Magnoliopsida > Fabales > Fabaceae > Vicia > Vicia faba. The sequence continues at coordinate 66,630,256 of OX451736.1, read as the reverse complement.
TTAGTGTCATGGCCGGGACTCTCAGAATGGTATGCACAGCGGGCATTAGGATGATAGTATGGAGAGGTTGTGTTAGGGTTCTTTGGGGATTATTTCAAAGTTACTAGGTTGGACCTTAACAAATGTGTTAATACTTGACATAGGGTCATGTTAATTCTGGTGAACTGTCTGACTGGTCTCTCCATTATTGGCTGGTTGCTTCTTTGCTGAGCAGACTCTGGTTTAGGAATCATGACAACCCTCACCATTGGATGGTGTTCAGCCCTATCTTGATTTCTCTGAGGATAAGCAGCAACCACTTCCTTCTTTCCGATGAATGGTTTCCTTACAGCAGCAGAGGATGCATCTTTTTGAATATTCCCATTCTTTATCCTGGCCTCTACTCTTTCTCCAGTCAATATCAATTCAGTAAATCCTGCTGATGAACTCCCAATTAAGTGATTAAAGAAGGGACCAGACAAGGTGCCCAAAAACATGTCTACCAATTCTCTTTCAGATAGGGGAGGCTGGACTCTTCCTACCAAGTCCCTCCATTTTTGCGCATAGTCCTTGAAGCCTTCACTTGAAACACTACGCCAAATAAGCTATTTAATAGCGCTTTTTTTTGTTTTTGATAGCGCTTAAAAGTGCTATTAACCGCGCCACTATTGTAAATATTTCTTATTTAATAGCACTTTAAAAGCGCTATTAAAGTACCAATTTATAATAGCGTTTTAATTAAAGTGCTATCAAAATCAGTATTTTGCATGTTTTTTGTTTGTTTTTTTATAACACTCTAAACAAAAAGCGCTAATATATAACATATGTTTGATAGCGCTTTCAAATAAAGTGCTAATAAATGGTACATATTTGGTACAATATTTTTAATAAGTACAGTACAATATTTTTTCTTACACAATCATTTTTTTTTGGTGTAAATATAAAATAACTATATTCAATTCAACACAAATAACGCTTTAAGTTACTCATTGCATATATATTATGATCCATCAAATACCAAATAACATTTTAAATTACCAAATCCTATTGTTTCCAAATATCATAACATATAGAATATTAAGAGGGCGTTTGCATAGCCAAATTTGTAGATGCCCATCTATGAGTACTTCAATCCAAATCCAAAAACATACAATCAAATTCTCTAAACAAAACACCAAAAAAATAAGAAAGGATAACAAAACAATCCCATGTAGTAACCACCTTCATGATCCAAAAGCGTTGAACTCATAGATACAATCACTAATTAGGCAAAATAATTGCTTCTTGTTTTCCTGTATCATAGAAGGAATATTGATTATGTATTGTACAATAAAAACTAATTCAACATATAAAGAATAATCAAACATTTAATATGGGTCTAACAAGAAGCGCATAAAATAAGGAATGATTATTATAAACTAATAACAATAAATCGATATAACTAATGCAATAATTGAACTAATTAAGTCTAACAAGAACATGACTTGAGATATATGATACATTATTCCAAAATTGGCAATTCAATATCATGTTTGATACTTTTCATCCCAGTAGCAACGATGCATATCTACTTGATTTTCACTCAATTGTGTCAAATACTCGAACAATATTTCTGATATATTTTGAAGTTTTAAATAGAGTAGTAGAGTACAAATACTAATTCTTTAAGTAAATTGTCATACACCTAAAGATCCAAATATGATTATTAAAAAATAAATACAAATGTATGTTATTTACAACTACAAGGACAAGAAGCGTGATTGTTAAATTTATAACTTGTAAGAAATTCTTTATACTAATAATAGAATAATGCACGAGCAATAAATTTCTGATGAGACATACAATACCTGTAGTATACGCAAGAATATGCCACTTTGGGTAACAGCTGTCATCAGAAGACCACCTCTTTTTATAAGTTGCATAGCCAATAAATTCAAATTTCTATACACACCAGATGCACCCTGTAGAGCCTGTAACATTCCAATTTCCAAGACACAGCTGAAAATGAGCGGAAGCAACAATGCGCGTGATAATGAGCTGAAGCAACATTGTACAGATACAAATACACCATAATATGACCAGTTTTGTAATGTTGACAATATAGCATCACCGTACATCATAAAAGTTAAAAACAAATATGACCAACGGCAAAGAAACCCAATTACACTCTTCTTTAGGAAGCCCAAGAATCAAAGTATATAAAAACATAACTACAAGTTTTCAACCATGATTGATACCTTTTTCGAAGGAGCCAATTTACGAGGATCAATGACGACAATATCCCAAGATTCACCTCTCAGAAGAGCAGCCTTCATGAATTCAGTTGCATCTTCTTTCAAAAAGGAAATTCTTTCAGGATCAATGTTGTTAAGTACCAACATTTTCTTTACCAAGTTCTAGAGCTGGCATTGATGAGTCAACACCTAACAAAATTGCCAACATGACCAGACTTATTATACCAATATACTGGCCCCAATTCTCAGAATTTGTAATCCTTTCTTTCTAAAACAACCAATTTATAATGGTATATATCCTTAAGCATAAACAAAGAGCACCCCCATGGGCTGCATTTAGAGAAAAACCTCAACTATAAAGATCAATAACCTTTTGACTATCTGAAATTTTTGATATAAACTGACGACTTTTGCACTGATCTGCATAAATCCAGTCTTGTGTCCTTTCAGGGAAATTGTGTACACAATTCCATTTTCCATAATCTGACAGACGGAAAAAAAATATCAAACTTTGTATATTTCAAATCTCAATGATCGTTATTCCAAAATCCCAACTTGATTATGATTGGTTTATTACTAATACCCCCTACCTCGCCCTACCCTAAAACCCACACGATGTTTAAGTGGGGAATATATAGAGGTCTCATCTAATTCAGGAATCATCAAAACATAGGGTAAGGTGCAAAATGTAATGTAAGGATAACAAAACCTTTAGGACTAAATTACCGTCTTTATCAATAATCAACTTGTATGGAAATTTAAGACTTTTGAAACATAGTGTGAGATAAAAGAGCTACCTGCCAACAAAAACATTTGAACTCTAAATCCATGAGTAATATTTGTCTTGTTTATCAAGTATCAAGTCAAGGAAAAACTCACCGAAAACATCATCCACCACATAAGTAGCCCAATCCTCCTTAATGAAAATTTCAAATAATCATACCATGCTGCTCCATTTGTGATTCCATCTACAAATTCCTTGCTTGAAGACATGTTGTAGTGGGAGTGGCTATATATACTTGCCATGAATCAAAATGCTTCATCGTCGGGACATCCATAGTAGAACGTCCTGTAATTTATTCATAACAATATAAACTAATTCAATACAAGAGCCCAGGTCTGGAGAGCAGGTCAGTGAACATCTTACACTAAAATGATTTACCACCTTTTATCATCGGTACCATCCCAAGGATAATTTGCAACAAGTGCACCCTGTAGTAGTAAAAGAAAAAGACACCATTAATGAACAAATTATGTATATGAATAAGATAAGAAAAACTCTTCTATTAACATTAGCCCTTAGAACAAACATTAAGAATACAAAAGTATAAAGCTTTATTTGAAATTAATAAGTATTTATGGAACTTTACATCTCTGATGTAATAAATACTTTCTTTTTCAATAGAAACTTTTCACCTTTTTCAATAGAAACTTTTCCCTGCTATCTTCACTGCTTCCAACAAATTTCCACCATTATGGACGGCAAGGCTAAATGCAGCAACCACCAAGGGGTCCCTTGGTCGATCACTCAATGCTTTATGTAGTGCTAGGATCCCAAACCTGTAAGCATAGATTAAGTAATGAACTATCATTTGTTTACCAAATTGTAATCAACTTGTTTAATATTATAGTGTGTTCTAAGTTTCAATGTATATATTTGATGGTAAAATAAATTATATCATGTTCCAGTAAGATTCAGAACAATTTGGATAGAAGATAAATAATGTTTAAAATAAACTTTTACCATTGACAAGAGTTGGGAAAGGAGAACTTCAATCATACTCAAAATTATAATCACTTTTAAGCATTTTCAAAATTCGTCTGTTTAAGCTTCTAAAAATAATATAAATCTTTAAAAAATATTACTATATATAATTATTATAATGAGTGCAATAAATGACAGAATATTAAAAAGTGATTTTCCTTATAGTAATTCATAACACAAATTAGCTTCTAGTGCACAAATCTCTCAAAAAAAATAAATCACTAGATGACTTTTTTAATGTAAAAGTCATTTTTTTAAAAACAAAAACATATAGGTCTCAGCTCATGTCTTCGAATACATGCCATCCAAGAACATAGCGATATGATCTTCAAAGAAATTTTGACTGCAGAAGATAAAGGCAATTTTGTTGCAAAGATCTTACCATAAGCTACTATGACATGGACGGTTTGGAGCGAAAAGCTTATCTAAATTGGAGAAGAGAGACTGCAATGAAGTTCCAAAAGATCCATTAAACAATATGTCAATGCTGTGCTAATATGATACACGTTTTGAAATAATACCAAATCAGAAAAAAATATTTTGCCTCGTGTGTTTTAAGACAAGTAAGAAAGATTTAATGAATAGGTACTAGGTAGGAATGCAACTGTGCAATCTATTATATACAAAATGGATTTAGCAGGCTTGTGGCAGAGACTGTTAAAAATCAAACAAGAATTGCTGTTTTAAATAGCAGCGTTATGAAAACCGGGAACTGCCAGTCTTTACGGTTAACTAGGACTAGAAATTGAAAATTGCACACAACTTCAACACATAGACCTTAGTTAAAACTAATTCAATGGCCAAATACCTCGTCGGAAGTGTAGCCATAAGCACGGAAGAGATGATCCATTGATACTTAGAGGTAAGGTAATTTCTTTCTGCTTCAAAACTATGCTTTTCCTCTGACATTTGATCCTTGAAAGATTGTAAAGCATGGACCAATATTAACAGACACTTCTCCTGATACTGTTTCTCCAAAGAGATTTCTTCCAAAGCATTATACAACACACTTTCAATCTCATCCTCATCAATCTATTTCATTTCATCAGAAAAACAAAAATAATCAAGTACAGTAACAAGTACAAATCCACAACCAAAACAATGAAAAGTTAGGTTCACAAATTCTCACATTGATATCACCATGCTTGTCCAAATCAACAAAATCAGCATACGGAACAAAGTGCCGCCAAAACCTGGACGCCCCATTTCGCTCAAAAGTTTCCTGAAACCAAAGGGATCTATCTATACTCAATAAAAATTGGAACTTTGTAATTCTAGTAATGAAATATTTTTGTTGGGCACCTCTAATACTCTGAGAAAGTGGTCGCGAACTAGTGATTCGAGGCCGTGTTTGCATAGGGTGTGAACATGGGAAACAAATTGAGCACCGTATGAGAGGTCGCCGGCACCGCCGAGAAGAGATTGTGTGGCGTTGCAGAAGGCGTCGTAGCTGTCGAGGATTTCGTGAAGTTCGTCTTGGGTGAGAGTGTCGAGAATACCTAGGTTGAACAGAGATGAATGTGAATCGTCCATTGCCATTATCGCGAGTGAGTGAAGTTGGTGATCGTTGGTGATGCCACGGTGCTACTCCTTCGCAATGGGTTTGGGTTTAGATATTGGGGTTTTGGTGCGGGGGAAAATGTGTTTTTTTTTTTTTTTATCAATTAATTAATTAATTAATTATTATATATAACATAGCGCTTTTTAATAAATGCTATTATATAGGTAGTCAAATAATAGCGTTTTATACAAAATGCTATCTTAAAGAAGTTTAATAATAGCGCTCTGGTACAAAGTGCTATCAAAATTACATAGTCTGTATTATATAATAGCGCCCGATTAAAAAGTGCTATTATAAATGTGTTTTTTCCATTTTAATAGCATTTTTTTTAAAAGTGCTATTAAATTAGGTGATACAAAAAATCATTTTTGGCGTAGTGAAACCATGGCCATACTCTGGAGTTGAGTAAGGGTGGGTGCAAGAACAATGTTGTATTGGTATTGTTTGTAAAAGGCAGCAGCCAGATCTTCCCAGTTATGAACATTGGCTCTTTCTAACTGATAAAACCAATCCAGTTGAGTTCTAGATAGAGTGTCTTGGAAGAAGTGTACCCATAAGTCCTTGTCAGCGGTATGGGGATGGATTTTCCTCACATAGGACCGGAGATGCATTTTGGGGAATGAAACTCCGTCATACTTGGCGAACACAGGTGCTTTCAATTTTGGAGGAATGACAATCCTAGACACTAACCCCAACTCCTCAAAGTCCAATCCAGACACTTTTTGGATTTCCATTACACTTAACCGTTCTTCTAGATGCTTATACTTATCATCGGCCGGATAATATTGTTCTCCAGAATAGTCTTCTTCTTCCTCTTCCTCTTCTGACTCTGAATGGAAAACCGTTTCTTTGCCCTTCCCATCTTGATTGTCTTTCTCACCGGATGTCGTTGCAAAGTCTAAGGCCCTTCTAGTTTGCCCTTGGAATCTTCTTCCCATGTTTAGAACTCCAATTATTTTCTTTGTCTTCTTCTTTTTCTCTTCAACCAGCAAGGTCTTCAACTCTTCTTGTCCTTTGGCTAGAGTTAAGAACATATGTTGAAACTGTGCATTCTGAGCTTAGAGGTCCTTCACCATTTGCTCGAGATCCATCTTACTGAAATAAACAGTAGAACGATGAGGAGACTTGTTGCAAGAAACCTGCTTATGTTATGATGAATGGTAAATGCGTATGCAATGATTTCAAGGATTTTAAAGATTCAAATTTGTTTTAGACAAAAAGGAAACACACGTTATATTAATAAATTAAAGCTTGAGTACATCAATTCCTCTTTGGGAAAAATAATACAAAAAACTCAAAGATCAAAAGGTTGTACGCATCCTCTTTGGTGCAATGTAGGCATTCAGAGTCTGCTCCTCATGAAGTTTCTTAGTGAGTTCCAAAAACTTCTTCTCGCTAGCGTAGAATTGGGCTTCGAAAGTATCTCACTCCCCCTTGAGTTATATCCAATCTCTTTGTAAGTATTCAAGAGAGGTGGGCATGTGAGGATGTAGGATAGTGTATGGAACATCTCCTTCCTTAACAGGCTCAATGATTACCGGGAGAATGGAGGGGTAAGGCATCATAAGACTCTGAGCACGGGATCAAACCCATTTGAGGTAAGGCTCAAGAGAGATGGAATTCTTATGGCCCAATGTCTTGCTATCTACCTTGTTCAACATCCTCCAAGCTCGGATAAATCTCTGGCGAAGACCTTGATTGTCGTTATCGTAGTCAAATACCAAACCTCGAATCAACATCTCGTGCGGGCCATCCCTTCGGGCGTAACCAAACTGTCTTAAGGAAAAGCAGGGGTTGTAGGTCATACCTCCCCTAATACCAAGGGGACATTAGAGAATTCTCTATAACGGTCGACAATAGTAACATTCTCTAGGGATCGGGAACACCAATAGATGTTTGAATGTTTGAGTGTCATCAACTTTTGTAACCACCTTAAACCTTGCTCGTTCTTTAATATAGATTGGGGAAGATGCGAAATAAACTATCTTTCCAAGAGAGGAGTGTAACTCATAAGGACACCTCTTTTCCTCATAGTGCGAGTGTGAAAAGAATGTAGAATGTCCCCTAGCAAAGTAGGCACAGGGTTGCGGTATATGAAGATTTTGATTGCGTTCACATCTATGAGTTGGTCAGGATTTGGAAACCAAACCATCCCATAGATAAGGAGAGCCACAATTTCCTCAAAGGCTTGCAAGTCCAAAGAATTCCAACAGTTTTTGGGCTTTCTCAAACAGGAACTTTGCTAGGAAACCCTTGACATCACTCCTTGTTTCCCAATTGGTTGTGACATCAGATGATTGCAAGTGTAGAGCTTGAGCAATCTCTTCTGGCTTTGGGTCTCTTTCCGTACCGTTGAAAGGTAGTTGATTGAGAATGGTAATCCTGAAGAGTCGGGAGAATTCTTCCAAAGTAGGCACAAGTTAATAATTGGGAAATGTGAAGCAATGGTGTAAAGGATCAAAGAACTGAAAGAGCACCTTCATCATATCCTCATATGTGTTAGAGGTGACCAAGTTGAGTAGGCGACCATGTCTCTCGGTGAATGGAGAATTTTCTGGAATCCTTGAAGCTAGTTCCTTAAGTTATGGAGGGATCCTTACAAGATTGACTTGAATAGTTTTCCTGCGAAAAGAATCCATATCCTACAAAACAGAACAAAGATAAATCCCAAAATCCTTGAAATGGTTAGTGAATGTGTATGATGTTATGATGTTCATGATGTTATGTACAAGTAATATATGTACAAACAAAGCAAACAAGTCCTTAGGTTTAGGCTTGAATGTAGTCTCATAGGTAACTACCCTCTTGAAGTTTAGTTGGCTCAGACCTGTCCTAGTAATAGTAACCGGGTTCGGAGGAGCTCAATATCACTGGTTTGTTTCCTTGGTCATTGTTTCAGCACAAGCCTCTTTAATGGCGACTGAAATATCCCAAGAAACCAAACCTCAATGAGTGTAGTATCGAGTATCTATCAACTTCGGACTGCACCAAAGTTGGTCATCTCACTACGTCCTAAAGGCCAAGTTGGTCAAGTAAAGGTTCTAAAAGTTCATTAGTGCTTCATGACATCACTCAGCAGCCCTGTATTCTTTTTGATTAACTCAAAGGATACCGGTACCCACAAATATGTTGAACTAACATAGCTATTGCTTACACCATGTCGGTATACCCCACACATTTTCCACAATGTATTGTTACTTACCTATAAGGTATCCCAAATCCGGGTAGAGAATTCAAACCCAAACAAAGAACAATAATGTAAAGCAAACAAGTCAAACAATGAAAGCAAATAAATGTGATCTAGCCCTAAGGTAACCCCACTTTTAGAACGATCCCCAGAAGAGTCGCCAGTTTTGTGATACGGTGGGAGAACTGACTTGAGGGTTTTGTGTTTGATCGCAAATGTTGCGGTTAGCAAGAGTCACCACCGACTTTTCTTTTATCCAAAAGGAAAGGTGAAAAAGCACATGAAATACCTTTGAGATTATTTCTTGAGTTCGGGGGGTAGATTATGAAAAGGGAAGATATTAGCACCCTTTTCATCCATGGTTGTCCATGGGCTCTTAGTTACTTGCTAGATCACTTTCTTTTGTTTGAAATTATGCTTTGTGTAGTTTTTTGAAAGTATTTTGTAAAGAGACCATTGTTTAAGCAATCTTTGTAATGATTCTCGTTCGTAAGAATGTATACAAAGATGTTGATCTTTTGAAAATGTTTTCAAGTTTTTGTAAAATGGTTTGAAAGTGTAGGTGTTTGTTTTTGAAAATAGCAAGGATGTTTGTTTGAAACTGAGCAATTAATTAGGAGCATTCTACCTACTCAAAAATCTTTCTTGTTTATTTTCTTTTCATATGACATCGTTATCTTAACATTTATTTGGTAAGTAATCCTATCTTTGGATGTAAACGGGACGGGCATGGGTCATCGTATAACCATGATTAACAATGTTGCAAGGTATCTTAGCATTTTTTCTTTGAGGGACTTAAGATCATTTGAAAGGCAACTTAGATAGCGTCATCGAGGGACTATGATATTGTATTTATTTGTTTTTGCTAAGATACCTCACATGTGTAATATGGCCATTTTGTATAAGGAAACCAAGTGGAATAACCCTAGGGGTGCTTGTGTGCAAATGTATTGTTTTCATGCTTGATTTTATCTTGAATTAGGGTTTTCTAAGTATTGGTTTTAGACTTTCCATGCAAACCCTAATTACTAGCATTTGTATATAAAAGCGATAAATTGCGGAATTTAAAGTTACTACGCTATTACAACATTTGTGGGAGATGGGTGTACAAATTGTGAATGGGGATTGCAAGAATAAAACCTAGTTAATCTATTACAACCATATTGAATTGGTATAAATATACAAGGATTTAAATGAATACAATGTACAAAATAAATATGCAACAATGTAAAATGTGAAGAAAATGAATATTTTTATTTGGATTTTTTAGGGAAAAGGGATTTGTTTTAACCTTATTTATTAAAAGAAAAATAATTAATAAAAAGTAAACCCTAAATTTGCTAAGAAAATATTTTTAAACAAAACCCTAAATCTATTAATTAAAATAAAAGAAATTAAGTTTTATAAGAAAAGTGTTTTTGGTATTTTAGTCTTGGAAATAATTTATAGTATCATGAACTATTTTGGCCTTTTTTATATTAAAATAAATATATTTTAATAGGTGGAAAATAAAAATAAATTCTAACCTAGTTTTAATTAAATTTACAAGATAATTTGTAAAAAATAAATAAAGTATGATTAATAAAATGATTTTTTTGTGTGAGAAAAATAAATAAACTAAGTTAAAATAAAAATCCAATATTTTTCTGTATTTTTCATGATTTTTTAATATTATGAAAATAATTAAGAAAATAAATAAAAAGAAAATAAGAAAATAAAATAAAATTGGGCCAAGGGCGTATAAGTGAAATAGGGGGTTAACAAGTAAAAATAAAAACAAAAAGGGCCCAATGAGGCCCAGCCCCCTGCAAAAAAGAGGAAGTCAGAATGTGAAAATGTATGAAAAATCAAAAGGGTACCACTGGGGCTCGAACCCAGGTCCCAAAGGTTACAGGCGCGCGCTTCTACCACTGGGGTGGCTATACATCTGTTAACATAAGCAAAACAATAAATATATGATGCAAAATGCGCCCTGATGACTTCATCTTCAACCTCCAGCCAGACCAACTGTAACTTGCTCGTTTCTCATAAAAAATGAAAACTGTAAACATGAAACTTGTAGTAAATTTCCTCACGGTTTCAGAAATGTATGACATTAAAACTATAGATCAAAGATAAGCATGAATTTTAATGGCCCTAATCTGAACCCTAAAAATCTCAAAAATTTCAGTCTCAAAATTCTCTAAGCTCAAGCAAAATTAATGGAAACTATGGACATGGTTAGCTTCAGGGCAATGATATCTACATGTTTTGTTCATAAATAAATCATTAATGATGCTTGTATGAAGAGTTCAATGTTAAGAAAACTTACCTCAAAACAGGAAATCGTGTTTTGAGTTTGAGCTTGTTTCAAGTGATGGTGATGATCAGGTTAGCTTCCTTGAGGTCCCAGGAAGCTAATGCAATGATTAGCTGGAGCAATGGATGGTTGAAATGGTCTGGAGAAGTCAATGTGCATAGCTCTGTTTTTGAAAATGGAGGATGATGTTAATGGTGTTACAGTTCTGTAACAGGGTGTGGGATCAGTTCTATATGATGTTTAGAAGCTTTAGAAACCAAAAGGCCATGAAACGCACAAGTAGATTATGAGTTTCAAGTTTTTGATCAGTTTGTGTGAAAATGGAGGTATGGGATGTGATTCTGAGTTCTAGTTGTTTTTAGGGCATGAGAATTCGTGTGTTTATGGTCCAAGGTTTGTGTATGTATAAACAAAAATGTTTGAGAGCTTTGGACAATCAGAAGTACACGTTTTTAGCTTTTGGCTAGGTTACTTGATTTTGAAGAAAAGAGGGAAACAAGTTTCAAGAGGAGGTGAAAGCATGGGCTGAGTGATTGTAAGTGTCTAAACCACTTCTTATGGGTTATAGGACTTGTTTGATCATAAGAGAATAAGTGTAAGGCTCAAGAATAAGTTTTGTACAAAAAGTCACTTTATCAAAATGACAATGAAACCTTTCTTCCAAAAATGGATATAAAGCATGTCCATGCATTGAATGCTTGAAGTGAGACTTCTAAAAGCTGTGTAAACCATTAATTATGGAGTTCCTAACAAGTTTGAAGCCTGAAAAGTAGAGCTTATGCAGCATAGTTTGAATGTTGAACTTGGTTCATCACAAAATGACTTGTAATTCAAGTGATAAAACCCTAACTTCATCTATTCGATTCTCCCTACTCAAGAATGATCTCAAGAAGTTATTGGACATTTTGGAAAGCTTGTAATGTGATATACAAAACATATTTGAATTGATTTTGAAGATTCCCCTTGGAACTATATTAAAAAGTGCCATGAAGTTGGGTCAAAATTCTGACCAAATTAGGGCAAAATTTCACTAAGTCTTTTTAGTTCATGAACATGTATTCATAAAATTATAACCTGAGATCCAAGAACTTTTGGAAGATGTTGTGTGAAGAAAAGTTGTATATTTCATGGAGATATACAACTTTCATGTTGGAAGTTTCTCTTGAATAATCTTGCATCATGGTCAAAAGTTTGCTCAAAGTTATGAAAAAAATAAGAAATTTCCAACACTTAGAAAAATTTCTATGTTTAGAAATTTTGACTTTTCAAAATGAAATCTTGAATTTTTTATTTCTTTATGAATAAGTTTCATATTTTGACATGTTTTAATGAATTTTGATCTTTGGCATTTGAATTTGACCAAAAAGTCAAAGTTTAACTTTTCAGTATACAGTTGACTTTTGATCAATTGATTGAAAATTCCTCTGTCAATCCTTTGAACTTGAGCAATGTTTTGAGCCATGTCATTAGGTCCAAATGATGCAATTGGAATCTTGTGATCATGCCTTAAACCAATTGATCATTTACTAGGTCAAAATCAGAAATTGCCCTTTCTCAGTCAAAACCCTAATTTTGACCATTTTTCCCTTTTGAAGATTTAATCAAATTTCTTGATGAATTGTGGTCCAAACTTGATAAAATGATACATATGAGTTTAAAATGTTGAAGTGGATAAAAAATTATGAATTTTGACTGTAAATTGGCCATGGTTGACTTTTTCCCCAATACAATTGATTGAGCACAAATGTGATCCAAGGCTTGAAACTTGACATGAGCAATCATGGGGGTCAATAATGATCCATGAAAGTCATATGGGGTATTGAAAGTTCATGTATCCTTGTTCAATCTCAAACCTTAATTTTGGTCATCAGTGCTTAAGGAGGTGTCTTTTGAGCTGATCAAACCCTAGTGCAGTCTTGAGCTAAGGAGATCTTGTGAGCAAAATTCTTGATAAGTGAGAGGGCAAATTTTTGGGTACAATAACATGTTATGGCATTTTTGCTAGAATTTGAAGCAAAGTGGAAAACCAAAATCCCAATGTGTGGTACAAGCTGTGTAGAGTGGTTGGATCACTTTAAACATGCTTCTTCTGAGTTGCTAGGTGGAGTATGTGCAGATGGAGCCATTGAGAGGCTCAAGAAGGGTTGACATTGTGAAAAATCTTGCTTTTCAAGAATGGATATGTTACTTTTTGCAATTTCAACCATAAATGGTATCAAGACTTGGACAAAACATCAAATCCTTGTGTAATACACTTAAGGTCTGTGTAATTACTTAATTATGGAGATATTTATAAGCAATATCTCCTGAAAAGTGAGATTGAATGATAAGGTTATGAGATTTGATTATGAGTTCATCAAAAAAATGACTTATAATTCAAGTTTATCATGCCAACTTCAAGTCTTCGAATCTCTTAGCTCAAAAATGATCTCTTCAAGTTCTTGGACATTTTTAAAAGTTTGGAACATCCTCTACAACTTTGATGTTGGAAAATTTTGAAGAATCAATTTGGAATTAGGTGAAAAATTGTCATGAAGTTAGGTCAAAATCCTGACTAAAATACTCAAAATTCCACTAAGTATTTTTAGTATCATGGACATGTCTTCATAAATTCATAACTTGAAATCCAAGCATTTCTAGAAAAATTTCTGCCCTATAATGTTTTAGATCTCATTGAGATCTACAACTTTCATGTTGGAAGTTTTCCTTGAATCATCTTGCATCATGGTGGAAATTTGGCACAAAGTTATGAAAAAATGTTAATTTTCCAACACTTTGAAAAATTTTCTAAGTCCTAGAATTTTGACTTTTCAAAGATAACTTTGAATTTTAAATTTCTTGATGAACAAACTTCATATTTTGACATGTCTTGATGAAATATGATTTTTGGAACTTGATTTTGCTCAAAAAGTCAAAGTTTGACTTTTCAATATACAATTAACTTTTCATCAGTTGATTGAAATTCATTTGTCAATCCAATGATCTTGAGAGGTGATTTGAACTATGAAATTAGATCAAGATGGTGCACTTGAATCCTTGAGATCATATCTTAAACTAATAATTCATTTCCTTGGTCAAAAGTCAAGAACTGAGCCTTCTCAATCAAAACCCTAATTTTGACCATTTTGTCCTTTTGGTGTTCTGATCAAATTTCTTTGAGGAATTGTGATACAAACTTGATAAATTGACATATATGAGTTCATAATGTTGATATGGATAAAAAATTATGAAGTTTGACTGCAAGTTGACCATAATTGACTTTTTGTCCAATACAACTGATTTTAGGTCATCTGATCAAATGACTAAGAAATTTTATGATCCAAGACTTGCAACTTGATATGAGCAATCTTGAGGGTTCCTAATGATACACGAAATTCATTTGAGGCCCTGAAAGTCCAATTGTCCTTGTGAAAACTCTAACCCTAATTTTGAGTTGTAAGTGTTTAAGGAGGTGTCTTGAGCTGATCAAACCTTGTATAGTCTTGAATCAATGGAGATCTTATGAGAGATTTCTTGAGAAATGAGAGGTCAAATTTTGGGGTACAACTTCACTTGTTTAATCTTCTTAAACTTGATAAGCAAGTATGGCACATTGTCGTTCGCGGCTTGAAGCTAGAAGATGATTGAACACTAAAGTGCCTAGAAATTTGCACTCGATGATGTGATGGTTGATTGTGTAGGGAATGGGCTTAAAGATGCCATTTGGAGAGATGATAGAAAGTTGTTGGAGATGGGCTTATAGATTCCATCCAGAGTGATTGTGGAAGATATTAGGATAAATCTTTTGGTTGATTTATACTGAAATAATAGATGTCTTTTGCCTGTTTTGAACTGGAAGAGATAAATCTAACCAGAAGAGGCCTTGGATTCGCCTATTATTAACTGGAAGAAATGAATCTATCTAGAAGAGGACTTTTGGTTACCAGTGTAGGGCTGCTTTATGAGGCATATGAGGGGGAAGTCTGGGTAGGGCTGCTTCAGGATGAGCCCGTGTAAAACTGCGTCTGGAAATGTAGAGAAGGAACCTGGGTAAGGTTGCTTTATGATGAGTCTGTGTGAAACTATATCTGGAAATGTATGAGAAGGAACCTGGGTAGGGTTGCTTCATGATGAGTCCGTGTAAAACTTTATCTGGAAAGGAGAAGGAACCTGGGTAGGGTTGCTTCATGATGAGTCAGTGTAAAACTTCATCTGGGAATGAGAAGGAACATGGGTAGGGTTGCTTCATGATGAGTCCGTGTAAAACATAATCTGGGAATAAGAAGGAACTTGGGTAGGGTTGCTTCATGCTGAGTCCGTGTAAAACTTCATCTGGGTGTATGAGAAGGAACCTGGGTAGGGTTGCTTCATGATGAGTCTGTGTGAAACTTCATCTGGAAATGTATGAGAAGGAACCTGGGTAGGGTAACTTCATTATGAGTCTGTGTAAAACTTCATATGGAAAATGTATGAGAAGGAACCTGGATAGGGTTGCTTCATGATGAGTCTGTGTAAAATTTCATCTGAGAATGAGAAGGAACCTGGGTAGGGTCTCTTCATGATGAGTCCATGTAAAACTGCATCTAGGAATGAGAAGGAACCTGGGTAGGGTAACTTCATGATGAGAAGGAATCCATGTGAGATTGCTTCATGATGAGCCCGTGTAAAGCTGCATTTGGAAGTCAGAAGGAACCCATGTAAGATTGCTTCATGATGAGAATAAATCCATGTAAGATTGCTTCATGACGATCCCGTGTAAAGTTGCATTTGGTCACGTAGGTAGTTGCTCTGTCTTTCTTTGGAAACTAATCTTGGACCTGTTAAAAATTGTTGATGATAGCCATCTGTTGATTGACCTTTTCCCGAAAAGGAAAAACGTTAGCTGCATGCAATGTCATGATGTATTAAATGCATGGTGTAATGATATTATCAAAGTAAATGAGATTGTGCCGTATGTATTTGTCATGTATGCGATATGATGCATGAAATGTGAAATGTTGTTGGAATGCATTTTTGTCTTGGAAAATAAATCCTTGACAAATGTTGGGGAGTTTTGGGGAATGAAATCTCGACCGCTGCTGTGGATAAAGAGTATGCTCCTTTTTGGACCTTATTTTAGGATGTTTCCGCTAGGGATTCCTGTTTTGTTGATTGAAGATACACTTCATTGGGGAATACTGGCTTTGATTGAGAAGGCTCTGTGGAGAGTGTTGATCTCTGTTTAGAGAAAAGAGTTCAGGAGTCTCTATTTCTCTACTGAGGAGTTATTCCTAACGGGGAAGACTAAATTAACTGTTATCTGGTCGTATTCTAGGCTTCGCAGAAAATTTCTTGGGAGAGTGAAGTTACATTGTTATCTGGTCGGTTTTCAGGTTTCACAGTAACTTACTAGGGATTGTAAAGCAGTTTACTGGGGAAAGGAGTTGTGGTCCCTTGATTTGTAGCAATCGGAGAGGCAAACTCAAACTGGGGAATTTGTAGTTTGTTGGGGAAATAAACCCTGTCGCCAGTCTGTTGGAGAGGCTTCTTCAGAGACTGAAACCCTGGTTGGGGGTCATCCTATGAACAGGATTTTAGGGGAGTTTTGTCGTTGTTCCTAGTAGCAGGTTTTTGTGATACTGCCGGGAAATGTTTGACTGTACGTAACCCTTTGTTGGGATTCACATTCAATTCCCCAAGTGATTCAGATGGAGACCTGCCCCTGGTATATTCGGTGTTTCTTGAGAGATTCCTTGGAATCTCGACTGGACTTCCCCATATGTGCTAGATAATGATCATGCCGTGCCCCTTGCTTATATGAGATATGTTATGGGAAAAGTCTTCCCACTTGAAGTGATTTTTTTCATTGAGAGGGTTTTGTTCACTGGATATTTGCCGTGTGAATTTCTATGATGTCAAACAAATAACCATATGAAAACAATGATATTCAAATAATGCAAAGTTTATGCTTGTCTTGAAGTTTTGAAAATGCGTTTTTAGTAGATAAAAGAATTTTTGCAGAAAAATTCAACTTAGGATTTAGAGTAAAGCCTTACAGGAGCCATGATACCTTTTGTAACAGTATACTTTCGAATTAACCCATGATTTAATTAGGACTTTTGAAGGGTTGTAACGTGGCTTGGTTCACGGTTTAAGAAACAAAGGATAAAGGCTCAAATTTTATTTCTATCCACCCGTTCTTCATGATGTTCTTCAGTCCCAAACTCAGTTAATTGTACGTTCGAACTCCAATGACGTTTTGGTGATGGTTTAGACAAGTTTAGTTTATCGGAAGGAAATCATTTTTTGCAAAATTTTTCATGTTGGTCGAGGATCTGTAGTAACCTCTTTGTTTGATTTATTATCCCTGATTTTTTCTGAATGTTCTTGTTTTTGAGATCACAGTCAGCGGGATGCCCCTAGTTTTTCTTAAGTCTCCTTCGTAGGTTTTGACATAGTGGGTTTTTTCATTTTTTTTGAGAGATAATGAATGCCTATGTGATAGGGAAACATCATTGTATTTTGATTCCAGAGGAATGTTTTGACGTCATTCATTGCATTACAAAGTGAAAGTTTACGAATGAACGCGCATTTGAATTAACTGAGAGACTACCCTGCCCCAGGTTTTGATTAAAGGTTTCAATTTGTGTAAAAAGGAAACTCCTACTTCTTTGGCTCAAAGGGGTTGACTAGGGATTATCTTCCTTCTAACTCTAGTGTTTAGGATTTTAAAGAACGCATGTACATCGTCAACAAGGTCTGTCCAAAAGCATATTGTATGGGATTAAGGCATTATTTTCATCATCCTCCCTCTAAAGGCTTGTAACTTTTAGCAAGAGTTGAGAGTAAAAAGAATAGTTTAAATATAACGGAAAAAAATGGATGAATTCAAGAAAAACATATGCAATGAATTAATGAAACATAGTTTAACATTAATAGATAATTGTTTGAATAACAAAAGAAATTACAATTGAAAATTCAAAAATGAACTGGAACACTCAATGATTTGGCATGAAAGCGGTGATCACGTTGGGACTCTCTGGAGGATCAAACTCGATCTCCTTGGCGTCAATCATGTTTTGAATCTTGTACTTCAGCACCCAACAATCGTTAGTATCATGCCCGGGACTGTCGGAATGATAAGTACATGTTGCATTTGGATTGTTGTTAGGAGAAGAAGTTTTGGGGTTTGGACGAGGTACTATCAACGTAATCAGGTTCATCCCAAACAAGTGTTTTAGTGCTTGAGACAGCGGCATCTTGATGTTGGTAAACTGTCTTTTAGGCTCGTCTGGCCTTCGTTGATTTCCCCTTTGATGTTGTCGCTGCGACGCAGGACCGGAGATCAGGACTGCCCCCACGTGTTGGTCATGATTTCTCTTGTTAAGACTCTTTTGACCATACACATCATTAGACTCTTTCTTCCCATTGTATGGCTTTTTCTGAGCATCAGAGGGTGTAGCCCCTCAGTTCTTTCCGCTTTTGATGCGAGCTTCGACCCTATTGCCAGTCAGTATTATCTCGGTGAACCCGCTGAGGAGCTTCCGATTAGGTGATTGAAGAAAGGTCTTGTCAAAGTTCCCATGATGATGTCAATCGGCTCCCTGTCAGTTAATGAGGGTTGCACCCTATCAGCCAGATCTCTCCACTTTTGGGCGTATTCTTTGAATCCCTCATTGGAACGCATGGTCATGTTCTGCAACTGCACACGAGTTGGTGCAAGATCAGCATTGTATTGGTATTGCTTGTAAAAAGCAGCGGCTAGATCTTCCCAAGTGTGAATGTGGGAACTCTCCAATTGATAGAGCCACTCAAGTTGCGTCCCAGCTAAACTCTCTTGGAAGAAGTGGATCCAAAGCTTCTGATCAGTTGTGTATGGTTGAATCTTGCGGACATAAGACTTTAGATACATCCTAGGACAAGAGACTCCATCATACGGGGCAAAGGTATGAATTTTGAACTTTGGTGGGATGACCACTCCAGAAACCAAGCCCATGTCTCCTAAATCCAAACCAGGCACAACTTGGATCTCCACAACTTTTAGTCTGTCTTCAAGTTGTTTGTATTTTTCATCCGCTGGTGGATACCGTTCCTCAAAAGATTCATCGTCATCAGCAGCTATGTTGGATCTAATGCTTCTAGCTTCCTCTTCTTGGCTTTCTTTAGAAGAAGCATCTTCTCTTTGAGTGAGTTGGGTATGCCCCTTGGACCTTCTTTTGACGTTGAGGATGACATACTTTTTCTTCTTCTTGCTCTCTTTGTTGAAGAGTGTTTTCAGATCTTCCTTCCCCTTGGCCAACTTCATGAGTGCTTGATGGAGCTGAGCATTTTGAGCTTGGTGATCTTTAACTGTTTTCTCTAGAGCCATATCTTATTGAAATAAACAGTAAGAAGATGAGAAAACCTGTACGGGAAAACCTGTTATGATAACATGCATGATATGCAGATGCAATGTTTTCAAGGATCTCGCAGGGTAAACACAAAAAGATGTTAGAATTTGAACTTTGATTAACAACTTTGATTGGAGAACTTCGTATGGGTGGATGTCCTTCTACGAGAATCAAGCTCACCATGTCAAGTGGGTTAAAGCCCTTGACTCTAGTTACCGTGCTTTGGTCTTTGACGACGTTTGATTAGAGAATGAATCCCTTTTCCCCTTGATAGGCGTCTGGTTCAACATGACCCTGCATTATAGACGCTTGAGATCCTTGAAATGGTTATTGAAAATGCTTATGATGTTATGATGTTTATGATTTTATGTACAAGTAAGCATATACACACAAGGAAAACACGTCCTTAGGTTTAGTCTTGCATGGAGTCTTATAGGTATGTACCCTCTTGAAGTTTAGTTGGCTCAACCTGTCCTAGTAATAGTAACCAATTTCTAAGGGATCTCAATATCACTGATCTTTCTTGTTGGGAATTGTTTCAGCATAAGCCTCTTTAATGGCGATCGAAATATCTAGAGAAGTCCGATATCAATGAGCATAGTATCGAGTATCAACCAACTTCAGAATGCACCAAAGTCGTCTATCTCATTACTTCCTAATGGGCAAGTTGGTCAAGTAAAGGTTCTAAAGTCAATTAGTGCTTCATGACACCATACAACGGCCCCGTATTCTCCTTGACCACTCAAGGGCTACTGGTACCAACAAATGTGTCACACTAACGTAGCTATTGCTTAGACCATGTCGGTATATCCCACACAGTTTCCACAACGTATTACTACTTACCTATAAGGTATCCCAGATCCATGTAGAGGATCAAA
This sequence comes from Vicia faba, assembly GCA_948472305.1. Lineage (NCBI taxonomy): Eukaryota > Viridiplantae > Streptophyta > Magnoliopsida > Fabales > Fabaceae > Vicia > Vicia faba. The sequence goes on along the minus strand of OX451736.1, from coordinate 66,610,005 downwards.
ACAAGCCCAAACAAGTAACCAAAATGTAAAGCAAGCAAGTCAAATAATGAAATCAAATAAAGGTGATCTAGCCCTAAGGTAACCCCACTTTTAAGTGATTCCCCAGCAGAGTCGCCAGTTCTATAATACGGTGGGAGAACTGACTTGGGATGTTTTGCGTTTGATCATAATCGTTATGGTTAGCAAGAGTCGCCACCGACTTTTCTTTTATCCAAATAAAGGAAAAAGGTGAAAAGAACAGGAAAGACCTTTGAGATATTTTCTTGAGTTCGGGCGGTAGATTATGAAAAGGGAGGGTGTTAGCACCCTTTTCATCCATAGTTATCTATGGGCTCTTAGTAGCTTTCTAGATCACTTGTTTTGTTTGAAAATGTGCTTTGTGGTGGTTTTTGAAAGTATTTTTGAAAAGGCGCCTTCGTTTAGGCAAACTTTGTAATGGTTCTCGTTTTGTAAGAACGTATACAAAGTGTTGGACTTTTGAAAATATTTCATGTTTTGAAAGTGTTTGGTGTGTGTTTGCAAGGATCTTTGTTTTGAAAGTGAGCAAGCAACTAGGAACGTTTCTACCTACTCAAAAGTCTTTTTTGTCCGTTTCTCTCTTCCTTTGATATTGTTATCTTACCATTGATTGGTAAGAAGCCTTACCTTTGGATGTAAAGTGACGGGCGTGGGTCATCGTATAATCATGATAGCAATGTTATGAGATATCTTAGCATTTCTCTTTGAGGGACTAAGATCATTTGAAAGGCAACTTTTGAGGTGTCATCGAGGGACCATGATCTTGTATTTTTGATGGTTTTTGCTAAGACGTCTCACATGCATAAGATGACCATTTTTTAGGCAACAATGGAGTTAACCCTAGAGGTGTAAGTGTGCAAGTGTGTTTGATTTGCATGCATTGTTTATCTTGAATTACGATTTTCTACTTGTTGATTTTAGTATTTCCATACAAACCCTAATTACTAACATTTATATTGAAAGCGATAAATTGCGGAAATGTAAAATTCTATGCTATTACATCATTTGGGGATGGGGACACAATTTATAAATGGGGGATGAAAGCAATAAAGTTCTAATTATACTATTACAACCATATTGAGTATTGCAAGATAAAATGTGCAAGAATATAAAAGCAATGTGAAAGGAAAAGAAAATTGTTTTTTTGTTTATGAAAAGTCTTGATTTAATTAAACTAATAAAAGGAAATAATTTAATTAATTAAAATCCCTAAATTATAATTTGATTTAATTAGAAAATAAATTCAAAGCAAAAACTAAATTAAAAATTAATTTAATCATGAAAAGAAATTTGTTAAGAAAAATGTTTTTTTTAGTTTTTAATAAAGAAAAAAACCTAAAAGATGCTACTTTGAATAAATCACGAATAATGAAAATAAAAATATTTTTGTTGAAATTTTTATATATTCATAAAATAGACCTAATAAACTAGTAGTGTGCAAAAAATTAGTTTAAAAAGAGTTAACTTGATGGGTTAAATAAATTGTTGAAGTTTGTTAAAAATGTAAAATGAGTCAAGTGATAAAAATAAGGTTTTAGTCCTACCAAGGCTTGAACTCAAGATATCCAGGTTGCTAGCTAAACAAAATACCACTTGGCTATGTGTATTTGCTTGTCAACCATGTGCTTGCATGATATTATATGAGAAGATTGCTTCCTGAAATCACAAAAATCCCAAAAATAACACAAAATATGCAAAACGGGGGTTCACCATGGTTTGAACCCGCGCCCTTAGGATAAGAAGTGACATGAAACGCGCGCTGCTTGCTGTTGGGGTGGTTGTTATATCCGTTAGTGAAACATCAATAATTAAATATAAAATAAACTTAGATGTAAAAATTTTAAAATGGACAAGCCCTCATTCTTCTTCCTCCTGCACGCTAACAGTTACTGTAATAACAATATTTTCCATTTTTTTCAAAAAACTCTAACTTCCTCCTTTCTCAACCAAATTCAAAAATGTAAAAATGAAACTTGCTTAGAATTTCGCAAGGATTTCAAAAATGTAATTAGTTTTTATTTATTTCCACTATAACTCACGAATTTCTATCTGTACCAAACTAAAAACCTAAATGTCCAAAAAATTCAGTTTCAAAATTCTCATCCCACAGTCAATTAAAATGAAATTTAAAGATATGGTTAGCTTCATAGACATGATATCTACATTTTATCTTTTGAAAGTAAGTGCAAATGATTCTTGTATCACGATTTCAAAGTTGGAAAAACTTACCTCTTGATGGAAAAATTCAATGGCCTCTACACGACTTCCAGAAGCAATATGATGATTGCTTTAGTTTCCTGGGACCTTGGTGAGTATGTTGCAACTATTACTTTGCCTTGAAAGTGTCTGGATTGGTCTACTCAAGTCAAATTGCAATGGTGGATTTTGAAAATGGTGGATGATGAAAATGATGTTACAGTGAGGAAACAGAGGTATGGATAGTTTCTATATGATATATATGAAGTGTTTAGATGGTTTGTTTGGACAATAGTTGTAAGAGTGATGAGTTTCGAAGTTAAGGTTTCAAAAGCTTTAAAATGGTTATTTTTGGCCAATTCGGGTTTGAGAGTGTATGAGGGGGTTTAACGGCTTGTAAAATCGCGTCCTCAGTTGTATAAGAGTGTCTTGATATATAGGAAAAGGTTTGGAGACTTGAGATGGTCAGATTACCAAGATCACATGTTATGGCATTTTTGCTTGTTTTTTAAGCAAAGTGGAAAACCAAAATCCCAATGTGTGGCACAAGCTATGTAGAGTGGTTGAATCACTTAAAACATGCTTCTTCTGAGTTTCTAGGTTGAGTGTGTGCAGATGGAGCCATTGAGAGGCTCAAGAAGGGTTGACATTGTGAAAAAGCTTGCTTTACAAGAATGGATATGTTACTTTTTGCAATTTCAACCATGAAATTCTGGCAGCAGATACTCAATGTCACAGTGAATGTTATGACACCGTATCTGACTTTCTATAAGACAGTAAATAAAAACAGTAAAGAACATAGTCAATTATTTACCCAGTTCAGTGTGAAACAACACCTACTCTGGGGGCTACCAAGCCAGGGAGGAAATCCACTATAAGAGATATTAATTCAGGAATAAACCAACCAGTTTATCTCCTTCACTTAAGACCTACCCAATGCAACTTCAATCTAAGTTCAACTTAAACCTGAGTTCCTACTCACTCCCCCTCAATCACATCAGTGATACTTAAAACAATTGACTAATGAAATAATGAAGACACTCTTCAGAACATACACTTGATTATGCTTCACAGCTTTTTAATCAAGTAACACAAACACTCGTGCTTTACAGCTTTGAGTGATACATAAACCTAACTTGACTTTGCTTCAAAGCTTTAGTCAAGAGACACAAACACTCTTGCTTCAAAGCTTTGAGTGATACAAAAACACTTACAATCAAAACGTATTCCAAGTCACTTATCATAATGATATTTGCTTGGATTACAACAGTTAAAACTATACAGCTCCTAATTGATCTTCAGTCAAAGAGTTACTCTGCAACCAACATTCCTGTTGAATATATATGCAGTTGTTTCTTCAGTTAGGGTTTCCACTAAAAGCTAGGGTTAATTAGGTTTAACCTTAAGACTTGGTCACAAGACTTTATCAACCAGATTAGGGTTGAGCTAGGTTAACCTAAAGTCCACGTGAGATTCTGCTCTGGAAAGAATGAACCAACTTCCTGAAAAATCTCAGAATTAACCAAACTGCATATTTGTTAGATCAGTACAGGATGTCTTAACATTTGTTATGACATCAGAATTCCTGTTTACTAATTTTGGTAGAAGGCAATATTTGTGATCATTGCAAAATGCTCAGATACACACTCATAAACAGTAGCTACTGTATGCCATACTTTTTCTGCATAAAGTACCTAATAATCCAGAATGTTATGACATCCGTCATGACATTTACACACCTGGTTTTACCAAAAATACATGCCAATAACTAAACACTTACAAACTCCCCCTTTGGCAGATTTTTGGCTAAAACCCCTAAGTAATCAGAGAATAGAGAGCAGCAGAATGAATATGACTGCAGAAAAAATATGATGTCTACCAAGAATTAACACAAAATATCTCCCCCTCTTTAGCCACAAATAGGCCAAAGATACATGTACTTATATGTTATACAGTCATCCAAAATAAGTAATAAAAATAACAAATAAAATCTGAAAACACTTGCATCAACAGGAACCAGCATCAGGCTTGTCAACTCAACCAAACTTTAAGCACTGTCATCTTCAGAGGAGCTACTTTCTTCAGCATTGAGCTGATCTTCAGCAGAACCGTCTTCCCTTCTGTTTCCTTCAGTCTCCTCCTGTTCTAATCTGGCAATTAGGTTTTCTAGAGTCTTTTTCCTTGTCTCCAGCTCTTTACAGGTCTCTTTCAATACAGCTATAACATCAGATGTCTTGGATTGAGTTTTTACAGATGATGTCTCAGCTGATGTTATGACCATGTCAGGGACATGAGATCCCTGAAATAGCTTGTAGTGTAACCCAAGAGCAGGAGCTCTTTTGCAAGCAGTATCTCTTTCCACCAGGATATCAGGGTACTGAGCAAGGATAATTCCACATAGGAGGGAGGGAAAGGCAATAGGGCCTTTAACAGCATAGCTACCAGCATGTTTTAAAGTTTGATCAAAAATATACCTGTCGTAGTCAAATTCAGTCTTGGTTCCAACAGCATAAATGAATCTCCCCAATCCTGTGGAGATGGTTGATTTATGGTTGGTAGGGACCCAGTTGGCTGCACCAATCTTGTGCAGGATGGCAAATTTCATGCTTAGTTTGCTGGCATTCAGCTTGCCTTTTAAGGGCCAGCACCTGACTTGTCTTGTTGTGATGGTTTGGCATACTTCATTGTCAGTGACTTCTAGTTCAGGGCAAGCCTCATTTGATCTTCCAAGAAATTTGTTAATTTCATATGGAGAGAAATTAACCCTTCTTCCTCTCACATAGACACATTCAAAGTCAGCTGACCTTCCATCAGCACATTCATCGGACAAATTCACTATGAATTCCTTGACCAGATTTTCATAGCATTTGGTAAATTTTACCACAGTCTTCATTAGTCCAGCAACTTTGATCAGGTCCATGATTTCCTTACAATCCATGGCACCATTGTTTAGATCTCTTTCGAAGGATATTCTCTTCAAGCAAACATACTTCCATCTGTTGGCATTTTCAGGGTTCAGTGGGGACTTCAGGAACTCTAGCCGTTTTGCTGGAAGGGAGTTTCCTTCTGAGAGGAATGTCTTCAGCATCAATTTCAAATTCTGATTCCTCATCAGAATCAGAAGGCTCAGGTTCTTTTCTCTTCTTTGTTATTGGTTGTCTCGCAGGCTTTGAGAGACTCCCAGTATGCACTTGGGCTTTCACCTTCCCTTTGGACAGTCCAGTCTTCACAGATTCTACACCAGTCTTGCCTTCAGACCTGGTTTTCTTATCAGCAGGTTTCTCTTTGGTCAGACATTTTGCAGCATCCTGATTACCATTTCTGTTCATCATTCTCCTAGCTATGCTAGGGTTGATATTTGCAATTAGGTCATTGTCTGAGTATTCCTCATCCACATCAATAACAGGTGGTTCAACATTCTTCTCTGAAGGGTTCTGAATATCATCAAGGTTTTCAGACGATTTCTGAATGTTGTTGTAACACCCCAGTTTTAATTATTTGATTTATTTAATTGGGAATTTATTTTATTAGAATTAATAAAATAAAAAGAATTATTTATTTTGGAATATTTGAAGAAAATAAAAGAAATAAGAAGATGTTGGGTTTTAAGTTATTGGGCTTAGATGTCGTTAGTAAAGAGTGGGGGTGCAAAAGAAATAAGGATATATTTTGGAACTCAAGTTATTTTCTCACTTTTCACGATAACACAGAAGTTGGAGATATTTGGGATTGGAGCTCTGAAGAACGAAGAACAATCGCTCAAGAGTTCAAAGCTGCAATTTGATAAGGTTAGGGGGGCTACTACTCAATTTATATTTGCTTATGGGTTTAGATGCGATTGGTTGGGTAATCGTAGGATAATCCCATTTTCTCTGATGTTCTTAGTGATCGATAACTTTAGGGTCGAATTTCGTTATAAAAGATTAGGTTCCCTAAAGGTTGTGAATCGATTAAGAAATTCATCCCTATTGTTGATTTAGATCGAAATTGTATGATCGGGAGTTTCCCTTAGGTGTTCTAAGGATAACCTTGATGTTATCAGATTTCCCCAAAAGGACGAATAATCACTTTTAAGGTTACCTTGATAATTGTTGGTAATTATAAAATTAAGTTTTTGGATTAAATGATTTGGAAAAGGAATTCTGTCTTCCAACGATTTTAGAAAACTATAACCTTGAAGGATTTGAGTTATTCAATTTGTGGGAAATTGATGAACATAAGTCAGAGGCATAGGAAATTGATGTTTTGGAAACTTGATGTGTATTTGGATGTTTTTGTACTGCATTGCACTGCTGTAGAAATGTATTTTCGTGCAAATATGTTGGCATATGAGCTGCTGCAGGTACAGGAAAAATTTGTACGCGCTCATCAACACGGGCCGTGTTGCACAACACGGGCACCCGTGTTGATCTTCTGTGTTGGTAAAAATAGTGTGTTTTCTGGACACATTACAACACGGGCCGTGTTGCACAACACGGGCACCCGTGTTGAGCCCCTGTGTTGGCTTCTGGATTCTGTTTTCTGTGCATGCTGTTATGTACGGAATTGATTCTGTTTTGATGTGCAGTGTTTTATATGTTTTGAATATGCTGCTTATTGATTTCCTAGTGTTGTTGATGCTTGTATCGAATAATGTTTGTATGTTATGATACCAACACTATGTGGATTTTATTGTCATGCTTTTAGATAATGTTATCAAGCATGGATTATGATATAACTTGATATGATTGGTTGATGTTTAATAGTATGCTGAGTGATTACATGCTATTCATATCATGTTGTATTTGATATTGTTGATGTTACATGATATGGTTTATTGATGTTAATAGTATGCTGAGTGGTACATACTGTATATATCATGTTGCATTTGTTAATTCCCATTGTGTGGAATTAACATGGTGGCCAATATACGTGTCCGCGATTTAATGGAACGTTGAGGTGGTAGCCGTGTCCGCGATATAATGGAACGGTGAGTTATCCGTGACCCGAGATTTAATGGGGCGGTAAAATGGTACCACATGCATGGGTGTGTTGCATTACATTGAATATAACATGAATGGATGATTTTCCAATGTTGTATTTAATTGATTGTATGCATGTATTGTTGCTAAATTGTTAACGATGTTTGATGTTAATTACAAGTATGAAAAGTAATATATTATGAATATATGAATTGTAAAGGTTTTCGTAAACTATGAAACATGCTAACTGTTTGGGTGATGCTTATGGTTTTCTGAATTGATTGTTATGAACGTATAATCAAATGTATAGTTGAGATGCTCACCCTTACTGTTGAATATTTCAGATTGAGGAGCTTAGTTCAGGTGCTTGGCGAAGGCTTGTTGTTTCTAGTTTATTTCCGTTTAAGTATTGTCCGGGTCATGCTCTGATAGTTGTAACTCCTGGAACGTTTGTTTGTCGAGCTGCTTTAGTCAGACTCGTTTATTCCTTATGTTTGTTATAATATGATGTTGATATATTCCAGGTGTTAATCCCTGATGATTTTGAAAATATTATAACATTGGTTTTGTTAACTAAATTATTCCGCTGTGTAAACATGTATGAGTTGCTTCTATGTTATGCATGACAGGAACTTGTTTTTGTAAAAAGAGAATTGTGACATCCTCGTTAATACATGTACTCTGAAAGTATGATTTTATTTATTTGCGAAATTTTATGCGGGGTTTTAGAGGGTGTTACAATAGTGGTATCAGAGCATAGTCGGTCGTTGCGACCAGAGTCTTGAGTCAGTCATTCCTTTTGTATGCGATTAGTGTAAGGCAACACTGTCGATACTGTATTCTGATGAGGAGTATGTTTTAATTCTCAGGAATATGGCTGGAAGAGGTAACGGACGAAATGATGCTGCACTCGCTGAGGCTTTGGGGATGTTAGCTGGTGTACTTGCTGGAAATCCAAATGGAGGCGTGATTGGTGCTGATAGGCAATTGGGGAATTTCCAAAGGAACAATCCTCCGTTGTTCAAAGGTACACATGACCCTGAAGGTGCCCAGAAGTGGCTGAAGGAAATCGAAAGGATTTTCCGTGTGATTGATTGTGCTGAAGATCTGAAAGTCAGATATGGTACGCATATGTTGGCAGAAGAGGCCGACGACTGGTGGGTTGCAACAAGGACTGAAATGGTTCAGGATGGAGAGGCACTAACTTGGGCTAACTTCAGAAGGGCTTTTCTGAGGAGGTACTTTCCTGAAGATGTTCAGGGAAGAAAGGAAATTGAATTTTTGGAGCTTAAGCAGGGAAATCTGACTGTTAGTGAGTATGCTACTAAGTTCACGGAATTGGCAAAGTATTATGCGCACTACAACAGTGATGAGGCTGGAGAATTCTCTAAGTGTATCAAATTTGAGAATGGTCTCCGAGATGAGATTAAGCAGGGAATCAGGTACAAGCGTATTCGTAGATTTTCTGATCTGGTGGATTGTAGCAGGATCTTGGAAGAAGATATTACCAAGACTAGGTCGTCTCACTCTCGTGGGGCTGTTGAAAAAAGGGAAAAGCAGCATATGGACCGTGGCAAGCCATATGGTAGAGGTAACCAGAAATCGGGTGGTTGGAAAAGGCCTAGTGGGGGAGATTCTAAGGCTCCTATCAGATGCTACAGGTGTGGTGAGTTTGGCCATCATATTCGAGATTGCAAGAGCGATGAGAAGAAGTGCTATAAATGTGGGAAGACTGGTCATTTGTCTAGTGATTGCAAAGGGAAGTCTGTTACTTGTTACAATTGTGGTGAAGAAGGTCACATTCGTCCGCAGTGTCCTAAGCCTAAGAAGGATCAGTCAGGTGGAAAAGTGTTCGCTTTGTCTGGATCTGAGACAACTCTAGAGGATCGATTGATTAAAGGTACGTGTTTTATTCATGGCATACCTTTAGTTGCAATTATTGATACTGGTGCAACTCATTCTTTCATTTCTTTGGATTGTGCTGAGAGGTTGAAACTGGACATATCTGATATGCGAGGTAGCATGGTTGTTGATACTCCAGCATCGGGTTCAGTTACAACTTCACTAGTATGTAGGAATTGTCCTATTGAGATTTTTGGTAGGGGTTTCGGTATGGATTTAGTGTGCCTACCGCTTGAACAAATTGATATTATCCTTGGGATGAACTGGTTGGAATTCAACCGGGTCCATCTGAACTGTTTTGCTAAGACGACGATTTTCCCAGAGGCAGTTGGTGTCGAGAATTTGACTATGACTGCTAGGCAGGTACAAGAAGCAATGGAAGACGGTGCTAATGTGTTTATGTTACTTGCTTCGTTAAGATGCAACAGGAAAGGTCAGGAGTGATGAATTGGCAGTGGTGTGTGATTTTCCAAAAGTCTTTCCTGATGATGTTGGTGAGTTACCTCCTGAGAGAGAAGTGGAATTTTCTATAGATTTGATTCCTGGTACGAGACCGGTGTCGATGGCACCATATCATATGTCTGCATCTGATGTGGCATAATTGAAGAGTCAGTTGGAAGATTTACTGGAGAAGAAGTTTATTCGTCCAAGTGTTTCGCCTTGGGGTGCTCCGGTATTGTTGGTCAAGAAGAAAGAAGGTTCTATGAGACTGTGTGTTGATTACAGGCAATTGAACAAGGTAACCATTAAGAATCGGTATCCATTACCGAGGATTGATGATTTAATGGATCAGCTAATTGGAGCCAGTGTATTCAGAAAGATTGACTTGAGATCTGGATATCATCAGATTCGTGTGAAAGCGGAAGATATTCAAAAGACTGCTTTTCGAATGAGGTATGGGCATTATGAATATTCTGTTATGCCGTTTGGAGTTACTAATGCACCTGGTGTTTTCATGGAATATATGAACAGGATTTTTCACCCGTATCTGGATAAGTTTGTTGTGGTTTTTATTGATGACATTCTGATTTATTCCAAGAATGACGAAGAGCATGCGGAACATCTCAGAATTGTGTTAGAGTTGTTGAAAGATAAGAAGTTGTATGCAAAGTTGTCCAAATGTGAGTTCTGGCTGAATGAAGTTAGTTTTCTTGGACATGTGATTTCTAAGAATGGTATTGCAGTGGATCCTACAAAAGTAGAAGCAGTATCTCAGTGGGAAGCGCCGAAGACTGTTTCTGAAATCAGAAGTTTTCTTGGTCTTGCAGGTTATTACAGAAAGTTTATCGAAGGATTCTCAAAGTTAGCATTGCCGTTGACAAAGTTGACTCGTAAAGGACAAGCGTTTATTTGGGATTCTGATTGTGAGAAAGGTTTCCAAGAATTGAAGCGGAGATTGACTAGTGCTCCTATTCTGATTTTGCCGAATCCGGTGGAATCTTTTGTGGTTTATTGTGATGCATCTCTGATGGGATTAGGTGGTGTTCTAATGCAGAATCAACAGGTAGTTGCGTTTGCTTCGATACAGTTGAAGGTTCACGAAAGGAACTATCCTACTCATGACTTAGAGTTAGCAGCAGTTGTGTTTGTCTTGAAATTGTGGAGACATTATCTGTATGGTTCGAGATTTGAAGTGTATAGTGATCATAAGAGTTTGAAGTATCTTTTCGATCAGAAAGAGCTCAATATGAGGCAAAGAAGGTGGTTGGAATTTCTCAAAGATTATGATTTTGGTTTGAATTACCATCCTGGTAAGGCAAATGTGGTTGCAGATGCTTTGAGCAGGAAATCCTTGCATATGTCTATGATGATGGTTCGCGAATTGGATTTAATTGAACAATTCCGAGATTTGAGTCTAATTTGTCAAAGTACTCCGAAGTGTGTTCGTTTGGGTATGTTGAAACTTACTAGTGGTATTCTAGAAGAGATCAGGATCGGGCAGAAATCTGATGTTAATTTAGTTGATAAATTGACATTGATCGACCAAGGTCAAGGTGGTGAGTTTAGAATTGATGAAAATGATGTTATGAGATTTGGCGATAGAGTTTGTGTTCCTGATGTTGCAGAAATCAAGAAGAGTATATTAGAGGAAGGACATCGCAGTGGGATGAGTATTCATCCGGGTGCCACGGAAATGTATCATGATTTGAAGAAATTGTTTTGGTGGCCGGGAATGAAAAAGGAAATAGCTGAATTTGTGTATGCATGTTTAATCTGTCAGAAATCGAAGATTGAGCATCAGAAGCCGTCTGGATTTATGCAACCGATGTTTATTCCAGAGTGGAAGTGGGATAGTATTTCTATGGATTTTGTATCCGGGTTGCCGAGGACTCCTAAGAATTGTGAAGCGATATGGGTTGTTGTGGATAGACTGACTAAGTCTGCTCATTTTATACCGGTGCGAATGGATTACTCAATGGAGAGATTGGCACAGTTGTATATTGAGAAAATAGTGAGTTTGCATGGAGTTCCTTCTAGTATTGTGTCAGATAGAGATCCGAGGTTCACTTCGAAATTTTGGGAAGGATTGCAGAAGGCTTTGGGTACTAAATTGAGGTTGAGTTCAGCTTACCATCCTCAGACTGATGGACAGACGGAGAGGACGATTCAATCGTTAGAAGATTTATTGCGTGCTTGTGTTTTAGAGAAGGGTGGAGCTTGGGATAGCTATTTGCCATTGATTGAATTTACTTATAATAATAGTTACCATTCGAGCATTAGTATGGCTCCGTTTGGGGCATTGTATGGTAGACGGTGTAGAATGCCTTTGTGTTGGTATGAATCTGGAGAGAGTTCAATAATTGGGCCAGAGATTGTTCAGCAGACTACTGAAAAGATCAAATTGATTCAAGAGAAGATGAGAGCTTCTCAGAGTCGTCAGAAAAGTTATCATGATAAGAGGAGGAAGAATTTAGAATTCAGTGCTGGAGATCATGTGTTTATGAGAGTTACTCCGATGACGGGTATTAGTCGAGCGTTGAAATCTAAGAAGTTGACTCCGCGTTTTATTGGTCTGTTTCAGATTACGGAAAGAGTTGGAGAAGTTGCTTATCGTATTGCTTTACCTCCGAGACTTGCGAATTTGCACGATGTTTTTCATGTTTCTCAGTTGAGGAGATACATTCCAGACCCATCTCATGTAATCCAAATAGATGATGTACAGGTGAGAGATAACCTCACAGTAGAAACATTGCCTATGAGGATAGAAGATCGGGAAGTGAAACAGTTAAGGGGTGAAGAGATAGCATTAGTGAAGGTTGCTTGGGGAGGTCCAGCAGATGGAAATGTTACTTGGGAACTGGAGAGCCAGATGAAAGAGGCTTATCCGGAACTGTTCGTCTAAGGTATGTTTTCGAGGATGAAAACTCTTTTAGTGAGGGAGAGTTGTAACACCCCAGTTTTAATTATTTGATTTATTTAATTGGGAATTTATTTTATTAGAATTAATAAAATAAAAAGAATTATTTATTTTGGAATATTTGAAGAAAATAAAAGAAATAAGAAGATGTTGGGTTTTAAGTTATTGGGCTTAGATGTTGTTAGTAAAGAGTGGGGGTGCAAAAGAAATAAGGATATATTTTGGAACTCAAGTTATTTTCTCACTTTTCACGATAACACAGAAGTTGGAGATATTTGGGATTGGAGCTCTGAAGAACGAAGAACAATCGCTCAAGAGTTCAAAGCTGCAATTTGATAAGGTTAGGGGGGCTACTACTCAATTTATATTTGCTTATGGGTTTAGATGCGATTGGTTGGGTAATCGTAGGATAATCCCATTTTCTCTGATGTTCTTAGTGATCGATAACTTTAGGGTCGAATTTCGTTATAAAAGATTAGGTTCCCTAAAGGTTGTGAATCGATTAAGAAATTCATCCCTATTGTTGATTTAGATCGAAATTGTATGATCGGGAGTTTCCCTTAGGTGTTCTAAGGATAACCTTGATGTTATCAGATTTCCCCAAAAGGACGAATAATCACTTTTAAGGTTACCTTGATAATTGTTGGTAATTATAAAATTAAGTTTTTGGATTAAATGATTTGGAAAAGGAATTCTGTCTTCCAACGATTTTAGAAAACTATAACCTTGAAGGATTTGAGTTATTCAATTTGTGGGAAATTGATGAACATAAGTCAGAGGCATAGGAAATTGATGTTTTGGAAACTTGATGTGTATTTGGATGTTTTTGTACTGCATTGCACTGCTGTAGAAATGTATTTTCGTGCAAATATGTTGGCATATGAGCTGCTGCAGGTACAGGAAAAATTTGTACGCGCTCATCAACACGGGCCGTGTTGCACAACACGGGCACCCGTGTTGATCTTCTGTGTTGGTAAAAATAGTGTGTTTTCTGGACACATTACAACACGGGCCGTGTTGCACAACACGGGCACCCGTGTTGAGCCCCTGTGTTGGCTTCTGGATTCTGTTTTCTGTGCATGCTGTTATGTACGGAATTGATTCTGTTTTGATGTACAGTGTTTTATATGTTTTGAATATGCTGCTTATTGATTTCCTAGTGTTGTTGATGCTTGTATCGAATAATGTTTGTATGTTATGATACCAACACTATGTGGATTTTATTGTCATGCTTTTAGATAATGTTATCAAGCATGGATTATGATATAACTTGATATGATTGGTTGATGTTTAATAGTATGCTGAGTGATTACATGCTATTCATATCATGTTGTATTTGATATTGTTGATGTTACATGATATGGTTTATTGATGTTAATAGTATGCTGAGTGGTACATACTGTACATATCATGTTGCATTTGTTAATTCCCATTGTGTGGAATTAACATGGTGGCCAATATACGTGTCCGCGATTTAATGGAACATTGAGGTGGTAGCCGTGTCCGCGATATAATGGAACGGTGAGTTATCCGTGACCCGAGATTTAATGGGGCGGTAAAATGGTACCACATGCATGGGTGTGTTGCATTACATTGAATATAACATGAATGGATGATTTTCCAATGTTGTATTTAATTGATTGTATGCATGTATTGTTGCTAAATTGTTAACGATGTTTGATGTTAATTACAAGTATGAAAAGTAATATATTATGAATATATGAATTGTAAAGGTTTTCGTAAACTATGAAACATGCTAACTGTTTGGGTGATGCTTATGGTTTTCTGAATTGATTGTTATGAACGTATAATCAAATGTATAGTTGAGATGCTCACCCTTACTGTTGAATATTTCAGATTGAGGAGCTTAGTTCAGGTGCTTGGCGAAGGCTTGTTGTTTCTAGTTTATTTCCGTTTAAGTATTGTCCGGGTCATGCTCTGATAGTTGTAACTCCGGGAACGTTTGTTTGTCGAGCTGCTTTAGTCAGACTCGTTTATTCCTTATGTTTGTTATAATATGATGTTGATATATTCCAGGTGTTAATCCCTGATGATTTTGAAAATATTATAACATTGGTTTTGTTAACTAAATTATTCCGCTGTGTAAACATGTATGAGTTGCTTCTATGTTATGCATGACAGGAACTTGTTTTTGTAAAAAGAGAATTGTGACATCCTCGTTAATACATGTACTCTGAAAGTATGATTTTATTTATTTGCGAAATTTTATGCGGGGTTTTAGAGGGTGTTACAATTGTCATTTGGTGTCTCAACATTCTCAGAGACATCTGGATTTGCTTCAACATTTGGGCTTTCTGATTCTTGATTTAATGGAACAGAAATCCCCGGTACAGAGTGGTTCTCACTCAGTATTCTTGTAACAAACCTAGCTATTGCTTGATGTACATAAGCTGATCCTTCCCTATTTGGTACAGAAGATGAAGGTTGAGAGGGATTACCGGATGAAGTAGCTTGAGACCTTCCTGCATGCCTTGTTCTCAGCTTTTTGACCTTTGAGGGGTTAGTTGCCATTTCTCTAAGAGGAGTAATCTCCAGGACTTCGGAATCCATGCATGAGGTGATTGCCCGAGAATCTTGATCAGATGATGAAGATGAAACGGTCGTCTTGGATGAGGATGATGTTTGAGACATTTTGATTGACTTAGAAAACCAATAGTAACTAGAGAGAAAACTTTGATTGAGAGAAAGGGATTTGTTGCAAAGTCGAGAGAGGAAGGAGGCAAATGAGTGTCTATTCAACTTCTTAATAATTTTGAAAGAATTAGGAAAACATATGATTAACCCACTCAAAATAGACTTAACAAAAATAACTCCTTCAACCCTTGTTTTAAGCAAAATTAATTGCTACAATTTCTCATGTTGGCAAATACCCAACTTGCCCCTCAAGTTTTCAAATTGATTTGCATCAAGTGCCTTGGTAAAAATGTCAGCCAGTTGTAGCTCAGTGGCAACATGTTCCAGACTAATTGTTTTCTCCTCTACAAGGTCTCTGATTAAGTGATGTCTAATGTCAATGTACTTGGTCCTGCTATGCTGAATAGGGTTCTTGGAAATGTTGATTGTACTCAGATTGTCACAGTACAATGTCATAACATCTTGTGTGACATTATACTCAGTGAGCATCTGTGTCATCCAGATAATTTGAGAATATCTACTACCAGCTGCAATGTATTCAGCTTCAGCACAAAAATGAAAAGGAAGTCTTTTGGCATGTATCATAGCTCTGGCAGATTCCTATATGGTCCTATTTTTCCTCTATTCAACTCCATTTTGCTGAGGAGTTATAGGAGAAGAGAATTCATGACTAAATCCTTCTGAGGAACAGAACTTATTAAACTTACTGTTTTCAAATTCCTTGTCATGATCACTTCTGATTCTGACAATACACCCTTCTTTTTCTCTTTGAATTCTTTTGCACAGTTCTTTAAAAACTTCAAACACATCAGGTTTTACCCTAATGAAGTTAATCCAGGTGAATATGGAATGGTCATCCACAACAACATAGGCATATCTCTTTCCACCAAGACTTTCCACCTGCATTGGTCCCATCAGATCCATATGTAGAAGTTCCAGAACCTTAGAGGTGGTCAGATGTCTTGACTTTGGATGTGACATCCTAGTATGCTTACCAACCTGACATTCACCACAAACTCTCCCTTCACCAATTTGCAGTCTTGGAATCCCTCTGACTGCCTCCATGGAGATAATCCTTTTCATTCCTCTTAGATGAAGATGGCCAAGTTTTTGGTGCCACAGTTTCACCTCTTTTTCTTCTTTGGCAATAGAACACACAGTGGAGTAATTAGTGTTCTCAGGCTCCCACAAGTAACAGTTGTCTTTAGATCTGACTCCTTTCATTACAACTTCTTGTTTTTCATTAGTTACAAGACATTCAGATTTTGAGAAGTTAACCTTGAATCCTAGATCACATAATTGACTGATACTAATGAGATTAGCAGTCAGACCTTTTACCAATAGTACTTCATTTAGATTTGGAACTCCAGGGAAGTCCAAATTACCAACTCCTTTGATTTCACCTCTAGCACCATCTCCAAAGGTCACATAACTAGTGGTGTGAGGTTTAACATTATTGAGAAGGTTCTTGATTCCAGTCATGTGCTTAGAACACCCACTGTCAAAGTACCAGTCTTCCTTTGCAGAGACTCTCAGGGAAGTGTGGGCTATCCGGGCAGTAGCCTTTTTCTTCCATTGAGGAGTATGTGGTACCCTGTTAGACTTAGGTTTGACACCTGGGTTCTGATTAGGGTATCCATACAATCTGAAGCAGAAAGGCTTTATGTGACCAAACCTCCCACAATGATGACATCTCCATCTTTGGTACTTTTTCTTCATATCTCTATGTTCCCGATGTTGAGTGTTATGTTGTGACATCTGCTTTGACCTTTGTTTATCAGACCTGATCTTCTTGTCTGCACCAGATTTCTTTGCTGCCACAAATCCTAGACCAAACTTGTTTCCCACATTTTGTCCAACCTGAAGGATTTCTTCCAATTTGTCAGTTCCATTTGTCAGCATCTTGACAGATTTGGTCATCTGGTTCAGTTTTGAGTTCAGCATTTGAACTTCCCCTTCTAGATGACTTATAGTTTCGAGGTCTGCCCTTTTTTCAGCCTCCAACTTTATGATGAGTTTTGTTTGTCTCTCATTTTGCACACAAACTTCAGCACTTCTGATACACAATTTCTTGTAAGTATCAGTCAGTTCTTCAAATGTCACTTCCTCATCACTAGTGTCACTTTCAGAGGTACAAACACCAGTTAGTGCAGTAACTAGTTTGGCAGATTCTTCTTCAGAATTACTTTCTGAATCACAGTCAGACCAGGTAGCAGTCATTCCTTTCTTTTGTTTCTTAAGAAAGGTAGGACATTCAGCTTGAATATGCCCATATCCTTCACAACCATGGCATTGAATTCCCCTGCCTTGATTTCCCTTCTCTTCAGACCTTGGTCTTCTGCTGGAGTCATAAGATCTGTTAATGTCAGAGGGGATGTTCTCAACATTTGACCTTGACTTTGGATCCATTCTCTTGATGAGTTTGTTGAATTGTCTTCCAAGCATGGCTATAGCTTCTAAAATATTTTCTTCTTCATCCTCCTTGTTTTTATCTTCAGAGTTGGATACAAGTGCTATGCTCTTGTTTTTCTTGTCAACATTGTCACTGATCCCCATCTCAAAAGTCTGAAGAGACCCAATGAGTTCATCCATCTTTAACTTGCTGATATCCTGGGCTTCCTCTATAGCAGTTACCTTCATTGCAAATCTTTTAGGCAGGGATCTGAGAATCTTTCTCACCAGTTTTTCTTCAGACATCTTTTCTCCCAATGCTCCTGAGGTGTTGGCAATCTCCAAGATGTTCATGTGAAACTCATGAATGGTTTCATCTTCCTTCATCCTTAGGTTCTCAAACTTGGTAGTCAGCATCTGAAGCCTTGACATTTTTACTTTGGATGTGCCCTCATGGGTAGTTTTGAGAGTGTCCCACACTTCCTTGGCCAGTTCACATTGATGTACTAGTCTAAATATGTTTCTATCAATTCCATTGAACAAGGCATTTAAAGCTTTGGAATTACCCAGGGCTAACTCATCTTCTTCTTTGCTCCATTCTTCCTCAGGCTTCAGACTGATTGTCCCATCTTTCTTAGTTATGGTGGGATGGTTCCATCCTTTTTCAGCAGCTCTCCAAGCCTTTTTGTCCAGTGATTTTAAGAAGGCAATCATACGAGGTTTCCGGTAGTCATAATTTGTTCCATCCAGAATGGGTGGTCTATTTCCAAAAACTCCTTCTTTGTCCATAGTGCCAGAAAGTGATATCCCTAGATCTCACCCAGTAATACAGGCAGGGTGCCTGCTCTGATACCAATTGAAATTTTGGCAGCAGATACTCAATGTCACAGTGAATGTTATGACACCGTATCTGACTTTCTATAAGACAGTAAATAAAAACAGTAAAGAACACAGTCAATTGTTTACCCAGTTCAGTGTGAAACAACACCTACTCTGGGGGCTACCAAGACAGGGAGGAAATCCACTATAAGAGATATTAATTCAGGAATAAACCAACCAGTTTATCTCCTTCACTTAAGACCTACCAAATGCAACTTCAATCTAAGTTCAACTTAAACCTGAGTTCCTACTCACTCCCCCTCAATCACAGCAGTGATACTTAAAACAATTGACTAATGAAATAATGAAGACACTCTTCAGAACATACACTTGATTATGCTTCACAGCTTTTTAATCAAGTAACACAAACACCCGTGCTTCACAGCTTTGAGTGATACATAAACCTAACTTGACTTTGCTTCAAAGCTTTAGTCAAGAGACACAAACACTCTTGCTTCAAAGCTTTGAGTGATACAAAAACCCTTACAATCAAAAAAATATTCCAAGTCACTTATCACAATGATACTTGCTTGGATTACAGCAATTAAAACTATACAACTCCTAATTGATCTTCAGTCAAAGAGTTACTCTGCAACCAGCATTCCTGTTGAATATATATGTAGTTGTTTCTTCAGTTAGGGTTTCCACTAAAAGCTAGGGTTAATTAGGTTTAAACTTAAGACTTGGTCACAAGACTTTATCAACCAAATTAGGGTTGAGCTAGGTTAACCTAAAGTCCACGTGAGATTCTGTTCTGGAAAGAATGAACCAACTTCCTGAAAAATCTCAGAATTAACCAAACTGCATATCTGTTAGATCAGTACAAGATGTCTTAACATTTGTTATGACATCAGAATTCCTGTTTACTGATTTTGGTAGAAGGCAATAAATGTGATCATTGCAAAATGCTCAGATACACACTCATAAATAGTAGCTACTGTATGCCATACTTTTTATGCATAAAGTACCTAATAATCCAGAATGTTATGACATCAGTCATGACATTTACACACCTGGTTTTACCAAAAATACATGCCAATAACTAAACACTTACAAACCATAAATGGTATCAAGACTTGAACAAAACATTAAATCCTTGTGTAATAAACATAGGGTCTGTGTAATTACTTAATTATGGAGAGATTTAGAAGCAACATGGCCTGAAAAGTGAGATTAAATGATAAGGTTATGAGATTTTATTATGAGTTAATCACAAAAATGACTTATAATTCAAGTTTATCATGCCAACTTCAAGTCTTCGAATATCCTAGCTCAAAAATAATCTCTTCAAGTTCTTGGACATTTTGAAAAGCTTGGAACATCCTTTACAACTTTTATGTTGGACATTTTTGAATAATAAATTTGTAACTAGGTGAAAAGTTGTCACGAAGTTAGGTCAAAATCCTGACTAAAATACTCAAAATTTCACTAAGTATTTTTAGTATCATGGACATGTATTCATAAATTCATAACTTGAAATCCAAGAATTTCTAGAAAGAGTTCTACCCTATAATGTTTTAGATCTCATTGATATCTACAACTTTCATTTTGAAAGTTTTCCTTGAATCATCTTGTATCATGGTGCAAAATTTGGCACAAAGTTACGAAAAAATGTTAACTTTGCAACACTTAGAAAAAATTTCTAAGTCCTAGAATTTTGACTTTTCAAAGATAACTTTGACTTTTAAATTTCTTGATGAACAAACTTCATATTTTGATATGTCTTGATGAAATTTTATTTTTGAAACTTGATTTTGATCAAAAAGTCAAAGTTTGACTTTTCAGTATAAAATTGATTTTTCATCAGTTGACTGAAATTCATTTGTCAATCCAATGATCTTAAGAGGTGATTTGAACTATGCAATTAGGTCAAGATGGTGCATTTGAATCCTTGAGATCATGTCTTAAACTAATAAGTCATTTCCTTGGTCAAAAGTCAAGAACTGAGCTTTCTCAATCAAAACCCTAATTTTGACCATTTTGCCCTTTTGGTGTTCTGATCAAATTTCTTTGAGGAATTATGATCCAAACTTGATTTACTGACATATATGAGTTCATAATGTTTACATGGATAAATATTTATGAAGTTTGACTGCAAGTTGACTATAATTGACTTTTTGTCCAATACAGTTGATTTTAGGTCATCTGATCAAATGACTGAGCAATTTTGTGATCCAAGACTTGAAACTTGACATGAGCAATATTGAGGGTTCCTAATGATCCATGAAAGTCATTTGAGGCATTGAAAGTCCAATTGTCCTTGTGAAAATTCAAACACTAATTTTGAGTTGTCAGTGTTTGAGGAGGTGTCTTGAGCTGATCAAACCTTGTGTAGTCTTGAATCAATGGAGATCTTATGAGAGATTTCTTGAGAAATGAGAGGGAAGATTTTTGGGTACAACTGTGTGCATATTAACTCTATTAATAGAAAGATGTGGAAAGTTATTGAAGATGGTCCTATGCAAATAACCATGACCAATGAGGATAACATCACCATACCCAAACCAGAAGCACTATGGGATGAGGAAGACGAGAAAAAGAATAGCTATGATTGGAAAGGTAGAAATATGCTTATTGCTTATTTAGGTGTTGATGAATATTTTAGAATGTCACATTATGCTACTGCTAAAACAATGTGGGATTCTCTACAAATTTTCCATGAGGGGGCAAATGATGTTAAACTTGCTAGAATCAATACATTGACTCAAGAGTTTGATCTTTTTCACATGAAGCATGGTGAAACCATTGCTATTATGTGTAATATGGTGGCAGAACCGACTGTTATACTGGTTTTGCGTTTGTATTTGCAAATGTCGCGGTAAGCAAGAGTCGTCACCGAGATATTTCTGAGTAAGGGGATAGATTATAGAAAGGGAAGGTATTAGCACCCTTTCTATCTGTGGTTTTCCACGGGCTCTTAGGTACTTGCTCATTTTTTTGAAATTACTTGTGTGTGCTTGTTTTGAAAAGTTTTGTTTACTTCGTGATAACCCTTGTATCGGTCCTCAAGAGTGTGACGAAGTTGTTTTGAAAACTATCTTTTTGGAAAGTGTTTGTGTGAAAAGTTTTTGTTTTGAGCAAGTACTTAAGAGTTTTCTACCTACTCAAAAAGTCTGTTCATTTTCGTTTCCTTTAGATAACACTATCCTACTATTAAGGAGTAGGTAGCTCCGTCTTTGGAATTTTAAAGGGACGTTTGAAGGGACGAAATGGTCTCTGAAGGCAACAAGTAAGGATACCTTAGCATTTCGAAGGGACTATCGTCATAAGATCATTTCTCGTAGGCAACTCGAGGGACAAGTAGGGACTATGATCTTTATGACGACTTTAAATTATGGGTCATTGCTAAGGTATCCCTACGTTCGAGGGACATAACCATTTTTTTCTGAGGTAACCAAGTGAGGCAAAATCCTAGGAGTGAGCATGTGCAAGTGTTTGATTTCAGTTTCATTTATCTTGCACATTTAGGGTTTTCTACTGTTTTTAATTGATTTATCTTGCCATTCAATCCTATTATCCATACGTCTAAGCAGTTTATAATTGTGGAAAGTAAAAGCAGAAAAGAAGATCTACGCTATTATAAGGCTTTTGGACAGACACACAAATATTTGACTGAAAATAAAGATACGGAAATTCGAAATCCTAATTAATCTATTACAAACCCAAAGCAGATACAATAATTTGAATTAAAAGAAAGTAAAGGTGTGCGCGATGAAATAAATACGAGAATGAAGTCTAAGTCCTAACAAATCTAATCAATTAAAGAGAAAATATTTTTTGTATTTTATTATTGAGAAAAATATTTGAAATCTTAACCTAAATCTAATTAATTAAAAAAACATTTTTTTGGTATTTTATTGAGAAAATTAAATATTTATGAATTAAACCTAATTTGTCTAATTAATTTTAATTATGAAAACAATCAAATCAAAATTAATTAATTTCCCAAAAAAACTAATTTTAATAAAAAAACTAATTCTACATTTTTTGGGATTTTACGATTTTATGATTTAATAATTTAATAATAATTAAAAACAAATGATTTTGTGGAAAAAAGATAATTAAAGCAAATAATAAAATAAAAGAAATATAAAAAAGAATTGGAATTGGGCCTGGTTGATGAGCAATTTGGGGGTATGCTGCCAATTTTGTGTTAGGCCCAAAGCTGGCCCAAAGCCTAGCGTCAACTCCATTGGAGTCACCTCCTGAAGACTCATGGTGGACCTTCAAAGCTGAGGCGTGAGATTGATATGGTGATGGATCCAGAGGACGAGATCAAAGGGCGCGTGGTGGTCCTCAGAACATGACATGCACTGCATTCGGAATTGTAGTTTCAGAAAATGCAAAAGGCCTGGACCTGGGATCGAACCCAGGTCCTCCCTATCACATGCCTTCTTCCCTTGCCATATGCCCTAGTTGGTTAGTCGTATACTTAATCAAATAAAATAATATAATATAAACAGAGTGCTTGGCCTAAGAAAATGCGCGAATTTCAAATGGACCAGTGGGGCGCTGCCACGCCTTCATCTTCTTCCCAGAAGTGTCATTTTTTATTTTAGGCTTTTACCTACGGACGGATTCGTCACTATAAGCTACAGTGACGGTTTTTGTGCGTGGCTACAAACCTGCAATAACTTAAAATGCAACACAAGCCAGATAAATGTAAACCAAAGATATAGGACGATCAGAAACCATGCCCTGGATTCAATGGTGCCCATGATTTGATCTAATTTCTCCTATACAGGGAAGCCCCAAAACGAAGCTTAGAAACCCTAGTAATGGATATCTTCCTTCCCTGCGCTCAAAACTTAGTTAAAGTATTCAGAAAGCATCGAATCCTTATGGCAAACCAGAATACATGATTAAACTACATGAACAAAGCCTATATGCACGTAATCAAAATAAAAAATGTGTCAAACCGTGATGTGTATGAAGCGTGGTTCTTGATGCTTCAGAGCCTGGCAAGGATTGGAAAAGCTTCCAGAGACGTCCAGGAATGGATTGCATTCCTTAAACCTCCTTGAGAGTGTCTGTGATCCGGAATTCCAATTGAGATTTCTTGATAAAAAACACAAGTTGCTCTGGCCGTTTCCCACAATTCTTCTGCCTCTCTATGCTTGGGATATGTTATGTATATCTATCTATTTGAATTAGGTTAACAAAAAGCTCCAAATCCTTGCCAATTATTAAGATTTGATTCCATTCCAACCTTGCATTATTTATTTCCAAATCAAGATACATCATTCCATTCTCACTCCAATCAACCTTGGCACAATTTGATTCTCTTTGACAGCATCAATGAATTGAGATTCTATTCAAAATCAAATCAAAAAACAAATCTTCCATATTTTATATCATTTATTTAATTTAATTTGATTTTTAAATGATTAAAATCAAAATAAATTAAATAAATTAAATAAATAAAGTCAATAATATATGAGAGAGTGCTTGGGTCATGGACATTTCTAGAAGTAAGATGCAAGCATAAAAAGTTAGGTCCATTTGCCAAAAAATGCAATTTTGGGCATTGTTGACTTTTGACAATTCTCCAAAAATTGCCGACTTTGAAAACGAATATCTCCTTCAATTTTGACCCTAAGAGTGTGTTCTTGGAATTTTAGAAATCTTAGGATGTCCCCTTAGCAACCTCTTTGGTTTCATCTTAATTGGATCTTCCATATTCATGTAAGAATCTTTGACCCAAAAGGTGTTTCTGTTGACTTTTGAAAAGGACCTATAATGTCCGAATTTATATCTTTTCATGAGTGAATTTCTTGAACTTGAGGACTGAAGATGAGTTGTAGGGAATTGGGTTCTATTCAAAATGAGCCTGGGATGAGAAATTTATGATAAAGTATGAGGAAGTTATGCCTGGTCAAAGTTTGGTTGACTTTTCCTAAGAAACCCTAATTTAGCAACTTTTGAGTTTTGATGAATTAGGAGCATTCCTTGGGGAATCATGATCAACCCTTGATCAAATAATGGATATCACTTCAAAATGTTGATGTTGACCAGAAATCTTGAAGTTTTGACTGTATGTGGGTCACAGTTGACTTTTGACCTAATAAAGTTGATTTTAAGGCATCTGAGCAGTTGACTGGGAAAACTTCTTGTGCAAGGCTTGAAACTTGACATGGAAGGTCTTGAGAACATATTAGGACTATGGACAACATATGAGGCCTTTGGAGCTCACCCATCTTAATGAAAATGGAAACCCTAGTTGGAGGTTCATTGCTTTAGGAGAGAGTTTGTCTGGTCAATTCTTGGGCATCCTTGAGCAAGTTGAGGATCTCAATGAACATATGTTGAGTAAAATGGGAGGGAAAATTTTGGGGTACAACAGCTGCCCCTGTTCAATCTTCTTAAACATGAGGATGTAGATTAGTCGGTCTGCCTTTCGTGATCTGAAGGTGGAAGATGATTGAACACTAGAGTGCCCAGAAATTTGCACTCGCATGAAGTAATACTGATTGGTGATATTGGGAATGGGCTTACATATTCCATTTGGAAGTTGATAGAGAATCATTGGATATGGGCTTAAAGATGCCATCCAAAAAGCTATCGGTTGCATAAGAGATTCCTTTGCAAGAATTCATGTACCTGCCACTGAAGAGGACTTCGCTGGGGAATGTTAATTTACTCCTTGGAAAACAGAGTATAGGAGCTTCGGTTATCCATTACTCTACTGGGGAGCTAACTCCTAATTGAGGAGGTGGAAGTGAACTGTATATCGGGTCAGGGTCCAGGCTACACATCAACTTACTGGGG
This sequence comes from Vicia faba, assembly GCA_948472305.1. Lineage (NCBI taxonomy): Eukaryota > Viridiplantae > Streptophyta > Magnoliopsida > Fabales > Fabaceae > Vicia > Vicia faba. The sequence goes on along the minus strand of OX451736.1, from coordinate 66,584,877 downwards.
AAATATGAAATCGACCGTAACTGGTTGAGTCTAGGTCTTACAGTGTTGTAAACTGTTGTTTGGAGATAAGAGAGAAGGAACCTGGATAGTAGGGTTGCTTTGAAATGAAATCCTGGATAGTAGGGTTATAAGAAGGAACCTGGATAATAGGGTTTCTCTGGGATGAAAGCCTGGATAGTAAGGCTATGAGAAGGAACTTGGATAGTAGGGTTACTTCAGGATGAAAGCCTGGATAATAGGGCTTATGGGAAGGAACCTGGATAGTAGGGTTACTTCAGGATGAAAGCCTGGATAGTAGGGCTTATGAGAAGGAACCTGGATAGTAGGGTTACTTCGAGATGAAAGCCTGGATAGTAGGGCTTATGGGAAGGAACCTGGATAGTAGGGTTACTTCAGGATGAAAGCCTGGATAGTAGGGCTTATGAGAAGGAACTTGGATAGTAGGGTTACTTCGGGATGAAAGCCTGGATAGTAGGGTTATGAGAAGGAAACTGGATAGTTGGGTTACTTCGGGATGAAAGCCTAGATAGAAGGGCTTATGACAAGGAACCTGGATAGTAGGGTTACTTCGGGATGAAAGCATGGATAATAGGGCTTATGGGAAGGCACCTGGATAGTAGGTTTACTTCAGGATGAAAGCCTGGATAGTAGGGCTTATGATAAGGAACCTGGATAGTAGGGTTACTTCGGGATGAAAGCCTGGATAGTAGGGCTATGAGATCGAACCTGGATAGTAGGGTTTCTTCGGGATGAAAACCTGGATAGTAGGGTTTATGGGAAGGAACCTGGATAGTAGGGTTTCATCGGGATGAAAGCCTGGATAGTAGGGCTATGAGAAGGAATCTGGATAGTGTGGTTACTTCGGGATGAAAGCCTGGATAGTAGGGCTTATGAGAATGAACCTAGGTCGTAGGGTTTCTTCGGGATGAAAGCCTGGATAGTAGGGCTTATGGGAAGGAACCTGGATAGTAGGGTTTCTTCGGGATGAAAGCCTGGATAGTAGGGCTATGATAAGGAACTTGGATCGTAGGGTTTCTTCGGGATGAAAGCCTGGATAGTAGGGCTTATAGGAAGGAACCTGGATAGTAGGGTTTCTTCGGTATGAAAGCCTGGATAGTAGGGCTTATGAGAAGGAACCTGGGTCGTAGGGTTTCTTCGGGATGAAAGCCTGGATAGTAGGGCTTATGAGAAGGAACCTGGATCGTAGGGTTTTTTGGGATGAAAGCCTGGATAGTAGGGCTTATGGGAAGGAACCTGGATAGTAGGGTTTCTTCGGAATGAAAGCCTGGATAGTAGGGCTTATGAGAAGGAACTTGGGTCGTAGGGTTTCTTCGGGATGAAAGCCTGGATAGTAGGGCTTATGGGAAGGAACCTAGATAGTAGGGTTACTTCGGGATGAAAGCCTGGATATTAGGGCTTATGGGAAGGAACCTGGATAGTAGGGTTTTCGGGATGAAAGCCTGGATAGTAGGGGTTTTGCGAAGGAACCTGGATAGTAGGGTTTTTTCGAGATGAAAGCCTGGATAGTAGGGCTTATGGGAAGGAACCTGGATAGTAGGGTTTCTTCGGGATGAAAGCCTTGATAGTAGGGCTTATAAGAAGGAACCTGGGTCGTAGGGTCTCTTAGTTTGGTTACATAGATTTGTTGACCCGTTTGATCTTCGGGAACTGACTTTCCACTGGTTGTCTATAGATATGACATGTATAACTGCTGGATTTGTTGGTTATAATTGTCTTTCTTGAAAAGATAACAGGGTTAATTATATGTGTAATGCATGAAATGCCTTGTGAAATAATGTTCTCAACATAAATGAAATTATGATGTATATGATGTTTATGCGCATGTCATGATGTATGTACATGAAATGATGTTGGGACATGTCCGAGTCTAGGAAAATAAATCCCTGACTGCTGTTGGAGAGTATAGCATTCTTGATTGTTGTAGAGAATTGTGGTTCTTCTACTTCCGCTGGGGATGGTGAATGGAAATGATTGTGCTGACGATTTACTCTTTGTTGTTTCTGAATATTCTGTCAGGGAGAGACTCTATTTGAGAATAGCTCTGCAGGGAATAATTTGGAAGGGGAATTTCCATAGCTGAACTAATAAGCTCTGTCAGGGATTGAGCTTCTGTATTTAGAGAAATAAACTCAGCTTGGAGAGATAAAAATTATGATGATCCGCTCGCGATTATGAAATTCGGCTGGGGATATAGCTGTCAGGTTTCTGAAAGATCCTGGTTGGGAGGTTACTTCCTGTTTTGGGAAAGCTGACATCAACGCTTTGAATACTTTTGCTCTGTGGGGAATGTATATGTCACGGGGTCGTGTCTACTGATGACTGTACTTCAAAGCTATCTGCCTCGGTACCTGCTGGACAGAGTAACTGTCGAGTTTGACATTTTTAGCTTTTGTTTTGCCATGTTTCTTAAGTTACGAGAAATTGTCTTTCCGTTTCTTATGTGAATGTGAATATTTGTGAACAACAATCATATTCAAATGCATATGTCAACAATAAACCGTTGGACATTTTTGCAAGACAAAATAAAAAATAAAAACACATAGTTTTTGTAAAAATGATTTGTATTGATTTCCAAAGTTGGCCTATAATAGGCGTTCTTGTACAAGGAGGCTGACACTCTAGTAAGAGAATGCCGCCGTAAAAATGGAAGCTATATAATCTTGTGTAAAAAGAAAAAACAGCTATGTGTAACAATCCCACTGGGTTCCAATTCTGCTATTGCCCCTATGTCTTCGAGCGTCTCATAACTTTGCTACTTGTCCGATGTTTATTAGATTGATTGGTACCGTTCGAGCTTGATAGTCGATAATGAGGTCTAATTGCAAGGTGATCCAATGGGACATAGTGATACGCTTTACATCCCTAACTTTTTCCTGGACTGCCCTTTCGAGTTTTCAGTCTACCGGGATAACCTTTTCTGCCCAAGCCGCCTCTTCAGGTTTTCGACTTGCCGGGTGTACAAATTTTTTCATTTTCAACCCTTATTTTTTCCAGAACCCTTTTGGTTCACCGAGAAGCCCTTAATTTTTCCTAGGCCAGTCAACCTAGCGTGTCTTTTAATCAGGCGTAATATCTTTTCACTATGTCTGCATTGACAGGGTGAGAAAGGTCGTCACCGTCCATGGTAGTTAGAATCATGGCTCCACCCGAGAAAATGTTTTTAATCACAAATGGCCCTTCGTACGTGGGAGTCCATTTTCCCCTGGGGTCACCTTGCGGAAGTATGATGTGCTTGATCACTAGATCCCCGACCTGATATTCTTGACGTTTGAATTTCTTGTTAAAAGCCTTGATCATTCACTTTTGATACGTCTGACCATGACAGATAGCGGTAAGTCTCTTCTCGTCGATTAAATTTTGCTGATCAAGTCGAGTCTGGATCCAGTCGTCTTCGTTCAAACCCGCATCCTTCATAATCCTGAGAGAAGGTATCTGGACCTCGATGGGTAGGACTGCCTCCATGCCATATACCAGAGAGTAGGGTGTTTCCCCTATCGACGTCTGTGTTGAGGTACGATATCCATGAAGAGCAAATAGTAACATCTCATGCCAGTATTTGTATGTCACCACCATCTTCTGTACAATCTTCTTGATATTCTTGTTAGCCGCTTCAACAACGCCATTCATCTTCGGCTGATAGGGAGAAGAGTTATAATGATGTATCTTGAATTGCTTACAGATCTCGGTGATCATCGTGTTGTTGATATTTTTACCATTGTCAGTAATAATTCTCTCTGGCACACAATAACGATAGATCAGATTATGTCAGATAAACGGCGCCACAACATTCTTGGTCACAATAGCAAAGGAGGCCGCCTCAACCTATTTCGTGAAGTAATCTATGGCCACTAAGATGAAGTGATGTCCATTGGAAGCAGTAGGCCTGATTTCTCCGATCATGTCAATGCCCCACATTGCAAAGGGCCACGAAGCTTTCAAGACGTTCAAGGGAACCAGAGGCACATGCACCTTATCAGCGTAGATTTGGCACTTATGACAAGTTCGGGAGTGCTGATAACAATCTGCTTCCGTAGTGGACCAATAGTATCCTTCCCGTAGGATCTTATTAGCCATGGTATGTCCACTGGAATGGGTTCCGAAGGTACCTTCATGTAGATCCGTCATAATCATCTCTGCTTCGCTCTTGTGTACACACCGCAGTAAGGTAGAGTCATGATTGCGCTTGTAGAGGATTCCATTACTGAGAAAGAATTTCGCGGCGAACCTTCTCATAAACTTCTTATCATTGACAGATGCCCCTTCGGGATACTCTTGAGTCTCGAGGTACTTCTTAACTTCATGAAACCAGGGTTTGTCTGCCACCTCTTCAGTATCAATCTCACAACAGTGCTCTGGTTCATCCAACCTCTCAATGTTGATTTGGGGAGCTTCGTTGTCCCATTTGACTTTGAACATGGAAGACATGGTAGCTAGCGCGTCCGCTAACTGATTCTCCTCTCGTGGAAAATGTTCAAAGGTCTCCTCCTCAAAGTGTGGGAGCAACGTTAGTATGTGCTCTTTGTATGGGATGAGATTCGGATGCTTCATATCCCATTCGCCTTTGATATGAATTATCACCAAGGCTGAATCCCCGAAGACATTTAAGAACTTGATCCTGAGGTCAATAGCGGCTTTGAGACCCATGATGCAGGCTTTATACTCTGCCATGTTGTTAGTGTAGTTGAAACATAGCCGAGCAGTGAAAGGAGTATGACAACCCTCAGGAGATATGATTACTGCGACAATGCCGTTACCGAGTGCGTTCGAAGCTCCATTAAAAACCATAGTCCATCGGGATTTTTCCTCGGGTCCTTCATCCGATCCAGGTTCTTCGTAGTCAGTCACCAGCATAATATTCTCATCCCAGAACTCAAGATTCATGGACTAGTAGTCATCCATGGCCTGATGATCCAAATGATCAGCAAATACACTCCCCTTGATTTCTTTCTGGGTTGTATATTGTATATCATATTCAGTTAAGATCATCTACCCTCTTGCTATTCTTTCGGAGAGAGCGGGCTTCTCGAAGATGTATTTGATTAGATCCATCTTAGATATCAACAAAGTAGTGTGGGTCAACATGTACTATCTTAGTCGGTGAGCAGCCCATGCCAAAGCGCAACAAGTTTTCTCAAGCAGTGAGTATCGTGTCTCACAGTCAGTAAACTTTTTGCTAAGGTAGTATATTGTGTGTTCTTTTCAACTAGACTTGTCATGTTTCCCCAGCATACACCTCATTGAATTGTCAAGCACTGTTAAGTATAGTATCAAAGGTCTTCCTTCAACCGGAGGCATCAGAATTGGCGGTTCTTGGAGATATTCTTTGATCCTTTCGAAAGCTGTCTGGCACTCGTCATTCCATTTTACCACTTGATCTTTCTTCAGAAGCTTGAAGAGGGGTCCACAAGTAGCAGTCAGATGTGAAATGAACCTGGCAATATAATTTAAACGTCCCAATAAACATCTAACTTCCTTCTCTATACGGGGAGCCGGCATCTCTTGTATGGCCTTTACTTTTGCGGGGTCCACTTGAATACCTTTGTCTCTGACAATGAAACCCAGAAGTTTGCCAGACCTTACCCCGAAGGTGTTTTTGGTTGGATTCAACCTCAGCTTGTACGTCTTCAACCTTTCGAACAACTTTTGTAGATGATCCAGGTGTTCCTCTTCAGTTTGTGACCTGGCTATCATGTCATCAACATAAACCTCAATCTCGTGGTGAATCATATCATGGAATAAGGCGACCATGGCTCGCTGATAGGTTGCCCCAACATTTTTCAACCCAAAAGGCATCACCTTGTAACAGAAGGTGCCCCACTGTGTGACGAAGGTTGTCTTCTCCATGTCTTCAGGAGCCATCTTGATATGGTTGTAGCCAGAGAAACCATCCATGAAGGAGAAGATTTTATGCTGCATGGTGCTGTCAACCAGAACATCAATGTGAGGAAGCGGGAAGTCATCCTTGGGGCTTGCCCTGTTCAGATCTTTGTAATCCACGCACATTCGTACCTTGCTGTCCTTCTTAGGTACCAGAACAACGTTAGAAACCCACTGTGGATAGGAGGTGACAGCTAAGAACCCTGCGCCGAACTGTTTCATGACCTCTGCCTTGATCTTCTCTGACATTTTAGGGTGTATATGGAGGAACTTCTATTTAACCGGAGGACAGTCATATTTGGTCGGCAGACGATGTACCACAATATTAGTGTCTAAATCAGGCATGTCTTCATATGACCAGGCGAAGATCTCAACATAGTCGTGTAACATCTGTATCAACCGCTGTTTGGTCTTAGCTTCCAGATTTGCGCTGATCTTGACTTCTTTTCTGTCCGCTTCCGTGCCCAAGTTATCGTCTCAACTGGCTCTTCATGGGGTTGTATAGCCCTCTCCTCTTGCTGTAACAGTCTAGAAAGTTCTCCCGGCACCTCATAATCATCCTCACCCTCGTCCTAGATTTGTTTGATCGGATTTTCGAAGTCATAATCGGCAGTAGCAGAACTGTTGTCAATGAGATCCAAAGTGGATATGGATCTGCAGTATGAGACGTGAGTGTGTGTAAGAGTATAGTTGTTTTGATAAAGTGAAAGAAGAAAAGAAAAAATAAAGAGCACAAAATTTGTATGCAAGGAACATCTAATGTTTTATTGATGATATATGAAATGACACATAATAGCCCTCACAAACAAAACCAATGTGCCTCGGGAAAGACACAAGGCTGTAGAGATTTAAATTGTTTATTATAATCTTAAAAACAAGTAAGACAATTACTATGGAATAAAAGAAACTGGTATAAAATCCCTACTCGTCCAGTTACTCGGTCCACCGTTGGTAGTTGGGTAGATCCAGCTGTCAATGTCAGAGTCTTCCTCACTGTCTTCAATGGCATTAATTCCCCGATTGCTGATGCGTAGGGGAGGTCCTCCAGCTCGAGCGCGTCGAACAACCCTTTGAGCTCCTGAAGTAAAGCCCAAACCAAACTTGTCAGTTTTGTGAGTAAAATCAGGGAGTTATCCCCAGTTGGTATACCCACCTTCTTCAACCACTGCTCTGGCGTCTTTGAGAGAAGCCATCTTCAGAGGAGGTTTGGTGTCGGTAGTGGTCTCAGTCGATGCAAAAATATGGGGAACCTCTTCAAAGTTCTGGCAAGGAGTCTTTATGAATTTCCCGTCCATCTCTACGTACCTGAAGGAGTTGAGGTGGCTCACCATATACTCCTCATCGCCACGTACAGTGAAAATCTTCCCCTTTATTGGATACTTCAGCATTTGGTGCAGTGTAGAAGTAATAGCCCCAACTCCATGGATCCAAGGACGACCCAACAAATAAGAGTATGATGGTTGAATGTCCATTACATAGAAAGTTGACTCAAAGGTATGAAAACCTACCTTGGCAGGGATGTCCACCTCCCCATGCACCATTCTCCTTGACCCGTCAAAAGCCCTTACCATAATATTACTAGGTGTTGTACCCCAAAATTTGCCCTCTCTTTCTTCAGGAAATCATCTTGGATTTTCAGAGTCCCTCTGAAACAAATCCAAGTCCAGAATTGTCATTTTTTCCCAAGCAGACCATTTACAAGAGCAAGATGATCACACAAGCTCTAAAGACAACGCTTTTATTTTGAGAAAAATTAAATTCTAAGTACTTGGAATTTCTCTCTAAAAAAATGAGTGTTTAAGGAGAAATCAGCATTTCAGAACTTCTGGACCAAACTCCAGATAGAAACGGTCAGAATTTGCAAGCTTGGCTCATCGCAGTCAGAAGTTGGCTCTTCAGCAGCTACATCAGCTCAATCAGAAGTTGTAAACGTGGTTCAATACGTAAGTCTCAGACAGAACATGACTCTTTCAGCAGTTACGCAAGCTCAGCCAGAATTTGCTAAAGGAATGCAAAAGAAGCAAGGAAGTCTGAAGGCTCTTTCAGAACATGCTGAAATCAGAAGATGAAAAGGTCAGAAGAGTGGGTGTTACACTGATACATAATCTCTAAGCCCAGGAGGTCCAGAAGCAAATCCAAGGAACGTGTCAGAAAATCAGGAGAATCCCCAAAACTTGCTAAGACAACAGGAGGCCAAGACCAGAGCATGGTTTACGTTGTTCTTGGTGAAACAGAACTGTTGGTTCAAAGTTTGGTTTCCATTACCAGAACATTGGTGTTGATAAGTCTCATCACCATTTAATGCTCATTAATGCTCCCAACAACTCCTGAACATTCATCCAAGTAATCCCTTCACGTGTGGCTTGAAAAACGCCTTTATGCAGGTTCTGGCATGGGTCTACACGCCACCGTCCACCTAAGAGGTCACTTCTCTCCAATCCACGCCTGCTGTTCCTGCCTAGGCTGAAAGGCTATCTGTTATCACAACTTCCCAGGAATTTCTTTCAAAGAACAACTCAGCCTCTGTTGGCGCTTTAATGTTCAAGAAATCCACAAGAGTTTTTCCTATAAATAGAGAATCAGTGTCCACTGAAGAGGGGCGTCAAAAAAAGAAACAGAAAAATTGCTAGAAGAGAAACAGAAATATTTAGTAAGAAAGTGCTGTGAAACTCTGCCAAAAATCTCCAGTTTTTCATAACTTTGATTTTCTTACCTTCAAACTTCATCAAATACCCAGTTTTCTTTGTGAACTAAAGAACACCCTTATCAACTTCTGACCCTATATACGTATACACCTTCACCTATCCTTTTCAAAAAGAACCTGTCCAGAATACCATCAGAGCCAAAAGCTAGCTCTCATCCACAAACTTTTCCAACAGCCAGGTAAGCACCTGCTGACCTTCATCACGCTGCTAAGCATCATCAGCTTTGCATGCTCAAATAAACATAATGTAAATATCATTTTGTTGCTGTTTGTGTTCTGAGGATTTTCATACCTCAGAATGTTCTGAGCCAGTGTAGAACCTGCCTGTGACCTTGTTGGTTCTGCCCTCTGAAACACTTTGACATTTGCTGGAGCTTTTCCAAACATGTTTCTTGTTTTGTGGAATAATAACAAAATTGCAGATGTTCTGATTAGTACAGGGAGAAGCCAAGTGCTGACTTTGATGTTAGCACATATGAAGCCTGCTTTGTTGTCAATAATATCAGAACTTTTGAGAGTTATTGTCTTTCCAGCAGGATCAGAACTTCTGATCTCACCACTAACAAACTTCTGTCTTGCAGTGCAGGGGGGTATGAACTTCTGATTTCCCCACTAACAAGTTTCTGTTTTGCAGGAGCCAGAGTCAGAAGTTCTGACTCATACAGTTTAACCAAAAGGTTGATCATCTGGCAGCGGGTCCGAGTCAGAACTTCTGATGACCTCTCAGCAGCACGCTGGCTCCCTCTCTCTTTCTCTCTATCTTGTTTTTTTCTATTTTCTTTTTTGTCTATTTTTCTCGTTGAACCCCCCAAGTACAAATGTGTACCCCCACTCCCTAATTGTTGTAATAGTGTAGGATTTTATATTTCCGCTTTTATTGCTAGTAATTAAGATGTGTATGGCAAGATAAAATCAATGAAATAGAAAATCCTAATTCAAAGATAAACTCTTGTATGTAATAAAACACACATGCACACTAACACCCCTAGGGTTACATCCACTTGTTGCCTTTCAAAAAATGGGCCATGTTGCATGTTAGGTGTCTTTGGAAAAACAAAAACAATTCAAATGATCATAGTCCCTCGATGAAGCTTTCAAAAGTTTCCTAAAAATGATCAAGTCCCTTAAAGGAAAAATTGCCCAAAGACACTTGGCACCATTGCAATCATGGTCTAAACGATGACCCGCATCCGTCCCGTTCACATCCTAACACAAGATTGTCCACCAAATACAATGGTGGAACAAAATTGTTAAAAGGGTTAAAAACATAAGAAAGATCTTTGAGAAATTTAGGGGGTAAACAAAACTCTTGGTTACTTGCCAACTTGCAAAACAAAAACACTTGCCTATTTTTCAAAACCATACATCACAACACACTTTCAAAACAAATTTCAAAAACATTGAAAACTTTTCAAAAGACATACACCTTCGTATACATCCAAACATGGGTCATTACAAAGGTTGCCACCACATTGGCCTCTTTTCAAAACATTTTCAAAACCCACACACAAAGCACCATTTCAAACAATTGAAAGCACCATTTCAAACAATTGAAAATCAAGGCAAGTTGATCTAAGAAAGTAACTAAGAGCCCATGGATAACCATGAATAGAAAGGGTGCTAATACCTTCCCTTTCTATAATCTACTCCCCGAACCCAAGAAAACATCTCAAAGGTTTTTGCTGTGCTTTTTAACCTTTCCTTAGGATAAAATAAAAGTCGGTGGCGACTCTTGCTCAACCGAAACATTTGAGAAAACAAACGCAAAACCTCAAGTCAGTTCTCCCACCGTATCACACTAGGCTTTAAGTTCAAGCCCTCATAATCTAGTCGGTCGAGAGCCTTCTTCGGCAGGACATTCAGTGAAGACCCAATATCTACCAGCACATGAGCCATAATGGCGCCCCTGCATTCGATCAAGACATGTAGGGAATCATTATGCTTCCTCCCTTTCGGTGTCAAATCGGCATCTGAAAAACCCAACCCATTGTCAGCAGTCAGGCTGGCCACACAGTCTTTGAATTGATCAATCGAGATCTCCTGCGGCATGTGTGCAGTCTTGAGGAATGCGTTCAAAGCCTTCGCATGGGCCTCGGAGCATAACAACAGAGATAACATGGATATCTTTGAGGTGGTCTGCCGCAACTGCGCGACCACATTGTAGTCGCTCTTCTTAATTATTTTTAATATTTCCTTCATCTCTTGCTTAGAGGCTTCTACGACAATTTTTCTAGGTGCCTCTGTCCGGGCAGGCTCACCTATAGCTTCTTTGCCTCAGGTACCAGATGACTCGCTGGCATGGGTAACAATTGGAGTAAGAACATGAGTAGTAGTTGAAGTATCAGTAGGAATAGCAGGTGAAATAACAACAGGCCTATTGACAGCCCTTGGGGAAATCTCAGGAGAGAAAACCTTCCACTTCTGGTAATCTTACTAGTCCCGACAATGTTACTGACATCGGGATCAGCCTCTTCATTCCTCAGGTCTTGTTTAACGCCATGATAGTAGACATCGGCGCCATAATGCCAAGGGACAGCTTTATCCGAGGCGTATGGGACAAGACCAGGAAGGGTGATTATTAACGAAGCGATTCTTGGGGCAGATGTAATCCTAACAGGTCTTCTCGAGGAGACCTTGGAAGGATTGGCGGAAATGGTTATAATTGCAATATCTTCACATGGAACAATTGGAATCAAATTTTTCTCGAACAAAATCTCTCTGTTATCCATCAGGCGTTAGACACCTGTTTTCAGCAAATGGCAACCGGAAGGCAGAGATGAACACACGTGGAAACCTTCACCACAACCCAGAAATAAACCGGCCAACAACAAATTCTTCTTAATAGTCATAAGAGGAGTAGAAACTTCATCAACTGAGGTCACAAACAGATCGGTATCAACAACATTAACTCCATGATTGTGCTTAGGCATGGGAGTAGTTATGACATTGGGCTTTTCGGGGGCATCGAACTCAATCTCGTTGGCCTCAATCAGATTTTGTACCTTATTTCTCATAGCCCAATAGTCATTTGTATCGTGTCCAGGACTCTCAGAATGGTAGGCACACCGAGTGTTTGGATTATACCGAGGAGATGTTGTATTCGGATTCTTGGGAGCCTCTTCCAAGGTTGCATAGTTGGATCTCAGCAGATGGGGTAGAACTTCAGCCAACGTCATGTTAATCCGGGTAAACTTCCTTTGTGGTCTTTCCACCCTTTGTTGATTGTTGCATTGTGGAGCAGCCGCAGGTCTAGGTATCATTATAACACTTACTGTCTAACGGTGTTCATATCTGCTTTGGCCTCTCGGGCTATAGATGGCACTGACTTCCTTCTTACTAGTGAAAAGATTCTTTACCGAACTTGAAGAGACATATTTTTGTATCTTACCGCTTCAAATCCCAACTTCTACCCTTTCTCCTGTTAATATCAGCTCGGTGAAACCAATTAATGAGCTACCAATCAAATGTTTAAAGAAAGGACCAGACAGCGTCCCAAGAAACATATCGACCAACTCCCTGTCAAATAAAGGGGGTTGGACTCTTCCATCCAAGTCTCTCCACTTCTATGCATAATCCTTAAAGCCTTCACCTGCACCCATGGTCATACTCTGGAGTTGAGTACGAGTGGGGAAAGGTTGGCGTTGTATTGATACTGCTTATAAAAAGCAGCAGCCAAATCCTCCCAGTTTCGGACATTGGTTCTCTCCAGTTGGTAGAACCATTCAAACTGAGTCCCTGACATATTGTCTTGAAAGAAGTGAACCCACAAGTTTCTATCAACGGTGTGGGGCTGGATCTTTCTTACATAGGAACGGAGATGGAGCTTTGGGTAAGACACCCTATCGTACTTTGCGAAAATTGGAGCCTTAAATTTCTACGGGATGACCACTCCCGACACCAATCATGATTCTTCGAAATCCAACCCAGGTATCCTCTAGACTTCCATAGCACTCAAACGATCTTCCAACTGCTTATATCTATCCTCAGTGGGAGGATAATGCTCATCATTGTAGTCTGTATCATTGTCAGAAACTTCCAGACTGGGGTCCTTTTCCCCTGTCTCCCTTTCTTGATTCTCCCCTTCCTTGGATAAGGAGGCTAGATTAACTGATTGCTTTAATACCCCCCCCCCCCCATGAAACTTCTGCCCATATTCAGAATACCAGAGACCTTCTTTTTTTTCTTCTTCTCCTTCAGGATGAGGGTTTTCAGATCCTCCTGCCCTTTCGCCAGAGTTATGAAAATTTGTTAGAATTGGGCATTTTGTGCTTGAAGATCTTTGATGCTTTGTTCAGAAGACATTTCTGCTGAAATAAACAGCGAAGAAGATGAGAAGCATGTAATGGTACCTGTATATGCAATGTTTATGGATGGGATGCTGTGATCGGTGGAAATAGAACTGACTGTTTTTTAAGCTGGTTCGCGAAATGTCACGGTAAGCAAGAGTCGCCATCGTCTTTTATGTTCTCCAACATGGAAAGGACAAAAGCACAACAAAATTCCTTCTTTGAGATGTCTCTCGGTTCGGGAGGTAGATTTATAGAAAGGGAAGGTGTTAGAACCCTTTCTATCCATGGTTATCCACGGGCTCTTAGGTACTTGCTCACTCTATGTTTTCAAAATTGTTTGCTTTTCAAGTGTGTGTGAGTTTTGAAAAAGTTTCGTTTGAAAAATTTCTAAGTAACTCTTGTATCTTTCCTCAAGAGTGTATGAAATATTTGTTTGACAACCTTTTGAAAGTGTAGGTGCGAAAAGATGTTTTGTTTTTTTAGAAAGAGCAAGTACCCAGGAGAAATCTACCTACTCTAAGGAATTAAGCTGTGTAAGAGTCCTTTAGACAGTGCTATCCCACTATTGAGAAGTAGGTAGCACCGTCGTTGGAGTTATTCGGGTCAATTCGATTATGAGGGACAATGTGGTCACCAAAGAAATGGTAGGATGCCTTAGTGGTAACCCTAATGTCCTAGATCCTTTTTATCCAAGGCAACCATTTCGAGGAAACTGGATCTTTAGACAAGAGGGCGACCTCTAAAACACCCTATACTTGACGACCACGTCGAGGCAACCAGTGAGGCGTACCCTAGGAGTGGCATGTGCATGTGTGTTGTTTCAGTTTATATTTATCTTTGAACATGTTATTTGTGAGCTACGGATTGCTTTTATTTGTCATACATGTCTTTCATGCATATTAACAGTTAAGAGTGCGGAAAATAAATTGCGGAAAGGTAAATCTACGCTATTACAAGGCGCGGGTCTATACATCGCCAAAAACAAAACCCGTTTTGAAATAAATGCGAGAAAAGTAAAGAAAGCGGTAAAAGCCTAATTAACTATTACATCCTTGGAAACAGATACATAAATATGATCAAATAAATAATAATACGCGCGAAAAAATTAAATCGGGACGTCTTAGGGTTTTGACCCTTTTTTGAGAAGAGAATTGAAATTTGGTCCTTTTTTGTAATTAATCAAATATTAAACCTAAACCTAATTAATTAATTAATTAAAAGAAAAGTTTTTTTTGTGTTTTTTTTTATATTTTAATGAAATAAAAATAAAAAAGAGTTATTAAAAGTCAAAAGAAAAAAACCTAATTCTAGATTGATTTTATTTATTATGAAAAAGATTAAAATTGTCCTAATTAAAAAACTAAATTAATTAATTATAATTTATGTACAAAAATAATTATTAATAGTGAAAATAATAAATACAAAAATAAACAATGTTTTAAGTTTCTGATTTTTAATATGAAAAATAATTTATGAATTAATTAGATAATAAAAAAATAATAGTTATTAAAGAAAATAAAAAGAAAGAAAATGAAAAAAAAAAAGAAAACCAGGGGGGTGTGTTGGACCCAAAGGAGGTAAAAGTTGCAAGTCTGGCCCATTAAGCACAAAGCCACGTTTGACTTCTGGAATTGTCCAGGCCTGCATTGACCAGGGAACATGGTGTTCAGCGCATCATAGCCATTGGATTGCTGTTGAAGGACACATGGCATCTGGGAACGTAGGAGCCCATGGTGGAACGCCTTTGAATATCCTGCATATGAACATGTTTGAAAAAATATTATGAGAATTTTGGGGGACCTGGGAATCGAACCCAGGTCCCAATGGTTGCCAACCACGTCACTTTCCAGTACGCCAGCTGAATGCCTTTGTTAATATAGTGAACAATAAATATATTATAGAAAACAACAACATGTGCTAACAATTATGAAAAAGCGCGCGCCATTTAAATTATCCAGTAGCACGCTGACAACGCATCATCATCCTCGTTGAACACCTGCAAAACAAAGCAAATAACGGGGGTTTTTAACCCCCACAATATGGAATGTCCAATAATAGCGATTAGGCGTAGGATGAACATAAATTGTTCGCGAGAGTCTCAGTGTCTTCGTCTCATTCAGACGGTTTCAACCATGGGCATCATTAGTCCTAATTTTGCTTGGTCAAGAAAGCCCTAATTCCAGAACTCATAAACCCTAGAAATTGTTAATGGCAAATCACAATCCTGTGCATTATAATCCAATTAATTGATACCAATAGCTTTGTATGGATGCAAGCAATATAAAACAAACCATAAATTACATCAAATGTTCATGAATCGTGAGTTTCAATTCTGAAAAATATTGACAAACCGTGATTCTGTTTGGTGTGATTTCTCAAGCTTCAGCCCTTGATTTTGATTCCAAAAGATCCCTAAGGGTTCCTGCAAGATGTTAGAAACAGGAAAAGGCTTTGAATCACGTGGGAAGGTGGATTTCAGTTTTTGAGTTTCTTTGATATTTTTTGGAATTGGTTATGGCTTTTTGCAGCAGCTTTCACGTGAATGGAATTAGGTTTAGCTTCAGTATATGTAGTAGAATGGAATTAGGGTACAATCTTGCCAAGAAATCCATTGAATTATGGTTTGCATATTTGATTTTCAATCAAATATTTTTGCATCTTTTTGATTGCCAAAACTTGCCAAAATTTGATATTCTTGTCTCTTTGATTGGCACACGAAATCTCCAGCTCATATTGGCCACATTTGCTTCATGAAAAGATTTGAAAACCATATCTTCATATTTTCCTACAATTAAATGAATTAAATGAATTAAATGAATTAATAATCAATCAAAAATCCAAATAATTAATAAAAATAAGAAAATAATTCAATTTAATCTCAATGGGTCGTTCATAGGCCTTGGACAATGTTTCAAGAAGAAATTTGAGGCCCATTAGCAAAAATGAAGTGTTTTGGGCAAAGTTGACTTTTGCAAATTCCCAAAAATTTCCCAACTTCTCCAATGCATATCTTGCTCAATTTTGATCATATGAACATTTCTTGGACATTTTGGAAAGTTCTTGAAGTCCTCTAACCAATACCTTTGGTCCCATGTCATTTTGATTTACCAATCTCAAGTTATGGTCTTTGACTTAAAATGCCTTTTTGTTGACTTTTGAAATTGACCTATAATGTAGAAATTGATAACTTTTTGTGAGAGCATTTCTTGGTCTTGGAATGTGAAAATGAGTTGTAGGAAATTTCATCCCCTTCAAAATGAGCATTGGATGGGATTTTTCTGATGAACCATGAAAAAGTTATGCCTTGGTCAAGTTACAGTTGACTTTTCTACTGTCCTAAAATAGTAACTTTTGCATCTTTGATGATTTTTGAGCCATGCTTGTGGAATCATGATCAAGACTTGATCAAATGATGATTGTGGCTTCAACATAAGATGTTGACCAAAAATTCTGACTTTTGACTGTAAAATGACCATTTTGCCCCTGCAATTGACTGTGAACCAAATAAAGCTTTTGACTGTGCAATTTGATGTTGTGAGCCTTGAGACTTGACATGTAGATGCTTGAGGATGTATATAGGTACACGGGACTTGATTGAGCCACTGAAAATCTCAAATTATTTTGCAGGACCAAAACCCTAATTTTGACTGGCTTAGGAGGATGTTTGACTGTGCAACCCCTTGAGAAATCTTGAGCCATTTGAATATGATCTTTGATAAACCTTGAAGAATATGGGAGGGCAAATTTTGGGGTACAACAGTTGCCCCTGTTCAATCTTCTTAGACCTGAGGATGTAGATTGGCTTGCGTGCCTTTCGTGATCTGAAGGTGGAAGATGATTGAACACTAGAGTGCCCAGAAATTTGCACTCGCATAGTAGATTATCAGCAATGTGATGTCGGGAATGGGCTTATAGATGCCATTTGGAGAGATGGTGGATAGGAGGGATGGGCTTATAGATGCCATCTGGAGATGTGACAGAACTTTGTAGGGAATGGGCTTATAGATGCCATTTGGAAGTGTAATGGATAATTGTGGAGATGGGCTTAAAGATGCCATCCGGAGGTGTCGATCGCGTAAGAGATTCCTTAGCAAGAATTTGCGTACCTGAGAAAGAAAGATAATTTCCTGGCCTGTTACAGGGGTTTATCTTCAAACTCTTCATGCAGATATGCCCTGGCTAGATACAGGTGTCGAATCCACAATCAATTACTCACAGATATGCCCTGGCTAGATACAGGTATCAAATCTGGAACTTCAAAAGGTTGATGGATTGTCTCTACTGGCAGGTTATCTCAGAAAAATCTTTAGGGATTGATTTAACTGAACCAGGGGACGTTTTGTCTTCTTTGACGAGTTGTCTCTTTTGTCGGGTTGTCTTCATGGACGAGTTGTCTTTATTGACGGGCTGTCTTCATTGACAGGTTGTCTTCACTGACAGGTTATCTTTACTGACAGGTTGTCTTTAACGACGGGTTGTCTTCAATTACAGGTTGTCTATAACGACGGGTTGTCTATAACGATGGGTTGTCTATAATGACGGGTGTTTATAATGACGGGTTATCTATAACGACGGGTTGTCTATAATGACGGGTGTCTATAATGACGGGTGTCTATAATGACGGGCGTCTATAACGACAGGTGTCTATAACGACGGGTGTCTATAACGACGGGTGTCTATAACGACAGGTTGTCTTCAACGACGGGTGTCTATAATGATGGGTGTCTATAATGACGGATGTCTATAATGACGGGTGTCTTTTTTGACTTTAGGAATTAATTTAACTGGACTTGTCTTCTTTGACTGGATTTGTCTTCTTTAACTGGATTTGTCTTCTTTGACTGGACTTTTTCCTGAAAAGGCAAAACATTAGTTGCATGCAATGTCATGATATATGAAATGCATGATGTCATGATGTTCTCAAAACAAGATCGTGTCATATGCACTTTATCATGTATGTAAGCAGGATGTATGAAATGTGAAATGTCTATGAATGCATTTTCGTCTAGGAAAATAAATCCTTGACGAAGGCTGGGAACTTGAATCCTGGGATGACGTTGAAGAGTAGAGTTCTTCGTTTCTGCTGGGGATGATGATTGCAAGAATGAACCGGTAGGAGAAGATGACTCCGTTGGGGAACAAACTTATTGGAGAGATTACTCTGCGGGGAATTACTCTGTGGGAAGAGATACTTCGCTGAGGTTTTGATGATAACTTCGCTGGGGATTCCATTGCTAAGTTATGTTGGAAGATTTGATGAACTCCGCTGGGGGATAGGAAGAACTTCGCCGAGGACGATCTTTCCGTGGTAATTAGCTGAGGATAACCCAGTTAGAATCTGGTGGGGAATAACCTTTGAATATGGCCGGGGAGAGACGTATGTACTCTGCAGGTGATAAGCTCCCAGAATCTACTGGGGATAAGCTTCCAGAATCTACTGGGGATATGGATTCCACTCTCCTGGGGACACTTGTGGACTGTACTGGGGAAGTGCTCCACTGGGGTGTCTGGATTCCGCCGGGGAACAATCTTATATTTCTGTCGAGGAATATTAAGACTGCCGGGGATACTTGCTTAGGAACATCTGTATACTCCGCTGGGGAATATGGAGATCTTCTGGGGATACCCAACTTCCTTAAGGTTGACAGTAGACTAACTCTGCTTGGGGAGAGTATCGCTGACTTGGAGATACTGTGCCTTTTCGGGGCTGATGGGAGACCAACTCTGCTTGGGGAGAGTATTGCTGATTCTGGTCTTACTCTGCGGGGAGTGGAGGTATCTTGGTTACGTTCTTCAGCCGAACCTACCTTGGTACCTTAGTGGACAAAGCAACCAGATCGCTTAGACAATTCATTATTGCCCCAGTTTCTGCAGGAGAAGGTACCTGTGGAGGTGCTTGACAACTGCCGATTGACAAATCCTCTTCTGGTCGGTAAGTGACGAGATGACGGGACATAGTACGCTTTAGATCCCTAACTTTTGCCTGGACCGCCCCTTCGGGTTTTCAGTCCACCAGGATACCCATTTTTGCCCAAGCCGCCTTTTCAGGTTTTCGACTTGCCGGGTGTACAAATTTTTCTTTTTTCATCCCTTATTTTTGCCCGAACCCTTTTGGTTCGCTGGGAAGCCCTTATTTTTGCCTAGGTGTGTCAACCTAGTGGGTCTTTGATTATGCGTAGTATTTTTTCGACTATGTCCATGCTCTTGGGATACAGGAAGTTGTCACTGTCAGTAGTGCAGTGTTACCAGAAGATCTTCGTTTGATCATGCAGGATTCGTAGCTGGAATTCAGGTCTAATGCCCCAAGTGACTCAGATGGAGGTCTGCCCCTGGTTATTTGGCATTTGAGAGATTCTCTGAATCTTGACTTGACTGCCCTAAATGATGGACAGTGATCATGCCATGCCCCTTGGTTGGAAGTGCTTTTGTTCACTAGATATTCTTCGTGCGAATTTCTCTGCTGTTCGAACAAATAGTCACATGCAAACAGTGTTATTTAAAAATGCAAAGCTTATGTCTGTCTTGAATTTTTTTTTAAATGCAGTTTTTTAAGCATATTTTTTAAAATGTGATGTCAACTCAAGATTTTACGGAGAGCCTTAAGGAGTCAGGATACCTTTGTAACAGTATGCTTTCGAACTAACCCATGCTTCAGCTAGGACTTTTAAGGGTTATAACATGGCCTGGTTCACGGTTTAAGAAACAAAGGATAAAGTCTCAAATTATATTTGTACCCACCCGCTCTTCGTGATGTTCTTCAAACCTAAACTCAAATGATCGTGCGTTAGACCTTGTTTGAGTCTTTGTCCTGATATACCAGTGATGGTTCGGATACTGACAATTTATTTTGAACAGGCAGTCTTTTTTTTTGTTGAGGGTTTGTAGGACCTCTTTCTTTTTTATTTCATTATCCCTGTTTTTTTTGCCTAAACTGTTTCTTTTGTGATTACAGTCAGCGGGATGCCCCAGTTTTGTAAGTCTCCTTCATAGGTTTTGACTTATTGGGCTTTTATTTCTTAGAGATGACGACTGCCTGTCTTTATGATTATATGAACCATCACTGTCCTTTTTTTTGTTTTGGAAGGACTCCTTTGACGCTGTTCATTGTGCACTTGGATCAACTGAGAGAACTACCCTGCCCCAGGTTATGATTAAGGGTTTTAATTTTCGAAAAGAAAAACTCCTACTTCTTTGGCTCAAAGGGGTTGACGACGGATTATCTTCCTTATAACTCTAGTGTTTAGGAATTGAAACAATGCCTGTACCTCATCAGTGGGGTCTGTTCAAAAGCATACTGTAGATTGTGGTGTCATTTTCGTTATCCTCCCTCAAGAGGCTTAGAATTACTAACCGAGAGTTGATCATCACAGAAAAATGAAAGCAATTTTGAATCTAATGAATACGAATAGATTAATTCAAACAGACATATGCGATGCATTAATGGAATAAACAAGTTTGCTATGACATTAATTGTTTGTATAAGCAAAGAAAAATACAACTCAAAAATTCAAATCGAACAAAAGCCTTCAATGATTTGGCAAAGGAGCAGTGATTATGTTTGGAGTCTCTGGTGCTTCAAACTAGATTTCCTTGGCGTCAATCATGTCTTGGACCTTGTTCTTCAGAGCCCAACAGTTGTCTGTAGTATGCCCCGGGCTATCAGAGTGGTATGCACACCTTTCGTTGGGATGATAGTTAGGAGCAGAAGTGTTTGGATTCCGGAGAGGAGCCCTTAAGGTAATCAACCCTGCCTT
Source organism: Vicia faba (assembly GCA_948472305.1). Taxonomy (NCBI): domain Eukaryota; kingdom Viridiplantae; phylum Streptophyta; class Magnoliopsida; order Fabales; family Fabaceae; genus Vicia; species Vicia faba. The sequence continues at coordinate 66,564,232 of OX451736.1, read as the reverse complement.
CAACATTTGCTGTAGCGCTTGATCCAGTGACATGTTGATCTTAGTGAACTATCGTTTGGGTGCGACCTCCTTACGTTGCTGCCCCTGTCTTTACTGAACAGGCATAGGATTTGAGATCTGGGTTGCCCCTACCTGTTGATCAGGACGACTCTTTTTACCATGCACAACATTGGACTCCTTTTTCCCATGGTAAGGTTTTTTATGAGTATCAGAAGGTGTAGCTTCTTGAATTTTCCCAGCCTTGATACCAGCTTCAATTCTCTCCCCAGTCAAGATCAAATCTGTAAACCCAGCAGAAGAATTCCCAATCAGATGGTGGAAGAAAGGACCAGACAGGGTCCCCAAGAACATATCCACTAGCTCACGGTCAGTCAAAGGTGGCTGCACCCTTCCAGCCAGGTCTCTCCACTTTTGCGCATATTCCTTGAATCCTTCACCCGTCCCTAGTGACATACCCTGGAGTTGGGTACGCGTAGGAGCGAGGTCGGAATTGTACTGATACTGCTTGTAGAATGCAGTAGCCAAGTCATCCCAGTTACGAATATTGGCTCCATCCAGCTGATAGAACCATTCGAGTTGAGTCCCTGAAAGACTTTCCTGGAAGAAATGGATCCATAAGTTCTTGTCTGCAGTATACGGTTGGATCTTCCTCACATATGATCTGAGATGCAGCTTAGGACAGGATGCCCCGTCGTATTTTGCAAAAGCAGGTGCTTTGAATTTGTGAGGGATCACCACCCCAGAGGATAAACCTAGATCTTTGAAATCCAGACCGGGTACCTTTTGTATCTCCATAACACTTAGCCGGTGTTCTAGCTGTTTGTACCTGTCCTCAGCTGGAGGGTACTGTTCATCATTGTAATCTGTCTCGTTGTCGGAGAGCACGGGACTAGGAACCCTTCCCTCTTGGGGACTGTCTTTCCCTACAGAGGAAGCAGCCAGATCAGCCTCATTTTGTGATCCATTCCCAGATTTGCGTCTAGGGTTGAACAACACAGTCCTCTTCTTCTTCTTCTTCAAGAGCAGAGTCTTCAAATCCTGTTGACCCTGGGCTAGGCTCATAACCAACTCCTGGAACAGGGCATTCTGGGCCTGGAGGGCCTTGATAGCTTGTTCATTGGATGATTCAGGATTCATGATGATTGCTGAAATAAACAGCGAAGAAGATAAGTGACCTGTAAAAAGGGTACCTGTAATGCAATGATATGTATGTATGCATGCAATGTTTTCAAGGATCTCACGGGGTAAACAAGAAAATAGTTAGAATTGGAATCCGATAGCTTGATTGAAGGAACTTCATGTTGTTGAGAGTCCTTCTTCAAGAGTAAAAGCTCACCATATCGAGTGGGTCATAGCCCCTGACTCAAGTCATTAACCTTAGCTAGAGGAAAATAAATCCCCTTTGCCCCTTGCTAGACATTTGATTCATCATGACCTGCATCACAAACCCTTGAGATCCTTGAAATGGATTAGTCTTTATGCAGGATGTATGCAATGGTATGATGGTATGATGTTATGCTATGCATGGAGTGATGTAAGTAGGCCCTGTAATGAGTCCTAATTAAGGACTGTAAACAAAAACCTGCACGAAACTCATGTGTCAGATAACAAGAATGTGCAAGTTATTCAAGTTTGAAGGCACACAAGTCACACCAGAAATCCCTTAGAGTTTAGGCCAGCATGAAGTTTAGGTACTACCCTTTTGAAGTTGGTCGGCTCAAAACCTGTCCTATCAAAAGTAACCGGGTTCTAGAGGATCTCAATATCACTGACTACCCTCAATCGGTCATAACTCCAGCATCGCAATCTTTTCTTGCGGCCAGAACCATCGCGAGAATTTAGCCTCAATGAGTGTAGCATACTGCTACTGTTCTATGGCCAAGTTGGGTCAATTTAGGGTTCTAAGGTTGGTTGGTACTTAATGACTCCTCAGAAGACCCATATTCTCCTCGTTGCAACACAAGGGATATCGGTACAGACCAAGGTGTCACACCAACGTAGCCACTGCTTCACCCGTATCGGTCTACGCCGGACAGGTCCCTCACAGCTTATGCTACCTAAAGGGTATTCCCCAGATCCGGGTTAGGATCTATGAAACTCCGATGCAAGCCCACAAATATAAAAGCAAACAAAACAAGCAATTGAAAACATAAGAGTGGTCTAATCCTAAGGTACATCTCACTTATAAAATCCCCAGCAGAGTCGCCAGTTCTGTGATCGGTGGAAATAGAAATGACTATTTTTTAAGCTGGTTCGTGAAATGTCGCGATAAGCAAGAGTCGCCACCGTCTTTTATGTTCTCCAACATGGAAAGGACAAAAGCACAGCAAAATTCCTTCTTTGAGATGTATCTCGGTTCGGGAGGTAGATTTATAGAAAGGGAAGGTGTTAGCACCCTTTCTATCCATGGTTATCCACGGGCTCTTAGGTACTTGCTCACTCTATGTTTTCAAAATTGTTTGCTTTTCAAGTGTGTGTGAGTTTTGAAAAAGTTTCGTTTGAAAAATTTCTAAGTAACTCTTGTATCTGTCCTTAAGAGTGTATGAAATATTTGTTTGAAAACCTTTTGAAAGTGTAGGTGCGAAAAGATGTTTTGTTTTTTTAGAAAGAGCAAGTACCCAGGAGAAATCTACCTACTCTAAGGAATTAAGCTATGTAAGATTCCTTTAGACAGTTTTATCCCACTATTGAGAAGTAGGTAGCACCGTCGTTGGAGTTATTCAGGTTAATTCGATTATGAGGGACAATGTGGTCACCAAAGCAATGGTAGGACGCCTTAGTGGTAACCCTAATGTCCTAGATCCTTTTTATCCGAGGCAACCGTTTCGAGGCAACTGGATCTTTAGACAGGAGGGCGACCTCTAAAACACCCTATACTTGACGACCACGTCGAGGCAACCAGTGAGGCGTACCCTAGGAGTGGCATGTGCATGTGTGTTGTTTCAGTTTATATTTATCTTTGAACATGTTATTTGTGAGCTACGGATTGATTTTATTTGTCATACAAGTCTTTCATGCATATTAACAGTTAAGAGTGCGGAAAATAAATTGCGGAAAGGTAAATCTACGCTATTACAAGGCGCGGGTCTATACATCGCCAAAAACAAAACCCGTTTTGAAATAAATGCGAGAAAAGTAAAGAAAGAGGTAAAAGCCTAATTAACTATTACATCCTTGGAAACAGATACATAAATATGATCAAATAAACAATAATGCGCGCGAAAAAATTAAATCGGGACGTCTTAGGGTTTTGACCCTTTTTTGAGAAGAGAATTGAAATTTGGTCCTTTTTTGTAATTAATCAAATATTAAACCTAAACCTAATTAATTAATTAATTAAAAGAAAAGTTTTTTTTGTGTTTTTTTATATTTTAATGAAATAAAAATAAAAAAGAGTTATTAAAAGTGAAAAGAAAAAAACCTAATTCTAGATTGATTTTATTTATTATGAAAAAGATTAAAATTGTCCTAATTAAAAAACTAAATTAATTAATTATAATTTATGTACAAAAATAATTATTAATAGTGAAAATAATAAATAAAAAAATAAACAATGTTTTAAGTTTCTGAATTTTAATATGAAAAATAATTTATGAATTAATTAGATAATAAAAAAATAATAGTTATTAAAGAAAATAAAAAGAAAGAAAATGAAAATAGAAAGAAAACCAGGGGGGTGTGTTGGACCCAAAGGAGGTGAAAATTGCAAGTCTGGCCCATTAAGCACAAAGCCACGTTTGACTTCTGGAATTGTCCAGGCCTGCGTTGACCAGGGAACATGGTGTTCAGCGCATCATAGCCATTGGATTATTGTTGAAGGACACATGGCATCTGGGAACGTAGGAGCCCATGGTGGAACGCCTTTGAATATCCTGCATATGAACATGTTTGAAAAAATATTATGAGAATTTTGGGGGACCTGGGAATCAAACCCAGGTCCCAATGGTTGCCAACCACGTCACTTTCCACTACGCCAGCTGAATGCCTTTGTTAATATAGTGAACAATAAATATATTATAGAAAACAACAACATGTGCTAACAATTATGAAAAAGCGCGCGCCATTTAAATTATCCAGTAGCACGCTGACAACGCATCATCGTCCTCGTTGAACACCTGTAAAACAAAGCAAATAGCGGGGGTTTTTAACCCCCACAATATGGAATGTCCAATAATAGCGATTAGGTGTAGGATGAACATAAATTATTCGCGAGAGTATCAGTGTCTTCGTCTCATTCAGACGGTTTCATCCATGGGCATCATTAGTCCTAATTTTGCTTGGTCAAGAAAGCCCTAATTCCAGAACTCATAAACCCTAGAAATCGTTAATGGCAAATCACAATCCTGTGCATTATAATCCAATTAATTGATACCAATAGCTTTGTATGGATGCAAGCAATATAAAACAAACCATAAATTACATCAAATGTTCATGAATCATGAGTTTCAATTTTGAAAAATATTGACAAACCGTGATTCTGTTTGGTGTGATTTCTCAAGCTTCAGCCCTTGATTTTGATTCCAAAAGATCCCTAAGGGTTCCTGCAAGATGTTAGAAACAGGAAAAGGCTTTGAATCACGTGGGAAGGTGGATTTCAGCTTTTGAGTTTCTTTGATATTTTTTGGAATTGGTTATGGCTTTTTGCAGCAGCTTTCACGTGAATGGAATTAGGTTTAGCTTCAGTATATGTAGTAGAATGGAATTAGGGTACAATCTTGCCAAGAAATCCATTGAATTATGGTTTGCATATTTGATTTTCAATCAAATATTTTTGCATCTTTTTGATTGCCAAAACTTGCCAAAATTTGATATTCTTGTCTCTTTGATTGGCACACGAAATCTCCAGCTCATATTGGCCACATTTGCTTCATGAAAAGATTTGAAAACCATATCTTCATATTTTCCTACAATTAAATGAATTAAATGAATTAATAATCAATTAAAAATCCAAATAATTAATAAAAATAAGAAAATAATTCAATTTAATCTCAATGGGTCGTGCATAGGCCTTGGACAATGTTTCAAGAAGAAATTTGAGGCCCATTAGCAAAAATGAAGTGTTTTGGGCAAAGTTGACTTTTGCAAATTCAAAAAATTTCCCAACTTCTCTAATGCATATCTTGCTCAATTTTGATCATATGAACATGTTCTTGGACATTTTGGAAAGGTCTTGAAGTCCTCTAACCAATGCCTTTGGTACCATGTCATTTTGATTTACCAATCTCAAGTTATGGTCTTTGACTTAAAATGCCTTTTTGTTGACTTTGTAAATTGACCTATAATGTAGAAATTGATAACTTTTTGTGAGAGCATTTCTTGGTCTTGGAATGTGAAGATGAGTTGTAGGAAATGTCATCCCCTTCAAAATGAGAATTGGATGGGATTTTTCTGATGAACCATGAAAAAGTTATGCCTTGGTCAAGTTACAATTGACTTTTCTACTGTCCCAAAATAGTAACTTTTGCATCTTTGATGATTTTTGAGCCATGCTTGTGGAATCATGATCAAGACTTGATCAAATGATGATTGTGGCTTCAAAATAAGATGACCAAAAATTCTGACTTTTGACTGTAAAATGACCATTTTGCCCCTGCAGTTGACTGTGAACCAAATAAAGCTTTTGACTGTGCAATTTGATGTTGTGAGCCTTGAGACTTGACATGTAGATGCTTGAGGATGTATATAGGTACATGGGACTTGATTGAGCCACTGAAAACCTCAAATTCTTTGCAGGACCAAAACCCTAATTTTGACTGGCTTAGGAGGATGTTTGACTGTGCAACCCCTTGAAAAATCTTGAGCCATTTGAATATGATCTTTGATAAACCTTGAAGAATATGGGAGGGTAAATTTTGGGGTACAACAGATGCGTATGTAATGATTTCAAAGATTTGGGAAATTTAAATTTGTGAACCAAATGGAAACAAAGATTTTATTAGTAGAATTCAAAGTTCAATCGCCTTTTAGGCGTTACATATCAAAACAATTCTAAAAAACTAGAACAATCAAATTTCCCATGGATGCTTCCTCTTCGTGCCGAGATAGACATTAAGGCTTCTTTCCTCATGAAGCTTCTTTGTGAGCTCTAAAACCTTCCTCTCCTAGGCATAGAACTGATCCCTATAAGTATCCCGCTCTTTCTTTAACTGAATCCAAGACCTCTATAGTTCTTCAAGACCAGTGGGCATATCAGGATGAAGAAGCTTGTAAGGAATACCCCCCTTCAGTAGTGGGTTCCACAATAACTGGTAAAACTGCCATGTAGGGCATCATAAGTTTCTGGGCATGAGCTCGTGCCCATTGGAGATAAGGTTCCATAGGAATGGAAGTCTTCGGCTCCAAAGCCTTGGCGCCAGATCTGTTTACCATGCTCTAAGCTCGTATGAACCTCTGGCGATACCCTTGAACATCATCCTCATAGTTAAATACAACGCCCTCGATAAGTAACTCATGGGGATCATCCCTTCGAGCGTAACCAAATTGTCACAAATATAAATAAGGATTGTAAGTTATTCCTCCTCTAATGCCAAGTAAGGGGACATTAGGGTACTCCCCGCATCGGTCAATAATAGATGTATCTCCCATAGCTCAGGAATACCAGAGAATATTCGTGTGAGCGAGTGACATTATCCTTTGTGACCAACCCAAACCTTATTCATTCTTCAGTACGGACTTAGGGAGGTGAGAAATAAACCACCTCGACAGCAATGGCATGCAGCACATAAGAACCCCTCTTCTCTTCATGGTACGAGTATGGAGAGCATGCAAGATATCTCCGAGCAAGGTAGGTACAGGGTTGCGAGAGAGGAAGATCTTGATAGCATTCACATCTATGAGTAAGTCTGGATTAGGGAAGAGTACTAACCCATAGATTAGAAGGGCCAAGACCTCCTCAAAAGCCTGAAAGTCCATATCATCCCAAAATAGCCAGGCCTTGTCTATTAGGAACTTGGCTAGAAAACCTTTGACTTCGCTTCTTGTTTCCCAATTGGACACCACGTTGGCCCATTTTAGATGCAAGGCTGAGGCAATGACTTCTGGCTTAGGAACCTCTTCTAAACCTGTGAAAGGCAACTGTTCAAGAATGAGTATATCCAATAACTGAGAGAACTCTTCCATGGTATGCACCAACTGATAGTCTGGGAAGGTGAAGTAGTGGTGCTTGGGATCAAAGAACTGAAAGAGTACACCCATCATATTTTCATCAAAGTTTGAAGTAACTAGGTTGAGAAGTCGACCATGTCTCTTAGTGAACTCAGAAGTTTCAGGAACCCTTGATACTAGCTCCTTAAGTTGGGGAGGTATTCTCACAAATCTAATTCGAATAGTGTTTCTACGAGCGGAAGCCATGATCTGCAAAACAGAATAAAGATAAATTCTCTTGGTCCTTGAAATGATTAGTGTAATAAGAATGGATGATATGTTATGATGCATGATGTTATGTTCAAACAAAATAAATCACACACAAGAAAAACACACAATAGACCTTAGGTTCAAAGGATTGCATGAGGTTAAAGGTAAGTACCCTCTTGAAGTTTAGTTGGTTTCAAACCTGTCTTAGAAAATTAACCGGGTTCTAAAGATTCTCAATATCACTGATTATCCTTTATCAGGAATTGTTTCAGCTCATGCAATCTTTTCTTGCGGCCGAAATATCCCAAAAGTCTGACCTCAATGAGTGTGGCATCAAATATCAACCAATCCTTAGCTTTATACCGAGGCCGACTATCTCACTACTTTCTAATGGCTAAGTTTGTTCAAATAAGGTTCTAAGGTCCGTTAGTGCTTCAAGACACCACGCGGCGGCCCCTTATTCTCCTCGTTTCCATGCGAAGGATACCGCTGTCAACCAAAGTGTCACACCAACACAGCCATCGCTTAAACCATATCGGTCTACACCGTACAGTCTCCACGGTCTATTACTGTTTACCTAAAAAGTTCCCCCAGATCCGGGTGTAGGATCTTCAACAATACCCAAGCAAAACCCTTAAAGATAAAGCAGCCAAAACAAACAAGAAAGAAATTTAAAAATGACCTAGATCCTAAGGTAAACCCCCACTTTATTAATTTTTCCGAGCAGAGTCGCCAATTCTGTAATACGATGTCAGAACTGACTGTTATACTGGGTTTGCATTTGTATTCATAAATGTCGCGGTAAGCAAGAGTTTCCACCGACTTTTATTTCATCCAACAAAGGAAAAGGAAAAAGAATAGAAAAAACCCTTTTTCGAGATATTACTGAGTAAGGGGGTAGATTATAGAAAGGGAAGGTATTAGCACCCTTTCTATCCGTAGTTTTCCACGGGCTCTTAGGTACTTGCTCATTTTTTTTAAATTACTTGTGTGTGCTTGTTTTGAAATGTTTTGTTTACTTCCTAATAACCCTTGTATTGGTCCTCAAGAGTGTGACGAAGTTATTTTGAAAACTATCTTTGTGGAAAGTGTTTGTGTGAAAAGTTTTTGTTTTGAGCAAGTACTTAAGAGTTTTCTACCTACTCGAAAAAGTCTGTTCATTTTCGTTTCCTTTAGACAATGCTATCCTACTATTAAGGAGTAGGTAGCTCCGTCGTTGGAATTTCAAATGGACGTTCGAAGGGACGAAATGGTCTCTGAAGGCAACAAGTAAGGATACCTTAGCATTTCGAAGGGACTATCGTCATAAGATCATTTCTCGTAGGCAACTCGAGGGACAAGTAGGGACTATGATCTTTATGACGACTTTGAATTATGGGTCATTGCTAAGGTATCCCTACGTTCGAGGGATACGACCATTTTTTTCCGAGGCAACCAAGTGAGGCAATACCCTAGGAGTGAGTATGTGCAAGTGTTTGATTTCAGTTTCATTTATCTTGTGCATTTATGGTTTTCTACTATTTTTAATTGATTTATCTTGCCATTCAATCCAATTATCCATACATCTAAGTAGTTTATAATTGCGGAAAGTAAAAGCGGAAAAGAAGATCTACGCTATTATAAGGCTTTTGGGCAGATACACAAATATTTGACTGAAAATAAATATGCAGAAATTCAAAATCCTAATTAATCTATTACAAACCCAAAGCAGATACAATAATTTGAATTAAAAGAAAGTAAAGGTGCGCGCGACGAGATAAATACGAGAATGAAGTCTAAGTCCTAACAAATCTAATCAATTAAAGAGAAAATATTTTTTGTATTTTATTATTGAGAAAAATATTTGAAATCTTAACCTAAATCTAATTAATTAAAAAAACATTTTTTTGGTATTTTATTGAGAAAATTAAATATTTATGAATTAAACCTAATTTGTCTAATTAATTTTAATTATGAAAACAATCAAATCAAAATTAATTAATTTCCCAAAAAAAAAACTAATTTTAATAAAAAAACTAATTCTACATTTTTTGTGATTTTGTGATTTAGTAATTTAATAATAATAAAAAAAATGATTTTTTGGAAAAAAGATAATTAAAGAAAATAATAAAACAAAAAGAAATAAAAAAAAAGAATTGGAATTGGGTCTGGTTGATGAGTAATTTGGGGGTATGCTGCCAATTTTGTGTTAGGCCCAAAGCTGGCCCAGAGCCTGGCGTCTACTCCAGTGGAGTCACCTCCTGAAGACTCATGGTGGACCTTCAAAGCTAAGGCGTGAGATTGATATGGTGATGGATCCAGAGGACGAGATCAAAGGGCGCGTGGTGGTCCTCAAAACATGACATGCACTGGATTTGGAATTGTAGTTTCAGAAAATGCAAAAGGCCTGGACCTGGGATCGAACCCAGGTCCTCCCTCTCACATGCCTTCTTCCCTTGCCATCTGCGCTAGTTGGTTAGTCGTATACTTAATCAAATAAAATAAATATAATATAAGCAGGGTGCTTGGCCTAAGAAAACGCGCGAATTTCAAATGGACCAGTGGGACGCTGCCACGCTTTCATCTTCTTCCCAGAAGTGTCGTTTTTTATTTTAAGCTTTTATCTACGGACATATTCATCACTATAAGTTATAGTGACGATTCTTGTGCATGGCTACAAACCCGCAATAACTGAAAACGCAACACAAGCCAGATAAATGTAAACCTAAGGTACAGGACGGCCAAGAATCATGCCCTGAATTCAATGGTGCCCATGATTTGATCTAATTTCGGCTATATAGGGAAGCCCCAAAATGAAGCTTGGAAACCCTAGTAATGGCTATCTTCCTTCCCTGCGCTCAAAACTTAATTAAAGTATTCAGAAAGCATCGAATCCTTATGGAAAACCAGAATACATGATTAAACTACATGAACAAAGCCTATATGCACGTAATCAAAATCAAAAAATATGTCAAACTTTGATGTGTATGGAGCGTGGTTCTTGATGCTTCACAGCCTGGAAAGGATTGGAAAATCTTCCAGAGACGTCCAGTAATGGATTGTAACCCTTAAACCTCCTTGAGAGTGGTTGTGATCCATGTGATACGGTGGCCAGAACCGGGACTGTTTCAGGAATGCTGGTTCGCGTTTTGCGTTTGTGTTTGCAAAATGTCGCGGTAAGCAAGAGTCGCCACCGACTTTTATTTTATCTAAAAAGGAAAGGAAAAAAGCACAGAAAAATTCTTTTTTCGAGATTTTCTGAGTACGGGGGGGTAGATTATAGAAAGGGAAGGTATTAGCACCCTTTCTATCTGTAGTTATCTACGGGCTCTTAGGTACTTACTCATCATTTTCAAAATTGCTTCTGTGTGTTTGTGTGATTTGAAAAGTTTTTGTTTTACTTCGATTTAACCCTTGCTTCTGTCTTCAAGAGTGTTACGAAGTGTTTTTGAAAGCTTTGTTTGAAAAGGAGTGTAAGTGTGAAAAAGTTTATTTGGATTGAGAAAGTACTTAAGAACTAATCTACCTACTCGAAAAAAGTATTTTTCTATGTTCGTTTCCTTTAGACAACGCTATCCCACTATTAGTGAGTGGGTAGCACCGTCGTTGGAGTTTTGAGGGTCAATTCAAAAGGGACGTACAATCATTAAAGCAATGTTATGACGTCTTAGTAATAACCCTAATGTCTTAAGATCAATATTTGAGGCAACATATCTGAGGAAACCATTCCGAGGCAACTTTGAACTTTTGGACAAGAGAGCGACCACTAAAATATCCTATACTTAATGACCGTTTACCGAAGGCAACCGAAGTGGGAGTATACCCTAGGAGTGCGCATGTGCGAGTGATTCAATTTCAAGTTTATTATCTTTGCACATTTAGGGTTAGCTAACCATTTTAAAGTTAATCATACATTCTTGTCATGCATCCCTATTATTCATACATCTAACAGTTTAATATTTTGCGGAAATTAAAGATGCGGAAAATAAGCTACGCTGTTACAAGGCTTCGGGTATTTACATAGCCAAAAACAATCCCTTAAAAAAACGATAAATGAAAGTAAAAGGTCCTAATTATTCTATTACAACTCATGAGCAATTACATCAATATGGTAAAAATAATGATAAAGCGCGAGCGAGGAGATTAAGAACGATAATAAATTAGGGTTTTGACCCCTTCTAACCTAATTGGAAGAAAAAAATGTTTTTGTTGTTTTTAATTATTTTTTAAGAAAAAGAATTAGGTTTTTAAATTTAGTACAAAAATAATTTGTTAATTAAATTAAATTAAAGAAAATAATTAAATTTAACCTATTTTTCTATTTTTGGTTATTTTAAGAAAAAGAAAATATAATTAAGTTAGAAACAAAAACCCTAATTATTCTAATTAATTTTAATTTATTTACAAAACAATTAAAGTTACCTAAAATTAAATAACCTAATTAAATTAATTAATTTTTGTATAAAAAATAAGTATCCTAAATTTAATTGGATGAAAATATTTTTTGTGATTTTTTTGAATAAAAGAAAATTAATTTGTGTTAGCAAAACAAATAAATAAATTAATTAAATAAAACAAAATATAAAAAAGAAAAGAAAGAAGAAAACTGGGCCTGAAAGTAATTTTGGAGGGTGTTGATAGCAAGTCTTGGACCCAACAGAAATTGATCCATTTTGACTTTTTGAATCCCATGCGTTGCCTTGACTGGGGCCTTTAGTGCTCCTTCATCTAACGACCCTTAGATCTGGCCATCTGGACACTTGGCTGGCTGGATCATGATATACCATGGTGGTCATCCCACACAAGCATGCATGTGATCACTGAAAGAAAAAAATATATGAAATAATTGGGGGATCTGGGGTTCGAACCCAGGCCCCAAAGCACTTTTCCAACGTATGGCCACCAACTGAGCTGTGTGTTCAATTTGTACATAGAATAAAAAATAATGATAATATACAATAAAAAAGAGTTAGTGGAGAATAATAAAAACGTGCGCCATAATTTTGAATGGACCGACAGGATGATGCCACGCTGGTCATCCCTGTCCTTGCTCCGTTGCTAAAAGTGAAACACTTTTACCTACGGACATATGTACGTAGCTACAACCTTGGCACGTTCCAAAACTCTCCCTGGACATGATAAATGACATCTAATGCCATGGATCAACTCGTCTGGACCTACTGAGTATTATGATACCCTCCATGGGGGCTAATTTTGCCTGCACACGAAAACCCTAAAATGAAACCAAGAACCCTAATAATGGCAATTCTTGATATAATCCACAAAAACACATTTAAATGATATAGATAGCTTGGAAATGTTTCAAGTAGAAAGAATCTATAATTATTTCATGCTATAAGTGCCAGAATGATGCAATTCGATTTCAAAAAAAGTCCAAGGTCGTGACTGACTTACAGTGGTTTTTGGCAATGTAAACTCTTTGTTCTTGATTGGTTTCGCTTGCTTGTGATCCTAGGAAGCGATTGGGATGGCTAGAGGGTCTTGAGAATGTCTGGAAATAGCAAAACGAATCACCACTTTTCTTTGTTTTTTTCAAGTTTGTTCTGACCTTGTGCGCCTCTCCAACCTCTTGATTTAGTTCTACAAATGTTCCTTATGTATTGAGGATTAGATTAGGGTTGCAAACATGATCTAAATCTTTCTCCATTATTGATTTTGATCTTGATTTGATTCACTTAAAAATCCTTCAAAAAATAGGTCAAACTCAATCTTTTTTTGCACTCAAAGGCTTTGCACGAATTCAATCTTTTGCTAGCTCGATATAGGACCTAAAACATGTACAAAATCTTGAGATTTCAATGTTTTGGATTTTTCATGATTTGTTTTGATTTAAATTTATTTAATTCAAATAAAAATAAAAAATAAATAATAAAAATGAGATAATGACAAGTGGAAAGGTCTAGGGCTTGTGGACCATGCTACCAACTCAAAACAAGTGCAAAAGATTGGCCCATTTAGCAAAAATTGCAATTTGAGGCATAGTTGACTTTTGACAATTTTGCAAAAAGGGTCAACTTCACCAATGCATAACTTCCTCAATTTTGACTCTTTGAAGGTGTTCTTGGACTTTTTAGAAATCTTGAGATGTACTCTAAGCAACCCTTTTGGTCTCATCTCAATTTGTGATTCCATGTTCATGTATGAAGCTTTGACAAAAAGGTGTTTTTGTTGACTTTTCAAAATGACCTATAATGTCCAAATTCATAACTTCTTGTGAGTGCATATTTTGAACTTTGGAGCTGAAGATGGATTGTATAGAATTTCATCCTCTTAAAAATGAGCCTTGGATGGGTCATTTCTCATAAAGTATGAGAAATTTATGCTTGGTCAAAGTTGAGTTGACTTTTCCTACAAAACCCTAATTTAGCAACTTTAGGTTCTTGATGAGTTATGAGCAATCCTTGATGAATCATGATCAACCCTTGATCAAAAGATGAAATATACTTCAAAATGAGGATGTTGACCAAAAATCTTGAAGTTTGACTGTATGTGGGACATAGTTGACTTTTGCTCTAGCACAATCGATTTTCAGGCCTTTGAGCAATTGACTGAGCAAACTTCCTTTGCAAGGCTTGAAACTTGACATGTATGATCTTGAGAACACATTAGGACAATGGTGAGCATTTGGGATCCCTTGGACTCAAGTATCTTGGTGCAACATGAAACCCTAATTTCAGGTAGACTGCCTTAGGACAGAGCTTGTCTGGTCAACCCTTGGACTTCCTTGAGCAACTTGAGGATCTTTCTTGAAATGTTTTTTTTTAGAAATATGGGAGGGAAAATTTTGGGGTACAACAGCTGCACCTGTTCAATCTTCTTAAACCTGAGGATGTAGATTGGCTATCTGCCTTTCGTGATCCGAGGGTTGAAGATGATTGAACACTAGAGTGCCCAGAAATTTGCACTCGCATGAAGTGGTATTTGTCTTGTGATGTCGGGAATGGGCTTATAGATGCCATTTGGAAATGAATGATAGGAGATGGGCTTAAAGATGCCATCCGAATGAGTGTCGATCGCATAAGAGATTCCTTAGCGAGAGCTTGTATACCTGTTGTTGAAGAAGATTCTGCTGGGGGATGTTGTTCTTTGTTTTGGGAGAAATAGAATTTTAGGAGCTTCGGTCATCCGTTATTCTACTGGTGAATCGTGTCTGTTTCTTGAGAAAATTTGAATTTTAGGAGCTTTGGTCGTCCGTTATTCTACTGAGGAATCGCCTCTTAGTTGAAGAGGTGAGAATGAACTATTGTCTGGTCGTCATCCATGCTTTATAGTGATAAGGCCTACTGCTATCTGATCGTAATCCAGGCTTTATAGTGGCTTTACTGGGGAGATGAGATCAAACTTGTTATCTGGTCGTAATCCAGGCTTCGCGATTTCTTGGTTCTTATCTGGTCGTAATCCAGGCTTCAAAAGGAATTAAGTTGTTATCCGGTCGCATCCGGGCTTCAACTTGAATTTAGGGCACACTAATATTCGGTTGAATCCGGGCTTCTTAGTATTTGTCCAGGTAAACTGCTATCTGGTCGCAATCCAAGCTTCACAGTGTCTTGTACTGTTATCTGGTCGTAATCCAGGCTTCAATCCTTTTATCATTATCTGGTCGTAACCGAGGCTTCACGATGCTTTGTACCATTATCTGGTCGAATCCAGGCTTCATGGTGTTCTGTACTGCTATCTGGTTGTAATCCAGGATTCACAATACCCTACTTCTTATCTGGTCGAAATCCAGGCTTTAGAAGAAATCAAATGGTTATTCGGTCTCCTCCGGGCTTCCTTTGATTGTTGGGCCTACTAATATCTGGTCGAATATGGGCTTCATAGTAATTGGCCGGGTGAACTGCTATTTGGTCGTAATCCAAGCTTCACAGTGTCTCTCACTGTTATCTGGTCGTAATCTAGGCTTCAGTGTCTTTTATCGCTATCTGGTCGTAATCCAGGCTTCACGATGTATTATACCATTATCTGGTCAAATATAGGCTTCATGGTGTTCAGAGAATTCAAGATACTATCCGGTCGAATCCGGGCTTCATAACTTGTATTAAAGATATACCACTATCTGGTCGTAATCTAGGCTTTGCGGTGTCTTTGGCTGCTATTTGGTCGTAATCTGGGCTTCACAGAAACTTGGTGAGCTGTTATTCGGTCGTAATCCGGGCTTCACGGCTTGTGTTTATGATATACCACTATCTGGTCGTAATTCAGGCTTCATGGTACTTGCTGAGCTGCTATCCGATCGTAATCTGGGCTTCACGGCTTGCTGGGGATTAAACTATTATTCGGTCGAATCCGGGCTTCATAGCTTGCTTTTAAGAGATACCACTATCTGGTCGTAATCCAGGCTTCGTGGTAGTCTGATACTGTTATTCGGTCGTTCTCCGGGCTTCACAATATGATGGAGTAATCAAGATATTATTCGGTCGTACCCGGGCTTCATAGCTTCAATTTTGTGAGAATTTGATTGTATCTTTCCTGAAAGGTAAAGGTTAGTTGTATGTAATGCATGATATGTATCAGGAAATGATATTCTCAAAATAAATGAGATTGTGTTGTATGATGCGTGTGCGCATGTCATGATGTATAGACATGTAATGTTTTTATGATATTCTCTAGTTAGGAAAATAAATCCCAGATGGCTGCTGGAGAATGAAAGATTTTTGCTCGCTGGGGATAACGACCGAAGGTGATTGAGATGATGATCCTGCTGGAGAATAAACTGACTCTGTGCGGAAGAGATAATCTGCTAGAAGATCTGCCGATTTGGAGAAATATCCTCGGTTGTGGATGAATTACCGTTGCTGGCGGTGATGAACTCTGTTGGGGATAAAGTTTTTGTTGGTGGAAGAAATAAACTCCACGGGGGATAATCTTCTAGTAAGGGTGATAGATGAACTCTGCTTGGGGACAATTAACACCGCTGTTTTTTGGGTATTTCTTACTCTGCAGGGAGTGTAGATGTTACTGGGACGCATGCTGAGGATATGACAATGACTTTGGATCGAGACTTTTCGGCCCTTGTATCTGCTGGAGAAAGTGCCTGCGGAGGCCTTCTGGATTGAGTGTTATCCTAACTTATGAGGTGCTTGGTAACTTTCAATCGAAATGACAAGTCTTCTTCTGGTAGGCAAGTGACGAGATGACGGGACATTGTCGTACGCTTTAATCCCTAACTTTTTCATGGACTGTCTTTTCAGATTTTCAGCCCAACGGGATACCCTTTTTTGCCCAAGCCGCCTTTTCAGGTTTTCGGCTTGCCGAGTGTACATATCTTTTTTGTTTTTATCCCTAATTTTTGCCTAGGCCAGTCAACCTAGCGGTTCTTTGTTCATGCACAATATTTTCTGACTATGTCCACGCTCTCAGGGTGTAGGGAGTTGTCACCGTCGGTAGTGTTGTGTTGCCACACTACCAGAAGATATTTGTTTGATCATACAAGATTCGTTGCTGGAATTCATGTCCAATGCCCCAAGTGATTCAGATGGAGATCCGCCCCTGGCTATTTGGCATCTTTGAGAGATTCCTTGAATCTTGACTTGACTTCCCCAGATGATGGATGTTGTACCCCAAAATTTTCCCTCCCATATTTCTCAAAAGATTGCAAGAAAGATCCTCAAGATTGCTCAAGGTAGTACAAGGGTTGGCCAAACAAGCTCTCTCCTAAGGCAGTCTACCCCAAACTAGGGTTTCATGTTGCATCAAGATACTTGATTCCAAGTGATCCCAAGTGCTCACCAATGTCCTAATATGTTCTCAGGATCATCCAGGTCAAGTTTCAAGCCTTGCAGAGAAAGTTTGCTCAGTCAATTGCTCAAAGGCCTGAAAATCGACTGTGCTAGGGCAAAAGTCAACTGAGGCCCACCTATAGTCAAACTTCAACATTTTTGGTCAAAATCCTCATTTTGAAGTATATTTCATCATTTGATCAAGGTTTGATAATGATTCATCAAGGATTGCTCACAATTCATCAAGACTCAAAAGTTGTTAAATCAGGGTTTTGCAAGAAAAGTCAACCCAACTTTGACCAAGCATAACTTTCTCATACTTTATGATAAATGACCCATCCAAATATCATTTTGAAGAGGATGAAATTCCCTAAAATCCATTTCATCTCCCAAGTTCAAAATATGCACTCACAAGAAGTTATTTATTTGGACATTATAGGCCATTTTGAAAAGTCAACAAAAACACCTTTTTTATCAAAGCTTCATACATGAGCATGGAATATCAAAATGAGATGAGACCAAAAGGGTTGATTAGAGTACATCTCAAGATTTCTAAAAAGTTCACAAACACCTCCAAAGCGTCAAAATTGAGGAAGTTATTCATTAGTGAAGTTGACCTTTTTTGCAAAATTCCCAAAAGTCAACTATCCCTAAAACTTCAATTTTGCCAAATGGTTCCAATCTTTTTCACTTGTTTTGAGTTGGAAACATAGCCCACGTGCTCTAGCCTTTTCCACTTGTCCATATCTTATTTTTATTATTTATTTTGATTTTTATTTGAATTAATTCAATTTAAATCAAAACAAATCAAATCAAATCCAAAACATTGATAACAAGAGATTTTATGATTGTTTCAGGCTTCATTGTACAGCTAGCATCATTCAAATTCGTGCAAGGCATTAGAGTGGACAAAAAAGATTGAAAAAGGCCATGTTTAAAAATATCTTAATAGTGAATCAAATCAAATCAAAAATCATTGAAGGAGGAAGATTTGGATGCAGTTATCAACCCTAATGCATTCACTCATTCATATAGAACGAGGTCAGACCTAAAAACAAGTTAGAGACAGGCGCTAGAGCAAGAACCAGATTTGAAAAAAACCCAAGAAAAGTGTGAGTTCGAAATCCCCTTTAGAGGCAGTTTCAAGACCCTTTGACAATCCCAATCACTTCTAGGGAGTCTCTGCAAGCGAAAGCAATCGAAAGCAAGTGTTTTCAAGCCCTACAACACACTGCAAGTCCGTTACGGTATTGCCATCTTCTTGAATTTGAATAGCCTTGTTCTTGCATTTATAGTGTAAAATAATTGTACATTCTTGATCACCATGATGTTTGCAAAGTTTCTACAATAGCCAATTGCATTTTAATGGACTAAGTCGTGAATCACCATTGTTAGGTTTTTGGAGTTTGTTTTAGGGTTTTTGAATGCAGGGAAAATTGGCCTCCGTGAGTGATACCATTGTGATCAGGAGGACAAGACGAATCTAACCATGGTGTTAGATTTTATTTACATGGCCCATGGAGGATTTTTGAAACATACAGGCCTGTAGCAACGGACGTTTGTCCATAGGTATAGGTGAACGAACCTTTAGCCACAGAGAGAGGAAGGAGACGATTTGCTGGCATCCTCCTATTGGCTTGTTTAAATGTTGGCGCGTGTTTTTGACAAATTCTCCACTAATATTGATTTTGGCATATTATTATTATTATTCCATAGTTGTACAAGGAAAACACAGTGGTGCAGTGGTTGCCATGTGAGCGTTAAGGCTTTAGAGGCTGGAGGTCAGGGGTTCGATCCCTGCCTCTAGCATTTGTTATTTTCTCATTTGTTTTCAGGCAATTCAGTGCATGTGAAGCCAGGAACGTCTACCATACGCCTTCATCATCAATGCACCAGATGGCCAGATGGCCAAATCTGATGGCCACCACTAAGGGTGCGCCATAAGCCAAGTCAGCGCATCATACTGGATCCAAAAAAGTCAGCGTGGACCTCCACAAATGGGCCAGATTCCTGCTATTTGCACCCTCTAAAATTCTTAACTCATGCCCATTTTCTCTCTTCATCTCTTTTATTTATTTTATTTAAATTGTTTATTTGTTTACTAACAAAATTAAATCATTTTCTTTTTATCAAAAAAATCACAAAAAATATTTTTATGTCCAATTAAATTTTAGATATTTATTTTTAGTAAAAAAATCAATTAATTTAATTAGGTTTGATTAATTTAGACAACTTTAATTCTTTTGCAAATAATTAAAATTAATTAGAATAAATAGGTTTTTATTACTAACTTGATTGAATTTTATTTATTTCGTAAAATAACCAAAAACCCAAAAATAGGTCATTTAATTATTTTTCATTAATGAAATTAATTAAATAATTAATTGCATTTTTAATTTAGAAAACTTATTTCTTTTTAATAAAAACAACAAAAAACATTTTCTTTTTTTAATTAGGATAGGAGGGTTAAAACCCTAGTTTCGCATCTGATCTAATTTTTAATTGCGCGCGTTATTATCATTTATCCAATTATTGTATCTGCTCACAATTTGTAATAATTTTAATTAAGAGTTTTACATTTATCGCTTTTACTTTCAAAGGGTTTGTTTTTGGCTATGTAAATACCCGAAGCCTTGTAATAGCATTGTTTTATTTTCCGCATTTTAAATTTCGCAAATTATTAACTGTTAGATGTTTGATAATAGGGTTTGCATGACAAGAATGTATGACTAATTTTAAACAGTTAGATCACCCTAATATGCAAAGATAAATAAATCTGAAACTGAAACACTCGCACATGCGCACTCCTAGGGTACACTCCCACTTGGTTGCCTTCGTAAACGGTCATTGAGTATAGGTTCCTTTAGTGGTCTTCCTTTTGTCTAAAGATCATAGTTGCCTTGGAAAGGTTGCCTCAGACATTTTTTCCTTGGATAAATGATCTAATACTTTAGGGTTACTACTAAGACGTCCTAACATTGCTTTAGTGACCGTACGTCCCTTTCGAATTGACCCTCAAAACTCCAACGACGGTGCTACCTACTCACTATTAGTGGGATAGATTGTCTAAAGGAAACGAACACATAACGATTCTTTTTTCTATTAGGTAGATTAGTTCTTAAGTACTTGCTCAATCAAAACAAACTTTTTTCACACTTACACTTTCACAAACAAAGTTTTCAAAAACACTTCATTACACTCTTGAAGACAGAAGCAAGAGTTAAATCGAAGTTAAAATAAAAAATTTTCAAAGCCCACAAACACAAAGAAAACAATTTTGAAAATGATGGACAAGTACCTAAGAGCCCGTAGATAACTACCGATAGAAAGGGTTGTAATACCTTCCCTTTCTATAATCTACCCCCGTACTCAGAAAATCTTGAAAAAGGAATTTTTCTGTGATTTTTTCCTTTCCTTGTTGGATAAAGTAAAAGACGGTGGCGACTCTTGATTACCGCGACATTTTGCGAAAACAAACGCAAAACGCAAACCAGCATTCCTAAAAAAATAGTCCCGGTTCTGGCCACCGTATCACAGAACTGGCGACTCTGCTGGGGAGTTAATAAGTGGGGTGTACCTTAGGAATAGTTCATATTGTTTTCAATTGTTTGATCTGTATGCTTTATCTTTGTGGGCTTTGTATCGGAGTTACTATAGATCCTAACCCGGATCTGGGGATACCTTTTAGGTAAGTAGCAATAGACTGTGAGGGAACTGTACAACATAGACCGATACAGTTGAAGCAGTAGCTACTTTGATGTGACACTTTAGTTTGTACCGATATCCCTTGTGGAGGAACAAGGATATGGGGCTGCTAAGGGGTCATTAAGCATCAACTGAACTTAGAACCTATAATTGACCAACTTGGCCATAGAAAAGTAGCAGTATGCTACACTCATTGAGACCATACTCTCGCGATGATTCCGACCGCAAGAAAAGTTTGCTAAACTGGAATTATGACCAATAGAGGATGGTCAGTGATATTGAGAACCTCTAGAACACGGTTACTATTACTAGGACAGGTTAAACCAACTAAACTGAAAGAGGGTAATACCTAAACTCCATGCCAGCCTAAAATTTAAGGGCTATTGTGTGACTTGTGTGCTTTCAAACTTGAACTAGTTGCACATTTTTATCGTCTGACAACATGACTTCCTTGCAGGTTTTGTTTACAATCCTTATCCAATAATTTGGATTTATTGCAGGGTTTACTTACATCACTTCACACTTTTGCTTAAACGCATATCATACACATCATAACATCATGCCGTAACATTTCCTTAACCATTTCAAGGATCTCAAGGGTTTGTGATGCAGGTTATGGTAAATCGAACGTCTAGAAAGGGGCAAAGGGGATTTATTTTCTTCTAGCCAATGTCGTCTAGAGATCAAAACATGATGACTTGAGTCAGGGGCTATGACCCACTCGATATGGTGAGCTTGACTCTTGAAGAAGGACTCTTAACGACACGAAGTTTCTTTAATCAATCTGCAAACAAATTCTAACAGTTTCTTGTTTACCTCGCGAGATCCTTGAAAACATTGAATACATACATGTCATTGCATAACAGGCCTTCCAATACAGGTCTATCATGTTCTCGCTGTTTATTTCAGCAATGGCTCTCAAACAAGACAATAGAGATCTTCAAACCCAAGAAGCTCAATTCAGGGAAATATTCCTAAACCTATCCAAGGGGAAGGAAGAATTGAAAGCACTCCTTGTTGGGAATTTGGGCAAGAAAAGTCCTGGAGACAATAAGGACAAACGGCTGGAACAACTGCAAGCTGAGGTAGTTGCAATAAAAACCCAAATGCTGGGGAAGATGGCCCTTATCCAAGGCTTAGCCCAGGGACAAGAAGAGTTGAGAACCATTATCAACCAGCTTCATCAAGACAGATACAACAGTATGAAGCAAACAATCAAGGCCAGGGACCAAGTCATTAATCAGCCTCCAAAAAGGCAAGAGTTTGGTTTGGTGAAGAATGGACCTCTCCAAGTTTCTACTACCTCACGGGTCCAACAACGACTTCGCCAAAAGTAACGAGTTGATCAGAGTAAGCCAAATACGCCCAAGAGGCAGTCCGCCGAGCTCAACATGCCGCTGTCTCAAGCTTTACAACACCTGTTGAGATTGAATCTGGTGACGTTAAGGGACCCTCCTCAGAATCCCCACACAGTCTCCCCAAGGTACAATCCTGATGCAAGGTGTGAATACCATTCCAACAGCCCGGGGCATGATACTGATGACTGTTGGGCATTGAAAAACAAAATTCAAGACCTGATTGATGAAGGAGCATTGGAACTCACACAAGATGGTCAGATTGAGTTCTTCTGCCATCCCTCCAGAGCTCACCATTGGAAGTGACAAGTTCTGACAAGAGAGGGCTTTTTGTTCATTAGAATTTTCAATTTGTAATTTTCTTCTAATTGTTCGAATATCTATTCATGTCAAACTTTGTTACTTTATCAATGCATTGCATATGTCTGTTTTGAATCAACCCATTCGTATTCACTATATTTAAATTACTTTCCCTTTTGTGATGATCAACTCTCGATTAAAAAACTCTAAGCCTTTAGAGGGAGGATGACGAAAATGATATTAAAATCTATACAATATGCTTTTGAACAGACCCTGCTGACGAGGTACATGTGTTGTTTCAAATCCTAAATAGTGGAGTTATAAGGAAGATAATCCCTAGTCTACCCCTTTGAGCCAAATAAGTTGGAGTTTTTTCTTTTAACAAATTAAAACCCTTAATTATAACCTGGGGAAGGGTATTTTCTCAGTTTAATCCAGGTGCACAATGAATGGCATCAAAGAAGTCCTTCCGAAACAAAAGACGGCGATGGTTCCGTATAATCGTAAGGACAGGCAGTCATTATCTCTCAAAAATAAAAGCCCATTAAGTCAAAACCTGTGAAGGAGACTTAAGAAAAAAAACTGGGGCATCCTGCTGACTGTAATCACAAAAAGAAATAGTTCAGGCAAAAGACAGGGATAATAAAAATCAAAAGGAAAGAGATCCTGCAATTTCTTAACAAAATGACTGCCTGTTCAAAATAAATTGTTAGTATCCGAACCATCACTGGAATATCAGAGCAAAGACTCAAACGGGATCTAATGCACAATTAGCTGAGTTTAGGATTGAAGAACATCACGAAGAACGGGTGGGTACAAATACATTTTGAGCCTTTATCCTTGGTTTCTTGAACCGTGAACCAGGCCACGTTTTAACCCTTAAAAGTCCTAGCTGAAGCATGGGTTAGATCGAAAGCATACTGTTACAAAAGGTATCCTGACTCCTGTAGGACTTGCTGTAAATCCTGAGTTGACATCACATTTTACAAAATTTGCCTGTTTTACTGAAAAATGCATTTTCAAAAAATTTTCAAGACATACATAAGCTTTGCATTCTTAAAATAACATTGTTTGCATATGACTATTTGTCCAAACAGCAGAGAAATTCGCACGACGAATATCTAGTGAACAAAAAACCTTCTCAATAAAAAGGATCACCTAAAGTGGAAAAACACTTCCAACCAAGGGGCACGGCATGATCATTGGCCATCATCTGGGGAAGTCAAGTCAAGATTCAAGGAATCTCTCAAAGATGCCAAATAGCCAGGGGCAAATCTCCATCTGAACCACTTGGGGCATTGGACATAAATTCCAGCAACGAATCTTGCATGATCAAACGAACATCTTCTGGTAGTATGGCAACACAACACTGCCGACAGTGACAACTCCCTACACTCTGAGAGCGTGGACATAGTTAAAAAATACCGCGCATGAATAAAGACCCGCTAGGTTGACTGGCCTAGGAAAAAATAAGGGCTTCCCGGTGAACCAAAAGTGTTCGAGCAAAAATTAGGGATAAAAAATGAAAAAAATATGTACACCCGGTAAGTCGAAAACCCGAAAGGGCGGCTTGGGCGAGAAAGGGTATCCCGGTGGACTGAAAATATGAAAAGACAGTCCATGAAAAAGTTAGGGATTAAAGCGTACGACTATGTCCCGTCATCTCGTCACTTGCCTACCAGAAGAAGACTTGTCATTTTTATCGAAAGATACCAAGCACCTCATAGGTTGGGATAATACTCGATCCACAAGGCCTCCGCAAGCACCTTCTCCCGCAGATACAGGGGCAGAAAAGTCTCGATGCAAAGCCGTCGTCATATCCTCAGCACGCGTCCCAGTAACATTCACTCCCTGTAGAGTAAGAAAAAGACAGTAGTGTTAACTTTCCCCAGCTAAGGCTCGCAACCGCGAATGAGTCGGTAAAATTCTCCCCAAGCAGAGTTTATTTATCATCAGCACTAAAAATTATCCCCAGTGGAGGCTGGAGGATTGTCCCCAGTAGAGCCTAAAAGGTTATTCCCAGTGAAGTCGCAACTGGAAAATCATCCCCAGCGGAGTTCATTCCTCTCACAAACAGAAACTCAATCCCCAACAGGTTTCATTATCACCAGCAACGGTAACTCATCCCCAGTTGAGTTTATTTATCCAAATCAACAGGTCCTCTAGTAGGGTATCTCTTCGCCCCACAGAGTCATTTCCTCATCAGTTTATTCCCCAGCGGAGTTATTCTCTCCTGCAGGTTTATTCTCACAATCATCTTCATTCACTATCCCCAGCAGAAACAAAGAATTCAACTCTTTTTCTCCAGCAGTTATCCGAGATTTATTTTCCCCGGCTAAAAACATTACACATCCATACATCATGACATACACATACGCATCATACTGCACAATCTCATTTATTTTGAGAACATCATTGCCTGATACATATCATGCATTACATACAACTAACCTTTGCCTTTCAGGAAGGATGCAATCAAATTCTCACAAAAGTTCAAGCTATGAAACTCGGGTATGACCGGATGGTATCTTATTCCTACAGCATATAGTGAAGCCCGGATTACGACCGAATAACAGTATCAGACCACCGTAAAGCCTGGATTACGACCAGATAGTGGTATCTCTTAAAAGCAAGCTATGAAGCCCGGATTACGATCGAATATCCATTTGATCTCTTCTAAAGACTGGATTATGACCAGGCAAGAAGTAAAGTATTGTGAAGACTGGATTTCGACCAGATAACAGATAAGGGATACTGTGAAGCTTGGATTATGACCAAATAGCAGTTCACCCGGCCATATACTATGAAGCTCGGATTACGACCAGATGTTAGTTGGACCAAAGCCAAAGGGAAGCCCGAATTACGACCGGATAGCCATTTGATCTCTTCTAAAGACTGGATTACGACCAGACAAGAAGTAAAGTATTATGAAGACTGGATTTTGACCAGATAATAGATAAGGGGTACTGTGCAGCTTAAATTACGACCAAATAACAGTTCACCCAGCCAGATACTATGAAGCTCGGATTACGACCGGATGTTAGTAGGCCCAAAGCCAAAGGGAAAGCCCAGATTTGGACCGGATAGCCATTTGATCTCATTTGAAGACTGGATTACAACCAGATAAGAAGTAAAGTATTGTGTAGCCTGGATTACGACCAGATAGGACCCTGCGAAGTTTGGATTTCGACCAAATAACAGTTTACCTGGACAGTTACTAAGAAGCCCAGAGTCGACCGGATATCAGTGTGCCCTAATTTCAAGTTAAAAGCCCGGATGCGACCGAATAACAGTTAAATTCCTTCTGAAACCTGGATTACGACAACATAAGAATTGAGAAGTTGTGAAACCTGTATTACGACTGGATAGAAATTTTAATCTCATCCCCCCAGTAAGTCACTGTAAGGCCTGGATTACGACCAGGTGGCAGTCGGTCTTATTACTATGAAGCCTGGACCACGACAAGATCACAGTTCATTTTCACCTCCTCGACTAAGACAATTCCTCAGTAGAATAACAGACGACCAAAGTTCCTAAAATTCAAACAGAGACGACTCACTAGCAGAATAACGGACAACCAAAGCTCCTAAAATTCTACCTCTTTCAACAAAGATCAGCCTTCCCCAGCGGAATCTTCCTCAACGACAGGTATACAAGCTCTCGCTAAGGAATCTCTTATGCGATCGACACTCCTTCAAATGGTATCTTTAAGCCCATCCCCTCGTTAACAATCTCCAAATTGCATATTTAAGCCAATTCCTGACATCACAAGACAATTACCCCATCATGTGAGTGAAAATTTCTGGGCACTCTAGTGTTCAATCAACTTCCACCTTCGGATTACGAAAGGCGTGAAAGCCAATATGCATCCTCAGGTTTAAGAAGATTGGACAGGGGAAGCTATTGTACCCCAAAATTTTCCCTCCCATGTTTCTCAAAACATTGCAAGAAAGATCCTCAAGATTGCTCAAGGTAGTCCAAGGGTTGGCCTGACAAGCTCTCTCCTAAGGCAGTCTACCCCAAACTAGGGTTTCATGTTGCATCAAGATACTTGAGTCCAAGTGATCTCAAGTGCTCACCAATGTCCTAATATGTTCTCAAGATCATCCATGTCAAGTTTCAAGCCTTGCAGAGAAAGTTTGCTCAGTCAATTGCTCAAAGGCCTGAAAATCGACTACGCTAGGGCAAAAGTCAACTGTGGCCCACATACATTCAAACTTCAAGATTTTTGGTCAAAATCCTCATTTTGAAGTATATTTCATAATTTGATCAATGTTTGATCATGATTCATCAAGGATTGCTCACAATTCATCAAGACTCAAAAGTTGCTAAATCAGGGTTTTGTAGGAAAAGTCAACCCAACTTTGACCAAGCATAAATTTATCATACTTTATGATAAATGAACCATCCAAATCTCATTTTTAATAGGATGCAATTCCCTACAATCCATCTTCATCTCCCAAGTTCAAAATATGCACTCACAAGAAGTTATGAATTTGGACATTATAGGTCATTTTGAAAAGTCAACAAAAACACCTTTTTTGTCAAAGCTTCATACATGATCATGGAACATCAAAACGCGATGAGACCAAAAGGGTTGATTAGAGGACATCTCAAGCTTTCTAAAAAGTCAAAGAACACTTCCAAAGAGTCAAAATTGAGGAAGTTATGCATTGGTGAAGTTGACCTTTTTTGCAAAATTGCCAAAAGTCAACTATCCCTAAAACTTCAATTTTGCCAAATGGGCCCAATATTTTTCACTTGTTTTGAGTTGGAAACATAGCCCACGTGCTCTAGCCTTTTCCACTTGTCCATATATTATTTTTATTATTTATTTTGATTTTTATTTGAATTAATTCAATTTAAATCAAAACAAATCAAATAAAATCCAAAACATTGATAACAAGAGATTTTATGATTGTTTCAGGCTTCATTGTACAGCTAGCATCATTCAAATTAGTGCAAGGCATTAGAGTGGACAAAAAAGATTGAAAAAGGCCATGTTTGGAAATATCTTAATAGTGAATCAAATCAAATCAAAAATCATCGAAGGAGGAAGATTTGGATGCAGTTATCAACCCTAATGCATTCACTCATACATATAGAACGAGGCCAGACCTAAAAATAAGTTAGAGATAGGCGCTAGAGCAAGAACCAGATTTGAAAAAAAAACAAGAAAAGTGTGAGTTCAAAATCCCCTTTAGAGGCAGTTTCAAGACTCTTTGACGATCCCAATCACTTCCAGAGAGTCTCTGCAAGCGAAAGCAGTCGAAAGAAAGTGTTTTCAAGCCCTACAATAGATTGTAAGTCCGTCATGGTATTGCCATCTTCTTGAATTCTAATAGCCTTGTTCTTGCATCCATAGTGTAAAATAATTGTACATTCTTGATCACCATGATGTTTGCAAACTTTGTACAATAGCCAATTGCATTTTAATGGACTGAATCGTGAATCACCTTTGTTAGGTTTTTGGAGTTTGTTTTAGGGTTTTTGAATGCAGGGAAAATTGGCCTTCGTGAGTGATACCATTGTGATCAGGAGGACAAGACGAGTCTAACCATGGTGTTAGATGTTATTTACATGGCCCATGGAGGATTTTGGAAATTTACAGGCCTGTAGCAACGAATGTTTGTCCGTAGGTATAGGTGAACGAACCTTTAGCCACAGAGAGAGGAAGGAGACGATTTGCTGGCATCCTCCTATTGGCTTGTTTAAACATTGGCGCACGTTTTTGACAAATTCTCCACTAATATTTATTTTGGCATATTATTATTATTATTCCATAGTTGTACAACGAAAATGCAGTGGTGCAGTGGTTGCCACGTGAGCGTTAAGGCTTTAGAGGCTGGAGGTCAGGGGTTCGATCCCTGCCTCCAGCATTTGTTATTTTCTCTTTTTTTTCCAGGAAATTCAGTACATGTGAAGCCAGGAACGTCTACCATACGCCTTCATCATCAATGCACCAGATGGCCAAATCTGATGGCCACCACTAAGGGTGCGCCATAAGCCAAGTCAGCGCATCATACTGGATCCAAAAAAGTCAGCGTGGACCTCCACAAATGGGCCCAGATTCCTGCTATTTGCACCCTCCAAAATGCTTAACTCAAGCCCATTTTCTCTCTTCATCTCTTTTATTTATTTTATTTGAATTGTTTATTTGTTTACTAACAAAATTAAATCATTTTCTTTTTATCAAAAAAATCATAAAAAATATTTTTATGTCCAATTAAATTTTAGATATTTATTTTTAGTAAAAAAATTAATTAGTTTAATTAGGTTTGATTAATTTAGACAACTTTAATTCTTTTGCAAATAATTAAAATTAATTAGAATAAATAGGTTTTTATTACTAACTTGATTGTATTTTATTTATTTCCTAAAATAACCAAAAACCCAAAAATAGGTCATTTAATTATTTTTCATTAATTAAATTAATTAACTAATTAATTGCATTTTTAATTTAGAAAACCTATTTCTTTTTAATAAAAACAACAAAAAACATTTTCTTTTTTTAATTAGGATAGGAGGGTTAAAACCCTAGTTTCGCATCCGATCTAATTTTAATCGCGCGCGTTATTATCATTTATCCAATTATTGTATTTGCTCACAGTTTGTAATAATTTTAATTAGGACTTTTACATTTATCGCTTTTACTTTCAAATGGTTTGTTTTTGGCTATGTAAATACCTGAAGCCTTGTAATAGCGTAGTTTTAATTTCCGCATTTTAAATTTCACAAATTATTAACTATTAGATGTTTGATAATAGGGTTTGCATGACAAGAATGTATGACTAATTTTAAACAGTTAGATCACCCTAATGTGCAAATATAAATAAATCTGAAACTGAAACACTCGCACATGTGCACTCCTAGGGTACACTCCCACTTGGTTGCCTTCGTAAACGGTCATTGAGTATAGGTTGCTTTAGTGGTCGTCCTTTTGTCTAGAGATCATAGTTGCCTCGGAAAAGTTGCCTCAGACATTATTGCCTCGGATAAATGATCTAAGACTTTAGGGTTACTACTAAGACGTCCTAAAATTGCTTTAGTGACCGTACGTCCCTTTCGAATTGACCCTCAAAACTCCAACGAAGGTTCTACCTACTCACTAATAGTGGGATAGAATTGTCTAAAGGAAACGAACACAAAACGATTCTTTTGTCGAGTAGGTAGATTAGTTCTTAAGTACTTGCTCAATCAAAATAAATTTTTTTCACACTTACACTTTCGCAAACAAAGTTTTCAAAAACACTTCATTACACTCTTGAAGACAGAAGCAAGAGTTAAATCGAAGTTAAAATAAAAACTTTTCAAAGCCCACAAACACAAAGAAAACAATTTTGAAAATGATGAGCAAGTACCTAAGAGCCCGTAGATAACTACGGATAGAAAGGGTGTTAATACCTCCCCTTTCTATAATCTACCCCCCGTACTCAAAAAATCTCAAAAAAGGAATTTTTCTGTGCTTTTTTCCTTTCCTTGTTGGATAAAATAAAAGACGGTGGCGACTCTTGCTTACCGCAACATTTTGCAAAAACAAACGCAAAACACAAACCAGCATTCCTAAAAAAATAGTCCCGCTTCTGGCCATCGTATCACAATGGACAATGATCATGCTAGGCCCCTTGGTTGGAAGTGTATTTCCACTTGAGGTGATCCTTTTTATTAAGAAGGTTTTTGTTCACTAGATATTCGTCATGCGAATTTCTCTGCTGTTGAACAAATAGTCATATGCAAACAATGATATTTTAAGAATGTAAAGCTTATGTCTGTCTTGAAATTTTTGAAAATGCATTTTTCAGTAAAACAGGAAAATGTTGTAAAATGTGATGTCAACTCAGGATTTACAGCAAGTCTTACAGGAGTCAGGATACCTTTTGTAATAGTATGCTTTCGAAATAACCCATGCTTCATCTAGGACTTTTAAGGGTTATAACGTGGCCTGGTTCACGGTTCAAGAAACAAAGGATAAAGGCTCAAAATTTATTTGTACCCCACCCATTCTTTGTGATGTTCTTCGATCCTATACTCAGTTAATTATGTATTTAGATCCCATTTGAGTCTTTGCTCTGATATTCCATTGATGGTTCGGATACTGACAATTTATTTTGAATAGGAAGTCATTTCCTTTTTTGTTTAGGGCTTGTATGACCTCTTTCCTTTTGATTTTATTATCCCTGTCTTTTGCCTGAACTGTTTCTTTTTGTGATTACAGTCAGCGGAATGCCCCAGTTTTTTTCTTAAGTCTCTTTCATAGGTTTTGACTTAATGGGCTTTTATTTCGAGAGATAATGACTGCCTGTCTTGATGATTATAGGGAACCATCACCACCTTTTGTTTCAGAAGGACGTCTTTGATGCCATTCATTGTGCACCTGGATTAACTGAGAAAACTACCCTGCCCCAGGTTATGATTACGGGTTTTAATTTGTGTGAAAAGAAAAACTCCTACTTCTTTGGCTCAAAAGGGGTTGACTAGGGATTATCTTCCTTATAACTCCACTGTTTAGGATTTGAAACAACACTTGTACATCGTCAACGGGGTCTGTTCAAAAGCATATTGTAGAGATTTTGATATCATTTTTGTTATCCTCCCTCTAAGGCTTAGAGTTTTTTAATCGAGAGTTAAATATCACAAAAGGAAATAAGGAAGCATTTTTGAAATAGTGAATACGAAAGGATTGATTCAAAACAGACATATGCAATCCATTAATGAAATAATAAATTTTTGACATGACTAAATGTTCGAACAATCAAAAGAAAATTACAAGTTAAAAATTCTGATGAACAAAAAGTCTTCTTGTTAGAACTTGTCACTTCAAATGGTGGGCCTTGGAGGATTGACACAAACATTCCAGTTGACCATCATGTGTGAATTCCAATACTGCTTCATCAATCAGGTCTTGAATTTTGTACTTCAACTTCCAACAGTCGTCAGTATCATGCCCCGGACTGTTGGAGTGATATGCACACCTTGCATCAGGATTGTAGTTAGGTGAAGAAGTCTTAGGATTCATATGAGGTCCTATTAACGTCACCAGATTCATTCTCAACAGGTGGTGTAAAGTTTGAGACTGCGGCATGTTGAGCTTGGTAAACTGCCTCTTGGGTGTATCTGGCTTACTCTGATTAACCCGTTGTTTTTGGCGAGGTTGTTGTTGGACCCGTGAGGTAGTAGCAGCTTGGAGAGGTCCATTCTTCACCAAACCAAACCCTTGTCTTCTTGGAGGCTGATCAATGACTTGGTCCCCGGCCTCGACTGTTTGCTTCATACTGTTGTATCTGTCTTGATGAAGCTGGTTGATAATGGTTCTCAACTCTTCTTGTTCCCGGGCTAAGCCTTGGATAAGAGCCATTTGCCCCAGCATTTGGGTTCTTATTGCATCTACCTCAGCTTGCAGTTGTTCCAGCCGTTTGTCCTTATTGTCTTCAGGACTTTTCTTGACCAAATTCCCAACAAGGAGTGTTTTCAACTCTTCCTGCCCCTTGGATAGGTTTAGGAATATTTCCCTGAACTGAGCTTCTTGAGTTTGAAGATCTCTGTTGTCTTGTTGGAGATCCATTGCTGAAATAAACAGCGAGAACATGAGAGACCTGCTTTGAAACCTGCTTATGCGATGATATGTATGATATGTATGCAATGTTTTCAAGGATCTCGCGGGTTAAACAAGAAAGTGTCAGAAGTTGAATTTTGTAGTTTTGATTGAAGAACTTTGTATCGTTGAGAGTCCTTCTACGAGAGTCAAGCTCACCATATCGAGTGGGTCATAACCACTGACTCAAGTTATCGTGTTTTGATCTCTAGACGACATTGGCTAGAGGAAAATAAATCCCCTTTGTCGCTTGCTAGACGTTTGATTTACCATAACCTGCATCACAAACCCTTGAGATCCTTGAAATGGTTAAGGAAATGTTAAGGTATGATGTTATGATGTGTATGCTATGCGTTTAAGAAAAAGTGCGAGGTGATGTAAGCAAGTAAATCCGGCAAGAAATTTAAATTATTGGATAAGGACTGTAAACAAAACCTGCAAGGAACTCATATTGTCAGATGATAAAACTATGCAAGTAGTTCAAGTTGAAAGCACACAAGTCACACAAACAGCCTTAGGTTTAGGCTTGCATGGGTTTTAAGGTGGAACTCTCTTGAAGTTAAGTTGGTTCAAACCCGTCCTAGAAAAGTAACCGGGTTCTAGAGGATCTCAATATCACTGACCATCCTCCATCGGTCATGGTTTCCGCTTACGCAATCTTTTCTTGTGGCCAGAACTATCTCGAGAGTATGGTCTCAATGAGTGTAGCATCGAGTATCAACCAGTTCTCAGCTCTACACCGAGGCCGGCTATCTCACTACTTTCTAATGGCCAAGTTGGTCAATTATAGGTTCTAAGGTCAGTTGATGCTTAACGACCAATATAGCAGCCCCGTATTCTCCTTGTTTTTCCACAAGGGATACTGGTACCAACTAATGTGCCACATCAACGTAGCTACTGCTTCAACCGTATCGGTCTATGCTGTACAGTTCCCTCATAGTTTATTGCTACTTACCTAACAGGTGTCCCCAAGATCCGGGTTAGGATCTATAGTAACTCTGTTACAAAGCCCACAAAGATAAAGCAATCAAATCAAACAATAGAAGCAATATGATAAACTATTCCTAAGGTATACCCCACTTATTATGTCCCTAGCAGATTCGCCAGTTTTGTGATACGGTGGCCAGAACCGGGACTGTTTCAGGAGTGCTGGTTCACGTTTTGCGTTTGTGTTTGCAAAATGTCGCGGTAAGCAAGAGTCGCCATCGAATTTTATTTTATCCAACAAGGAAAGGAAAAAAGCACGGAAAAATTCCTTTTTCGAGATTTTCTGAGTAAGGGGGTAGATTATAGAAAGGGAAGGTATTAGCACCCTTTCTATCCGTAGTTATCTACGGGCTCTTAGGTACTTGCTCATCATTTTCAAAATTGCTTCTGTGTGTTTGTGTGATTTGAAAAGTTTTTGTTTTACTTCGATTTAACCCTTGCTTCTGTCTTCAAGAGTGTTACGAAGTGTTTTTGAAAGCTTTGTTTGAAAAGCAGTGTAAGTGTGAAAAAGTTTGTTTGGATTGAGCAAGTACTTAAGAACTAATATACCTACTCGAAAAAAGAATTGTTTTATGTTCGTTTCCTTTAGAGAATGCTATCCCACTATTAGTGAGTGGGTAGCACCGTCGTTGGAGTTTTGAGGGTCAATTCGAAAGGGACGTACAATCACTAAATCAATGTTAGGACGTCTTAGTAATAACCCTAATGTCTTAAGATCAATATTCGAGGCAACATATCCGAGGCAACCATTCCGAGGCAACTTTGATCTTTTGGACAAGAGAGCGACCACTAAAATATCCTATACTTAATGACCGTTTACCGAAGGCAACCGAAGTGGGAGTATACCCTAGGAGTGCGCATGTGCGAGTGATTCAATTTCAAGTTTATTATCTTTGCACATTTAGTGTTAGCTAACCGTTTTAAAGTTAATCATACATTCTTGTCAGGCATCCCTATTGTTCATACATCTAATAGTTTAATATTTTGCAGAAATTGAAGACACGGAAAATAAGCTACGCTATTACAAGGCTTCGGGTATTTACATAGCCAAAAACAAACCCTTAAAAAAACGATAAATGAAAGTAAAAGGTCCTAATTATTCTATTACAACTCGTGAGCAATTACATCAATATGGTAAAAATAATGATAAAGCGCGAGCGAGGAGATTAAGAACTATAAGTAATTAGGGTTTTGACCCCTTCTAACCTAATTGGAAGAATAAAATGTTTTTGTTGTTTTTAATTATTTTTTAAGAAAAATAATTAGGTTTTTAAATTTAGTACAAAAATAATTAGTTAATTAAATTAAATTAAAGAAAATAATTAAATATAACCTATTTTTCTGTTTTTGGTTATTTTAAGAAAAAGAAAATATAATTAAGTTAGAAACAAAAACCCTAATTGTTCTAATTAATTTTAATTTATTTACAAAACAATTAAAGTTACCTAAAATTAAATAACCTAAT
This sequence comes from Vicia faba, assembly GCA_948472305.1. Lineage (NCBI taxonomy): Eukaryota > Viridiplantae > Streptophyta > Magnoliopsida > Fabales > Fabaceae > Vicia > Vicia faba. The sequence goes on along the minus strand of OX451736.1, from coordinate 66,529,756 downwards.
TTAATTAATTAATTTTTGTATAAAAAATAAATATCCTAAATTTAATTGGATGAAAATATTTTTTGTGATTTTTTTGAATAAAAGAAAATTAATTTGTGTTAGCAAAACAAATAAATAAATTAATTAAATAAAACAAAATATAAAAAAGAAAAGAAAGAAGAAAACAGGGCTTGAAAGTAATTTTGGAGGGTGTTGATAGCAAGTCTCGGGCCCAACAGAAATTGATCCATTTTGAGTTTTTAAATCCCATGCGTTGCCTTGATTGGGGCCTTTGGTGCTCCTTCATCTAATGGCCCTTAGATCTGGCCATCTGGACACTTGGTTGGCTGGATCATGATAGACCATGGTGGTCATCCCACACAAGCACGCATGTGGTCACTGAAAGAAAAAAACAGTTGAAATAATCGGAGGACCTGGGATTCGAACCCATGCCCCAAAGCACTTTTCCAACGCCTGGCCACCAACTGAGCTGTGTGTTCAATTTATACATAGAATAATAAATAATGATAATATACAATAAAAAATAGTTAGTGGAGAATAATAAAAATGTGCACCATAATATTGAATGAACCGACAAGATGATGCTACGCTGGTCATCCCTGTCCTTGTTCCGTTGCTAAAAGTGAAACACTTTTACCTACGGACATATGTCTGTAGCTACAACCTTGGCTCGTTCCAAAACTCTCCCTGGACATGATAAATGACATCTAATGCCATGGATCAACTCGTCTGGATCTGCTGAGTATTATGATACCCTTCATGGGGGCTAATTTTGCCTGCACACGAAAACCCTAAAATGAAACCAAGAACCCTAATAATGGCAATTCTTGATACAGTCCACAAAAACACAATTAAATGATATAGATAGCTTGGAAATGTTTCAAGGAGAAAGAATCTATAATTATTTCATGCTATAAGTTCCAGAATGATGCAATTCGATTTCAAAAAAAGTCCAAGGTCGTGACTGACTTACAGTGGTTTTTGGCAATGTAAACTCTTTGTTCTTGATTGGTTTCGCTTGCTTGTGATCCCAGGAAGCGATTGGGATGGCTAGAGGGTCTTGAGAATGTATGGAAATAGCAAAATGAATCACCACTTTTCTTTGTATTTTTCAAGTTTGTTCTGACCTTGTGCGCCTCTCCAACCTCTTGATTTAGGCCTGCAAATGTTCCTTATGTATTGAGGATTGTATTAGGGTTGCAAACATGATCTCAATCTTTCTCCATTATTGATTTTGATATTGATTTAATTCACTTAAAAATCCTTCCAAAAATAGGTCAAATTCAATCTTTTTGTGCACTCAAAGGCTTTGCACGAATTCAATCTTTTGCTAGCTGGATATAGGACCTGAAACATGTACAAAATCTTGAGATTTCAATGTTTTGGATTTTTCATGATTTGTTTTGATTTAAATTGATTTAATTCAAATAAAAATCAAAAATAAATAATAAAAATTATATAATGACAAGTGGCAAGGGCTAGGGCTCGTGGACCATGCTACCAACTCAAAACAAGTGCAAAAGATTGGCCCATTTAGCAAAAATTGTAATTTAAGGCATAGTTGACTTTTGACAATTTTTAAAAAAGGGTCAACTTCACTAATGCATAACTTCCACAATTTTGACTATTTGAAGGTGTTATTGGACTTTTTAGAAATCATGATATGTCCTCTAAGCAACCCTTTTGGTCTCATCTCAATTTGGTATTCCATGTTCATGTATGAAGCGTTGACAAAAAAGGTGTTTTTGTTGACTTTTCAAAATGACTTATAATGTCCAAATTCATAACTTCTTGTGAGTGCATATTTTGAACTTGGGAGCTGAAGATGGATTGTAGAGCATTTCATCCTCTTCAAATTGATCCTTGGATGGGTAATTTCTCATAAAGTATGAGAAAGTTATGCTTGGTCAAAGTTGAGTTAACTTTTCCTGCAAAACCCTAATTTAAGAACTTTTGGTTCTTGATGAATTATGATCAATCCTTGATGAATCATGATCAACACTTTATCAAATGATGAAATATACTTCAAAATGAGGATGTTGACCAAAAATCTTGAAGTTTGACTGTTTGTGGGCCACAGTTGACTTTTTCCCTAACATAGTCGATTTTCAGGCCTTTGAGCAATTGACTGAGAAAACTTCCTATGCAAGGCTTAAAACTTGACATGGATGATCTTGAGAACACATTAGGACAATGGTGAGAATTTTGGATCCCTTGGAATCAAGTATCTTGATGCAACATGAAACCCTAATTTGAGGTAGACTGCCTTAGGAGAGAGCTTGTCTGGTCAACCCTTGGACTTCCTTGAGCAACTTGAGGATCTTTCTTGAAATGTTTTTTTTTGAGAAATATGGGAGAGAAAATTTTGGGGTACAACAATCCGGAATTCCAATTGAGATTTCTTGATAAAAAACTCAAGTTGCTCTAGACGTTTCCCACGATTCTTCTGCCTCTCTATGCTTGGGATATGTTATGTATATCTATCTCTTTGAATTAGGTTAACAAAAAGCTCCAAATCCTTACCAATTATTAAGATTTGATTCCATTCCAACCTTGCATTATTTCTTTACAAATCAAGATAAATCATTCCATTCTCACTCCAATCAACCTTGGCACGATTTGATTCTGTTTGACAGCATTAATGAATTGAGATTCTATTCAAAATCAAATCAAAAAACAAATCTTCCATATTTTATATCATTTATTTGATTTAATTTGATTTTTAAATGATTAAAATAAAAATAAATTAAATAAATAAAGTCATTAATATATGAGAGAGTTCTTGGGTATTGGAAATTGCTATAAGTAAGATGCAATCATAAAAAGTTAGGCCCATTTGCCAAAAAATGCAATTTTGGGCATTGTTGACTTTTGACAATTCTCCAAAAATGGCCAAGTTTGACAATGCATATCTCCTTCAATTTTGACCCTAAGAGGGTGTTCCTTGACTTTTTAGAAATATTAGGATGTCCCATAAGCAACCTATTTTGTTTCATCTCAATTGGAACTTCCATATTCATGTAAGAAGCTTTGACCCAAAAGGTGTTTTTGTTGACTTTTCAAAAGGACCTATAATGTCTGAATTTATATCTTTTCATGAGTGCATTTCTTGAACTTGAGGGATGAATATGAGTTGTAGGGAATTGTATTCTCTTAAAAATTATCCTTGGATGATAAATTTATGATAAAGTATGAGGAAGTTATGCATGGTCAAAGTTTGGTTGACTTTTCTTGAGAAACCCTAATTTAGCAACTTTTGAGTTTTGATGAATTAGGAGAATTCCTTTGGGAATCATGATCAACCCTTGATCAAATGATGGATATCACTTAAAAATGTTGATGTTTGCCAAAAATATTGAAGTTTGACTGTATGTTGGTCATAGTTGACTTTTGACCTAGTACAATTGATTTTAAGGCATCTGAGCAGTTGACTGAGCAAACTTCTTGTGCAAGGTTTGAAACTTGACATGGAGGGTCTTGAGAACATATTAGGACTATGGAGAGCAGATGAGGCCTTTGGATCTCAACCATCTTGATGAAAATGGAAACCCTAGTTGGAGGTTCATTGCTTTAGGAGAGAGTTTGTCTGGTCAACTCTTGGGCATCCTTGTGCAAGTTGAGGATCTCAATGAACATATGTTGAGTAAAATGGGAGGGAAATTTTTGGGGTACAACAATATGCAAAATATATTTTCTCATATAATCAATCGCTTACACACCCTTGTTCATGTTACTCCTAATGTTGTTGCTACTAACAAAATTTTAAGATGTCTTAATAGAGAATGGCAGCATAAAGTTACAGCGATCAAGGAAGCAAAAAATTTAGCTACACTCGACATAACAACATTGTTTGGGAAGCTTCAAGAGCATGAGGAAGAGCTCATAAATCTCAATAAGCATGATAAAAGGGAAAAGAAGGAAAAACCAAAATACACAGAAAGGAAGTCTATTGCATTAAAGGCTTCAAGCTCAAAGTCCTCCACCAATAACTCTTGTGTGAGTGATTCTAGTGATGATGATGAAAGATCAAGTGAATACATAGGGTTGTTTGTGAGAAAATATCATAGATATCTCCGAAAGAATGAAGTCCAACACTCGAACAAAAATCTAATCAATTATAGAAGCCAATCAAAACCTTCAAGACAAGATGAAGTTAAGAAATCTAAATCAAGAGGATCATGTTTCAACTGCGGAAAACCAAGTGGTTGTACCCTAAAATTTTCCCTCTCTTTTCTAAAAGACTCTCCACAAAAATCTCCATTGCTCAAAATTGCATAAGGTTTGATCAGCTCAAGACACTTCCTCAACACTGGGCTCAAATTAAGGTTTGGGTTTGGAAAAGTACAATTGTACTTTTAATGCCCCATATAGTTTCCATGGATCATATTGGGCTCTCAAGCATCAGGTCAAAGATGGAACTTATGAATCCTCGAAAGGATAAAGAGGAAACTGTCGAAAGGGCAAAGTATATTGAAAGGTGTGCAACTGCAGATAACAGTTTGAATTCAACATCTAGTTCAGGCTGTTTGAACCACATGACTGATCGAAAAGGAGTGGTGAGCATATTTTGACAAATCAAATAAGAGCAAGCTTGCTTCAATCCACAAGCTTCGACTAGGAATTAGCTTCCTTCAAGCGACTTGCTTCGATCCACAAGCTTTGAGTGGTACATTCAGATGACTGTGGTCCACTCGAAGAACATACAATTGGTTGTCCATTCATAGAACATACAATTGGTGGATTCGAAGAACATACAATTGTTGGTTCATTCAAAGAACACACAATTGGTCCATTCGAAGAACATGCAATTGGTGGATTTGAAGAACACACAATTGGTGGACCATTCGAATAACGTACAATTGGTGGATTCGAAGAACATACAATTTTTGGTCCATTCGAAGAACATACAATTGGTCCATACGAAGAACATACAATTGGCGGATTTGAAGAACATACAATTGGTGGTCCATTCGAAGAACATAAAATTGGTGGATTCGAAGAACATACAATTGGTGGTCCATTCGAAGAACACACAATTAGTGGAAACAAATATTATTTTGTCTTTTAATGAGTTTGGTCGAAGGCTACTGAACAAAGCCCTATATGTTGCCAAGCCCAAGCTTATTGTACTGTCTACATAACATCCTAAAACCATGTCAAAAACAGTTTGTTGTACTGCTATGAAACATCCCTGCATCAAGCTGCCACAACACTCCAAAACTACTACAAAATAGTCATGTTATGCTGCTCCTAAACCAGTCCCATATTTGAACCAAACTAGCATATAAGAGCTTCACCTCGAAAGCTATGAAAAGAGCAAGACTCTTCTATAAATAAGTTGTTTCACAATATATAAAGGGAGGCTTTTGAGAAAGGAAAAAGGGGAAGAAGAAGAAAAAGAGAGGGGAGAGAACACATAGGCTAAAGCCTTAAAACACTCTTAAAACCAGAACCAAAAACAACACCTCTGTTTCTTTTCTTTGAATTCAAGAACATTCAAGGCAGAAACTCAAGTTCGAATCATTAATTACAACTTCAAGGTACGTCTTCTTGACTTTAAACCCTTCGTTTCAAGCATCATGTATGATTCATTTTCGAAGATAACATGTAATAATCATTGCCTTCGAAACTACCCTTTTGTTGTTTTACTTTCTTCTTAATTATGTTAAGAACTAACCTGTACAGACCATAAAACAATTTTGGAGTGAGAAATTACAGCATGGTTCTACATAAAGCCTTAGGCTTCGATCCATACCGCTTCACGGGCCTAAACAGAAGAAAAAAAGGTGTCTGATTCGACATATAATTTTATGCTTCAATTCAAACTGAGTTACAGGGTCAACATTATGCTTCGATTCACACTGAGTTGCATGGTCAACTTTATGCTTCGATTCACACTAATTTATAGGGCCGAAAGAAGGGTATGCTTCAATGCACATAAGCATGCTTCGATCCACATGCTTTGACACATGCTGTCGAAAGATTTGTTTTTTTTCTCTCTTTTGCATTATTTTTTATTTATTTTCATACTTATTTTAATTAACCAAAAGCCTTCCATAAAAAAACCTAAAAAATTAATTCTTGATTAATTTAATTTCCTTTTAACTTAGGAATTAATTTTCCTATTTTTTATTAATCATATCCCTTTAGATTAATTAGGTCAAAACAATTTTTCTAACAAAAATCCAAAGCAAAATCCATTTCTTTTTTCCTTGTACCTTATATTCATGTCATTTTTTGTACATTTATTCAATGTGGTTGTAATAGATAATTAGGTTTGATTTTTTGCAATCCCCTTTTGTACATTTTTATCCCCCATCCCTAATGATGTAATAGCTTAGGATTTTAATTCCCGTAATTTACCGCTTTAATATAAATTATTAGTAATTAGGGTGTGTATGGAAAGATAAAAGCAACCGTTAGAAAACCCTAATTTCAAAGACAAAAATGCATGCAATCAAACACACTACTCATACACGTGCACCTCTAGGGTATCCTCGCTTGTTGCCTCCGAAAATAGTCATGTCCCTCGAATATGTGTGTTTTAGCAAAGACCCTCGATAAAAAAAGATCGTAGTCCCTCGATGTCCCTCGTTGTTGCCTCCAGTAAACGATCTAGTCCCTTATGAAAATTGCTAAAATGACTCATAAGTTGCCTTCTATGACTATACAATTGACCCACGCTCATTCCTTCACATCCAATGATGGGACTTCTTACAAATCAATGGTAGGGTAGCAACATCTAAAGGAGGAGGAAAAGAACAAAGACCTTTTGAGTAGGTAGGAAACACGTAGTTGCTTGCTCACAAACTAAAACCATTTCCAAACTTACACTTTCAAAAACAAAAATCTCTTTGAACTATTTTCAAAACCAACACTTTGTGTAAATTCTTATAGAGACGAGAATCATTACAAATTTTTCCGCAACAAAGGCATTTTCAAAATATTTTCAAACTTACACCCATCACAAAACACATTTTCAAACAAAGCATTTTCAAGTGATCTAGCAAGCAACTAAGAGCCCGTAGATAACTACAAATGAAAAGTGTGCTAACAACTTCCCTTTTCATAACCTTCCCCCCCCCCCCCCCCCCCCCCCGAACTCAAGAAAATATCTCAAAGGTCTTTCCTGTTCTTTTCACCCTTTCCTTTATTGGATAAAATAAAAGTTGGTGGAGACTCTTGCTATCCGCAACAATTGCGATAAAACGCAAAACACCCAAGTCAGTTATCCCACCGTATTAGAGAATTGGCGACTCTACTGGGGAATAATACTTAAAAGTGGGGTTACCTTAGAGCTAGATCACATATAATTGCTTTCATTGTTTGACTTGCTTGCTTTACATTTTGGGTCCTTGTTTGGGTTTTTGATCCTCTACCTGGATCGGGGAACATCATTAGGTAAGTAGCAATAGATTATGGAAACTGTACGGCGTATACCAATATGGTTGAAGTAATGGCTATGTTAGTGTGACACATTTGTTGGTACAAGTATCCCTTGTGTTGAATAGAGGAGAATACAGGGCCGCTGTGCGGTGTCATGAAGTACTAACTGACCTTAGAACCTTTAATTGAACAACTTGGAAATTAGGAAGTAGTGAGATGGCTGAATTTGGTGTAAAGCTAAAGATTGGTTGATACTCGGTACTACACTCATTGAGATTGGACTTTTGGGATATTTCAGACGCAAGAAAAGATTGATTGTGCTGAGACAATGCCCAATGAAGAAAGATCAATGATATTGAGATCCTCTAGAACCTGGTTACTTTCTAGGACAGGTTAAACCAACTAAACTTCAAGAGGGTACTTACCTATGAACTTCATGCAATCCTAAACCGAAGGACTTGTCTGCTTTGTGAGTATATGATTATTTGTACATAACGACTTGTTTGCTTTGTGTGTATACTTGTACATAACATCATGACATCATACCCTAGCATTTTCAATAACCATTTCAAGGATCTCATGGATCTGTGATGCAGGAGTATATTGAACCAGACGTTTATCAAGGGGAAAGAGGATTTATTTTCCTTTAACGAAACACCGTCAAAAACCAAAGCACGATAACTTGAGTCAAGGGATATGACCCACTTGACATGGTGAGCTTGATTCTCGTAGAAGGACATTTCAACGATATGAAGTTCTCCAATAAAAGTTGTGATCAAAGTTCAACTTCTAACATCTTCTTGTGTTTACCCCGCAAGATCCTTGAAAACATTGCATTTTTACATATCATGCATGTCATTACATAAAAGGTATTCCCCATATAGGTTTCTCATCTGCTTACTGTTTATTTCAGTAGAGATGGCTCTCGAATTGAATATTAAGGATCTCCAAGCACATAATGCTCAATTCCAGCAGATGTTCCTAGCTCTGGCTAAGGGACAAGAGGTCCTGAAGGCTCTCATTCACAAGAAGAAAAAGACAAAGAAATTAGTGGGTGTCCTGAATATGGGAAGGAGACTCAGAAGACCAGCAAAGTGAGCCTTAGAATTTGCAACTACGTCAAATGAGGGGGACAATTAGGAAGAGAAGACACAAGTAGAAAACCACAGTCCAGGGTCCGTTGAAGAAGAGGCTGAATATGCTGAAGAACAATATCCTCATGCTGACAACAAATACAAGCAGCTAGAGGATCGTCTCAACGCCATGGAAATTCAGAGGGTGCCTGATCTGGATTTTGAAGATTAGGGTTGGTTTCTGGAGTGGTCATTCCACTGAAGTTCAAGGTTCCCTCATTTGATAAATACGATGGAGTTTCATGTCCTAAGCTGCATCTAAGGTCTTATGTCAGGAAGATCCAACCTCACACCGCTGATAGGAATTTATGGATGCATTTCTTCCAAGAAAGTTTATTGGGGATTCAATTGGAATGGTTCTATCAGCTGGAGGGAACCAACATCCGCAACTGGGAGGATCTGGGTGCTGCTTTCTATAGGAAGTACCAATATAATGTTGACCTCGCTCCACCCCATACACAACTCCAAAACATGTCTATGGGTTCCGGTGAGGGTTTCAAAGATTACGCCCAAAAGTGGAGAGATCTTGCAGGAAGAGTAAAACCTCCTCTCTCTGATAGAGAGCTGGTAGATATGTTCTTGGATACTTTGTCAGGCCCATTTTTTAACCACCTGGTTGGAAGCTCTTTAGCTGGGTTCACCGAGCTGATATTGACAGGTGAAAGAGTAGAAGCTGGCATCAAGAGCGGTAAAATTCAAAGGGGTGCATCTTCAAGTGCAGGGAAGCAGCCCTTCAATGGGAAGAAAGAGTCCAATGATGTGTACAACCAGAAGGGTCGTAACAAGAGTAACCACGACCAATCTGTGGGGGCAGTCCTGATCTCTGGTCCTGCATTAGTGCAACCACAACAACGGGGAAATCAGCGAAGGCAAGACGAGCCCAAGAGACAGTTTACCAAAATCAACATACCACTCTCTCAAGAAATGCAACAAACGTTGAGAATGAATCTGATTAAGTTGATAGGACCTCATCCAAACCCAAAAACTTCTTCTCCTAACTACAATCCTGATGTAATATATTCCTATCATTCCGGCAGTCCTAGGCATGATACTAACGATTGTTGGGCGCTGAAGTACAAGATTCAAAATATGATTGACGCCAAGGAGGTTGAATTCGGTCCTCCCGAGACTCCCAATGTGATCACTGCTCCCATGCCAAAGCATTGAGAGCGTCCAGTTCATTTTGAATTTTCAATTGTAATTTCTTTTGTCTGTTCGAACACTTATCTATTATGTCAAACTTTTCTTTCATCAATGCATTGCGTATGTTTGTCTTGAATTAATTCATTCATTATCACTATATTTAAATTGTGCTTTCTACTACTTTTTGTGATATCCAACTCTCTACTACAAGTTTTTATCCTGTAGAGGGAGGATCACGAAAACAATACCATAATCTTATACAATATGCTTTTGGACAGACCTTGCGGACGATGTACAAGCGTTTCTTTCAATTCCTAAACACTGGAGTTATAAGAAATATAATCCCTAGTCAACCCCTTTGAGCCAAAGAAGTAGGAGTTTTCTATTTCAAAAAAATTGAAACCTTTAATCAAAACCTGGGGCATGGTTAGTTTCTCAGTTAATTCAAATGCATGTGCAGTCACAAGATTTCACCTCATACTCAAACATCCTTCTGAATCAAAATACATTGATGGTTCCCCGTGAAATAGGCAGTCATTATCTCTCAAAAGAAAATCCCACTGAGTCTAAACCTATGAAGGAGACTTAAGAAAAACTAGGGCATCTCACTGGCTGTAATCTTAAAACAAGAACAGTCAGGAAAAAATTAGGGACAATAAATCAAAAAGAGGGCGCTACAAATCCTCGACAAACATGAAAAATGTTGCAAAAATGACTGCCTTCACGAATAAACTTTCAGTATCTGAACCATCACCAAAACATCATTCAAGACTCAATAGGAATTCAAAATGCACAATTAATTGAGTATAGGGCTGAAGAACATCATGAAGAACGGGAGGGTACAAATAAGCTTTGAGCCTTATCCTTTGTTTCTTAAAACCGTGAACCAAACCACGTTACAACCCCTTAAAAGTCCTAATTGAAGCATGGGTTGGTTCGAAAGCATACTGTTACAAAAGGTATCCTGACTACTGTAAGGCTTATTGTAAATCCAGAGTTGAATTCATATTCTTAAAAAATTCTCTTATCTACTAAAAATTCATTTTCAAAACTTCAAGACAAGCATAAACTTTGCATTGTTTAAAAATTGTTATTTGCATATGGCTAATTGTTTGACAGCGGAGATATTCGCATGGCGAATATCCAATGAACGAAAATTCTCAATGAACAGAACCACTTCCATTAACAAATCTTCCATCATCAAGGGGCATAACATGATTATTGTCCAACCCATCCGGGGCAGTCAAGTCAAGATTCTAAGAAATCTCTCATAGTCGGGGGCAGGTCTCCGTTCGAATCACTTGGGGCATTGAACATGAATTCCATCAAAGGGGCACGTACAATCAAGCAAAAAATTTCTGGAAGTAAGTACAACACTTACTGTTATGGACAATGACAAATCCCCACAAAGTCTCTTTCATAAGGTGATCCCTATTGACGACTCCAGAGCCACCTCTATAAGCTTATCCCCACAGAATTATCCTTACAGATAAGGGTACAAACCCCACAATACCAAATTCATGGATATCCCCATAAAGCTGGATCCATGCAATCACCAACCAGAGTTTCAACCTCCGGAAGACCCCTCCCTAGCTGAATCGATCTTAAGAGGAAGCCTTGAGGAGTTTTGACAGAAGAAAACATCTCCCTAGCAAATTGTCAAATGGGTTTATTTACCCAACAAACTACGAATCCCCCAGACCAATACAAATCAACAGACAAAACCCTTTAATCCCGGGTAGAGTCATTGATATCCCCAACGAAGTTGTTACTATCCCCAAAAGTTACTAAAGTCTGGACCCGACCAGATAGTAGTTTAACTTCTTCAATTGCTGAAACCTGGATCCAACCAGATGCCAGTTAACCTCAAGATCAAAATTGATGAAATCTGGACCCGACCAAATAACCGTTCGAGTTACTACGAAACCTGGACCCAAACAGATAATAGTTTAACTTCTTCAAATCACTAACAAAACTCCTCTTCCCTAGTAGAGTTTGCTACTATCCCCAGTGAGTTGCTGCAAAGTCTAGAAGCCGATCAAATAACAGTTAACTTCTTTATCCTAAACAAGTTGTTAACTTCCATTCTCTCCAATTAAGAGTATAACTCCCCATTAGAGAAACAGACAACTAAAACTCCTGAACTCTTTTCCCCAAGCAGAAATCAACACTCTCCACTGTGTTTCCCTCAAGCAAAATCAACGTCCCCCAGCGAATTTCTCCTCAAACAACAAAACAGGAATCCCCAGTGGAAACATTCTAAAAAAGGTTTGGAGATGTGTGTACTCTTCATCCCCAACAGCATTCCGGGATTTCTCCAGCATTTGTCAAGGATTTATTTTCCGAAGCAAAGATACATTTCAACAAATATTTCACATTCATACATCATATTACATACATGATAAATGCATACAACATAATCTCATTTATTTTGAGAACATCATCAAGCCATGCATACATCTGCATGCAACTAACCCTCTTCCTTGCAGGAAAAGTCAATCAACAAAAATCCTATTTTGGTAAATACCACAACCATTTCTCAAAAGGTCAGAGGTTAATTCCTAAAACAAGCCAGGGCAACTATCTACATGACCAACCGAAGCAATATTACACGGGTTCCTTCTAATTTCCAGATGCAGCTTCACACGGGCTCATCATAAAGCAATCTTAAATGGATTCCTTCTCAAAATTTCCAGATGCAGCTTCACACGGGCTTATCATAAAGCAATCTTACACGGGTTCCTTTTAATTTCTAGATGCAGCTTCACGCGGGCTCATCCTGAAACAATCTTGCACAGATTTCTTCTCAAAGTTTCCAGATACAGCTTCACACGGGCTCATCATAAAGAAATCTTATACGGATTCCTTCTGATTTCCAGATGCAGCTTCACACGGGCTCATCATAAAGCAATCTTACATGGATTTCTTCTAATTTCCAAATTCAGCTTCACACGGGCTCATCCTGAAGCAATCTTACACGGATTCCTTCTCAAAATTTCCAAATGCAACTTCACACGGGCTCATCCTGAATTAATCTTACACAGATTTCTTATTACATATCCCCAGATGCAGTTTCACACGGGCTCATTATAAAACAATCTTACGCGGGTTCCTTCTAATTTCCAGATCCAACTTCACACGGGCTCATCCTGAAGCAATATTATACAGATTCCTTCTTAAAATTTCCAGATGCAGCTTCACACAGGCTCATCCTGAAGCAATCTTACACAAATTTCTTCTCATATATCTCCAGATGCAGTTTTTCACGAGCTCATCATAAAGCAATCTTACACAGGTCCTTTTTCATACATTTCCAGATGGAGTTTCACACAGTCTCATCCCGAAGCAATCTTACACATATTCCTCTCATATATTTCTAGATTAAGTTTCACACGAACTCATCCTGAAACAGCCCTACACAGGCTCCTTCTCATATATTTCCAGATGAAGTTTCACATGGACTCATCCTGAAGAAGCCCTACCCAGGCTCCTTCTCATATATCTCCAGATGCAGTTTTACACGGACTCATCCCGAAGCAATCTTACACAAATTTCTACTCATACATTTCCAGATGAAGTTTCACACGGACTAATCCCGAAGCAGCCCTACCCAGATGCAGTTTCACATGGACTCATCCTGGAGAAATCTTACAAAAATATCATCCCATACATTTCCAGATGAAGTTTCACACTGGCTCATCCCGAAGTAGCCCTACCCAGGCTCCTTCTCATACATTTTCAGATAAATTTTCACACGGACTCATCCCAAAGCAACCCTACACAGGTTCCTCCTCATGAATTTCCAGATATAGTCCCACACGGATTCATCCTGAAGCAGTCTTACACAGATTCCTTCTAATACATTTCCAAACATGACTTAACGCGGGTCCATTCCAGCATGTCATTCAGAATTAAATCGACCAAAGATTTATTCTGATACTTCTCCCAGTGACAGTCATGCTTAGACTTAGTCTAATTTCTATCAACAATCACCTTTGCATGACATCTATAAGCCCATCTTCGAGAACTCTCCGTAATTTTTTCAAATGGCATCTTTAAACCCATTCCCTACACAATCAACTTACACATGGTCGAGTGCACATTTTTGGGCACTCTAGTGTTAAATCATATTCTGACTTCAAGCTACGAATGGTGACGTGCCATCCTCTCTTTTCAGGTTTAAGAAGATTGAATAGGGGAAACTGTTGTACCCCAGAATTTTCCCTCTCTTTTCTCAAAGATTCTCTCACAAAAAATCTCCATTGCTCAAAATTGCATAAGGTTTGACCAGCTCAAGACACTTCCTCAACACTGGGCTCAAACTAAGGTTTGGGTTTGGACAAGTACAATTGGACTTTTAATACCCCATATAGTTTCCATGGATCATATTGGGCTCTCAAGCATCAGATCGAAGATGGAACTTTTGAATCCTCGAAAGGAGGAAGAGGAAACGGCCGAAAGGGAAAAGTAGATCGAAAGGTGTGCAGCTACAGATAACAATTCGAATTTAAAATCTGGTTCAGGATGTTCGAACCATATAACTGATGGAAAATGAGTGGTGGGCAGATTTTGACAAATCGAAGAAGAGCAAGCTTGCGTTGATCCACAAGCTTCGACTGGGCATTAGCTTCCTTCGAGCGACTTGCTTCGATCCAAAAGCTTTGAGTGGTACATTTAGATGAATGTGGTCCATTCGAAGAACATACAATTGGTGGTCCATTCGAAGAACATACAATTGGTGGATTCGAAGAACATACAATTGGTGGATTCGAAGAACATACAATTGTTGGTCCATTCGAGGAACATACAATTGGTCCATTTGAAGAGCATACAATTGGTCCATTCGAAGAACATGTAATTGGTGGATTCGAAGAACATAAAATTGGTGGTCCATTTGAAGAACATACAATTGGTTGATTCGAAGAACATACAATTAGTAGTCCATTCGAAGAACACACAATTAGTGGAAACAAATATTGTTTTGTCTTATGATGAGTTTGGTCAAAGGCTGCTGAACAAAGTCATATATGCTGCCAAGCCCAAGCTTGTTGTACTGTCCACATAACAGCTTAAAACCATGTCAAAAAGTAGTTTGTTGTACTGCTATGAAACAACCCTGCACCAAGCTTCCACAATACTCCAAAACTGCTACAAAACAGTCCTGTTATGTTGCACCTAAACCAGTCTCATATTTGCACAAAACTAGCATATAAGAGCTGCACATCGAAAGCTATGAAAAGAGCATACCCAAACTATTCAAATGTTATTTGTTTCCCCCCTAAAAACCTCAACAAGACTCTTCTATAAATAAGTTATTTCACAACGCACAAAGGGGGGCTTTTGAGCAAGGAAAAAGGGGAAGAAGAAAAAAAGAGAGAGGATAGAACACAAAGGGTGAAGACTTAAAACACTCTTAAACCCAGAACCAAAAACAACACATCTGTTTCTTTTCTTCGAATTCAAGAACATTCAAGGCAGTAACTCAAGTTCGAATCACAAATTCCAACTTCAAGGTAAGTCTTCTTGACTTTAAACCCTTCGTTTCAAGCATCATTGATGATTCATTTTTGAAGATAACATGTTATAATCATTGCCTTCCAAACTACCCTTTTGTTGTTTTACTTTATTGTCAATTATGTTAAGAACTAACCTGTATAGACCATAAAAAAATGTTGGAGTGAGAAATTACAGCATGGTTCGACACAAACCCTTAGGCTTCGATCCATACTGCTTCACAGGCTTAAACAGAAGAAAAAAAGGGTGTGTGATTTGACATATAATTTTATGCTCCGATTCACACTAAGTTACAGGGTCAACTTTATGCTTTGATTCACACTGAGTTGCAGGGTCAACTTTATGCTTCAATTCACATTGAGTTACACGGTCGAAAGAAGGGTATGCTTCGATGCACATAATCATGCTTCGATCCACATGCTGGCGAAAGATTTTTCTTTCTCTCTTTTGCGTTGTTTTTTATTTATTTTCATACTTATTTTAATTAACCAAAAGTCTTCCATAAAAAAACCTAAAAAAATATTTCTTGATTAATTTAATTTCCTTTTAACTTAGGAATTAATTTTCCTGTTTTTTATTATCATATTCCTTTAGATTAATTTGGTCAAAACAATTTTCCTAACAAAAACCCAAAGCAAAATCCATTTCTTTTTTCCTTGTACATTATATTCATGTCATGTCTTATGCATTTATTCAATATGGTTATAATAGATAATTAGGTTTAATTTCTTGCAATCCCCGTTTGTACATTTGTATCCCCCATCCCCTAATGATGTAATAGCTTAGGATTTTAATTCCCGTAATTAATCACTTTAATATAAATTTTTAGTAATTAGGGTGTGTATGGCAAGATAAAATCAACCGTTAGAAAACCCTAATTTCAAATACAAAAATGCATGCAATCAAACACGCTATTCACACACCTACACCTCTAGGGTAACCTCGTTTGTTGCCTCGGAAAATAGTCATATCCCTCGAATATGGGCGTTTTAGAAAAGACCCTTGATAAAAAAAGATCGTAGTCCCTCGATGTCCCTCGATGTTGCCTCTGGTAAACGATCTAGTCCCTTACAAAGATTGCTAAAACGTCTCATAAGTTGCCTTCTATGACCATATGATTGACCCACGCCCGTCCCTTCACATCCAATGATGGGGCTTTTTACCAATAAATGGTAAGGTAGAAACATCTAAAGGAGGAGGAAAAGAACAAAGAACTTTTGAGTAGGTAGGGCGCTCATAGTTGCTTGCTCACAAACTAAAACTATTTTCAAAACCGACACTTTGTATAAATTCTTATAGAGAAGAGAATCATTACAAAGTTTTCCTCAACAAAGGCATTTTCAAAATATTTTCAAACTTATACCCATCACTAAACATATTTTCCAACAAAGCATTTTCAAGTGATCTATCAAGCAACAAAGAACCCATAGATAACTACATATGAAAAGGGTGCTAACAACTTCCCTTTTCATAACCTACCCCCCGAACTCAAGAAAATATCTTAAAGGTCTTTCATGTTCTTTTCACCCTTTCCTTTATTGGATAAAAGAAAAGTCTGTGGCGAGTCTTGTTATCTGCAACAATTACGATAAAACGGAAAACACCCAAGTCAGTTCTTCCACCGTATTACAGAACTGACGACTTTGTTGGGGAATAAAACTTAAAAGTGGGGTTACCTTAGTGCTAGATCACATTTAATTGCCTTCATTGTTTGACTTGCTTGCTTTACATTTCGGCTACTTGTTCGGGTTTTTGATCATCTACCCAGATCGGGAAACATCATTAGGTAAGTAGCAATAGATTGTGAAAATTGTATGGCATAAACCGATATGGTTGAAGAAATGGCTACGTTAGTGTGACACATTTGTTGGTATCGGTATCCCATGTGTTGAATCGAGGAGAATATGGGGCCACTGAGCGGTGTCATGAAGCACTAACTGACCTTAGAACCTTTAATTGAACAACTTGGCCATTAGGAAGTAGTGAGATGGCCGACTTTGGTGTAAAGCTGAAGATTGGTTGATACTCAATACTACACTCATTGAGATCGGACTTTTGGGATATTTCGGCCGCAAGAAAAGATTGATTATGCTGAGACAATGCCCAATGAAGAAAGATCAATGATATTGAGATCCTCTAGAACCCGGTTACTTTCTAGGACAGGTTGAACCAACTAAACTTATAGAGGGTACTTACCTATGAACTCCATGCAAGCCTAAACCTAAGGACTTGTATGCTTTGTGAGTATATGATTATTTGTACATAACGACTTGTTTGCTTTGTGTGTATACTTATACATAACATCATGACATCATACCATAGCATTTTCAATAACCATTTCAAGGATCTCAAGGGTCTGTGATGCAGGGGTATATTGAACCAGACGTTTATCAAGGGGCAAGAAGATTTATTTTCCTCTAATCAAACACTGCCAAAAACCAAAGCACGATATCTTGAGTCAAGGGCTATGACCCACTTGACATGGTGAGCTTGATTCTCGTAGAAGGAAATTTCAACGATACGATGTTCTCCAATCAAATATGTGATCAAGGTTTAACTTCTAATATCTTCTTATGTTTAACCCGCGAGATCCTTGAAAACATTGCAATTTTACATATCATGCATGTCATTACATAACAGGTATTCCCCATACAGGTTTCTCATCTGCTTACTGTTTATTTCAGTAGAGATGGCTCTCGAACAGAATATTAAGGATCACCAAGAACATAATGCTCAATTCTAGCAGATGTTCCTAGCTCTGGCTAAGGGACAAGAGGACCCGAAGGCTCTCATTCACCAGAAGAATAAGACAAAGAGATCAGTGGGTGTCCTGAATATGGGAAGGAGAATCAGAGAACCAGCAAAGTGAGCTCTAGAATTCTCAACTCCGTTAAATGAGGGAGACACTCAGGAAGATAAGACACAAGAAGAAGACCATAGTCCAGGGTCTATTAAAGAAGAGGCTGACTACGCTGAAGAACAATATCCTCCTGCTGACGACAAATATAAGCAGTTGGAGGATTGTCTCAACGCCATGGAAATTCAGAGGGTGCCTAGTCTGGATTTTGAAGAATTAAGGTTGGTTTTTGGAGTGGTCATTCCACTAAATTTCAAGGTTCCCTCATTTTCTAAATACGAAGGAGTTTCATGTCCTAAGCTGCATCTGAGGTCTTATGTCAGGAAGATTCAACCTCACACCGTTGATAGGAATTTGTGGATGCATTTCTTCCAGGAAAGTTTATCGGGGACTCAATTGGAATGGTTCTATCAGCTGGAGGGAACCAACATCCGCAACTGGGAGGATCTGGCTGCTGCTTTCTACAGGCAGTACCAATACAATGCTGACCTCGCTCCAACCCGTACACAATTCTAAAGCATGTCTATGGGTTCTGAAGAGGGCTTCAAAGTTTATGCCCAGAAGTGGAGAGATCTTGCAAGAATGGTCCAGCCTCCCCTATCTGATAGAGAGTTGGTAGATATGTTCTTGGGTACTTTGTTAGGCCCATTTTTCAACCACCTGGTTAGAAGCTCTTCAGTTGGGTTCACAGAGCTGATATTGACAGGTAAAAGAGTAGAAGTTGGCATCAAGAGCGGTAAAATTCAAAGGGGTGGGTCTTCAAGTGAATGGAAGCAGCCCTTCAATGGGAAGAAAGTTTCCAATGCTGTGTACAGCCAAAAGGGTCGTAAAAAGAATAACCACGACCAATCTGTGGGGGTAGTCCTGATCTCTAGTATTGCATCAGTGCGACCATAACAACAGGGAAATCAGCAAAGGTAAGACGAGCCCTAGAGACAGTTTACCAAAATCAACATACCATTGTCTCAAGCATTGTAACACATGTTGAGGATGAATCTGATTACGTAGATAGGACCTCATCATAACCCCAAAACTTCTTCTCCTAACTACAATCCCGATGTAATATGTGCCTATCATTTCGGTAGTTTTGGGCATGATACTAACGATTGTTGGGAGCTGAAGTACAAGATTCAAAATATGATTAACTCCAAGGAGATTGAATTCCGTCCTCCCGAGACTCCCAATGTTATCACTGCTCCCATGCCAAATCATTGATAGCGTCCAGTTCATTTTGAATTTTGAATTGTAATTTCTTTTGTCTGTTCGAACACTTATCTATTATGTCAAACTTTGTTTTCATCAATGCAGTGCGTATGTTTGTCTTGAACTAATTTATTCATTGTCACCATATTTAAACTGTGCTTTCTACTTCTTTTTGTGATATTTAACTCTCAACTACAAGTTTTAAGCATTTAGAGGGAGGATGACGAAAACAATACCATAATCTTATACAATATGCTTTTGGACAGACCTTGCTGACGATGTACAGGCGTTTCTTTCAATTCCTAAACACTGGAGTTATAAGGAAGATAATCCCTAGTCAACCCCTTTGAGCCAAAGAAGTAGGAGTTTTCTTTTTCACACAAATTGAAACCTTTAATCAAAACCTGGGGCAGGGTTAGTTTCTCAGTTAATTCAAATGCGTGTTTAGTCATAAGCTTTTACTTCATATACAAACATCCTTCTGAATCAAAATACGGTGATGGTTCCTTGTGAAATAGGTAGTCATTATCTCTCAAAAGAAAAGCCCACTGAGTCAAAACCTATGAAGGAGACTTAAGAAAAACCGGGGCATCCCGCTGGCTGTAATCTCAAAACAAGAACATTCGGGAAAAAATTAGGGACAATAAATCAAAAAGAGGGCGCTACAAATCCTCGACAAACATGAATAATGTTGCAAAAATGATTGCCTTAACGAATAAACTTTCAGTATCCGAACCATCACCAAAACGTCATTCCAGACTCAATTGGAATTCAAAATGCACAATTAACTGAGTATAGGGCTGAAGAACATCATGAAGAACGGGCGGGTACAAATAAGTTTTGATCCTTATCCTTTGTTTCTTAAAACCGTGAACCAGGCCACGTTATAACCCCTTAAAAGTCTTAATTGAAGCATGGGTTGGTTCGAAAGCATATTGTTACAAAAGGTATTCTGGCTCCTGTAAGGCTTATTGTAAATCCTGAGTTGAATTCATATTCTTACAAAATTCTCTTATCTGCTAAAAATACATTTTCAAAACTTCAAGACAAACATAAACTTTGCATTGTTTGAATATCGTTGTTTGCATATGGCTAATTGTTTAACAACAGAGAAATTCGCACGGAGAATATCCAATGAACGAAATTTCTAAATGAATAGAACCACTTCCATTGACAAATCTTCCATAATCAAGGGGAATAACATGATTATTGTCTAACCCATCCGGGGAAGTCAAGTCAAGATTCCAAGAAATCTCTCATAGCTGGGGGCAGGTCTCCATTCGAATCACTTGGGGCATTGAACATGAATTCCATCAAAGGGGCACGTACAATAAAGCAAAAAATTTCTGGCAGTAACTACAACACTTGCTGTTGTGGACAATGAAAAATCCCAACAAAGTCTCTATCATAAGGTGATCCCCGTTAAAATCGCCAGAGCCATCTCTATAAGGTTATCCCCATAGAATAATCTTCTCGGATAAGGGTACAAACCCCACAAGGCCAAATTCATGGATATCCCCATAAAGTTGGATCCATGCAATCACCAGCCAGAGTTTCAACCTCCGGAAGATCCATCCCCAGCTGAATTGGTCTTAAGAGGAAGCCTTAAGGAGTTCTGCCAGAAGAAAACACCTCCCCAGCAGATTGTCAAATAGGTTTATTTCTCCAACAAACTAAAAATCCCCCAGACCAATACAAATCAACAGACAAAACCCTTTAATCCCGGGTAGAGTCATTGATATCCCCAATGGAGTCGTTACTATCCCCAAAAGTTACTAAAGCCTGGACCCGACTAGGTAGTAGTTTGACTTCTTCAATTGCTGAAACCTGGACCCAACCAAATGCCAGTTAATCTAAAGTTCAAAATTGATGAAACCTGGATCCGACCAAATAACCGTTCGAGTTACTACGAAACCTGGACCCAACTAGATAATAGTTTAACTTCTTCAAATCACTAACAAAACTCCTCTTCCCAAGTAGAGTTTTCTACTATCCCCAGTGAGTTGCTATAAAACCTGGAAGCCGATCAAATAAAAGTTAACTTCTTTATCCCTAACAAGTTGTTAACTTCCATTCTCTCCAATCCAGAGTATAACTCCCCAGTAGAGCAACGGACAACAAAAACTCTGGAACTCTTTTCCCTAAGTAGAAATCAACACTCTCCATAGAGTTCCCCTAAAGCAAAATCAACGTCCCCCAGCGAATTTCTCCTCAAACAACAAAACGGGAATCCCTAGTGGAAACATTCTAAATAAGTTTGAAGATGTGCGTACTCTTCATCCCTAACAACATTTCTGGATTTAACTTCCCAAAGCTCCCTAACACTTGTCAAGGATTTATTTTTCGAAGCAAAGATACATTTCAACAAATATTTCACATTCATACATCATATTACATACACGATAAATGCATAAAACATAATCTCATTTATTTTGAGAACATCATCAAGCCATGCATACATCTGTATGCAACTAACCCTCCTCCTTACAGGAAAAGCCAATCAACAAAAATCCTCTTTTGGAAAATACCACAACCATTTCTCAAAGGTTAGAGGTTAATTCCTAAAACAAGCCGGGGCAACTATCTACGCGACCAAATGGAGCAATTTTACATGGGTTCCTTCTAATTTCAGATGCAGCTTCACACGGGCTCATCATAAAGGAATCTTACACAAATTCCTTCTCAAAATTTCCAGATGCAGCGTCACACAGGCTCACCATAAAGCAATCTTACACGAGTTCCTTTTAATTCCCAGATGTAGCTTCACACGGGCTCATCCTGATGCAATCTTACATAAATTTCTTCTCTAAATTTCCAGATGCATCTTTGCACGGGCTCATCATAAAGCAATCTTATATGGGTTCCTTCTAATTTCCAGATGCAGCTTCACACGGGCTCATCCTGAAGCAATCTTACACAGATTTCTTCTCAAAATTTCCAGATGCAGCTTCACACGTGCTCATCATAAAGAAATCTTACACGAGTTCCTTCTAATTTATAGATGCAACTGCACACGGGCTCATCCTGAAGCAATCTTACACGAAATCCTTCTCAAAATTTCCAGATGCAGCTTCACACAGGTTCATCCTGAAGCAATCTTACACAGATTTCTTCTATATCCCCAGATACAGTTTCATACGGGCTCATCATAAGATAATCTTACACGTGTTCCTTCTAATTTCTAGATGCAGCTTCACACGGGCTCATCCTGAAACAATCTTATACAGATTCCTTCTCAAAATCTCCATATGCAGCTTCACAGGGGCTCATCCTGAAGCTATCTTACACAGATTTCTTCTCATATATCTCCAGATACGGTTTCACACTGGCACATCATAAAGAAATCTTACGCAAATCCCTTCTCATACATTTCCAGATGGAGTTTCACACAGCTCATCCCGAAGCAATCTTACACAGATTCCTTCTCATATATTTCCAGATGAAGTTTCACAAGAACTCATCCTGAAACAACCCTACACATTCTCCTTCTCATATGTTTCCAGATGAAGTTTTACACAGACTGATCCTGAAGAAGCCCTACCTAGGCTCCTTCTCATATATCTCCAGATGCAGTTTCACACGGACTCATCCCAGAGCAATCTTACACAGATTTCTTCTCATACATTTCCAGATGAAGTTTTACACTGACTCATCCTGAAGCAGCCCTACCCAGATGCAGTTTCACACGAACTCATCCCGAAGTAATCTTACACAGATTTCTTCTCATACATATCCAGATGAAGTTTCACACGGACTCATCCCGAAGCAGCCCTACCCAGGCTACTTCTCATACATTTCCAGATAAAGTTTCACACAGACTCATCCCAAAGCAACCCTACATAGGTTCCTCCTCATGAATTTCCAGATATAGTCCCACACAGATTCATCCTAAAGCAGTCTTACACGGATTCCTTCTAATACATTTCCAAACACGGCTTAACGCGGGTCCGTTCCAGCATGTCATTCAGAATTAAATCGACCAAATATTTATTCTGATACTTCTACCAGTTACAGTCAAGCTTAGACTTAGTCTAATTTCTATCAACAATCACCTTTAGATGGCATCTATAAGCCTATCTCCGATAACTCTCCATAATTTCTCCAAATGGCATCTTTGAGCCCATTCCCTACACAATCAACTAACACAAGGTCGGGTGCAAATTTCTGGGCACTCTAGTGTTCAATCATCTTTTACCTTCAAGCTACGAACGACGACGTGCCATCCTTACTTTTCAGGTTTCAGAAGATTGAACAAGGGTAGCTGTTGTACCCCAAAATTTGCCCTCTCTTTTCTCAAAGATTGTCTCACAAAAAATCTCCATTGTTTAAAATTGCATAAGGTTTGATCATCTTAAGACACTTCCTCAACACGGGGCTCAAATTGAGGTTTGGGTTTGGACAAGTACAATTGGACTTTTAATGCCTCATATAGTTTCCATGGATCATATTGGGCTCTCAAGCATCAGGTCAAAGATGTAACTTCTGAATCCTCGAAAGCAGGAAGAGGAAACTATCGAAAGGGAAAAGAAGATCGAAAGGTGTGCAGTTGCAAATAACAGCTCAAATTGAAAATATGGTTCAGGATGTTTGAACCACATGACTGATCGAAAAGGAGTGGTTGGCAGATTTTGACAAATCAAAAAAGAGCAAGCTTACTTTGATCCACAAGCTTCGACTGGGCATTAGCTTCCTTCGAGCGACTTGCTTCGATCCACAAGCTTCGAGTGGTACATTCAGATGAATGTGGTCCATTTGAAGAACATACAATTGGTGGTCCATTAGAAGAACATACAATTGGTGGATTCGAAGAACATATAATTGGTGGATTCAAAGAACATAGAATTGTTGGTCTATTCGAAGAACATACAATTGGTCCATTCAAAGAACATATAATTGGTGGATTCAAAGAACATACAATTGGCGGCCCATTCGAAGAACATACAATTGGTGTATTCGAAGAACATATAATTGTTGGTCCATTTGAAGAACATACAATTGGTCCATTCGAAGAACATACAATTGGTGGATTCGAAGAACATACAATTGGTGGTCCATTCGATGAACATACAATAGGTGGATTCGAAGAACATACAATTGGTGCTCTGTTGTACCCCAAAATTTGCCCTCCCTTTTTCACAAGAAATCACAACCCTAGGGTTTTTCTCTGATTTTTAAGATTGGCTCAAGAATCGATCAAACAGACTTTCTTTAGCAGTAAATCTAGAATTAGGGTTTTCTCTCGCATTTCTCAAAAGAAATTGAATCCACATAAATTCAGTTTGCTGTTACATTATTTTCACACTTTTTCAGGTTTGCTGAAAGGTTAACTGATTGGTCTTAAGGCCTGATTATCTGGGATAAGAAATAGGAGCTGAGATTGTTATTTGGAATATCAAGACATCTGCTAGTTAATGGAATGAAAGGTTTGCCGGTTAATGGAATGCTTTCTTGTTTATTATACAATGCGTATTGTGATTGGAATAATGATGCAAGGTTACGAGACTGCAAAGTTTTTAATTATTTGGAATTTAAGTTATCTGAATTAGAATTGTTGAGATACAGTTTCAATTATTTTGATTTGAGAAGTCTTAAATAATTAAGTGAACATGCAAGGAAGAAGGGCAAGATATTTGACAGTAGAAATGTTTCTTTTGGATAAAGACTCTTTTTATTCATTTTCAAATATTGTTACAAAATTATTTGAATATTGTAAGTTTACAACTTATAGTATTTAAAATAATAAATGTTTATAATAAATGGAAAATAAATCTAAGTCTAAAGCCTAAACTCCATTGCCCCATGCTCAAGGTCTCTTGTTTCCTCTGCTTCCTCTATCGTCAAATTGGTGCTCACCTGAAAAAGACAAAGGAAAAGAAAATTAGTACGAGAATTTTCAAATGAAAAAGAAAGAAAAAAAGTCATCATTAAAATTGGCCGTCTGGAATCAGAATGCTTATTTTCATCACGCTTTATTTTTCTCTCTGCAAATCACAAGAAAATTGCTCTTCTTGGTTCACAAAGAGAAAATTAAAAATATAAATTGAAAATATGCAAGCATACAAAGCAAGCTGAATTTCAAATGCAACAGGCGCCAACGCTGTCAAAACATGAGCCAAATTATACCATTGTACAAATTGCAAACCAAACTGTCAAACTAAGCAAACTAAACATGGCAGCAAACCAAACTGAGTTACAAAATTCCAAAGGGAAAACAGGCGCCAAACTGTCAAAGCATAAACAAATATACAATGCAGCAAGCAAAGTCCCAAATAGAGCTACAAAACAAATTGCCCAAATTGAGTTATAAAACAAATGGGATGCAAACTGTGCAAATATGGCAAGAAACATGAAAGCAGAAAAAATACAGCAGGCAAAAGTAAAACAGGAGGAGGTAACCCAATTGACAAGTCAAAGCTTGTCAAAAGCTGTCATCATTTTCCAGAGGCCATTTTTCAGAATATATTAATAAACAAAGCAAAAGTGCTTATTTCATGGAGAGAGAAAGAGAAAAAGATATCACCTTGGGTTAAGTTTGAGAGTTTGGCTAAAAGAGCATGCTGTCACAAGTCAAATAGAAAAAGGATATAAAACTATCAAAGGGCATAACAGAGAAAGGGGAGAAGAAGAAAAACACTTTGTGAAAAAACCACAAAACCCTTCAAATTGCAAAATCTCCAAACCTGCATAACAAAAACACAGTCCAGCAAAAGCACCACAAACCATAAACTACAAACTCAACAAGCCAAGCTTGCTCAAATCACCCAACCTGTTAACAAACTGTAAACCCTCAAACCTGCAGCAAATCACATAACCTGAACAAAAGCCAAGTCTGAAACTGCAAACCAGCTTTCCTAAAACAAATTCAACAAGCCAAGCTTGCTCAAACCATAAGCCTAGCAACCTGTTGTCAAACCTGTACCAAACTACAAACAAGCCAATTCCCAAATAGTTTCAAAACCACAAGCTGGCCAAAACTGCAGAAAATCAACAAACCTGCATAGCCCAATAACAAGCTCACCAAAACAAACCAAGCTTGTTAACAAAACTACAAACTGCCCAAACTACAGAACCAAACCGTCAACAACAAGGTTTCAGAAGCTTGTAACAAGCTTCATCATCAACCAAATCTCAACATCAACAACAAAGATTCAGTCTAATCATCACCAATATTCAAGATAGAGGAAAAGATCACCAGTTTCAGAAAATCATCATTAACATTCCAAGAAAGAGGAAGAGGATTTCAGAAGCTAACCAACACAGTTTCAGAAACATATTCATCATCAACAATCAATAACAAACAACCAAGTTTTCAAAATTGTTCATCATCAAACATCAAAGCCAAGAAAGAGGAAGAGCACTTCAGAAGCAACAAAACAAAGCTTCAGAACCAACAACTAGCCTCAAACACACTCATCATCAACATTCCAAGAAAGAGGAAAAGAAAATCAGAAGAACATCAACAAAATTATTTTCAGAAATATATCATCATAAACAACCCAAATCAATAAGCCCAGTTTCATCAAACATTCAGATTCGAAGATAGAGGAAATGATCAAAAGAGTCTCAGAACATACTCATCATCAACATATAGAAAGGGACAAAGACAAAGGTTACTGTTGTACCCCAAAATTTTCCCTCTCATTTCATCAACATTTTCTCATCACAAGACTCTTGGAACTCAAAATCAAATTAGGGTTTGCTCTGCTCAAGACCCTTCCTTGCACTATTGACCCAAATTAGGGTTTGAGTTTGCACAAGGATGTTTTTACCTAAAGTGCCCAAAGTGACTTTCATGCTTCATTTTGGACTCACAAGTTTATCCATACCAAGTTTCAAGCCTTGATTTTTTTTGCCCAGTCAATTGGACAGTTGACCTAAAATCAGTTGTATTGGGGAAAAAGTCAACTGTGGCCAAGTGACAGTCAAACCTCATGAAATTTGACCCACATCAACATAATGAACTCATATGAACCATTTGGTCAAGTTTGGATCACAATTCCACAAGAAATTTGATCAGATCACCAAAAGGGCAAAATGGTCATTTTTAGGGTTTTGACTGCACAAAGGCAATTTTTGACTGTTTGACCTAACCAATGGCAAACCAAGCTCACACATGGACTCAAGGACTCAATGGCATTGTCTTGACACATTCAACAAGTTCAAAAGATCCCAAATGCATAGGATTGACAGATGAATTTTTCAGTCAACTGATCAAAATTTGACTGTATACTGAAAAGTCAAACTTTGACTTTTTGGTCAAAATCAAGTGCCAAGATTTATTTTTCATCAAGACATGTCAAATTATGAAACTTGTTCATCAAGAAATCCAAATTTGCAAATTAGGGTTTAAAATGAGAAAATTTCATAACTTAGAATTTTTCTAAGTTATGAAACTTCCCTATTTTTTCCTAATTTTGTCCCATTTTTTCACCAGGATGCAAATGGATTCAAAAAAAACTTGAAACATGAAAGTTGTAGTCCATTGCAAAATCTACAACTTTTATTCACAAAGTTTTCTCAAAGGAATCTTGTAGCTCAAATTATGATTTTTGGAACAAGGGTACAAAACATTTTTAACTTAGAGAAATTTTGACCTATTCTAGGCAGGATTTTTGTCCAACTTCTTGGCCATTTTTCACATGCTTCCACTTGGATTTTAAATTTTAATTACAAAGATGTATTATAGTACACATTCCAAGATTTCCAAATTGTCCAAGAACTTCTCAAACACCCTTGTGGTTAGGAAGAATCGAATTTGCAAAGTTGGACAAAATTCACTTTTGTTCATAACCAAATACATGTTCATACAAGTTTCATTTTCAAATCAGCATGCTTGGTACTTGCTTGCAGGCCTCTAAACCAAGTTTGCACTCTATAATTAAATGCCTAACCATTGTATTAATGCATTATTTCTTCCCTTTGGGCATTGCACATAGAATCAATCCTTAATTAGAAAAAGCAAACATGCCATTTTGATAAAGTTACACTTTATGTCAAGTTCCAAATCTTGGAGGCATGGGGCCAGATCTTGGAGCCAAATCAAATCCACAAATCCCACTGATCAAGATCAATTTGTGCAGCATAGATAGAGGGGGTACACAGGCCTGCAGAAGGGCTTGAACCTTTTTACTTCAAAAACAAGAAAGTTGGCAAAACAAACACATCTCTCATTTCCTGCAAGCATAAGCAAAAACAAACTTTGTGAACATCTTCCATACACCAAAACACACCTAAGGCACGAATCAACCACCTCTCAAACCTCCTCATACATCAAAACACCATCTTGCTGCAAAAACAGGGCATCTGTTGCAGTTTGACTTCCACAACTCAATCCACTCGTGCACTTTGGCTAAAAACCTTTCAAACTCATTCCATATCATCCACACAAACTATCCCAAGCCCTAAATACAAACTGTAACATCCCTAACCTCTATTGCCATTTTCACTTTTCAGTTTTGCAGGTGAACTTCCATAGCACGATTCAGAGAGTTTCAAAGCAAGCTAGGTACTTGGGAAGCATCCTTGGACTTCAGGCAAGCTGTACAAAAGCTCAAACTCCATTGAAGTTGGCCACATTGTTGTACACGACTCAAGCTGAAACAGGTAAAACCATGGACTTCTATCTCTCTATCCAGACATGATTAAGCTTAGGTTTGTGAATGAAACATGTTATACTCATAGCCCTGAAGCCATCCATGTATTTACTTTTCATTTATATTAAGCATGCTGTGAGAATTTTTGGCCATGAACATTGAAGAAAAATTAGGTCAGAAATTGGGGGTGAAGAAATTCTCCCTGGTTTCTTAGAGTTAGGTCAAGTATTTTACATGTTTGAATTCTTCTTTTGATGCTCTACATTATTGGTGTTATGAGTTTTTGTTAAAAGTCAAAGAATCAGGAGATGATGATTGCATAGGAGGCGCGCGCATTTTCTGTTTGAACGTTGCTGGAGGTTGAAGACAAAGATGGCTTGGGCTGGGCCTGAGTCATCTTGTTGTTTACACCCCTTTTTTCCATTTACACCCCACTGGCCCATTGTGTGAAATAATTGTCATTTTGCATTTTTCTTTTTTGATTCTGACTCCATATTTTTTGTACAAATATAAAAAACTCCAAAAATATTTTTCCATCTTTTTTTGCATTTATTTGGCATTTATTTGTTTTATTTAACATATACATATAAACAAATATATTTCCTTTTTTTAAAAACCCTAGAAAATAATACAAAAATATTTATTTTTTAGTTATTATTTTTTGTTTACATTTTGAAAAATATTTTCTAAAAATATACATTTTTGTAAATAATTAATATTTTATTCTTGTATATATTTAGTATATTTAATATATAATATATAAATACTTGTATATTTTATTAGATAGTTAGGGCAAAAATATGAAAATAATACATTTTTATTTTTATTAATATATGACATCAAAAATACATTTTTAACTATATACTTTTTATTTTGTGCATAAATTAATTTATTTTGTGCATAATCAATAAATAATAATGTTTATTCAAAAAACTAGGGTTAACCCTAAAACCACAAAAATATTCAAAATTTGACCTCTTTATTTTTGTTTATATTTTACATTGAAAAATACTTTCACATACATAAAAAATCATTTTGTGCATAATACATTTTGCATATTTATTGTATTTATTTAAATATTGTACAATTAAATATTTGTATATTCGATATGGATGTAATAGCTTAGAATTTAATTTCTTGTCAAATATCCCCAAATTCAAACTTGTACCCCCATCCCCATAATCATTGTTGTAATAGCTTAGCATTTAAATTTACGCATTTAAAAGCTTTCAATTATGCCATGTTTAGACTTAGGGTTTGTATGCAAAAACAATCAACAAATAGCTTGACCTAATTCAAAGATAAACATGCATGAAAATCAAAACACAATGCACACTTGCACCCCTAGGGTTACTCCACTTGTTGCCTTCAAAAATGGGCCATAGTTGCATGTCAAGTGTCTTTGGCAAAACAAAAACAAATCAAATGATCATAGTCCCTCGATGACGCTACCAAGTTGCCTAAAATGATCAACTCCCTTGAGAAAATTGCCAAAGATACTTGGCACTATTGCCTCTATGGTCTAAACGATGACTCGCGCCCGTCCCGTTAACATCCTAACATAAGGTTGTTCACCAAATACAATGGTGAAACAACACTGTTAAAAGGGTTAAAACATAAGAAAGATCTTTGAGAAATTTAGGGTAGATAGCTCTTGGTTACTTGACCAAACATGGAAAACAATCCTTGCCATTTTTCAAAACACACATCACAACACAACTTCAAAACAAACTTTCAAAACATTGGAAAAAAAAAACTTTTCAAAAGACAATACACCTTTGTATACATTCAAACATGGATCATTACAAAGGTTGCCACAACAATGGCCTCTTTTCAAAATATCTTTCAAACACACACAAAGCACCATTTCAAACAATTGAAAGCACCATTTCAAACAATTGAAAGCACCATTTCAAACAATTGAAAATGCAAGGCAAGTGATCTAAGAAAGTAACTAAGATCCCATGGATAACCATGGATAGAAAGGATGCTAATACCTTCCCTTTCTATAATCTACTCCCCGAACCCAAAAAAACATCTCAAAGGTTTTTCCTGTGCTTTTTAACCTTTCCTTAGGATAAAATAAAAAGTCGGTCGCAACTCTTACTAAACCGAAACATTTGCAAAAACAAACGCAAAACCCAAGTCAGTTCTCCCACCGTATCATAGTTACCAATAAAGAAAACGCGCGGCCATCATCTCATCTTCCTCCGCCTCTAGCCGTCGCAGAAGCGTCGCCGGTCCGACACCTCTGTCCCTCCACTTTCCAGAAAAACTCAAGGTAAGCTTTTTTTTTCTTCTCAAACCTTCGCTACGTCAAGCATGTAAACATTAAAGGATTAAAAAACTGAACATGCAAGCAAAAATTAAACAAAACGAAAGCAAGCTGTAAAACGCGAACAAAAAAGCAAATCATATCGTTCAATAAAATGCGAGATCATTGCAAAGAGAATGAGAGGTGAGAGGCAGCGCTCTGGTAGCTAGGGTTAGGAAGAGTATCAGAGTATCGCTGCTTGAGAAAGATGAAAAGAGGATAAAGAGGAAGAATGAAGCGGCGCCGCTGTAACCTCAATAACGCACAAACCCTAAAAATGAATAACCCTAACAAATTGAAACAAACTGGATATTGGGCCTGCTCCCCAAACAGATGCGCCAAGCCCATCTGTTTTACCAGTGCACCCCCTCCCTTTGCTTTCTGCCCATTGGTTTCTTTTGATTTGGGCCTAATCCATATAAACCCATGGCCCATTTCTCTTTTAATAACAAATGCTAACCCTCTTTTTTTATGAATTCATTTTAAATCTATTTGTTTTCTTTTGGTTAATAATAAAGCTAATAATAAAAACTTTGACTCTCTTAAAAAAATAAAAAATAAATAAATAGTTTTATTAAATAATTTTGTTTCATTTGAAAACATAAAAAATAATATAATTTAATTTAATTAATTTTTCTTCCTTTAAACTTTTTTTAGTTAATAAAACACAAAAATAAGAATAAAATACTTAATCTTTCTTTTTTTAGAATATATTTTATTTATTTATTTTTTAAGTTAATCAATGCATGCATCTCATAATATTTTTTATTCTCTTTATTTTTATGTTTCATTATAGTTTTTATATTTGAATTGCGCCGATTCGATTTGGTTGTAATATTTGGATATTATTATCCTTGTGAGATTCACCCCATTTGTAAATAATTGTACCCCCATCCCCGGATACTTTTGTAATAGCTTAGAATTTAATTCTCGCACTTTATGCTTTCAAATATGCCATGACTAGAGATTAGGGTTTGTATGCGAAAATCTAAAATCAATCTCTAGATGACCTAAATACAAGACAAAAAGCATGAAAATTGAAAAACGCAATGCACACTTGCACCTCTAGGGTAACCTCGCTTGTTGCCTCGGAAATGCAATCATGTCCCTCGAGTATGAGACACTCTAGCAAATGCCCCTTCGATAAACAAAGATCGTAGTCCCTCGATGACCCTCGATGTTGCCTTCGATAAAACGATCTTGTCCCTTACAAAATTGCTAGAGCGTCTCACAAGTTGCTTTCAATGATTGTATGCGATGACCCGCGCCTGTCCCGTTTAACATCCTAACACAAGGTTATTCACCAAATGCAATGGTGAAATAACACTGTCAAAAGGGTTAAAAACATAAGAAAGATCTTTGAGTTAAATAGGGTAGACAACTCTTAGTTACTTGATCAAAAGCTTGCAAAACATCCTTGCCATTTTCAAACACACCTCACAACACAATTTCAAAGTAAACTTTCAAAACATTGAAATATCTTTTCAAAAAGACAAACACCTTTGTAAAACATTCAAACAAGAATTGTTACAATGGTTTCCTAGACAAGGCATCTTTTTCAAAGCATTTTCAAAACCACACACACAAAGCACCATTTCAAACAATTGAAAAGCAAAGGCAAGTGATCTAAACAAGTAACTAAGAGCCCATGGAAAACAATGGATGAAAAGGGTGCTTGCACCTTCCCTTTTCATAATCTACCCCCCGAACCCAAGAAAACATCTCAAAGGTCTTTCTTGTGCTTTTTGACCTTTCCTTTGGATAAAATAAAAAGTCGGTGGCGACTCTTGCTAAACCGCACAATTGCGAACACAAACGCAAAACCTCAAGTCAGTTCTCCCACCGTATCACAGAACTGGCGACTCTGCTGGGGAAATGATTCTAAAAGCGGGGTTACCTTAGGGTTTTTGATCACCTTTGCATGCTTATCTTGATTGCCTTTATTGTTTTAAATTTGGTTCTTTTTTTTTTGGTTTGAAATCCTCTACCCGGATTTGGGAAACATTCATAGGTAAATAGCAATACATTGTGGAAATTGTGCAGGGTATACCGACATGGTTGAAGAAATAGCTATATTAGTGCGACATATTTGTGGGTACCGGTAGCCTTTGAGTCAATCAAAGAGAATACGGGGCCGCTGAGTGATGTCATGAAGCAATAATGAACTCTTAGAACCTTACTTGACCATCTTGGCCTTTTTTAGGGGTAGTGAGATGACCGACTTTGGTGCAGTCCGAAGCTGGTAGATACTCGATACTACACTCATTGAGGGTTGTTTTCTTGGAATATTTCGGTCGCCAGTAAAGTGGCTAAATCGAAACAATGAACACAGAAAATAATCCGGTGATATTGAGATCCTTAGAACCCGGTTACTATTTATAGGACAGGTTGAGCCAACTAAACTTCAAGAGGGTACTTACCTATGAAACCCCATGCAAGCCTGAAACTAGGATCTTGTGTGATTTGCTTGTACATATGCTTGTGCATACATCATGAACATAATGAAGCATCATTTGCATCCACTAACCATTTCAAGGGTTTGGATCTTCACCTTTGTTCCTGATTTGTAGGTCATGGAATCTCTTTGCAGGAAAACAATTCAAGTCAACCTTGTGAGAATCCCTCCTCAACTCAAGGAGCTTACTTCCAAGATTCCAGAGAATTCTCCCTTCACTGAAAGACATGGTAGACTTCTCAACTTGGTCAACTCCAACATTGAAGAAGACATGCTGAAAGTCCTCTTCCAGTTCTTTGACCCCCTTCACCACTGTTTCACATTCCCTGATTACCAACTAGTACCTACTTTGGAGGAATTTTCTCAACTCCTGAGGATTCCTATTCTCCATCAACTACCCTAAAATGGTACAAAAAGAGAACCAAAGCCTGAAGAAGTTGCTCAAGCCTTACACTTGCAACCATCTGATATCAAAGGTCATTGGGAAACCAGAAGTGGTGTCAAGGGTTTCTTGGCAAAGTTTCTGTTTGAGAAGGCACAAGACTGCTGGAATTCTCTAGATCTACAAGATTTTGAGGAGATCGTAGCACTTCTCATCTATGGTTTAGCCTTGTTCCCAAACCCTGATCAGCTTATAAATGTGAATGCTGTCAAGATTTTCATATCTCGGAATCCTGTGCCTACATTGCTTGGGGACATCCTACACTCATTTTACACACGAACAATGAGGAAAAGAGGTGTTCTCATGTGTTGTACTCCTCTTCTAGCAAGGTGGTTTATTTCTCACCTTCCCCAGTCAGTCTTGAAGAATGAACAAGGCTTGAGGTGGTCTCAACGGTTGATTTCTCTCACACTCTGATGTTCATTGGTGTTCTCGGTCCAGAGAAAATGTCATCATCATTGATCATTGTGGGGAATTCCCTAATGTCCCACTACTTGGCATTAGGAGGGGCATTACCTACAACCCCTGTTTAGCTCTGAGGCAATTTGGGTATGCCCGAAGAGATGGCCCTCATGATGTGCTGATTCCTAACTTGGTTTTTGACTTCGATAATGACGCTCAAGGACTTCGACAAAGGTTTATCCGAGCATGGAGGATACCCAACAAAGTGGATAGTAAGACACTGGGACACAAGAATTCCACCCCCCTTGAGCCTTACCTCAAGTGGGTATGAACACGCGCCCAGAGTCTTAGGATGCCTTACCCCCACATTCTCCCCGTGATTAAAGAGCCGGTTATGGAAGGAGAGGTTCCATACACCCTCCTACATCCAGACATGCCAACGTCATTGGAAGAATTGCAAAAGAGTTGGATACAACTCAAGGAAGAGCGGAACACTTTTGAAGCCAACTTCTATGCCAGTGAGAAGAAGGTTTTGGAACTTACCACCGACTTCACAAAGAGGTGACTCTTTGTTAGAACATAGTTTGATTCTACAACCATCATTTAGAGTTTTGATGATAACAAAATTCAAGATTAAATGAATTATGAGATTTATATGAGACATATATGCTACTTAAAATTATGTTGTGTATTTACAGAAACTCTGATGGAATTAGCATCAGAATATCAGTATCAACATCAGCATCAGAAGATATGTCAGCATCAGAAGATCAAATAACATGTGCTATACGCTGAAGCCTGATTGTGATCAGTGGAAATAGAACTGGCTGTTTTGAAATGTTGTTTCGCGAAATGTCGCGGTAAGCAAGAGTCGCCACTGTATTTTATTTTCTCCAACAAGGAAAGGACAAAAGCACAGCAAAATTCCTTTTCGAGATGTTTCTCGGTTCGGGAGGTAGATTATAGAAATGGAAGGTGTTAGCACCCTTTCTATCCGTGGTTATCCACGGGCTCTTAGGTACTTGCTCACTATGTTTTCAAAATGTTTTGCTTTTCTTGTGTTTGTGGGTTTTGAAAAAAGTTTGTTTGAAAACTTCGATTTAACTCTTGTATCTGTCCTCAAGAGTGTATGAAGTGTTTGTTTGAAAACTTTGGTCAGAAAAGTGTAGGTGCGAAAAGTTGTTTTTGTTTTGAAAGAGAAAGTATCTAAGAACCTCTACCAACTCAAAGGAAATTAAGCTGTGTAAATGTCCTTTAGACAGTACTATCCCACTATTAAGAAGTAAGTAGCACCGTCGTTGGAGTTTTGGGGTCAATTCGATTATAGGGACATGTGGTCACCAAAGCAATAGTAGGACGCCTTAGCGGTAACCCTAATGTCCTAGATCCTTTTTATCTGAGGCAACCGTTTCGAGGCAACTTGGATCTTTAGACAAGAGGGCGACCTCTAAAACACCCTATACTCAATGACCACGTCGAGGCAACCAAGTGAGGCGTACCCTAGGAGTGGCATGTGCGAGTGTGTCAGGATTCAGTTAAATTATCTTTGCACATTTTATGGTGAGCTACAGGTTGATTTTATTTTGAGAATAAGTCTTGTCATGCATAGCCTAATTAACATACATCTAACAGTTAAGTATTGCGAAAAATAAATCTACGCTATTACAAGGCGTCAGGTATTTACATCGCCAAAAACAACCCTTAAAAAAGTAAATTGCGAGAAATTAAAGAAAAGCGATAAAAAGTCCTAATTAAATCTATTACATCCTCGGAGCAATTACATAAATATGATCACAAAAAAAAATATGCGCGAATAAGAATTGAATCAGAGAAGTCCTAGGGTTTTGACCCTTTTTTGAGAAAGACATTTTTCATTATTTTGCAATTAATTAAATTAAACCTAAAACTAATTAATTAATTAAAAGAAATATTTTTTATTCTTTAATATTTCAAGGAAATAAAATCAAAAGGATTAAAATTGTCAAAAGAAACCCTAATTCTATGTTGATTTTAAATTATTGAGAAAAAGTTAAAATTAACCCTAATTAAACTAAATTAATTTGTTAGTATTTATTTACAAAAATAACTAATTAAGGGTGAAATTAATTTAAATAATAATAATAAAAAAATATTATTTTCTGAATTTATTATGAAAAATTAATTTGGTTAATTTAAGTAATAATAATTATAGTAAATAATTAGAATCAAAGAAAATAAAAATAGAAGTGAAAAGGAACAAACTTGAAGGGGTGTTTGGCCAAATTCTGGAGGTGTGTTTGTAATTTTGAAGCCCAATTGCTCAAGTCTGTTTGACTTTCTGAGATCCTCCGTGCGCTGATTGACTAGGGAGCATGGTGGTCTTCCAATCATGACCACTGGATTTGAGTCTAGGGACATCTGGCGCTTGGATGTTAGGGGTGCATGATGGACTCCTTTTGGAAAGCTACATATGAACATGTAAAGAAAAATAATAGAAACGTTTTGGGGGACCTGGGATTCGAACCCAGGTCCCAAGAGATAATCTTCCAATGCTTTGGCCAACTGAGCTGTACTGCGGGTTTGTTAATAGAATGGAGAGAGTATATTATATATGGAAAATAAGCAATATGCTGAAAACAAAACAAAAACGCGCGTATTTTTAAATTGTCCAACCACGTACTAACACGTACTCATCTTCTTCGTTGTACCTGTAAAAACAAAATCAGATAGCGGGGGGTTTTTAACCCCCACAATATGCAGCGACGAAAAATAGCGACTAACCCTGTGGTTGATATAAATGTTTCGCGAGGGTTGGTTTATGTTCGTCTGATTCTCACGATTTCAACCATATGCCTCAGGAGTTCTAATTTTGCCTGTATTGCAAAGCCCCAAATTCACAGCTCATGAACCCTAGACATCGTCCATGGTATCTTTTGATTTATGGTGTTTCAATGAAATTAAACTATACCATTAGCTTGGTACAGTCCCTAGCAACACAAAACGATCACAAAAATATGTTAAATATGCATGAATCAATGTTTACGATTTTGGAAAAAAGCTTCAAACCGTGGTTCTGTAATGGGTGATTTCTTGAGCTTTAGCACGTGAATTTAATTGCCACACATTCTGGGAACCTCCTGCAATAGATTAGAATTAAAAAAAAGTCTTTAAATCGCCCTGGAATATAGAAATCAATTTTGAGTTTTTCTTGAATTTTCTTGAATGGCTATGGCTTTTTTCTGCAGCTTTCTCACGTGTATGGAACTAGGGTTAGCTTGCATATTTATAGAGGAATGGAATTAGGTCAGAATCTTGCACAAAAATTTATTGGAATGATGATTGAATATTTGATTGAAAATCAAATCTTTTTGCATTTTCATGATTGAAGAAAGTTGCCAATTTTGGAGATTCTTGCATATTTGATTTGTACACGAAATTGTCAGCATATCTTGACCATATTTGCTTCACAAAAAGATTGAAAAATCAAATCTTTGTATTTTCCTACAATTTAAATTAATTAAATGAATTAATATTGATTAAAAATCCAATTAATTAATAAAAATAAGAAAATAAACTTCATTAAGCTTGATGGGTCGTGCATAAGTCATGGATCAAGTTTCAAGAAGAGATTTGAGGCCCATTAGCAAAAACAAGGTGTTTTGAGCAAAGTTGACTTTTGCAAATTCATGAAAATTTCCCAACTTCTCCAATGCATACCTTGCTCAATTTTGATCATATGAACATGTTTTTGGACATTTTGGAAAGGTCTTGAAGTCCTCTAACCAATGCCTTTGGTCCCATGTCATTTGGATTTACCAATCTCAAGTTATGGTCTTTGACTTAAAGTGCCTTTTTGTTGACTTTTGAAATTGACCTATAATGTAGAAATTGATAACTTTTTGTGAGAGCATTTCTTGGACTTGGAATAAGAAGATGGTTTGTAGGAAATGGCATACCCTTCAAAATGAGCATTGGATGGGATTTTTCTGATGAACCATGAAAAAGTTATGCCCTGGTCAAGATACAGTTGACTTTTCTACTGTCCAAAAATAGTAACTTTTTGCATCTTGATGATTTTTGAGCCATTATTGTGGAATCATGATCAATACTTGATCAAATGATGATTGTGAACTCAAAATAAGACGTTGACCAAAAATTCTGACTTTTGACTGTAAAATGACCATTTTGCCCTTGTAGTTGACTGTGGGTCAAATGGAGCTTTTGACTGTGCAAATTGACACTGTGGGTCTTGAAACTTAGCATGTAGGTGCTTGAGAATTTATATGGACCCTTGAGACTTGATTGAACCATTGAAAACCCCAAATTCCTTGAAAGAACCAAAACCCTAATTTCAGCTGTTTTAGGAGATGGTTTGACTGTGCAACCTCTTGAGCAATTTTGAACAATTTGAAGATCATTCTTGACAAATCTTGAGGAACATGGGAGGGCAAATTTTGGGGTACAACAGTTTCCCCTGTTTAATCTTCTTAAACCTGAGGATGTAGATTGGCTTGCGTGCCTTTCGTGATCCGAAGGTGGAAGATGATTGAACACTAGAGTGCCCAGAAATTTGCACTCGCATAGCGTAGTATCAGCAATGTGATGTCGAGAATGGGCTTACAGATGCCATTTGGAGATATGATGGATAGGAGGATGGGCTTATAGATTCCATATGGAGATGTGACAGAATCTTGTCGGGATGGGCTTATAGATGCCATCTGGAAATGTAATGGATGGTAGTGGAGATGGGCTTATAGATGCCATATGGAGATTGTTTGTTGAATTGTAACTTGGTAGGTTGAAAGAAGGAACCTGTGTAGGGTTTCCTGATGATGAGGCCGGGTAAAACCGCATCTGAGAGAGAAAGAACCGGTGTAGGGTTGCTTCATGATGGTCAAGTAGATGGTTATCCTGTCTGGCTTCAGGTATTAATCTACAATCCGTCGTCCACAGATATTTCCTGGCTAGTTACAAGTGTTGATATGGAACTTGAAAAAGGTTGGCAGATGAGATAGTTGTCCTGTCTGGTTTCAGGTATTAATCTCTGTCTTGGGAACTGGCATCTCTTGTATGGCTTTCACTTTGGCAGGGTCCACTTGAATACCTTTGTCGCTCACGACGAAGCCTAACAATTTTCCAGATCTCACCCCGAAGGTGCACTTGTTCGGGTTTAATCTCAGCTTGTACAACTTCAATCGGTCAAACAGCTTCTGTAGATGGTCAATGTGTTCCTCCTCAGTTTGGGACCTTGCAATCATATCATCGACGTATACTTCAATCTCATGATGGATCATGTCATGAAACAAAGCAACCATGGCACGTTGGTAGGTTGCCCCAGCATTTTTCAACCCAAAAGGCATGACCTTGTAGCAAAAGGTGCCCCACTGAGTAACAAAAGTGGTCTTCTCCATGTCTTCAGGAGCCATCTTGATTTGATTATAACCGGAGAAACCGTCCATGAAGGAGAATACCTTATGCTGAGAAGTGTTTTCAACCAGGACGTCGATGTGAGGTAGAGGGAAGTCATCCTTAGGGCTCGCCCTGTTCAAATCCCTGTAATCAACACACATTCGGACCTTACCATCTTTCTTCGGCACTGGAACCACGTTGGCAACCCACTGAGGATAAGAAGTTACTGCTAGAAAACCGGCGTCAAATTGTTTAATAACCTCAGCTTTGATTTTCTCGGACATCTCTGGACGCATACGGCGAACCTTCTGTTTTACCGGAGGACAGTCCTCCTTGGTAGGCAGGTGATGAACCACAATGTCGGTATCTAACCCAGGCATGTCTTCGTAAGACCAGGCAAAGATTTCCATGTAGTCATGCAGCATCTGAATCAACCGTTGTTTCACACTAGACTCTAGATTGGCACCAATCTTGACTTCCTTTCTGTCTGTCTCAGTACCCAGATTTACCATTTCCATTGGCTCTTCATGTGGCTGAATGGCCCTCTCTTCCTGGAGTACCAGTCTTGCAAGCTCACTAGGCACTTCGCAATCATCTTCACCTTCGTCTTCGGCTAAGTTGATCGGATTTTCGAAGTCATAACTGGCAGTAGCAGAGTCGTTACCAGTGAGATCCAGAGTGGATTGGGACCTGTATATGTGAGTGTGTGTAAATATAGCTGTTTTGCAATATATAATAAAGAAAGACAAGGAGCGCAAGATTTGAAATGCAAAAACGTCCAATGCTTTTATTACTGATATATGAAAATGACACACAAAAGCCCTCACAAATGAAGCCACGATGCCCCGGGTAAGACACCGGGCCATAAAGTTTCAAATTATTGTCTGTTACAAATTCAAAACAAAGGAGTTCATTACTGAGTCACAAAAGTAATAGGGACGAAGTCTTTTGCCGTCCAGTTGCTTGGTCCACTGTTGGTCGTAGGGTAGATCCAGCTGTCGAATTCAGATTCCTCCATGTCATCTTCAATAGCATTCACTCCCGAGTTGCTGATGAACACATGAGGTCTTCCATTCCTTACACTTCGAACAACCCTCTGAGCTTCTGAAGTGAAACCCAAACCGAACTTGTTAGTCTTCTGAGTGAAATCAGGAAGTCGGCCCCAGTTTGTATGCTCACCCTTCTCAATAACAGCCTGGGCATCCTTTAAGGAAGCCATCTTCAAAGGAGAATCTTCAATCACATTTTCAGTTGATGCCAGTGTCTGAGGAACCTCTTCAAAGTGTTGAAATGGGGTCTCAATGAATTCCCCATCCATCTCTATGTACCGGAACGAGTTGAGGTGGCTGACTATATATTCTTCCTCCCCCTGAACTGTCACAATCTTCCCTCTGACCGGGTATTTCAGCTTCTGATGTAGTGTGGAGGTCACAGCCCCAGCCTTGTGGATCCATGGACGACCCAACAAACAAGAATAGGATGGTCGGATGTCCATCACGTAGAATGTAGAATCGAAGACCTGAGAACCAACCCTGATTGGGATATCAACTTTGCCGTGCACCATTCTTTTAGACCCGTCAAAGGCCCGGACAACAATGTTACTTGGCTTTAGTTCTAACCCCTCGCAGTCCAACCTGTCTTGAGCTTTCTTGGGCAAGACGTTCAGTGAGGAACCAGTGTCAACCAACACATGTGCAAGAGTAGTGCCCCTGCATTCAATGGAGACATGTAGGGCATCGTTATGGTTCTTCCCTTTAGCAGTCAGGTCGGTGTCAGAGAAACCCAAACCATTATCAGCAGTTAAGTT
Organism: Vicia faba; assembly: GCA_948472305.1. Classification (NCBI taxonomy): domain Eukaryota; kingdom Viridiplantae; phylum Streptophyta; class Magnoliopsida; order Fabales; family Fabaceae; genus Vicia; species Vicia faba. The sequence goes on along the minus strand of OX451736.1, from coordinate 66,488,119 downwards.
GGCCACACAATCGGTAAACTGATCAGCTGACGTCTCTTGTGGCATGTGGGCCGTCTTCAGGAAGGTAATCAGAGCCTTGGCATGAGCCTCTGAACACAATAACAGTGATAGCATAGAAATTTTGGATGGGGTGTGCCCCAGCTGCTCAACTACATTAAAATCACTCTTCTTGATAATCTTAAGGATCTCTTCTATCTCCTGTTTGGAAGCTTCAACAGTGGTTGTCTTTGGTGCCTCCGTCTGGGCAGGCATATTAGTAGCGATCCCTTTGCCCCGAGCGTCAGATGACTCGGCAGCAGGGGTAGAAATAGGAACCTGATCAGGAAGGGAAGTAGGCACACTTGCAGGTGTGATGGCAATAGGTCTCTGGATAGCTGGTGGCGCAATATCTGGTGAGAAAAGCCTACCACTGCGAGTGACTTTAGCAAGCCCGGTGATGTTGCTGACGTCGGTACTAGTATCAAACTCTTGCTTAACTCCGAGCACATAAACATATGCCTCATAGTGCCAAGGGACAACTTTGTCGGATGTATAGGGGATGGGCCCCGGAACAGTGATGACGATAGGTGCAATCTTCTGAGCAGGCATGATTTTGACAGGCTTCCTCGGGGGAGCCTTGGGAGAATTGTTAAAAATGGTGACAATGGACACTTCTTCAGTAGGGGTAGCAGGAACAACAATCTTCTCAAACATGATTTCTTTGTTATTCATCAGGTTTTGGACGCCTGACTTCAACAAAGGACAACCAGCAGGTGAAACAGAACATAGATGGCAACCTTTACTACATCCCGGAAATAAACCAACTAGCAACAGGTTCCTCTTGACGATCAACAACGGAGTAACAATATCATCCACAGAGGCTACATACAGGTCTTCCTCTACAGCATTCACTCCATGCTTGGGCATAGGAGCAGTCACAACATTGGGCCTTTCGGGCGCCTAAAACTTTATCTCTTTAGCATCAATAAGGTCCTGAACCTTATTCTTCAGAGCCCAACAATCATCCGTAGTATGCCCCGGGCTGTCAGAGTGATAAGCGCAGCGGGCGTTGGGATTGTACTTTGGAGATGTTGTGTTTACAACCTTCGGAGCTTCTTTTATAGTTACCAGATTGGTTGTTAGTATTTGCGGCAATATCTGGGACAAGGTCATACTGAGTCGAGTAAACTGCCTTCTGGGTCTCTCACCCCTTTGTTGATTATGATGCTGAGGAGCAGCAGCAGGCTTTGAAATTACCACCGTGTTGACAGCTTGGCGGCATTCCGATTTATTCTGCCTCCTTGAACCATAGACAACACTAGATTCTTTCTTGAAGGGTTTCTTTTCAGTGCTCGAGGAGGCACCTTTCTGTATCTTCCCAGACTTGATACCAGCTTCAATTCTCTCACCAGTCAAGATAAGATCTGTAAACCCGGCAGAAGAATTCTCAATCAAATGGTTGAAGAACGGACCAGACAGGGTCCCCAAGAACATATCAACAAGCTCACGGTCAGTCAAAGGTGGCTGCACCCTTCCAGCCAAATCTCTCCACTTTTGAGCATAATCCTTAAATCCTTCACCCGTCCCTAGTGACATACCCTGGAGTTGGGTACGCGTAGGAGTGAGGTCGGAATTATACTAACACTGCTTATAAAATGCAGTAGCCAAGTCCTCCCAATTACGAATAATGGCTCCATCCAGCTGATAGAACCATTCGAGTTGAGTCCCTGAAAGACTATCCTGGAAGAAATGGATCCACAAATTCTTGTCAGCTGTATAAGGTTGGATCTTCCTTACATACGATCAAAGGTGCAGCTTAGGACAGGAAGCTCCGTCATACTTTGCAAAAGCGGGTGCCTTGAACTTATGGGGAATCACCACCCAGAGGATAAGCCTAGGTCTCCAAAGTCCAGCCCAGGCACATTCTGTATCTCCATAGCACTTAAGCGGTCCTCTAGCTGTTTGTACCTGTCCTCAGCAGGAGGATACTGTTCATCATTATAATTTGTCTCGTTGTCAGAGACCACGGGACTAGGAACCCTTCTCTCTTGGGGACTGTCTTTCCCTACAGAGAAAGAAGTCGGAGGCTTTCTAGGACGGCTGAACTACATTGCCCGATTCATCTCGCATCTAACTGCTACCTGTGAACCAATCTTCAAGCTACTGAAGAAAGATCAAGTAGTACGTTGGAATGATGAATGTCAGGCCGCTTTCGAAAGAATCAAAGAGTATCTCCAAGAACCACCCATTCTTATGCCACCGGTTGAAGGGAGACCTCTAATCTTATACTTGACAGTACTTGACAGCTCAATGGGGTGTGTGCTGGGGCAGCATGACGAGTCTGGCCGAAAAGAGCATGCTATTTATTACCTTAGCAAAAAGTTTACCGACTGTGAGACCCGATACTCACTGATCGAGAAAACTTGTTGCGCTTTGGTATGGGCTGCTCGCCGGCTAAGACAGTATATGTTGACTTACACTACTCTGTTGATTTCAAAAATGGATCCAATCAAGTACATCTTCGAAAAGCCCGCCCTTTCCGGAAGAATAGCAAGATGGCAGATGATCTTGACTGAATACGACATCCAATATACGACTCAAAAAGCAATCAAGGGAAGTGTGTTGGCAGATCATTTGGCACATCAGGCAGTGGATGACTACCAATCTATGAACTTTGAATTTCCAGACGAGAATATCATGGTAGTGACTGATTGTGAAGTACCTGGACCGGACGAAGGACCTGAGGAAGGATCCCGATGGTCTATGCACTTTGATGGAGCCTCAAACGCTTTGGGTAACGGTATTGGCGCTGTGATCATATCTCCTAAAGCCTCTCATACTCCACTTACCGCGCGGCTATGTTTCAGCTGCACCAACAACATGACGGAGTATGAAGCATGAATCATGGGTCTTCGAGCTGCAATTGACCTAAGGATCAAGTTTCTGAGTGTCTTCGAAGATTCCGCTCTCGTGATCAGTCAGATCAAAGGCGAGTGGGATACGAAACACCCAAATCTTATTCCTTACAAGGAGTATGTGTTGACGTTGCTTCCCCATTTCGAGGAAATAACCTTTGAACACTTCCCAAGAGAGGAGAATCAGTTGGCGGATGCGTTAGCTACAATGTCTTCTATGTTCAAAGTCAAATGGGACAACGAGGCTCCCCGGATCATTATTTGGAAATTGGATGAACCTGCGCATTGTTGTGACCTTGAGACTGAAGAGGTAATAGAAAAACCTCGGTATCATGAAGTGAAGAGGTACCTTGAAGCTCAAGAATACCCGGAGGGTGCATCCGTTAATGACAAGAAGTTTCTAAGAAGATTCACGGCAAAGTTCTTCCTCAGCAATGACATTCTGTACAAGCGAAACCATGATTCAACCTTACTGCGTTGTGTGGATAAGACTGAAGCAGAAAGGATCATGGAAGAGCTTCATGAAGGTACCTTCGGAACTCATTCCAGCGGACATACCATGGCAAAGAAAATCCTCCGGGCAGGATATTACTGGTCCACAATGGAAGCCGACTGTTACCAACATTCTCGGACATGTCACAAGTGCCAGATTTATGCTGATAAGGTGCACATTCCTCCGGTTCCTTTGAACGTCTTGACAACACCTTGGCCTTTCGCAATGTGGGGCATTGATATGATCGGCGAGATCAGACCTACGGCATCCAACGGGCATCATTTCATCCTGGTAGCAATTGATTACTTTACAAAGTGGGTTGAAGCAGCTTCCTTTGCCACCGTAACCAAGAATGTCGTGGCACGGTTCATTCGGCATAATCTGATCTGTCGATACGGTGTACCAGAGAGGATCATTACAGACAATGGTACCAATCTTAACAACAAGATGATCACTGAGCTCTGCGAGCAATTCAAGATACAGCACCACAACTCTTCTCCCTACCGGCTGAAGATGAATGGGGTTGTAGAAGCAGCTAATAAGAACATTAAGAAGATTGTGCAGAAGATGACAGTGACCTACAAAGATTGGCACGAGATGTTACCGTTTGCTCTTCATGGGTATCGTACCTCAGCACGGACGTCAACATGGGCAACACCCTTTTCCTTGGTCTATGGCATGGAGGCAGTCCTACCCATTGAAGTTCAGATACCCTCTCTCCGGATAATGAAGGATGCAGGTTTGAGCGAAGACGACTGGATCCAGACTCGGCTTGATCAACTAAACTTAATCAACGAAAAGAGACTCACCGCTATTTGTCATGGTCAGACATACCAAAAATGGATGATCAAGGCATTTAACAAGAAAGTCAGACGACAAGAGTATCAAGTTGGAGACCTGGTAATCAAGCGCATCATTCTACCTCAAGGTGATCCCAGGGGCAAATGGACCCCTACGTATGAAGGGCCATTTGTGGTTAAGAACATCTTCTCATGAGGTGCGATGATTCTAACCACCATGAATGGTGACGACCTTCCTCTCCCCGCCAATGCAGACATAGTAAAAAGATACTACGCATGATCAAAGACCCGCTAGGTCGACTGGCCTAGGAAAAAATAAGGGCTTCCCGGCGAACCAAAAGGGTTCGGGCAAAAATAAGGGATGAAATGAAAAAAAATCTGTACACCCGGCAAGTCGAAAACCTGAAAAGGCGGCTTGGGCAAAAATGGGTATCCCGATGGACTGAAAACCCGAAAGGGCGGTCCAGGCAAAAGTTAGGGATAAGCGTAAATACTATGTCTCATTGGATCACCCTGCATCCAGACTTTGGTATCAACTATCAGGCTCGGACGACACCAATCAATCAGATTCATCTTCAACTAAGCAGCAAAGTGATGAGACGCTTGAAGACATAAAGGCGATAGCAGAGTTGGAACCCAGTGGGATTTTTCACATAGCTGTTTTGTTTTCTTTTCACAAATTGTATAAACTCTATTTTGTTCGGCGGCGTTCTCTTACTATGATGTCAGCCTCTTGTACACAAAACGCCTATTTACAGGAAAACATCAAAATCAATACAAGCCCACTTTCCAGACAAATTGCAAATTGTTTTTCCTTTATCTGTTTTGTTTTGCAAAGAACGTTCAATGTTCATTTTTGATATATGCATTTGATATTAATTGCTACTCATAAATACTTGCATACGAAACAAAGGACTAATTACAGGTGACATCGGAAGTAGAGGCAATAAGAATTGTCTAAGAGATCTAGTTGCTCTGTCCACCAGGGTACCAGGGTAGGTTCGCTGGAAGAATTTGACCAAGATACCTTCACTCCCCGCAGAGTAGGACAAGATTCAGCAATACTCTCCCCAAGCAGAGTTGGTCTCCCATCAGCCCTAAAAAGGCACAGTATCCCCAGCAAGTCAACAACACTCTCCCCCAAGCAGAGTTGGTCTACCATCAGTCCTGAAAAAAGTTGGGTATCCCCAGAAGATCTTAATATCCTCCAGTAGAGTATAAAGATATTCCTTAGCAAGCATCCCCGACAATCTTAATATTCCTCGACAAGAAATATAAGATTGTTCCCCGGCGGAATACAAGATGCCCCCAATGGAGCCATTTCCCAATGCATTCTGAAAAAGTTTCCCCAGGAGAGTTGAACCATCTCCCCAGTAGATTCTGGAAGCTTATCCCCTGCAGAGTACAAATGCATCTCCTCAGCCATATTCAGAGGTTATCCCCACCAGAGCCTAACTGGGTTATCCTCAGCAAGTTATTGCAACGGAAAGATCGTCCTCAGCGAAGTTCTTCCTATCCCCAGCGAAGTTCATCATCAAAATCCCCAACAGAGTCGCCAGTTCTGTGATCGGTGGAAATAGAACTGACTGTTTTGAAATGCTGGTTCGCGAAATGTCGCGGTAAGCAAGAGTCGCCACCGTCTTTTATTTTCTCCAACAAGGAAAGGACAAAATCACGGCAAAATTCCTTTTCGAGATGTTTCTCGGTTCGGGAGGTAGATTATAGAAAGGGAAGGTGTTAGCACCCTTTCTATCTGTGGTTATCCACGGGCTCTTAGCTACTTGCTCACTATGTTTTCAAAATGTTTTTCTTTTCTTGTGTTTGTGGGTTTTGAAAAAAGTTTGTTTGAAAACTTCAATTTAATTCTTGTATCTGTCCTCAAGAGTGTATGAAGTGTTTGTTTGAAAGCTTTTGTCAGAAAAGTGTAGGTGCGAAAAGTTGTTTTTGTTTTGAAAGTGCAAGTATCTAAGAACCTCTACCTACTCAAAGGAAATTAAGCTGTGTAAATGTCCTTTAGACAGTACTATCCCACTATTGAGAAGTAAGTAGCACCGTCGTTGGAGTTTTGGGGTCAATTCGATTATAGGGACATGTGGTCACCAAAGCAATAGTAGGACGCCTTAGCGGTAACCCTAATGTCCTAGATCCTTTTTATCCGAGGCAACCGTTTCGAGGCAACTTGGATCTTTAGACAAGAGGGCGACCTCTAAAACACCCTATACTCAATGACCACGTCGAGGCAACCAAGTGAGGCGTACCCTAGGAGTGGCATGTGCGAGTGTGTCAGGATTCAGTTAAATTATCTTTGCACATGTTATGGTGAGCTACGGGTTGATTTTATTTTGAGAATAAGTCTTGTCATGCATAGCCTAATTAACATACATCTAACAGTTAAGTATTGCGGAAAATAAATCTACGCTATTACAAGGCGTCGGGTATTTACATCGCCAAAAACAACCCTTGAAAAAGTAAATTGCGAGAAATTAAAGAAAAGCGATAAAAAGTCCTAATTAAAGCTATTACATCCTCGGAGCAATTACATAAATATGATTAAAAAATAATAATATGCGCGAATAAGAATTGAATCGGAGAAGTCCTAGGGTTTTGACCCTTTTTTGAGAAAGAAGTTTTTCATTATTTTGCAATTAATTAAATTAAACCTAAAACTAATTAATTAATTAAAAGAAATATTTTTTATTCTTTAATGTTTCAAGGAAATAAAATCAAAAGGATTAAAATTGTCAAAAGAAACCCTAATTCTATGTTGATTTTAAATTATTGTGAAAAAGTTAAAATTAACCCTAATTAAACTAAATTAATTTGTTAGTATTTATTTACAAAAATAACTAATTAAGGGTGAAATTAATTTAAATAATAATAATAAAAAAATATTATTTTCTGAATTTATTATGAAAAATTAATTTGGTTAATTTAAGTAATAATAATAAATATAGTAAATAATTAGAATAAAAGAAAATAAAAATAGAAGAGAAAAGGAACAAACTTGAAGGGGTGTTGGGCCAAATTCTGGAGGTGTGTTTGTAATTCTGAAGCCCAATTGCTCAAGCCTGTTTGACTTTCTGAGATCCTCCGTGCGCTGATTGACTAGGGAGCATGGTGGTCTTCCAATCATGACCACTGGATTTGAGTCTAGGGACATCTGGCGCTTGGATGTTAGAGGTGCATGATGGACTCCTTTTGGAAAGCTGCATATGAACATGTAAAGAAAAATAATAGAAACGTTTTGGGGGACCTGGGATTCGAACCCAGGTCCCAAGAGATAATCTTCCAATGTTTTGGCCAACTGAGCTGTACTTCGCGTTTGTTAATAGAATGGAGAGAGTATATTATATATGGAAAATAAGCAATATGCTGAAAACAAAACAAAAACGCGCGTATTTTTAAATTGTCCAACCACGTACTAACACGTACTCGTCTTCTTCGTTGTACCTGTAAAAACAAAATCAGATAGCGGGGGGTTTTTAACCCCCACAATATGCAGCGACGAAAAATAGCGACTAGCCCTGTGGTTGATATAAATGTTTCGTGAGGGTTGGTTTATGTTCGTCTGATTCTCACGATTTCAACCATATGCCTCAGGAGTTCTAATTTTTCCTGTATTGCAAAGCCCCAAATTCACAGCTCATGAACCCTAGAAATCGTCCATGGTATCTTTTGATTTATGGCGTTTCAATGCAATTAAACTATACCATTAGCTTGGTACAGTCCCTAGCAACACAAAACAATCACAAAAATATGTTAAATATGCATGAATCAATGTTTGCGATTTTGGAAAAAAGCTTCAAACCGTGGTTTTGTAATGGGTGATTTCTTGAGCTTTAGCACGTGAATTTGATTGTCACATGTTCTGGGAACCTCCTGCAATAGATTAGAATAAAAAAAAAGTCTTTAAATCGCCCTGGAATATAGAAATCAGTTTTGAGTTTTTCTTGAATTTTCTTGAATGGCTATGGCTTTTTTCTGCAGCTTTCTCACGTGTATGGCATTAGGGTTAGCTTGCATATTTATAGAGGAATGGAGTTAGGTCAGAATCTTGCACAAAAATCCATTGGAATGATGATTGAATATTTGATTGAAAATCAAATCTTTTTGCATTTTCATGATTGAAGAAAGTTGCCAATTTTGGAGATTCTTGCATATTTGATTTGTACACGAAATTGCCAGCATATCTTGACCATATTTGCTTCACAAAAAGATTGAAAAATCAAATCTTTGTATTTTCCTACAATTTAAATTAATTAAATGAATTAATATTGATTAAAAATCCAATTAGTTAATAAAAATAAGAAAATAAACTTCATTAAGCTTGATGGATCGTGCATAAGTCATGGATGAAGTTTCAAGAAGAGATTTGAGGCCCATTAGCAAAAACAAGGTGTTTTGAGCAAAGTTGACTTTTGCAAATTCATGAAAAGTTCCCAACTTCTCCAATGCATATCTTGCTCAATTTTGATCATATGAACATGTTTTTTGACATTTTGGAAAGGTCTTGAAGTCCTCTAACCAATCCCTTTGGTCCCATATCATTTGGATTTACAAATCTCAAGTTATGATCTTTGACTTAAAGTGCCTTTTTGTTGACTTTTGAAATTGACCTATAATGTAGAAATTGATAACTTTTTGTGAGAGCATTTCTTGGACTTGGAATGTGATGATGGTTTTTAGGAAATGTCATCCCCTTCAAAATGATCATTGTATGGGATTTTTCTGATGAACCATGAAAAAGTTATGCCCTGGTCAAGATAAAGTTGACTTTTCTACTGTCCAAAAATAGTAACTTTTTGCATCTTGATGATTTTTGAGACATTCTTGTGGAATCATGATCAAGACTTGATCAAATGATGATTGTGAACTCAAAATAAGATGTTGACCAAAAATTATGAGTTTTGACTGTAAAATGACCATTTTGCCCTTGCAGTTGACTGTGGGTCAAATGGAGCTTTTGACTTTGCAAATTGACACTGTGAGTCTTGAAACTTAGCATGTAGGAGCTTGAGAATGTATATGGACCCTTGAGACTTGATTGAACCATTGAAAACCCCAAATTCCTTGAAAGAACCAAAACCCTAATTTCAGCTGTTTTAGGAGATGGTTTGAATGTGCAACCTCTTGAGCAATTTTGAACAATTTGAAGATCATTCTTGACAAATTCTTGAGGAATATGAAACTTGTTCATCAAAACATGTCAAATTATGAAACTTGTTCATCAAGAAATTGAAAGCTCATTTTTCCTAACTTTGTCCCATTTTATTCATAAAGATACATATGGATTCAAGCAAAACTCAAAACATGAAAGTTGTAGTCCATTGCAAAATCTATAACTTTGATTCACAAAGTTTCCTCAAAAGAAGCTTGTAGCTCACGTTATGATTTTTGGAACAAGGGTGCAAAACATTCTTAACTTAGAAATTTTTTGACCTATTTTAGGCAGGATTTTTGCCCAACTTCATGGCAACTTTTCACATACTTCCACTTGGAATTTCAACTTGCATTACAAAGATGGATTGTAGTACACATTCCAAGCTTTCCAAATTGTTCAAGAACTCATCAAACACCCTTGTGGTTAGGGAGAATCGAATTTGCAAAGTTGGGCAAAATCCACTTTTGTTCTTGACCAAGGCATGTTCATACACTTTGCATTTTTGAAATCAGCTTGTACAAGCTAGATTACAGGCCTCTAATCCTTCTTACACTCAATAATTAAATGTCAATCCATTGTGTTCTAGCATTATTTTGCTCATTTGTTCATTACATGGAAGTTTAATCCATAATTAGAAAAAGCACTTTATCCATTCTTGTAAAGCATGGCTTTATGTCAAGTTTACAAATCAAGAGGTACAGGCAAAATCTTTTGGGCACAAGTTCATAAACATATCCCACTGATCAAGACTAACATTGGCAGCATGCTTGAGGGACCTGTGGTAGCCTACAACCTAACTTGGCATTTTTGACTTAAGATAGAAGAAACTTGCATTTTGAACACTATCTCTCATTGCTGCAACAACTAGCCAAAACAAACTTCTTGAACACATTCCAAACATAAAAGCTGACTTGAAACACGACCAAACCATCTCTCAAACCTCCATATACAGAAAAACACAGTTTTGTGGCAAAACAGGGTATAGGCTGCAGTTTGAATCCCACAGTCCATTCCTATCGTGCGTTTTGGCTGAAACCTTTTCAAACACACTCCCTAACATCCATTGAAGTTATTCCAAGCATTGAACTGGAACTGTAACAGCCATAGCCAAGTGTGCCATTTTCATTTTTCATCTGTGCAGATTGACTTCTGTAGCTTGATTCAGAAGGATTCAGAGCAAGCCAAGCATAGAGGAAGCATCCCTGGACCTCAGGCAAGCTGTACAAGTCCTCACACTGCATTGGAAGTACCTCCATTGTTGCACACGATTCAAGCTGAACAGGTAAGTTTTTGAACTTCTATCTCTCTATCCAGGCATATTTAGGCTTAAGTTTGTGAAGAAAGCATGTTCTAATCATAGCCCTGAAGCCATCCATATAGTTACTTTTCATTTATATTGTGTGTGCTAAGAGTATTTTGAACCTGAACATTAGGAAAAAGTTAGGTCAGGAATTGGGGGAGAAGAAATTTTCTCTCATTTCTGAGAGTTAGATCAAGTTCTTTATATGTATGGATTCGTGGTTTGATGCCCTACATTTTTGATGTTATAAGTTTTTGTTAAAAGTCAAAGGATCAAGAGATAGCAGGGACAATGGAAAACGCGTGCTTTTTTGTGTTTGAAGGTGCTGGAGGTTGAAGACAACCACCTTTGGGCTGGGCCTGATTTGCTTTTCTGTTTACACCACTTTTTCACACATACACCCGCCTGGCCCATTGTATGATATACTTGTCATTTTTGATTTTTTCTTTTGGATTTTGATTTTATATTTTTACCCAAACATGAAAAAACACTAAAATTATTTTTCTCACATTTTTTGCATTTTATTTGGATTTTATTTGTTTTATTTTGAACTTGTACATAAATAAACAAAATACCTTTTTTATTCAAAATACAAAAATAATACAAAATACATTTTTATTTTCTGATTTTATTTTATTTTATCTTTTGAAAATATTTTCTAAAATATATACTTTTTTTGTAAATAATAAATATTGTTATTTTTTGTACATATTTAATATATTTAATATATAATATATATACTTATATATTTATTAGAATATTTAGGATAAAAACATAAAAATAATACATTTTTATTTTTATTAATATTTGACCTCAAAAATACTTTTTTTACAATATACTTCCTTTTATTTATTTTTTGTACATAATTAATAAATATTGTATATAATAAATAATAAATACTATTTATTTGCAAAAATTAGGGTTTTGCCCTAAACATGAAAATATTCAAAAATTAACTTTTTTTTATTATTTTTATTTCCCTCGTAAATAATTATATACACTTACACAAATATATTTACACATACACATTTGTTTATTCTTGTATATTTGATACATTTTACATTTTGGAATTGATTCGATTTGGTTGTAAATATTGGGACACTACTCTCCTATTTAAGTCTCATCCCCATTTGGACATTTGTACCCCCATCCCCATGATTATTGTGTAATAATTTAGGACTTTTAATTCCGCATTTTTAAAGCTTTCTAAATATGTCATGATAGACTTAGGGTTTGTATGCAAAAATCAAAATAACAAATAGCTTAACCTAATTCAAAGACAAAAAAGCATGAAAATGGACAACACCAATCACACTTGCACCCCTAGGGTTACTCCACTTGTTGCCTTCAAAAATGGGCCATATTGCATGTTGGGTGTCTTTGGCAAAACAAAATAATATCAAATGATCATAGTCCCTCGATGACGCTTTCGAAAGTTGCCTAAAAATGATCAAGTCCCTTAAAGGAAAAGTTACCAAAGACACTTGGCACCATTGCAATCATGGTCTAAACGATGACCCGCGCTTGTCCCGTTAACATCCTAACACAAGATTGTCCACCAAATACAATGGTGGAACAAACTTGTTAAAAGGGTTAAAACATAGGAAAGATCTTTGAGAAATTTAGGGTAGATAGCTCTTGGTTACTTGCCAACTTGCAAAACAAAAACACTTGCCTATTTTTCAAAACCACATATCATAACACACTTTCAAAACAACTTTCAAAAACATTGAAAACTTTTCAAAAGATATACACCTTGGTATACATCCAAACATGGGTCATTACAAAGGTTGCCACAACAAATGGCCTCTTTTCAAAACATTTTTCAAACCCACACACAAAGCACCATTTCAAACAATTGAAAGCACCATTTCAAACAATTGAAAATCAAGGCAAGTTGATCTAAACAAGTAACTAAGAGCCCATGGATAACCATGGATAGAAAGGATGCTAATACCTTCCCTTTCTATAATCTACCCCACGAACCCAAGAAAACATCTCAAAGGTTTTTGCTGTGCTTTTTAACCTTTCCTTAGGATAAAATAAAAATTCGGTGGCGACTCTTGCTCAACCGAAACATTTGCGAAAACAAACGCAAAACCTCAAGTCAGTTCTCCCACCGTATCACAGAACTGGCGACTCTTGGGGAAAAACTTAAAAGTGGGGTTACCTTAGGGTTAGATCATTTACATGTTTTCAATTGATTGCTTTGTTTGCTTTTATATTTGTGGGCTTTGCATCGGAGTTTCATAGATCCTAACCTGGATCTGGGGAATACCCTTTTAGGTAGCATAAGCTGTGAGGGACCTGTCCGGCATAGACCGACACGGGTGAAACAGTGGCTATGTTGGTGTGACACCTTGGTCTGTACCGATATCCCTTGTGTTGCAACGAGGGGAATATGGGTCTTCTAAGGAGTCATTAAATACCAACCGACCTTAGAACCCTAAGTTGACCAAACTTGGCCATAGAACAGTAGCAGTATGCTACACTCATTGAGGCTAAACTCTCGCGATGGTTCTGGCTGCAAGAAAAGATTGCGATGCTGGAGTTATGACCGATTGAGGGTAGTCAATGATATTGAGATCCTCTAGAACCTTGTTACTTTTGATAGGACAGGTCTTAACCAACAAAACTGAAAGAGGGTAATACCTAAACTTCATGCTGGCCTAAACCCTAAGGGTTGTCTTGTGTGACTTGTGTGCCTTATCATGCTTGCCTTTATGAATACTTGTGGTGTGCTTTACCATAACATCATACCATCATACCATTGCATGCATCCCGCATAAGGATTGACCCATTTCACAGACAAGAGGGTTTCATCTTTGCTCTGTTTTGTAGGACATCATGATGCCCGTGCGTAGGAATACTATCCGGCTCAACTTTGTTCAACCACCTACTTTGCTCAAGGATCTGGTTGGTAGGATTCGAAACACTACTTCCTTCATCAAGAGGCATGGTTCTCTCCTTGGGTTAGTCACTTCAAAGTGGGACCAACAACTGATGAGTGTCCTGACCCAGTTTTATGATCCCCTGTATCATTGCTTCACCTTTCAAGACTTCCAGCTAGTCCCTACCCTGGAAGAATTCTCTGATTTGCTTGGTATCCCTATTTTGGAGCAGACTCCATTCACTGGTTGGGAGAAGACTCTTAGGCCTGAAGAGATTGTTGCAGCCCTTCCCTTGACCAAAGAAGAGGTAATGGCTAACTGGGAAACTAGAAGTGGAGTTAAGGGCTTTTTGGTTAAGTTTCTGATTGGCAAAGCTAATAGTTTCTGGAATGACTTAGACTTCAAGGCGTACGAAGACATTCTGGCTCTTTTAATCTATGGTCTGGTATTGTTCCCAAATCCTGATACCTTTATTAATGTCGACTCCATAAGGATCTTCATCTCTCGGAACCCTGTACCCACTCTCTTGGGTGATATCCTGCAACAACTCTATGCTCGTACTGCCCGAAGACGGGGAACTCCATGGTGTTGTGCTCCTTTGTTAGTGAGGTGGTTTATTTCGCACCTCCCTAAGTTCGTGCTGAAGAATGAAGAAGGAAGGGGTTGGGCTCATAGGTTAATGTCTCTCACTGATAATGACATCATTTGGACTCTCAGAGGTTTGGATGAGGTAGCCATTATTGATCGTTGCGTAGAATATCCTAATGTTCCATTGATCAGTACCCAGGGGGGAATATCTTATAATCCATGTTTAGCTCTCCGTCAGTTTGGAAGAGCCAGAAGAGCAGGGCCTCATGAGATGTTGGTTCCTCACTTCAGTTTTGAGTTTCAGGTAGACAGTGACGAGCTGCGCCGTAGATTCATTAAGGCTTAGGACAAAATTCACAAAGCTGACCCACATGAGTTGGGATCGAAGACTTCTCTACCAATGGAACCCTACTGCAGATGGGTCCGCATCCGTGCTCAGAAGTTAGGTATGCCATACGAAGCTGTCAGGCCTATCATTCTTGAATTTCCTGATGAAGACGGGGTTCCTCCAACTGTCCTCCCTCCTCAGATACCCACTGATGTTGATACACTAAAGAGATCTTGGGCGCAACTACAGGAAGAGCGAGATTATTATCGGGAAAAGCTCAACGAACAAGAACAGAAGATCCAGAAGCTGACTAAGCAATTGGAGGAAGAGCGGATCCTGAATGACTATATCCGTACTGAGAAGAGGAGGCCATGGGAGCACTAATGGGCTTTGGATGTTTCTTTTACAGCTTTTATTTCCTTTTCAGTATTTTCATTCTTGTAATGCCTAAGGGAAAATTGTTGAACAATTTAAAGTTTGAATCTAATGAAGTGTGTTTCCTTTTTGTCTACAAAGTTGTATCCCGATTGTCTTTGAAAACATAAATCATAAGCATCTCATTGCATCATATGCATAACAAGTACCCTTCTTCTACAGGTTGCTTAATCTTCTTCGCTGTTTATTTCAGCACCCAATCATCATGTCTTCCGAGCCTACTATCGAACAAGCTATCAAGGCCCTCCAGGCCCAGAACGCCCAGTTTCAAGAGCTGGTCATGAGCTTAGCCCAGGGTCAACAGGAGTTGAAGACTCTGCTCTTGAAGAAGAAGAAGAAGAGGATTGCGCTGTTCAACACTGGACGCAGGTTTGGGAATACACTACATAATGAGGCTGATCAGAGTACTTCCTCTGCAGAGAAAGACAGTCCCCAAGGGGGAAGGGCTCTTAGTCATGTGGTCTCCGACAACGAGACCGATTACAACGACGAACAGTACCCTCCTGCTGAAGACAGGTACAAGAAACTAGAGGACCGTTTAAGTGCCATGGAGATTCAAAATGTGTCGGGGCTGGATTTTGGAGATCTAGGTTTATCTTCTGGGGTGGTGATCCCACACAAGTTCAAGGCACCTGCCTTTGCGAAGTACGACGGGGCTTCCTGTCCTAAGCTACATCTCAGATCATATGTAAGGAAGATCCAACCTTACACTGCAGACAAGAACCTGTGGATCCATTTCTTCCAGGATAGCCTTTCAGGGGGTCAACTCGAATGGTTCTATCAGTTGGAGGGAGCCAGTATTCGAAACTGGGAGGACTTGGCTACTGCATTTTATAGGCAGTATCAGTACAATTCCGACCTCGCTCCCACACGTACCCAACTCTAGGGTATGTCACTGGGGACAGGCGAAGGATTCAAGGAGTATGCGCAAAAATGGAGGGACCTAGCTGGCAGGGTGCAGCCGCCTTTGACTGGCCGTGAACTTGTTGACATGTTCCTAGGGACCCTGTCTGGTCCGTTCTTCAACCACCTGATTGGTAATTCTTCTACTGGGTTTACAGATTTGATCTTGACTGGTGAGAGAATAAAAGTTGGTATTAAGTCGGGGAAGATACAGAAAGGTGCCTCCTCGAGTACTGAAAAGAAGCCATTCAAGAAGGAAGCCAGTGCTGTTTATGGTCCCAGAAGACAAATTAAGCCGGAACGCCGCCAAGCTGTCAACGCGTTAGTAATTTCAAAGCCTGCTGCTGCTGCTCAGCAGTATAACCAACTAAGGGGTGAGAGACCCAAAAGGCAGTACACTCGACTCAGTATGACCCTATCTCAGATTTTGCCGCAACTACTGTCAACCAACCTGGTAACTATCAAAGAAGCTCCGAAGGTGGTGAACACAGCTTCTCCAAAGTACAACCCCAACGCCCGTTGCGCTTATCACTCTGATAGCCCAGGGCATACTACGGACGATTGCTGGGCTCTGAGGAATAAGGTTCAGGACCTTATTGATGCTAAAGAAATACAGTTTGAGGCGCCAGAAAGGCCTAATGTTGTGACTGCTCCCATGCCCCAGCATGGAGTGAATGCTGTGGAAGAAGACCGGTATGTAGCCTTCAAGGAAGAGATTGTTACTCCGTTATTGACCGTCAAAAGGAACCTGTTGCTAGCCGGTTTATTTCCGGGATGTAGTAAAGGTTGCCGTCTATGTGCTATTTCACCTGTTGGTTGTCCTTTGCTGAAATCGGGTATCCAAAGCCTGATGGATAGCAAAGAAATCTTGTTCGAGAAGATTGTTGTTCCTGCTGTCCCTGCTGAAGAAGTGTCTATTGTTACTATTTTCAACAACCCTCCTAAGGCTCTCTCAAAGAAGCCTGTCAAAATCATGTCCACTCAGAAGATTGCTCCTATCATCATCACTGTTCCGGGGCCTCTCCCTTATACGTCTGACAAAGCTGTCCCATGGCACTATGGGGCAGATGTTTACGTGCTTGGAGTTAAGCAAGAGTTTGATACTAGTACCGGCGTCAGTAACATCACCGGGCCTTCCAAAGTTACTCGCAGTGGTAGGCTGTTCTCACCGGATATTGCGCCACCAGCTATTCAGAAACCTCTTGTCATCACACCTGCAAGTGTGTCTGCTTCCCTTCCTGATCAAGTTCCTGTTTTTACCCCTGCTACCGAGTCATCTAACGCTCGGGGCAAAGGGATTGCTACTGATTTGACTGCCCTGACGGAGGCACCGAAGACAACCATTGTTGAAGCCTCCCAGCAAGAGATGGAAGAGATTCTCAAGATCATTAAGAAAAGTGATTTCAACGTAGTTGAGCAGTTGGGACACACCCCCTCTAAGATTTCTATGCTATCATTGTTGTTGTGTTCAGAGGCCCATGCCAAGGCCCTGATTTCCTTCCTGAAGACGGCCCATGTGCCTCAAGAAACGTCTGCTGATCAATTTACTGATTGTGTGGCCAACTTGACTGTTGATAATGGTTTGGGCTTCTCTGACGCCGATTTGACTGCCAAAGGAAAGAATCATAACGACGCCCTGCATGTCTCCATTGAGTGCAGGGGCACTACTCTTGCCCATGTGTTGGTAGACACCGGTTCTTCATTGAACGTATTGCCCAAGAAGGCCCTGGACAGGTTGGATTGTGAGGGTTTAGAGCTCAAACCTAGTAACATTGTTGTCCGGGCCTTTGACGGTTCGAAAAGGATGGTACATGGTGAAGTTGACATTCCAATCAGGGTTGGTTCTCAAGTTTTTGATTCTACTTTCTATGTGATGGATATCCGACCATCCTATTCTTGTTTGCTGGGTCGTCCATGGATCCACAAGGCTGGAGCTGTGACCTCCACACTACATCAGAAGCTTAAGTACCCGGTTAGGGGGAAGATCGTGACAGTTCAGGGGGAGGAAGAATATATGGTCAGCCACCTCAATTCGTTCCGGTACATAGAAATGGATGAGGAATTCATTGAGACTCCATTCCAGCACTTTGAAGAGGTGCCTCAGACACTAGCATCAGCTGAAACTGTGATTGAAGACCCTCCTTTGAAGATGGCTTCCTTAAGGGATGCCCGGGCTGTTATTGAGAGGGGTGAGTGCGCAAACTGGGGCCGACTTCCTGATTTCACTCCAAAGACTGACAAATTTGGCTTGGGCTTCACTGCATAGGCTCAGAGGGCTGTTCGTAAGGCAAGAATTGGAAAACCTCCTGTGTTCATCACCAACCCGGGAGTAAATGCTATTGAAGATGACGTGGAGGAATCTGAATTCGACAGCTGGATCTACCCAACAACCGACGATGGACCAAGCAACTGGACTTCCAAAGACTTCACACCTATTACTTTTGTCACTCAGTAATGAACTCTTTTGTTTTGAATTTGTAACAAACAATATGTTGAAACTTTTATGGCTCGGTGTCTTACCCGGGGTACCATGGCTTCATTTGTGAGGGCTTTTGTGTGTCATTTTCATATATCATCAATAAAAACATTGGACGTTTGTTGCATTTCAAAATCTTGCGCTCCTTTTCTTTCTTTATTATATATTGCAAAACAACTATATTTACACACACTCACTTATACAGGTTCCAATCCACTCTGGATCTCACTGGTAACGACTCTGCTACCGCCAGTTATGACTTCGAAAATCCGATCAACTTAGCCGAAGACGAAGGTGAAGATGATTGCGAAGTGCCTGGTGAACTTGCAAGACTGCTACTCCAGGAAGAGAGGGCCATTCAGCCACATGAAGAGACAGTGGAAACGGTAAATCTGGGTACTGAGACAGACAGAAAGGAAGTCAAGATTGGTGCCAATCTAGAGCTCAGTGTGAAACAACGGTTGATTCAGTTGCTGCATGACTATGTGGAAATCTTTGCCTGGTCTTACAAAGACATGCATGGGTTGGACACCGACATTGTGGTTCATCACCTGCCTACCAAGAAAGAATGCCCTCCGGTAAAACAGAAGGTTCGCCGTATGCATCCAGAAATGTCCGAGAAAATCAAAGCTGAGGTTATGAAACAATTCGATGTCGGGTTTCTAGCAGTGACTTCTTACCCTCAGTGGGTTGCCAACGTGGTTCTAGTGCCGAAGAAAGATGGTAAGGTCCGAATGTGTGTTGATTACAGGGATTTGAACAGGGCGAGCCCTAAGGATGATTTCCCTCTTCCTCATATCGACGTTCTGGTTGACAACACTGCTCAGCATAAAGTATTCTCCTTCATGGACGTTTTCTCCGGTTATAATCAAATCAAGATGGCTCCTGAAGACATGGAGAAGACCACCTTCGTCACTCAGTGGGGCACTTTTTGCTACAAGGTCATGCCTTTTGGGTTGAAAAATGCTGGGGCAACCTACCAACGTGCCACGGTTGCTTTATTTCATGATATGATCCACCATGAGATAGAAGTATACGTCGACGATATGATTGCAAGGTCCCAAACTGAGGAGGAACACCTTGACCATCTACGGAAGCTGTTTGACCCTCTGAAGTTGTACAAGCTGAGGTTGAACCCAAACAAATGCACCTTTGGGGTGAGATCCGTAAAATTGTTAGGTTTCGTCGTAAGCGACAAAGGCATTCAAGTGGACCCTGCCAAAGTGAAAGCCATACAAGAGATGCCAACTCCCAAGACAGAGAAAGAAGTCAGAGGCTTTCTAGGACGGTTGAACTACATTGCCCGATTCATCTCACATCTAACTGCTACCTGTGAACCAATCTTCAAGCTGCTGAAGAAAGATCAAGTAGTACGTTGGAACGATGAATGCCAGGCCGCTTTCGAAAAGATCAAAGAGTATCTCCAAGAACCACCTATTCTTATGCCGCCGGTTGAAGGGATACCTCTAATACTATACTTGACTGTACTTGACAACTCAATGGGGTGCGTGCTGGGGAAGCATGACGAGTCTGGCCGAAAAGAACACGCCATTTATTACCTTAGCAAAATGTTTACCGACTATGAGACCCGATACTCACTGCTCAAGAAAACTTGTTGCGCTTTGCTATGGGCTGCTCGCCGGCTGAGACAGTATATGTTGACTCACACTACTCTGTTGATTTCAAAAATGGATCCAATCAAGTACATATTCGAAAAGCCTGCTCTGTCTGGAAGAATAGCAAGATGGCAAATGATCTTGACAGAATATGACATCCAGTACACGACTCAAAAAGCAATCAAGGGAAGTGTATTGGCAGACCATTTGGCACATCAGGCAGTGGATAATTACCAGTCGATGAACTTTGAATTTCCAGACGAGGATATCATGGTAGTGACTGATTGTGAAGTACCTGGACCGGATGAAGGACCTGAGGAAGGATCCCGATGGTCTATGCACTTTGACGGAGCCTCGAACGCTTTGGGTAATGGTATCGGCGCTGTGATCATATCCCCTAAAGGCACTCATACTCCACTCACCGCCCGGTTATGTTTCAACTGCACCAACAACATGGCGGAGTATGAGGCATGCATCATGGGTCTTCAAGCTGCAATTGACTTAAGGATCAAGTTTCTGAGTGTCTTCGGAGATTCCGCTCTCGTAATCAATCAGATCAAAGGCGAGTGGGATACGAAGCACCCAAATCTTATTCCTTACAAGGAGTATGTGCTGACATTGCTTCCCCACTTCGAGGAGATAACTTTTGAACACTTCCCGAGAGAGGAGAATCAGTTAGCGGACGCGTTGGCTACGATGTATTCTATGTTCAAAGTCAAATGGGACAATGAGGCGCCCCGGATCATTATTTGGAAGTTGGACGAACCTGCATATTGCTGTGATCTTGAGGCTGAAGAGGTAACAGAAAAACCCTGGTATCATGAAGTGAAGAGGTACCTTGAAGCTCAAGAATACCCCGAAGGTGCATCTGTTAATGATAAGAAGTTCCTGAGAAGGTTTGCGGCAAAGTTCTTCCTCAGCAATGGCATTCTCTACAAGCGAAACCATGATTCAACCATACTGCATTGTGTGGATAAGACTGAAGTAGAAAGGATCATGGCAGAGCTTCATGAAGGTACCTTCGGAACACATTCCAGTGGACATACCATGGCAAAGAAAATCCTTCGGGCAGGATATTTCTGGTCCACAATGGAAGCTGACTGTTATCGGCATTCTCGAACTTATCATAAATGCCAGATCTATGCTGATAAGGTGCACATTCCTCCGGTTCCTCTGAACGTCTTGACAGCGCCTTGGCCTTTTACAATTGGGGCATTGATATGATCGGCGAAATCAAACCAACAACATCTAACGGGCATCGCTTCATCCTGGTAGCGATTGATTACTTCACAAAATGGGTTGAAGCAGCTTCCTATGCTACGGTAACCAAGAACGTCGTGGCACGGTTCATTCGGCATAACCTGATCTGCCACTACGGTGTACCTGAGAGGATCATTACGGATAATGGTACCAATCTTAACAACAAGATGATCACTGAGCTCTGCGAGCAATTCAAGATACAGCACCACAACTATTCACCTTACCGACCGAAGATGAATGGGGCTGTAGAAGCAGCGAATAAGAACATCAAGAAGATTGTGCAGAAGATGACAGTGACCTACAAAGATTGGCACGAAATGTTACCGTTTGCTCTTCATGGGTACCGTACCTCAGCACGGACGTCAACAGGGGCAACTCCCTTTTCCTTGGTCTATGGCATAGAGGAAGTCTTGCCTATTGAAGTCCAGATACCCTCTCTCCGGATAATGAAGGATGCATGTTTGAGCGAAGATGACTGGATCCAGACTCGGCTTGATCAATTAAACCTAATTGACAAAAAGAGACTCACTGCTATTTGTCATGGTCAGACGTACCAAAACGGATGATCAAGGAATTTAACAAGAAAGTCAGACAACAAGAGTATCAAGTTGGGGACCTGGTAATCAAGCGCATCATTCTTCCTCAAGGTGATCCCAGGGGCAAATGGACCCCTACGTACGAAGGGCCATTTGTGTTTAAGAATATCTTCTCAGGAGGAGCAATGATTCTAACCACCATGGATGGTGACGACCTTCCTCACCCCGCCAATGCAGACATAGTGAAAAGATACTACGCATGATAAAAGACCCGCTAGGTTGACACACCTAGGAAAAAATAAGGGCTTCCCGGTGAACCAAAAGGGTTCGGGCAAAAATAAGGGATGAAATGAAAAAAATTTGTACACCCGGCAAGTCGAAAACCTGAAAAGGCGGCTTGGGCAAAAATAGGTATCCCGGTGGACTGAAAACCCGAAAGGGCGATCCAGGCAAAAGTTAGGGATAAAGCGTAATACTATGTCTCATTGGATCACCTTGCATCCAGAATTCGGCATCTACTATCAGGTTCAGACGGCATCAATCAATCAGTTTCATCTTCAACTAAGCAGTAGAGTGATGAGACGCTTGAAGACATAAAGGTGATGGCAGAGTTGGAACCCAGTGGGATTATTTTTCACATAGCTGTTTTGTTTCTTTTTCACAAAATTGTATAAACTCTATTTTGCTCGGCGGCGTTCCCTTACTAGGACGTCAGCCTCCTGTACATAAAACGCCTATTTTCAGGCAAATTTCGAAATCAATACAAGTTCAATTTTTCAGACAAATTACCCATCGTTTTCCTTTTTTCTGTTTTGTTTTGCAAAGAACGTCCAATGTTCATTTTGATATATGCACTTGACATTAATTGCTGTTCATAAATAACTGCATACGAAACGAAGGACTAATTACAGGTGACATCAGAAACAGGGGCAATAATGAGTTGTCCAAAGCAATCTAGTTGCTCTGCCCACCGAGGTACCAAGGTAAGTTTAGCTGAAGAATGTAACCAAGTTACCTCAACTCCCCACAGAGGAAGACCAGATTTCAGCAATACTCTCCCCAGGCAGAGTTGGTCTCCCATCAACCCTGAAAAAGGAACAGTATTCCCCTAGCAAGTCAGCGGTACTCTCCTCAAGCAGAGTTAGCCTACTGTCAGCCTTAAGGAAGTTGGGTATCCCCATAAGATCTCAACATTCCCCAGCAGAATATAGACATTCCTCAGCAAGCATCCTCGGCAGTCTTAATATAAGATTGTTCCCCGGCGGAACACCAGACACCCCAGTGGAACCATTCCCCAGTACAATCTGAGGTTTCCCCAGTAGATTTTGGAAGCTTATCCCCAGTAGATTCTGGAAGCTTATCCCCAGTAGATTCTGGAAGCTTGTCCCCAGTAGATTCTGGAAGCTTATCCCTTGCAGAGTACGAACGTCTCTCCCCGACTTTATTCAAAAATTATTTCCCCACCAGGGTATAACTGGGTTATCCTCAGCTAATTACCACGGAAAGATCGTCCTCGGCGAAGTTCTTCCAATTCCCCAGCGGAGTTCATCAAATTCCCCAACATAACATATCAGTGGAATCCCCAGCGGAGCTCTCATCAAAACCTCAGCGAAGTATCCCTTCCCACAAAGTAATTCCCCGCAGAGTAATCTCTCCAACAAGTTTATTCCCCAACGGAGTCATCTTCTCCTACCGGTTTATTTCTTGCAACCGTCATCCCTAGAGGAAACGAAGAACTCCATTCTTCATTATCGGCCCAGTATTCCACAAACTCCCGGCAGTCGTCAAGGATTTATTTTCCTAGACAAAAATACATTCATACACCATGACGCATGCATACGCATCATATCACACGATCTCATTTATTTTTGAGAACATCATGACAACATGCATCTCATACATCATGACATTGCATACAGCTAATGTTTTTCCTTTTCAGGAAAAAGTTCAATCCAAAAATGATTACTATCAACTATCGCAATTCCAGATTCGATACCTGTATCTAGCCAGGGCATATCTGTGAGTGATTGATTATAGATTCGATACATGTATCCAGCCAGGGCATATCTGCATGAAGAGTTTAGAGATCTGATTCCTGTATCTAGCCAGGGCACATCTGTAGACGACCAATTCCAGATCTGATTCCTGTATCCAGCCAGGGCACATCTGTAGACGACAATTCTGGATTCGATTCCTGTATCCAGCCAGGGCATATCTGAAGACGACAAATTCCAGATTCGATACCTGTATCCAGCCAGGGCATATCTACATGAAGAGTTTAGAGATTCGATACCTGTATCCAGCCAAGGCACGTCTGTCAACAACCTTTTAAAGTTCCAGATTCGATTCCTGTATCTAGCCAGGGCATATCTGTGAGCGTTTGATTGTAGATTCGATACCTGTATCTAGCCAGGGCATATCTGCATGAAGAGACTGAAGATCAACACCTGTAGCAAGCCAAGAAACCATCTTTCTTTCTCAAATACGCAAACTCTAGCTAAGGAATCTCTTACGCAATCGACACCTCCAAATGGCATCTATAAGCCTATTCCCGACAAGGTTCTGTCACGTCTCCATATGGCATCTATAAGCCCATCCTCCTATCCATCCTCTCTCCAAATGGCATCTATAAGCCCATTCCCGACATCACATTGCTGATACTCCACTATGCGAGTGCAAACTTCTGGGCACTCTAGTGTTCAATCATCTTCCACCCTCGGATCACGAAAGGCACACAAGCCAATCTACATCCTCAGGTCTAAGAAGATTGAACAGGGGCAACTGTTGTAACCCAAAATTTTCCCTCCCATTTCCTCAACATTTTCTCATCACAAGACCCTTGGAGCTCAAGATCAAGTTAGGGTTTACTCTGCTCAAGGCCCCTCCTTGCACTGTTGACCCAAATTAGGGTTTGAGTTTGCACAAATATGTTTTGACCTAAAATGCCCAATATGACTTTCTTGCTTCATGTTGGACTCACAAGTTTATCCATACCAAGTTTCAAGCCTTGATTCCAATCTTTGCCCAGTCAATTGGACAGTTGACCTAGAAATCAACTGTATTGGGAAAAAAGTCAACTGTGGTCAATTGACAGTCAAATCTCATGATTTTTGACCCTCATCAACATTATGAACTCATATGAACTATTTGGTCAAGTTTGGATCACAATTCCACAAGAAATTTGATCAAATCAACAAAAGGGCAAAATGGTCATTTTTAGGGTTCTGACTGCATAAAGGCAATTTTTGACTGTTTGACCTAGCCAATGGCAAACCAAGCTCACATATGGACTCAAGGACCCCATGGCATTGTCTTGACATGTTCAACAAGTTCAAAAGATCCCAAATGCACAAGATTGACAGATGAATTTTCCAGTCAACTGATCAAATTTGATTGTATACTGAAAAGTCAAACTTTGACTTTTTGGTCAAAATCAAGTGTCAAGATTCATTTTTCATCAAAAAATGTCAAATTATGAAACTTGTTCATCAAGAAATCAAAAATTGCAAATTAGGGTTTGAAATGAAGAAATTCTATAACTTAGAATTTTTCTAAGTTATGAAACTTCCTTATTTTTTCCTAACTTTGTCCCATTTTTTTCATCAAGATACATATGGATTCAAGCAAAACTCAAAACATGAAAGTTGTAGTCCATTGCAAAATCTACAACTTTGATTCACAAATTTTCCTCAAAAGAAGCTTGTAGCTCAAGTTATGATTTTTGGAACAAGGGTGCAAAACATTCTTAACTTAGAAATTTTTTGACCTATTTTAGACAGGATTTTTGCCCAACTTCATGGCCACTTCTCACATACTTCCACTTGGAATTTCAACTTGAATTACAAAGATGGATTGTAATACACATTCCAAGCATTCCAAATTGTCCAAGAACTCATCAAACACCCTTGTGGTTAGGGAGAATCGAATTTGAAAAGTTGGGTAAAATCCACTTTTGTTCTTGACCAAGGCATGTTCATACACTTTGCATTTTTGAAATCAGCTTGTACAAGCTAGATTATAGGCCTCTAATCCTTCTTACACTCAATAATTAAATGCCAATCCATTGTGTTCTAGCATTATTTTTCTCATTTGGTCATTACATGGAAGTTTAATCCATAATTAGAAAAAACACTTTATCCATTCTTGTAAAGCATGGCTTTATGTCAAGTTTACAAATCAAGAGGTACAGGAAAAATCTTTTGGGCACAAGTTCATAAACATATCCCACTGATCAAGACTAACATTGGCAGCATGCTTGAGGGGCCTGTGGTAGCCTACAACCTAACTTGGCATTTTTGACTTAAGATAGAAGAAACTTGCATTTTGAACACCATCTCTCATTGCTGCAACAACTAGCCAAAACAAACTTCTTGAGCACATTCCAAACATCAAACCTGACCTGAAACACGACCAAACCATCTCTCAAACCTCCATATACATAAAAACACAGTTTTGTGGCAAAACAGGGCATAGGCTACAGTTTGAATCCCACGGTCCATTCCTATCGTGCGTTTTGGCTGAAACCTTTTCAAACAGACTCCCTAACATCCATTGAAGTTATTCCAAGCATTGAACTGGAACTGTAACAGTCATAGCCAAGTGTGCCATTTTCATTTTTCATCTGTGCAGGTTGACTGCTGTAGCTTGATTCAGAAGGATTCAGAGCAAGCCAAGCATAGAGGAAGCATCCATGGACCTCTGGCAAGCTGTACAAGTCCTCACACTGCATTGGAAGTACCTCCATTGTTGCACACGATTCAAGCTGAACAGGTAAGTTTTTGAACTTCTATCTCTCTATCCAGACATAGTTAGGCTTAAGTTTGTGAAGAAAGCATGTTCTAATCATAGCCCTAAAGCCATCCATATAGTTACTTTTCATTTATATTGTGTGTGCTAAGATTATTTTGAACCTGAACATTAGGAAAAAGTTAGGTCAGGAATTGGGGGAGAAGAAATTTTCTCTTATTTCTGAGAGTTAGATCAAGTTCTTTATATGTATGGATTCGTGGTTTGATGCCCTACATTTTTGATGTTATAAGTTTTTGTTAAAAGTCAAAGGATCAAGAGATAGCAGGGACAATGGAAAACGCGCGCTTTTTTGTGTTTGAAGGCGCTGGAGGTTGAAGACAACCACCTTTGGGCTGGGCCTGTTTTGCTTTTCTGTTTACACCACTTTTTCACACATACACCCCCATGGCCCATTGTATGATATACTTGTCATTTTTGATTTTTTCTTTTAGATTTTGATTTTATATTTTTATCCAAACATGAAAAAACACTAAAATTATTTTTCACATTTTTTGCATTTTATTTGGATTTTATTTGTTTTATTTTGAACTTGTACATAAATAAACAAAATACCTTTTTTATTCAAAATACAAAAATAATACAAAATACATTTTTATTTTCTGATTTTATTTTATTTTATCTTTTGAAAATATTTTCTAAAATATATACTTTTTTTGTAAATAATAAATATTCTTATTTTTTGTACATATTTAATATATTTAATATATAATATATATATACTTATATATTTATTAGAATATTTAGGATAAAAACATAAAAATAATATATTTTTATTTTTATTAATATTTGACCTCAAAAATACTTTTTTTACAATATACTTCCTTTTATTTATTTTTTGTACATAATTAATAAATATTGTATATAATAAATAATAAATACTATTTATTTGTAAAAATTAGGGTTTTGCCCTAAACATGAAAATATTCAAAAATTAACTTTTTTTATTATTTTTATTTCCCTCGTAAATAATTATATACACTTACACAAATATATTTACACATACACATTTCTTTATTCTTGTATATTTGATACATTTTACATTTTGCGAATTGATTCAATTTGGTTGTAAATATTGGGACACTACTCTCCTATTTAAGTCTCATCCCCATTTGGACATTTGTACCCCCATCCCCATGATTATTGTGTAATAATTTAGGACTTTTAATTCCGCATTTTTAAAGCTTTCTAAATATGCCATGATAGACTTAGGGTTTGTATGCAAAAATCAAAATAACAAATAACTTGACTTAATTCAAAGACAAAAAAGCATGAAAATGGACAACACCAATCACACTTGCACCCCTAGGGTTACTCCACTTGTTGCCTTCAAAAATGGGCCATATTGCATGTTGGGTGTCTTTGGCAAAACAAAATAATATCAAATGATCATAGTCCCTCGATGACGCTTTCGAAAGTTGCCTAAAAATGATCAAGTCCCTTAAAGGAAAAGTTGCCAAAGACACTTGGCACCATTGCAATCATGGTCTAAACGATGACCTGCGCTTCTCCTGTTAACATCCTAACACAAGATTGTCCACCAAATACAATGGTGGAACAAACTTGTTAAAAGGGTTAAAACATAGGAAAGATCTTTGAGAAATTTAGAGTAGATAGCTCTTGGTTACTTGCCAACTTGCAAAACAAAAACACTTGCCTATTTTTCAAAACCACACATCACAACACACTTTCAAAACAACTTTCAAAAACATTGAAAACTTTTCAAAAGATATACACCTTTGTATACATCCAAACATGGGTCATTACAAAGGTTGCCACAACAAATGGCCTCTTTTCAAAACATTTTTCAAACCCACACACAAAGCACCATTTCAAACAATTGAAAGCACCATTTCAAACAATTGAAAATCAAGGCAAGTTGATCTAAACAAGTAACTAAGAGCCCATGGATAACCATGGATAGAAAGGGTGCTAATACCTTCCCTTTATATAATCTACCCCCCGAACCCAAGAAAACATCTCAAAGGTTTTTGCTGTGCTTTTTAACCTTTCCTTAGGATAAAATAAAAAGTCGGTGGCGACTCTTGCTCAACCGAAACATTTGCGAAAACAAACGCAAAAACTCAAGTCAGTTCTCCCACCGTATCACACTAACCATGTCATCAGCACTCAGAAGCGTCAGAATAAGCTAAAGCCAAGAACACTTTGATTATCATTAGCAGAACACTCTGAAGTGTCAACGTTACTATGCATTCAAGACAGATTAATTACCAACGGCTTTATCCCAAGACAAAGATCTTCTCAAAAAGGAAAGAACGTTATGAGCATTGAAATGGATTTATGGACAACAACGTATCTATTCCTAGGCTACTTAAACAAGTCAGTGAGAAAAGAAATGGCTAAAACTCTTCACGCATACGCGCAAAAAGGCTAATCATCCTCAAGCACGCTCTCACTTTTGCTAAAGCTTTCAACCTCGCTTACTCTATAGCTCTAGCAATCTAGTTTTATTCTAAGCTTCATATTGTGTATTATCACAGTTGTGATATATAGTTTTACTAGAAAACATCAAACACACTTTTGTTAAATTATCTGTAAGAGAACTACCTTGAGATAAACCGGTCTGTGGTTAGACTTAAGAAGGCTTTAACAGTTGTTAAAGCAGTTGTTGTATTCAGTTGAATATAGTGGATTAAGACCTCGTTGGAGAGAGGCGAAATCACCTTGACGGGTGGACTGGAGTAGTTTGAGATCAAACGAACCAGGATAAAAATACAGTGTTGTCTGCATTTAATTTTAAGTTTTACAATTCAACCCCCCTTCTTGTGTTTTTCACTTCTTTAATTGGCATCAGAGCGCCTGGTTCTGAGCTTATAACACTTAACCGTGTCAGTACAAGATCCGGCGTTAGAAAAACACAATGGCAGGACCACATCAAAACATCAGCAATGACAACAATGAAGAAAGAGACAGATTCAGTGGCAAACCTCTAGACTTTGATGGAGAGAACTTTGACTAATGGAAAGACAGAATTGAAATCTTCTTTCTGGCCCATGATGCTGATCTGTGGGACATGGTGACTGATGGATACATGCATCCAGTGGATGCAAGTGGTCAGAAGATTGACAGGAAAGCAATGTCTGATCAGCAAAAGCGTGATTTCAGAAATCATCATAAGGCCATAACAATTCTTCTCAGCGCCATCTCTTACTCTGAATATGAAAAGATATCAAACAGAGACACTGCAAAGAATATGTTTGACTCTCTGAGAATGACACATGAAGGAAACATTCAAGTTAAAGAAACTAAAACTCTTGCGCTCATTCAGAAGTATGAGGCTTTCAAAATGGAAGAAAGTGAATTAATTGAAACGATGTTCTCAAGATTTCAAATTCTGGTTGCTGGTCTCAAAGTTCTGGACAAAGGGTATTCTACTGCTGATCATGCTAAGAAGATCATCAGAAGCTTGCCAAAACAATGGAGGACAATGGTCACAACGCTGAAGCTAGCTAAGGATCTCAACAAAATCTCTCTGGAGGAACTTGTCAGCTCCCTCAGAAGTCACGAGATAGAGCTAGAAGCAGATGAACCTCAAAAGCAAGATAAGCCATTAACTTTAAAATCTAACAAAAAATCTGACTCCAAAGTTTTGCAGGCTGTTGAAGAAACCTCTGATGGGTCCTCATCAGAAGAAGATGAACTATCTCTCCTCTCCAGAAGGGTGAACCAACTATGGAAGCAGAGGCAAAGAAAGTTCAGGAATCCTAGAAGATCAGAAAATCAGAATGAATCTTCCTCCAGATACAGAAGTTCAGAATCCTCCTCTGGACACAGAAGATCTGAAGGCTCTTCAGGAAGCAGAAAGCCAAACAACAAAGACATCATCTGCTATGAATATAACGAGCAAGGACACTACAAGAGTGATTTCCCAAAGCTTCAGAGGGAAAAGCCCAAAAATAAGTTTGGCAAGGAAAAGAAGAAAAGTCTCATGGCTACATGGGATGACTCTGACACATCTGAAGCTGACTCAGAATCAGATGATGAGAGAGCAAACATAGCTCTCATGGCAAACATAACAAAAGACAGTGAAGCTTCTGAATCAGACTCTGAATCAGACACAGAAGAGGTATTCCCTGACTTTGCTATTAACTTTACTAAGGCTGAACTAGCTGAAAGCCTTAATAAAATTCTGGAAAGATATCAGCAGATCAGAGTCAAATTCAGAAACCTGAAAAGGAATCTTGCTTCTGACTCTGATAAAACTGAGAGTCTCAAATTAGAGAATTCTGAGTTGAAAGATAAAGTTTCAAAATTAGAAAATCTATTGCAAAACTCTCAGAAGGAAATAATCCCTGAAACTCCCAGTAGTGCTGATGAGATCATCAAGGAGTATGATCACAACTTTCAGAAGTTTCTAGCTAAAAACATAGATAGAAGCAAAATGGCTTCAATGATCTATGGAGTTAGCAGAAATGGTAGAAAAGGAATAGGATACCAAGGTAAGGTACCTACACCAAAGAATGCCATGGATTTAGTTATAAAACGAACTCCGCTTAATTCACACTTTGTATATGGGCACACACACAACATCAAATATACTAGTAGTAACTATTCTGTCAAACCAAAATTCAACCAGAGTTTTGGTAAAACTAACAAATCAGGACCCAAGAAAATATGGGTACCTAAGGATAAAATAATACATGTTGCAGATATCTTTAGCAGCAAAGCAGAAACACCAGTCATGGTACCTGGACTCTGGCTGCTCACGACACATGACGGGAAGAAAGCATATGTTCCAAAGCCTGGAACTTAAGCCTGGAGGCCACGTAGGCTTTGGAGGCAATCAGAGGGGAAAGATCATTGGCTCTGGAACAATATGTAATGGAAATCTTCCCTCTATAAGTAATGTTTTATTAGTAGATGGATTAATGCATAATCTGTTATCCATAAGTCAATTAAGTGATAACGGTTATGATATAATCTTTAATCAAAATTCATGAAAAGCTGTTAGTCAGAAAGATGGGACTATCCTATTTAATGGAAAGAGGAGAAACAACATTTATAAAATCAAACTTTCTGAACTGAAAAGTCAGAATGTAAAGTGTCTTCTGTCTGTTAACAACGAGCAATGGATCTAGCACAGAAGATTGAGGCATGTTAGTATGAGAAGAATATCTCAGATTAACAAACTCAATCTGGTCAGAGGACTTCCTAACCTGAAGTTCAATTCAGATGCTCTGTGTGAAGCATGTCAGAAAGGCAAGTTTGCAAAACCAGCTTTCAAATCTAAAAACGTTGTTTCCACCTCTAAGCCATTAGAACTTCTGCACATTAACTTATTTGGACCAGTTAAAACTGCTTCAGTCAGTGGCAAGAAGTATGGGTTAGTAATCATAGATGACTATAGCAGATGGACATGGGTAAAGTTCTTAAGACACAAGGACGAGTCACACTCTGTGTTTGTCACCTTCTGCAACCAACTTCAGAATGAAAAGGATCTTAGAATCGTCAAAGTCAGAAGTGATCATGGTGGAGAGTTTGAAAACAAAGATTTTGAATCATTTTTTAATGACAATGGCATTCTACATGATTTCTCTTGTCCTAGAACTCCCCAGCAAAATGGAGTTGTAGAACGAAAGAACAGAACATTGCAAGAGATAGACAGAACCATGATCAACGAGACTAACGTTGCTAAGATCTTCTGGGTAGAGGCAATAAACACAACATGCTACATTCAGAATAGAATCTCTATAAGACCTATTCTGGAAAAGACTCCATATGAATTGTGGAAGAACAGAAAGCCCAACATTTCTTATTTTCATCCATTTGGATGTACTTGTTTTATTTTGAATACTAAAAATTATCTGAACAAGTTTGACTCTAAAGCAAAAAAGTGTATTATGTTAGGATACTCTGAACGCTCAAGAGGGTACAGAGCATACAATACAGAAACACAGATTGTTGAAGAATCAATCAGTGTTTGTTTTGACAATAAGCTTGACTCTCCAAAGTCAAAGCAGAATGAATTACTTGTAGGTATGGAAGTTGAATTCACAGGTACTGAATACAAGTCATCAGAAGCTCTCAACAAAGACACTCCCTCAACATCAGAAAGAGGAACTGCAAGAAATCCAACACCTTTTGTTGATCAACTTCAGAAAAGACCATCCAAAAGCAGCATGGATCACCCAAAAGAAACTATCTTAGGAAGAAAGGAAGATCCAATAAGAACAAGAGCCAGCTTCAGAAACTCTGAAGAATCCCTCATGGGACTTGTTTCTCTAATTGAACCATCATCAATTGATGAAGCACTTCTGGACAATGACTGGATTCTAGAAATGCAAGAGGAGCTGAATCAATTCATAAGAAATGACGTATGGGATCTAGTTCCTAAACCAAAAGGATTCAACATTATTAGAATAAAATGGGTGTTCAGAAACAAACTGAATGAACAAGGTGAAGTCATCAGAAACAAGGTACGATTGGTAGCACAAGGTTATAGTCAGCAAGAGGGGATAGACTATACAGAAACCTTTGCTCCAGTCGCCAGGTTAGAATCTATCAGACTTTTAATTTCTTTTGCTGTTAATAAAGGCATCACTCTGTATCAGATGGATGTTAAGAGTGCATTCTTAAATTGCTATATAGAAGAAGAGGTATATGTGCACCAACCCCCTGGTTTTGAAAGTTCAAAAAATCCAGAATATGTTTTCAAACTAAAGAAGTCACGGTATGGTCTGAAACAAGCTCCCAGAGCTTGGTATGAAAGACTGAGTAACTTCCTGTTAGAAAAGGAATTCACCAGAGGGAAAGTGGACACAACTTTATTCTGTAAGACAAGTAAGAATGACATTTTAGTATGTCAGATTTATGTTGATGATATCATTTTTGGATCTACTAAACCTTCTCTGGGAAGAAAGTTTGCTAAGTGTATGCAGGCAAAATTTGAGATAAGCCTAATGGGGGAACTGAAATTCTTTCTGGGCATTCAGATCAATCAAACCCCAGAAGGAACTTACATTCATCATAGCAAATATGTCAGAGAACTTCTGAATAAATTTGATCTCTCAGAATGTAAGCCATCAAAGATTCCAATGCATCACACGTGCATTCTGGAAAGAGAAGAGGTAAGCAAAAAGGTAGAACAGAAGGTCTACAGAGGTATGATTGGTTCTCTTCTTTATCTGACAGCTTCAAGGCCTGATATTTTATTCAGTGTATGCATTTGTGCAAGATTCCAATCAGATCCTAGAGAATCTCACTTAACAGCTGTTAAGCGAATTTTCAAGTATCTGAAAGGTACTACTAATCTGGGTTTATTTTATAGAAAATCTAGTGATTACAGCTTAGTAGGATACTGTGATGCTGACTTTGCTGGAGACAGAGTTGAACGTAAAAGCACTTCTGGAAGCTGCCAGTTTCTGGGAGAAAATCTGATCTCATTGTCCAGCAAAAGACAATCCACAATTGCTCTATCAACAACAGAAGCTGAATGCATAGCAGCAGCTGGATACAGCACAGAAATGCTCTGGATGAAAAGTCAACTTGAGGACTTCCAGATATTTGAGAGTAACATTCCTATCCTCTGTGACAACACTTCTGCCATTTGCTTAAGTAAAAATCTGATTTTGCATTCTAGGGCTAAGCATATAGAAATAAAACATCATTTTATTAGGGACTATATTCAGAAAGGGATTTTAAATTTTAAATTTATTAACACAGACCATCAATGGGCTGATATTTTCACAAAACCACTTTCTGAAGATAGGTTCAACTTCATTCTGAAACATCTCAGCATGAAGCTCTGTCCAGAATAAAATTGTTTAATTTTATATATTAACCTTCAGAATTGTGTTTATTTCTCTGTGAACTTCTGATCAATCTTCTTTCAGAATCTTAGAAGTACAAATTGTATCAGAATCTATCCATGAAGATCTGAGCGCTTCAGTTCAAGGATAGAAGTGTTGTTCACTCAAGAAAACAAGTGCCATCCAGTCATCAGCTATTTTCTGAGGCTGAACACGCGTTCACGTTTCTGAAAAGGCAAAGCGCTGATTGGATGCATTGAGACACGTGTCATGGGTAACCGTTCCAAATATCTTTCTGAATCCCCTAAAATCAGCTATCATTAAATGCTAATAATCATTATTTATTTCTCTCTCTTAAACGTTTATGTTTTCAAGAACTTTTTAGAAATCTATTTAAACACTTCACACCATTCACACACTTTTTACCGTCACTTTCGTTTTCTCTCAATATTTCTGATTTCTGTGTTCTTACTTTCTCAAGAAAACCTTTCAATCTTTTTCAAAAACCTCGTGTGAACATGGCTTCTTCCAGCATTCCTTCTTCAGGTTCCCAGAAAACTGCTTCTTCTGAACAATATGAAGTACCTCTCAGAACGCTTCTCACTCCAATCAAGAACCTTGAAGTTCTGTCTGAACTGATAGTGGATTTCAACAGTCTCAAAGAAAAGAAAAGCTGCTACAGAAGGATCATCTCAACAGACTCCAAAGAAAAGAGGTAATCATGTTTCTGTAACTGTTTTAGATTCAACTGCTGTTTCCGCATCTATTCCATTTCCAACTCAACCTGAAAACCCAACACCTCAAACTTTCGATGATTTTGACGTTGACTTTGACCCTTCTGAGTCATTAACCCTCAGAAGATCCCGCTCTCAACCACAAAATCCAAATACTGCAACCATACCAGAACCAGAACTTGTACAAGTTCTTTCTGATATAGACCAACACACTTTCGTTCCCCAACCAGAAAATCCAAATCCAAACACAGAAATTCCCATCTCACCACAACCTGATATTCCCCTCTCACCAATACCAGAAATTCCACTCTCTCCAGAACCAGAAATCCCATAACCTTCATCTCCTCAACCAGATATTAATCCACCCTCTCCTCAACATGAACAATCTCCACAACCTGAGACTCAAACCTCTGAGGCTCAACACTCTGAATCCCCTGAACCACAACCTTTGGCCATTCAATTTCCCTGTGGTACCACTGTGAATATTCCTCAACTTCCCTCTTCACCAGAAATAACTCCACCAAATACCCCATCAAGTCCAATCGTAATTTCTGATTCTCCCACTCCCTCACCTAAGAAAAATTCAGATGACCACAACAAGACCGTCATTGATCTAACATTCTTTGAATGCCTTGCTACCATAAACAACAAAACGGCTATGCCTAAACCAAAACAACCAGATGTTGGTGCCAGCATATTGAACTTTGAAACAGATATACAGAAGTGGATCACTTCTTTGAAACAAGCAAGTCTGGAACTGGTTGATCCTGCTGTATCAGACCTTCTCTAGACACAATTCAGAAGATAGGTATGCGCTGAAACCTTTAAGTTGCAAGACCAGAGCTATGGACAGGCTCAACAGAACTTCAGCAATCTGCTGAAAGAGATTGAAGGTCCAGTTCTGAGCAAGCTGCTGAAGGAAGAAGTTCTCCATCTGGACATTGCACCTTGGTCTGAAAAGCGTCCAGCATCCAAAGTTCAACCTGCAGAAGAACAAACGATTCCAGCTGAAGACTTGGGTCAAGAAGAAGTTATTGCAGAAAGCTCTAAGAAGCACCCTATTTCTGAAGATCCTCAAGCTTCCTCTCTTGACAGGCAGACTCTGGAGGATTTGAAAAGATCTGATATGCTGATGAATGAAAGGATGGATAAGCAGGATATCAAGATTGATTCTATAGAAAACATGGTATCTAAGCAACAAGAAACCAGCAATCAAATCAAGAGCATGTTGGAAGCTCTGTTCACACGACTTCCTCCTTCTTCTTAGAATTTTCTTGTGTTTTTCCTTGTTTTCTTTACATGTTTGTTTGTAATATTTGTACTTGTTCTAAACTATCATTTCTTCTGTTTTTAATACAAACGTTTTTTGCTCTTGTCATTTTAACTCTGATTATTTGTGCTTTTTGATAACTGACAAAAAGGGGGAGAAATAATGATATTTTTCAATAACGGATTACTGAGACATAAGTCTCAAACATTCTAACATTCTGATATATTTGAATTTCCTTCTTCTGAAAAGCTTACAGGTACAAGAATCTGATGATCTCTGATAAAGTAAAGTTCTGATGCTAAAAAAAAGTTCAATAAAGTTATGATGCTCAAGGTCTCATGGAATTAAAGGGAAGTAATCAACTCAGGGGGAGTTTTTCTCTTCATTACTCTGATACCTTTTATTCCTTATCTTCTTATCTCTAATACCTTGTATTCGTTATTTGTTTATCTCTGATACTTTTTCTTCTCTATCCGTAATCTCTGATACCTTCTATTCTTTAACTTTAATTGAAAAAAATATGGTTTTTGTCATCATCAAAAAGGGGGAGATTGTTAGAACATAGTTTGATTCTACAACCCTCAGTTAGAGTTTTGATGATAACAAAATTCAAGATTAAATGAATTATGAGATTTATATGAGACATATATGCTACTTAAAATTATGTTGTGTATTTACAGAAACTCTGATGGAATCAGCATCAGAATATCAGTATCAACATCAGCATTAGAAGATATGTCAGCATCAGAAGATCAAATAACATGTGCTATACGCTGAAGCCTGATGAACAGAATCTGCGCATAACATACTCTGACTCCGATCAAGATCCTAACCATGTCATCAGCACTCAGAAGCGTCAGAATAAGCTAAAGCCAAGAACACTCTGATTATCATTAGCAAAACACTCTGAAGTGTCAATGTTACTATGCATTCAAGACAGATTAATTACCAACGGCTTTATCCCAAGACAAAGATCTTCTCAAAAAGGAAAGAACGTTATGAGCATTGAAATGGATTTATGGACAGCAACGTATCTATTCCTAGGCTACTTAAACAAGTCAGTGAGAAAAGAAATGGCTAATACTCTTCACGCATACGCGCAAAAAGGCTAATCATCCTCAAGTACGCTCTCACTTTTGCTAAAGCTTTCAACCTCGCTTACTCTATAGCTCTAGAAATCTAGTTTTATTCTAAGCTTCATATTGTGTATTATCACAGTTGTGATATATAGTTTTACTAGAAAACATCAAACACACTTTTGTTAAATTATCTGTAAGAGAATTACCTTGAGATAAACCGGTTTGTGGTTAGACTCAAGAAGGCTTTAACAGTTGTTAAAGCAGTTGTTGTATTCAGTTGAATATAGTGGATTAAGACCTCGTTGGAGAGAGGAGAAATCACCTGGACGGGTGGACTGGAGTAGTTTGAGATCAAACGAACCAGGATAAAAATACAGTGTTGTCTGAATTTGATTTTAAGTTTTACAATTCAACCCCCCTTCTTGTGTTTTTCACTTCTTCACTCTTAACACTTACATCGCGCCAAAAAGGATGTGCAACGTCTTTTTACATTAAGAAGCTTTTTAATATTTTGCCCATGGGGCATTTATGTACTTACAAATTTCTTCATATTAATATGACGTGTGTTCTTTTTGTCTGCAACAACTTTGAATTTCTGAATCCTTGGATGCATTACATGAATAAACATATCATTCATCATATGCATAAACAGGTCTTCACACCAGGTTTCCTTATCTTTCTGCTATTTATTTCAGCAAGATGGATATTGAGCAAACGGTCAAAGATCAGCAAGCATAGAATTCGCAATTCCAACAACTCCTCATGACCTTGGCAAAGGGTCAAGAGGACCTTAAAGCACTGTTAGAGAAGAAAGAAAAGGAAAAAGGAAAAAAGAAAAAGAAAATAATCGGAGTAGCTACTCTGGGAAGAAGATTTGAGAATGAAGCCAGGAGAGTCCTGGAGTTCCCCTCGACGTCTGATGAAGGGACCGGCAAAGGAAAAGGAGATGCAGTACCTTCCGAGTCTGAGGCTGAAGAGGAAGAAGTTGAATAGGATGAAGATTACTCCGAGAAGCAGTACCCTCCTGTGGACGACAGGTATAAAAATCTGGAAGAGCGGTTAGCAGCCATGGAGGTACAAAGGGTACCTGGACTGGTTTTCGAAGAGCTAGGATTGGTTGTTGGGATTGTCATTCCCCCTAAATTCAAAGTGCCTACATTCTCTAAATACGACAGTTTGTCTTGTCCAAAGATGCATCTGCATTCTTACGTCAGAAAGATCCAACATCACTCTTCTGATAAGGATTTGTGGGTCCACTTTTTTCAAGATAGTTTGTCGGGTACACAATTGGACTGGTTCTACCAGCTTGAGAGGGCTGATGTACATAACTCGGAGGACTTAGCTGCTGCTTTCTACCAACAATACCAATACAATGCAGATTTAGCGCCTACTCGTACTCAACTACAGAGTATGAGTATGGTTTCTAACGAGGGATTTAAAGAGTATGCCCAGAAGTGGCGGGATTTGGCTGGAAGGGTGCAGCCACCATTGTCGGAAAGGGAACTTGTTGATATGTTTTTGGGGACCCTATCTGGTCCATTCTTCAATCACTTAATAGGGAGGTCATCTGCAGGGTTCACTGAATTAATTCTGACAGGTGAAAGGGTCGAAGCCGGTATTAAGAGTGGTAAAATTTAGAAGGATACATCTGTTTCAGCCACTATAAAGAAGACCTTCCCAGCTAAGAAGGAAAGTTCTGCTGTTTACACCTAGAGAAATCGTGAAAGAGAAGAACATCGGCCAACTGTGGGGGCCGTGTTAATTCAGAAGTCCGCATCAGATCAGCCTAGAAATAGTCAATCGAGGAATGATCAGTCCAGAACCTATCAGCAAAGGGTAGAAAGGCCACAACGGCAATATACCCCGATAAATATGACACCCGCTCAGATCCTTCCACATCTCCTGAAGTTAAACCTTGCTAATTTGAGAGAGGCACCGAAGAATACAAATACCACTTCTCCACATTATCATCCCAATGCAAAATGTGCATACCATTCAGACAGTGTAGGGCATGACACCAACAACTGTTGGGCCCTTAAAAACAAGATCCAAGATTTGATAGATGCCAAGGAGGTAGAATTTGATGCGCCCGAAAAGCCGAATGTGATTTCTGCCCCAATGCCCAAGCATGGTCATAATGTCCATGCAATTGTGGAAGATCTTCATGTTACCACCGTTGACAAATTAAGGACTTCGTTGCCAATGATTAAATTGAATATGTTGAAAGTCGGGATATTCCCAGGCTGTGGAAAAGATTGTTAGTTCTGTTCAACCTTGCAAACCAACTGCCCACTGTTGAAATCAGGCATCCAACGCCTGATGGATACCCAAGAGATCCTCTTTCAGAAAACTCCTGTTTCTACTATCACTCATATTACTCCTGTTACCTTTACCCTAATCAATGACATTGCAATAATCACCATTTCCGACAATCATTCCAAGACCTGCAAAAGGCCTGTTAAGATTACGCCTGATCCAAAACTTGTACTGCTGAAGATTACCATGTCGGGGCCTATCCCGTATAAGTCCAAGAAGACGATACCATGGAATTATGGAGGAGAGATCTTCTACCGTGGTGTCAAGCAGATTGAATCAGTCTAAGAGAATTCCGAGGAAGAAACCCCTGATGTAGGGAATATTGCGGGAACGAGTAAGATAACTCGCAGTGGAAGAATCTTCTCTCCGGAGATTGCTCCTCCAAGGGCAGTCTTCGGACCCTCAAGCGCTCGTGTGCCAATCAAGATATCTACGTGAGGTCCAATAATTGAAGAAATTGTTACTCCTGAGGTTGTACCTTCTGCTATTACCACTGATAAGGGTAAGGGGATCCACGAAGCGCCTGTCAGGACGAAGGCTCAAACTTTGGTCATCCCCGAGACCATCCAAAAAGAGATGGAAGAAATCTTAAAGATAATCAAGAAGAGCGACTATGATGTCGTAGAGCAGCTAGGGAAAACCACTTCAAAAATCTCCATGCCGGCTCTCTTACTCTGCTCTGAGGCTCATGCCAAAGCCTTGATCAAATTTCTGAAGACGGCACACGTGCCTCAAGAAACTTCTGCGGACCAGTTTCAAGAGTGCGTGGCTAGCCTTACAGCCGATAATGGTCTTGGTTTTTCTGATGTTGATTTGACCCCTAAGGGAAGAAAGCATAATGATGCACTACATGTCTCGGTAGAGTGCAGAGGGACCACACTTGCTCACGTTCTGGTGGATACCGGTTCATCTTTAAATGTTCTACCAAAAAAGGCGTTGGACAAATTGGACTGTGAAGGTTTGACTCTAAAGCCCAGTAACATTATTGTTAGAGCCTTCGACGGTTCTAAGAGGATGGTTCACGGAGAGGTGGACATCCCAATCAAGGTGGGTACAGAAATTTTCAACTCTAGTTTTTATGTGATGGACATTCGTCCTTCATATTCATGCTTGTTGGGAAGACCATAGATCCACAACCCTGGGGCAGTCACTTCTTCTTTACACCAAATGCTAAAGTATCCGGTCCAGGGTAAGATCATAACAGTTCATGGTGAGGAGGAGTATATGATATGTCACCTTAACTCTTTCCGCTATGTGGAGTTAGATGGCGAATTCATAGAAACACCTTTCCAACACTTTGAAGAGGTTTCTCCTGAAGTCGCAGTAGCAAAGACAATGACTGATGTGCCTATCATTTCCAAGCCTGTGTCTCGGATGGCATCCCTTAAAGATGCAGAGGTTGTAACCAAAGAAGGAGGAAGTACAGTGTGGGGGCAACTGCCAGATTTTCCTCACAAGACGGACAAGCGGATTGGGTTTCACTGCTGCCGGCCAGAAAGCTGTGCGTCGCTCCCGGGCTGGAGGACCACCCTTAAAAAACACTCACCATGGAGTTCATGCCTTAGAAGATGATGATGAAGAAGGCAACTTTGAAGATTGGATCTTTCCAACCATTGAAGGAGGAATAAGCAATTGGGAGGCGAAGGACTTCGTTCCCATTACTTTCATCAATCAGTAATTTATCTTTGAACATTTCCTGTTTGGTCTGTAATAATTAAACAATTCGTACACTCTTTTTGCCTTGTGCCTTACCCGGGGCATATAGGTCCATTTGTAAGGGCTTGATTTCTTCATTATCATATGCCATTTTTAATGAATCATGGACGTTTTCATCTATAAACTTTTGTGTTCATTTTCTTTCTTTTTACATTTTATTTTGTTTAAAGGTGGCTATCCCTTACACACACCCACACTCATAAAATGCAGGTACCCATCCACTCCGGATTCCATGGGTAACAATTCTGCTATGGCCTTTAGTGACTCTGAAGATCTGGTCAATCATGCCGAATATGAAGGTGATGAAGACTGTGATATGCCTGGAGAGTTGGCTAGACTTCTACAACAGGAAGAGAGGGTTATTCTGCCCCATGAAGAGCTATTAGAGACTATCAACTTGGGTACTTCCGAAGACAGAAAAGAGGTTAAAATGGGTGCCAACCTAGAGCCAAGTGTCAAGGAGCGCTTAGTTCAGCTGTTGAATGAATATGTTGAGATCTTTTCCTGGTCCTACGAAGACATGTCGGGACTCGACACAGATATTGTGGTTCACCGTCTCCCTACCAGAGAAGACTGTCCACCAATAAAACAAAAAGTCCGACGAATGAGTCCCGATATGTTTGAAAAGATCAAAGTCGAAGTGATGAAGCAATTCAATGTCGGGTTTCTTGTTGTTACTTCCTATCCTCAATGGGTCGCTAACATCGTGCCCG
The DNA here is from genome assembly GCA_948472305.1 of Vicia faba. Lineage (NCBI taxonomy): Eukaryota > Viridiplantae > Streptophyta > Magnoliopsida > Fabales > Fabaceae > Vicia > Vicia faba. Next base: position 66,446,035 of record OX451736.1, on the reverse strand, counting down.
TGCCTAAGAAAGATGGCAAAGTAAGAATGTGTGTGGATTACCGAGATTTAAACAGGGCTAGCCCTAAAGATGACTTTCCACTGCCGCACATTGACATTTTGGTTGACAACATAGCTCAACATAAGGTATTTTCTTTCATGGATGGATTTTCAGGGTACAACCAGATCAAAATGGCTCCCGAAGACATGGAGAAGACTACTTTTGTCACACAGTGGGGTACCTTCTGCTATAAAGTGATGCCATTCGGACTGAAGAATGTCGGGGCAACCTATCAGCAAGCCATGGTAGCTTTGTTTCATGACATGATACATCATGAGATCAAAGTCTACGTAGACGACATGATAGCCCGTTCACAAACAGAAGAAGAGCACCTCGACCATCTGCAAAAGCTGTTTGTCAGGTTGAAGGAATATAAGCTCAGACTGAACCCTAGCAAGTGCACTTTCGGAGTCAGGTCTGGTAAACTCTTGGGATTCATCGTCAGCAACAAAGGCATTGAGGTTGATCCTGCTAAAGTCGAAGCTATACGAGAAATGCCTGCCCCCCGCACTGAAAAGGAGGTTAGAGGTTTCTTAGGACGCCTAAACTACATTGCAAGGTTCATTTCTCACCTAACATCTACCTGTGAACCAATCTTCAAGTTGTTGAAGAAAGATCAGGTGGTTGAACGGAATGATGACTATCAAGCTTCTTTTGATAAAATCAAGGAGTATTTGCTAGAACCTCCTATCTTGATGCCACCCGTCGAAGGAAGGTCGTTAATCATGTACCTGACTGTTTTGGATAATTCAATGGGGTGCGTATTGGGCCAACATGACGAGTCTAATCGAAAAGAGCATGCCATTTATTACCTTAGCAAAAAGTTTACCGACTGTGAGACTCGCTACTCACTGCTCGAGAAAACTTGCTGCGCTTTAGTATGGGATGCTTGCCGGCTAAGGCAGTATATGTTGACACATACCACTTTGTTGATTTCTAAAATGGATCCGATCAAGTATATCTTCGAAAAGCCTGCTTTATCTGGAAGAATTGCTAGATGGCAAATGATCCTGACTGAGTATGATATTCAGTACACAAACCAAAAAGCTATAAAGGGGAGTGTACTAGCTGACCATCTAGCTCATCAAGCTGTCGAAGATTATCAATCCATGAAATTCGACTTTCCCGACGAGGACATTATGACATTGGACAACATTGAAGGTAACGGACCGTATGACGGACCTGAACAAGGATCCCGATGGACTCTGTACTTTGATGGTGCTTCAAATAAACTTGGCAACAGTATCGGAGCGGTACTTATCTCCCCAGAAGGTTTCCATACACCTTTCACTGTAAGACTCTGCTTCAGTTGCACCAACAACATGGCCGAGTATGAAGCATGTATCTTTGGTCTTAAGGCTGCGATTGACTTGGGAATCAAATCTTTGGTTGTATTTGGAGACTCAGCTTTGGTTATCAGTCAAATGAAAGGAGAGTGGGACACTAAACATCCTATCCTCATCCCATACAAAGAACATGTCCTGACATTGTTACCTCATTTCGAGCAGATTACCTTCGAGCACTTCCCGCGAGAAGAAAATCAGCTAGCAGATGCTCTAGCCACAATGTCTTCCATGTTTAAACTTAACTGGGATAATGAGGCTCCCGAAATCACCATCGAGCAAATGGATGAACCTGCACATTTTCATGAGATTAATACCGAAGAAGTAGTGGAACAACCCTGGTTTCACGAAATCAAAAGGTATCTCAAGACTCTAGAATACCCTGAAGGAGCTTCAGTCAATGACAGAAAGTTCTTAAGGAGATTTTCTGCCAAGTTCTTCCTGAGCAATGGCATCCTATACAAACGCAACCATGATTGTGTTCTGCTTCGTTGTGTGGACAAGGTTGAAGTTGAGCAGATCATGACTGAACTGCATAGTGGCACATTCGGCACCCATTTGAGCGTACATACGATGGTTAAGAAGATTCTAAGGGTAGGCTACTACTGGTCTACCATGGAAGCTGACTGTCATCAATACGCCCGTACTTGTCACAAATGCCAAGTCTATGCTAACAAGGTACATATTCCCCCAGTTCCTCTCAATGTTCTAACAGCTCCTTGGCCATTCGCAATATGGGGAATCGACATGATTGGAGAGATCAAGCCTACAACATCCAATGGACATCATTTCATCCTGGTGGCTATTGATTACTTTACCAAGTGGGTCGAAGCAGCTTCCTTTGCCTCTGTTACAAAGAACGTGGTTTCCCTCTTCATGAAGCAGAACCTCATTTGCCGGTATGGTATTCCTGACCGAATCATTACAGACAAGGTACAAACCTGAACAACACTATAATCACCGCTCTGTGCGAGCAGTTCAAGATTCAACATCACAATTCATCTCCCTATCGGCCAAAGATGAACGGTGTTGTCAAAGCTGCGAACAAAAATATCAAGAAGATCATTCAAAAGATGACAGTTACCTACAAGGACTGGCATGAGATGTTACCATTTGTTCTACACAGGTACCGTACCACGGCGCGAACATCAACTGGGAAAACACCATTTTCTTTGGTATACGACATGGAAGTTGTTTTACCCATAGAAGTTCATATTCCTTCCCTAAGAATCATGAAGGACGCTGGTTTGAATGAATACGATTGGATTCAGACCCGGCTTGATCAACTTAACTTGATTGACGAGAAGCGACTTACTGCTGTTTGTCATGGTCAGACGTATCAAAAATGGATGATCAAGGCCTTCAACAAGAAAGTCAAGAGACAAGTATATCAAGTTGGGGACCTTGTAATCAAGTGAATCATCTTGCCACAAAGTGATCCCAGGGGCAAATGGACTCCTACTTACGAAGGACCATTTGTGATCAAAAACATCTTTTCTGGTGGGGAAATGATCTTGACCACCATGGACGGCGATGACCTACCACACCCTGCGAACACAGACATAGTCAAAAGATACTACGCGTAAATGACCCGACAAGTCGAAAACCCGAAAGGGCGACTTGGGCAAAAATGGGCATCCCGGTGAATCGAAAACCCGAAAGGGCGGTTCAGGCAAAAATTAGGGATAAACAACAAAAAATCTGTACACCCGGCAAGTTGAAAACCCGAAAGGGCGACTTGGGCAAAAAAGGGTTTCCCGGTGGATCGAAAACCTGAAAGGGAGATCCATGCAAAATTTAGGGAATTAAAGCGTATGACTATGTCTCGTCGGATCACTTTAAGGATAATCTCTTCACAGACAAGCTCCAAAGCTTCTGATCAATCCAATCATCTGCGGACGAAGCAACGAATGGACAAGATACTTAGAGTTGTGAAGGCTATAGCAGAATGGGAACCCCGTGGAATTGTTACACATAGCCATCTTTCTTTGTATAAAAAATTTCTCAGTTTTTTGACAACATTCTCTTACTAGGATGTCTGTCTCCTTTGTACAAAATACTTACACAAAGTTAATACAAAGTTACTTCAAAGTACAGAAAACTGTTTTCCTTTTCTTTCTTTTTTTTACACTTGTGCTTTATTTGAAAACGTCCAATGATTTATTAAATGAGCATATGCATTTGAATATGATCACTGCTTACAAATAAAACAAAATGAGAAAGAATAATTACTGATAGGATGGAAGTGTAGGAAAGTGGTCTTTAGGCTATTCCAGGAGAAATCTCCTGCAATACATCATCCAGATCCTAGGTGGAACTAAAGCTTTGAAATACATATCCCCAGCGGAGTTAAGTTTCAAGGATTCCCATCAGAGTTGAGTATTAAAATTCTCAACCAACAGCAGAGCAGAACTCTGAACTACAAACCATCAGTAAGAATGAAACTTTCTTCCCCAAGCAGAGTCAAACCTTCAACCTGTGAACACCAGTGAAGACCATCCATTTTCCTCCCTTCTCCCGGAGAGTTTCTTTTAAACTAGATAATTCATCAAAAAGTTATTTTTAATTTTTTTCCCAGTGAAGTCGCCAATCAAATCAGCACGTCACTAGGATCCCCAGCGGAGAGGGAACTTTGGGCTACCAATCCCTAGTGGAAATCATTCAGTTTTCCCATGATGTCCTCAATAGAGCGGAGTTTCTCATTCTCGCTTCCCCAGTAGAGTGGCATACAACCTAGGCTCCCTAACTTCTTCCAAACAGGAATAAGCTTTTCCCATGGTCCTGAGTTTACTCTCCAGCAGTGTGGCTATTCCCCATAGAATTTTTAATCCCCTTCAAATCAAAGATTCTCATTCATGACTCCTCAACACCAATTCCTCTAGCAGAATGAAGATTCTCATTCTCATTTCCCCACTGAGTTTGCAGATATTCCCCAGCAGAGTTCTCCTCAAACAACAAAACGGAAATCCCCAGCAAATTGGCATACAACCCAAACTCCTGATTTCCCCAGCAGTATAACTTCTCCCCGCAGAGGTAGTCAAAAAGCTTGAAGACGCACATACTCTTCAACAGTGGTCCAGGATTTATTTTCCCCGACAGCGGTCAAAGATTTTATTATCTCCAGCTATCCAGGATTTACCTTCCCCAGCAAGACAGCTCATCAACTTACATACGCATACATCGCATTCATATATCATAAACATTGATATAACACATATATTGCATCATACATTTCATGTAACATAACTCTGTGTTTCAGCTAATATTTTACCCTTTTCAGGATAAGATTAGCAAGCTTCGAGTTCAGAATCATGAAAACAGTTTACGAATGCTTCCCAACATGGATGCCAATCTATCGCTTGTTCAGATTCAACTTTTGAAAACAGTTTACGGATGCACCGGACATGGATGCTAATCTATTGCTTATTCAATTTCAAGACTTTTGAAAACAGTTTACAGATACTCCAAACACGGATCTTAATCTATTTCTTGTTCAACCTCAGAATCATGAAAACAGATTACGGATACTTCCCAACATGGATGTTAATTTATCGCTTGTTCAGATTTAATTTTTGGAAACAGTTTACGGATGCTTCCCAATATGGATGTTAATCTATTGCTTGTTTAACTCCAGCTCACTGAAAACAGTTTACGGAAGCTCCAAACACGGATGCTAATCTATTGCTTATTTAGGCCCCCAGGTCAGAGACGTTCCAGACCTGGATACCTTTCTGATACTCATTCTTTCGCCTACAACATAAAGTTCAATAAATATTCTTGGATGGCATCTTTAAGCCCATCTCTGACAAGGTTCTGTCACATCTCCAAATGGCATCTTTAAGCCCATTCCCCCAATTATGCTTTGACGAGTGCAAATTTATGGGCACTCTAGTGTCCAATCATCTTTTACCTTCGAGTCGCGAACGGAAAAATTGCCAATCTAACTCTTCAAGTTCAAGAAGATTGAACAGGGGCAGCTGTTGTACCCCAAAATTTGCCCTCCCTTTTTCACAAGAAATCACAACCCTAGGGTTTTTCTCTGATTTTTAAGATTGGCTTAAGAATCGATCAAACAGACTTTCTTTAGCAGTAAATCCAGAATTAGGGTTTTCTCTCGCATTTCTCAGAAGAAATTGAATCCACAGAAATTCAGTTTGCTGTTACATTATTTTCACACTTTTTCAAGTTTGCTGAAAGGTTAACTGATTGTTCTCAAGGCCTGATTATCTGGGATAAGAAATAGGAGCTGATATTGTTATTTGGAATATCAAGACATCTGCTTGTTAATGGAATGAAAGGTTTGCCGGTTAATGGAATGCTTACTTGTTTATTATACAATGCATATTGTGATTGGAATACTGATGCAAGGTTACGAGACTGCAAAGTTTTTGATTATTTGGAATTTAAGTTATCTGAATTAGAATTGTTGAGATATAGTTTCAATTATTTTTATTTGAGAAGTCTTAAATAATTAAGTGAACATGCAAGGAAGAAGGGCAAGATATTTTATAGTAGAAATGTTTCTTTTGGATAAAGACTCTTTTTATTCATTTTCAAATATTGTTACAAAATTATTTGAATATTGTAAGTTTACAACTTATAGTATTTAAAATAATAAATGTTTACAATAAATGGAAAATAAATCTAATTCTAAAGCCTAAACTCCATTGCCCCATGCTTAAGGTCTCTTGTTTCCTCTGCTTCCTCTATCGTCCAATTGGTGCTCACCTGAAAAAGATAAAGGAAAAGAAAATTAGTACGAGAATTTTCAAATGAAAAAGAAAGAAAAAAAGTCATCATTAAAATTGGCCGTCTGGAATCAGAATGCTTATTTTCATCACGCTTTATTTTTCTCTCTGAAAATCACAAGAAAATTGCTCTTCTTGGTTTACAAAGAGAAAATTAAAAATATAAATTGAAAAGATGCAAGCATACAAAGCAAGCTGAATTTCAAATGCAACAGGCACCAAAGCTGTCAAAACATGAGCCAAATTATACCATTGTACAAATTGCAAACCAAATTGTCAAACTAAGCAAACTAAACATGGCAGCAAACCAAACTGAGTTACAAAATTCCAAAGGGCAAACAGGCGCCAAACTGTCAAAGCATAAACAAATATACAATGCAGCAAGCAAAGTCCCAAATGGAGCTACAAAACAAATTGCACAAATTGAGTTATAAAACAAATGGGATGCAAACTGTGCAAATATGGCAAGCAACATGAAAGCAGAAAAAATACAGCAGGCAAAGCTTGCTCAAATCACCCAACCTGTTAACAAACTGTAAACCCTCAAACATGCAGCAAATCACATAACCTGAACAAAAGCCAAGTCTGAAACTGCAAACCAACTTGCCCAAAACAAATTCAACAAGCCAAGCTTGCTCAAACCATAAGCCTAGCAACCTGTTATCAAACCTATACCAAACTACAAACAAGCCAATTCCCAAACAGTTTCAAAACCACAAGCTGGCCAAAACTGCAGAAAATCAACAAACCTGCATAGCCCAATAACAAGCTCACCAAAACAAACCAAGCTTGTTAACAAAACTACAAACTACCCAAACTACAGAACCAAACCGTCAACAACAAGGTTTCAGAAGCTTGTAACAAGCTTCATCATCAACCAAATATCAACATCAACAACAACAAAGATTCAGTCTAATCATCACCAATATTCAAGATAGAGGAAAATATCACCAGTTTCAGAAAATCATCATTAACATTCCAAGAAAGAGGAAGAGAATTTCAGAAGCTAACTAACACAATTTCAGAAACATATTCATCATCAACAATCAATAACAAACAACCAAGTTTTCAGAATTGTTCATCATCAAACATCAAAGCCAAGAAAGAGGAAGAGCACTTCAGAAGTAACAAAACAAAGCTTCAGAACTAACAACTAGCCTCAGAACACACTCATCATCAACATTCCAAGAAAGAGGAAAAGAAAATCAGAAGAACATCAACAAAATTAGTTTCAGAAATATATCATCATAAATAACCCAAATCAATAAGCCCAGTTTCATCAAACATTCAGATTCAAAGATAGAGAAAAAGATCAAAAGAGTCTCAGAACATACTCATCATCAACATATAGAAAGGGACAAAGACAAAGGTTACCAGCAAAGCAAACGCGCGGCCATCATCTCATCTTCCTCCGCCTCTAGCCGTCACAGAAGCGTCGCCGGTCCGACACCCTCTCCCTCCACTTTCCAGAAAAAACTCAAGGTAAGCTTTTTTTTTCTTCTCAAACCTTCGCTACGTCAAGCATGTAAACATTAAAGGATTAAAAAACTGAACATGCAAGCAAAAATCAAACAAAACGAAAGCAAGCTGTAAAACGCGAACAAAAAAGCAAATCATATCGTTCAATAAAACGCGAGATCGTTGCAAAGAGAATGAGAGGTGAGAGGCGGCGCTCTGGTAGTTAGGGTTAGGAAGAGTATCAAAGTATCGCTGCTTGAGAAAGATGAAAAGAGTATGAAGAGGAAGAACGAAGTGGCGCCGTTGTAATCTCAATAACGCACAAACCCTAAAAATGAATAAACCCTAACAAATTGAAACAAACTGGATATTGGGCATGCGCCCCAAACAGATGCGCCAAGCCCATCTGTTTTACCAGCGCACCCCCCTCCCTTTGCTTTCTGCCCATTGGTTTATTTTGTTTTTGGCCTAATCCATATAAACCCATGGCCCATTTCTCTTTTAATAACAAATGCTAACCCTTTTTTTTATGAATTCATTTTAAATCTATTTGTTTTCTTTTAGTTAATAATAAAGCTAATAATAAAAACTTTGACTCTCTTAAAAAAATAAAAAATAAATAAATAGTTTTATTAAATAATTTTTCTTCATTTGAAAACATCAAAAATAATAGAATTTAATTTAATTAATTTTTCTTCCTTTAAACTTTTTTTAGTTAATAAAACACAAAAATAAGAATAAAATACTTAATCTTTCTTTTTTTAGAATAGATTTTATTTATTTATTTTTTAAGTTAATCAATGCATGCATCTCATAATATTTTTGATTCTCTTTATTTTTATGTTTTGTTATAGTTTTATATTTGAATTGTGCCGATTCGATTTGGTTGTAATATTTGGATATTATTATCCTTGTGAGATTCATCCCCATTTGTAAATAATTGTACCTCCATCCCCGAATACTTTTGTAATAGCTTAGAATTTAATTCTCGCACTTTATGTTTTCAAATATGCCATGACTAGAGATTAGGGTTTGTATGCGAAAATCTAAAATCAATCGCTAGATGACCTAAATACAAGACAAAAAGCATGAAAATTGACAAACACAATGCACACTTGCACATCTAGGGTAACCTCACTTGTTGCCTCGGAAATGCAATTATGTCCCTCGAATATGAGACACTCTAGCAAATGCCCCTTCGATAAACAAAGATCGTAGTCCCTCGATGACCCTTGATGTTGCCTTTGATAATACGATCTCGTCCCTTACAAAATTGCTAGAGCGTCTCACAAGTTGCTTTCAATGATTGTATGCGATGACCCGCGCCTGTCCCGTTTAACATCCTAACACAAGGTTGTTCACCAAATGCAATGGTGAAATAACACTGTCAAAAGGGTTAAAAACATAAGAAAGATCTTTGAGTAAAATAGGGTAGACAACTCTTAGTTACTTGATCAAAAGCTTGCAAAACATCCTTGCCATTTTCAAACACACCTCACAACACAATTTCAAAATAAAATTTCAAAACATTGAAATATATTTTCAAAAAGACAAACACCTTTGTAAAACATTCAAACAAGAATTGTTACAATGGTTGCCTAGACAAGGCCTCTTTTTCAAAGCATTTTCAGAACCACACACACAAAGCACCATTTCAAACAATTGAAAAGCAAAGGCAAGTGATCTAAACAAGTAACTAAGAGCCCATGGAAAACCATGGATGAAAAGGGTGCTTGCACCTTCCCTTTTCATAATCTACCCCCCGAACCCAAGAAAACATCTCAAAGGTCTTTCCTGTGCTTTTTGACCTTTCCTTTGGATAAAATAAAAATTCGGTGGCGACTCTTGCTAAACCGCATAATTGCGAACACAAACGCAAAACCTCAAGTCAGTTCTCCCACCGTATCACATGGTCCATTCGAAGAACACACAATTAGTGGAAACAAATATTGTTTTGTCTTTTGATGAGTTTGGTCGAAGGCTTCTGAACAAAGTCCTATATTCTTCCAAGCCCAAGCTTGTTGTACTGTCCACATAATATCCTAAAACCATGTCAAAAAGCAGTTTGTTGTACTACTATGAAACAGCCCTACACCAAGCTGCCACAACACTCCAAAACTGCTACAAAACAGTCTTGCCATGCTTCTCCTAAACCAATACCATATTTGCACCAAACTAGAAAATAAGAGTTGCACCTCAAAAGCTATGAAAAGAGCATACCCAAATTGTTCAAATGTTATTTGTTTTCCCCCCAAAACCCCAGCAAGACTCTTCTATAAATAAGTTGTTTCACAACATACAAAGGGAGGCTTTTGAGCAAGGAAAAAGGGGAAGAAGAAAAATAAGAGAGAGGAGAGAACACAAAGGCTGAAGCCTTAAAACACTCTTAAACCCAGAACCAAAAACAACACCTCTGTTTATTTTCTTTGAATTCAAGAACATTCAAGGCAGCAACTCAAGTTCGAATCACAAATCCAGCTTCAAAGTAAGTCTTCTTGACTTTAAACCCTTCGTTTCAAGAATCATTGATGATTCATTTTCGAAGATAACATGTAATAATCATTGCCTTCGAAACCACCCTTTTGTTGTTTTACTTTCTTGTCAATTATGTTAAGAACTAACCTGTACAGACCATAAAACAATATTGGAGTGAGAAATTACAGCATGGTTTGACACAAATCCTTAGGCTTCGATCCATACTGCTTCATAGGCCTAAACAGAAGAAAGAAAGGGTTTGTGATTCAACACATAATTTTATGCTTCGATTCACACTGAGTTATAGGGTCAACTTTATACTTCGATTCACACTGAGTTACTGGGTCAACTTTATGCTTCTATTTACACTGAGTTATAGGGTCGAAAGAAGGGTATGCTTTGATGCACATAAGCATGCTTCGATCCACATGCTTCGACACATGCTGTCGAAAGATTTGTTTTTTTCTCTCTTTTGCGTTTTTATTTTATTTTCACACTTATTTTAATTAACCAAAAGCCTTCCATAAAAAAACCTAAAAAATGATTTCTTGATTAATTTAATTTCCTTTTAACTTAGGAATTAATTTTCCTATTTTTTATTAATCATATCCCTTTAGATTAATTAGGTCAAAACAATTTTCCTAACAAAAATTAAAGCAAAATCCATTTCTTTTTTCCTTATACATTATATTCATAATATTTCTTGTACATTTATTCAATATGGTTGTAATAGATAATTAGGCTTACTTTCTTGTAATCCCCATTTGTACATTTGTATCCCCCATCCCCTAATGATGTAATAGCTTAGGATTTTAATTCCCGCAATTTACCGTTTTAATATAAATTGTTAGTAATTAGGGTGTGTATGGCAAGATAAAATCAACCGTTAGAAAAGCCTTGTTTAAATTTGTAGGTGGAATGTCTTGACACTACAGAGAAAAGATTGTTTCTCGATAGTGGGTGCTCAATATATATGACGGGCGACATCTCCTATTTTTTGACTTTGTGGAAAAAAAGAAAGGATTTGTCACCTATGTTGACAGTAACAAGGGAGCAATACTCGGTAAAGGTAGTGTATGTAATCCCTTTTCTACTACTATCTCAGATGTCCTATTAGTTGATGGTCTTAAACACAATCTTATTAGCATTAGTCAATCATGCGACAAAGGATACAATGTATCGTTTTCAAAAGATTGTTGCATAATGAACACAATGATAAGAAATATGATGTGTTCAAAGGCTTGAGGGTAAACAATGTATACATGCTTGACTTGAATAATATGTCTCGAACCGGAGCTAAATGTCTAGTCACCTTAAATGAGGATTCATGGTTGTGGCATAGACGTCTAGCTCACTTGAATTTTGATTTGTTAAATAAAGTTATCTCAAAAGATTTAGTAGCCGCTTTACCAAAACTAAAATTTTCCAAGGATCACTTATGTGATGCTTGCCAAATGGGAAAGCAAACTAGAATCTCGTTTAAATCTAAAAACATTGTTTCTACAATGAGACCTCTTGAACGTCTCCATATGGACCTTTTTGGACCATCTAGAATTCAAAGTCTAGGTGGTAACTACTATGGATTCGTTATTGTAAATGACTACTCAAGATTTTATTGGACAATTTTCTTAGCAAATAAAAGTGTCACGTTTCCGGCATTTGAAAATTTTGCCATGTTTTCTCAAAACAAATTGAACACTAGCATAGTTACTATTCGAAGCGATCACGGTGGTGAATTTAAGAATGATCTCTTTGATAAATTTTGTGAAAAATACATCATTGATCATAATTTTTCCGCCCCAAGTACTCCTCAACAAAATGGAGTGGTGGAACGTAAAAACCGTGTTTTAGAAGAACTCGGAAGAACTATGATCAATGAACACCGTCTTCCAAAATACTTTTGGGTTGCTGCCATTAACACGACATGTTATGTGTTGAATAGGGTTCTAATACGTCCTATTCTAAAAAAAAAAATCCCTATGAACTTTTGAAAGGAAGAAAATAAAATATTTCTCATCTTCACGTCTTCGGATGCAAATGCTTTGTGTTAAATAATGGTAAAGAAAATTTAAGTAAATTTGATTCAAAAGCCGACAAAGGTATCTTTCTCAGATACTCTCAATCAAGTAAAGCCTATAGAGTATTTACTAAAAGATTACATATAATTGAAGAGTTTGTGCATGTTTCCTTTTATGAATGCGATCCGAAATTAGTCGAAAACGGTAGTGTTAATGATGGTTCAGGTGTATCTTCGGAAAGCATACTACAAGATCCCAAAGAAAAGGACTCGAAATCTACTAAAATTGAAGAAGAGTTGGATCAAGTATCTGAAGAAAGAGGGGAAGATTATCCAAGCAATAGAAATGATCTTCCTTTGGAATGGAAAACCTCTAAGGATCATCCCATCGATAACATCCTAGGAGATATATCAAATGGAGTCACCACTCGCTCTAAGTTAAGTAAATTTTGTTATCATTTTGCTTTCGTCTCTCAAATTATACCCAAAAACTCTAAAGATGCCTTACTCGATGAACATTGGTTTTTAGCCATGCAAGAGGAACTCAATCAGTTTAAAAGAAATGAGGTTTGGGACCTTATCCCCCCCTCCGCGAGATCATCGAGTTATTCGAACTAAATGGGTTTTTAGGAACAAACCAGACGAAAACGAAATTATAACTTGCAACAAGGCTCGACTTGTTGCCAAAGGGTATAACTAAGAGGAAGACATTGATTATGAGGCAACTTATGCTCCGGTGGCCCGACTCGAGGCTATACGCCTTTTGCTTGCATATGCATGCTCACAAAACTTCAAATTATTTCAAATGGATGTAAAAAGTGCCTTCTTAAATGGATACATTAATGAAGAGGTTTATGTGACTCAACCTCCCATTTTTGAGAATTTTGAGAATCCTAACTATGTTTACAAACTTAAGCGTGCGCTATACGGCCGTGAACTTAGACCGAGATGATAATGGTAAACCCGTTGATATAAAAAGGTATAGAGGTATGATTGGTTCCTTTCTCTATCTTACGACCTCTCGTCTAGATATCATGTTTAGTGTTTGCATGTGCGCTCAGTTTCAATCATGTCCTAAGGAGTCACATTTAAAATTCTTAAAACACATACTTAGGTACCTTAGTGGTACAACTAAGTATGGACTTTGGTTCTCTAAGGGTAGTGATTGCTCTTTGGTTGGCTATTTAGATTCTGAATTTTCCGGTTGCAAATTGGATAGAAAAGCACTAGTGGTATTTGTCATTTATTTTCAAACTCTTTGGTCAGTTATCATAGCAAAAAGAAAGTTTGCGTTGCCTTGTCAACGGCCAAAGTGGAAGACGTTGCAGTCGGTAATTGTTGTGCCCAAATCTTGTGGCTCAAACAACAATTGCTCGACTTTAATGTCCGACTTAATCATATTCCTATTTTTTGTGAGAATACAAGTGCCATAAATCTTACCAAAAATCTGATTTTGTACTCTCGCACAAAACATATTGAGATAAGGCATCATTTCTTAAGGGATTGTGATCGGTGGATCTGGAACTGACTGTTTAGCGCTGGTTCGCGAAATGTCGCGGAAGCAAGAGTCGCCACCGTCTTTTATTTTCTCCAAATGGAAAGGACAAAAGCACAGAAAAATTCCTTTAAGAGATTGCTCTCGGTTCGGGAGGTAGGTTATAGAAAGGGAAGGTGTTAGCACCCTTTCTATCCATGGTTATCCATGGGCTCTTAGATACTTGCTCAATGTGTTTTCAAAAATGGTTTGTTTGCTTTTCAATGTGGGTTTAAAAAAGTTTCTTTGAAAAATTTCAGTTCGACTCGTACGTCAGAGTGTTTGAAAAATTTGCTTTGAAAGCTTTTGAAAAGTGTTGGTGTGAAAAGATTTCAGTTTGTTTTGAAGAGAGCAAGTATCCTTGAGAACCTACCTACCCTAAGGAATTCGTCTGTCTAAATGTCCTTAAAAGTAGTGCCATCCCACCATTGAGAGGTAGGTAGCACCACCGTTGGAGGTGTTCGGGTCAATTCGAGTTTATAGGGACATGGTGATCCCCGGAGCAATAGGAAGACACCTTAGAAGCTACCCTCATGCCAGGTTCCCGGATCATGAGGACTTACTAAGACGTCCTCTACTCGACGATCACCTTTCGAGGCAACAGTGAGGCGTACCCTAGGGGTGATGTGTGCGATTTGTGTGTCGTTTTCATTGATATTTGTCTTGTCATGTTTGTTGTGATCTACGCTTGATTTTATTTTTAAGGCCATACATTCTTTCATGCTTTGTTTAACAGTTTATATTTGCGGGAAAATAAATTCTAAAGCTATTACAAATGGCGCGGGTCCACATCGCCAAAATTAAACCGGACCCGATTTGACGGAAAGTAAATAAAGCAAAAGAAATAAAAATGCGAGAAATTTAGTTACATGGCTTTGGGAGAGATACACAATTATTTAAGCGAAACAAAATAAACATGCGAAATTAAACAATTAAAAATATGGGCGTTGGACCCTTTTTTTGCAAAATTTTAAATTAATAAAGAATCAAAATTAAATGTTTTTGGTATTTTATGTTTTTTAGGATTTAATAGAAAAAAGAATTAAAATAAAAATGTCAAACCCTAATTCTAATTATTTTTAGTTATTAAGAAAATATTGAATTTTTGACCTAATTTAAACCTAAATTATTTATGTACAGTTTAATTATAAAATAAATAAAATAAATAATATCATTATTATGAAAAAAAAAGAAAAAAATTTGAAGGGAATAAAATTTATTAAACCTAAATTCTATGTTTATTTGGATTTTTGGTTATTAAAAAGAATTAAAGTTAAAACCTATTTTACTAAATTTATTTACATGCATTTTTTATGAAAATAATATTGGAAATAAAAGTTATTATATTTTTGTCTTTTTTTGGTAGTTTATGATATTTTTGTATTTGGTAAAATAATTAATTAATTAAAAACAAAAAAATAAATAAAGAAACAATTAAAAACAAAATAAATAAAAAAATGAAATTGCAAACCAGGGGAGGGGTTCAGGCCCTAAAGTGGAGGTGTGTTTATGAAAATCTGGCCCAATAAGCTTGAAATCGTTTGACTTTCCCAGGCCACGTATGCGCTTGTTGACTTGTCTTTATGGTGTTCTTCAACTATGAGCCATTGATCTGGATTCGTTAAGCACGTGGCTGGCTGGATGAAGTGGAATATGGTGTGCATTGGATGATAGCGCTGCATGTGAACATCTATGGAAAAATAATATTGGAATTGTACAGACCTGGGGTTCGAACCCAGGTCTTGGACGTTGAAGCTATCAACGCTTGCCAGCTAAACTATGAAACGCACGTTAACATGTTATAACAAATAAATAATAAAAAGAAAGACAAACGCGTTAGTGGGTTTCTGGCGCGAATTTCAAACCGGCCTATCACGTTTTGACAACGAGGTTGTCTTCTTCGTTGTTTTTATTTTTTCTGAAACAAAAGCCTATGGCAACGGTTTTAAACGCGTGGTCTTAGGCTAGCTTCAAGAAAATAGCGACTAGCGCTATGATGTCAATAAATTGATCGCGAGGGTCAAGATCTCTTCGTCTTGATGTACTGATTTGAATGGCATGGGTCTGGAATCCTAATTTTGCTTGGTCTGAAAATCCCTAATTCAAAAAAACCTGCAACCCTAGAAATCGATTATGGCGAAATCACATACGATGCATAATAATTCAATTAAATACCATGGTTAGCTTTAGAACTTCACAAGGAACAAGAATCAACAAATAAAATTCACAAATAACGCATAGAATAGAATGTATGATTATGCAATTTGTTTGATACAGTTCCGGTTCTAGGTACCGATTCCTGGAGTTTTGATGGTGGTTTCTGATTGGAATGTGTCCAATAGACCTTGAGCAAGCTATTGGAATCAAGATTAAGGCTTGAATCGTCCTCCAACAATAATTTCAGAATTTGGTTTTCTAGGAATTTTTTCAAGTTTCTCTATTGTTCTTCTGCGCAGCTTAGGGTGTGTTAGCATTAGGTTTGTGATTCTGATTATGTATGGAAGCTATTAGGTCAACAAAACTTGATCAAATCCATGGCAATAATGATTTTGCATATTTGATTTTCTAAGGATTTTTTGAATCTTTTTCATGTGCATTTTTGTTCAATCATGCTCAAATCAACCAAATCTTGCCATATTGGGATGTGCACGAAATATTGAGTCTAGAATGTGTACAAAAAGATTTGTTTGGTTCATTTAGATATTTTCCACATATTTAATTGATTTAAATGAATTAATATTAATAGAAATTCAAATAAATAAATAAAAAAATAAGAAAATACTTCCCTTTGGGCCAAATGGTCGTGCACATGTTTAGAATGATGAATCTTGGAAGAAAAATGGGCCCATTAGCATTTTTAGGTCATTTGGATCAATGTTGACTTTTCAAAATATCCAAAAATTTCCCAACTTCCACAAGGCATAACTTGCTCAATTTTTAGGCTTTTCACATGTTCTTGGACATTTTGTAAAGGTATTTGAATCCTTTAACCAATGCCTTTGGTCCCATGTCATTTTGATTTACCAATCTCAAGTTATGGCCTTTGACTTAAAGTCCCTTTTTGTTGACTTTTGAAAATGACCTATAATGTTGAAATTGATAACTTTTTGTGAGAGCATTTCTTGGACTTGAAGTATGAAGATGAGTTGTAGTAAATGTCTTTCTCTTCAAAATGAGCTTTGGATGGGATTTTTCTGATAATCCATGTGAAAGTTATGCCCTGGTCAATTTCAGTTGACTTTTTCAGCTGTCCAAATATAGTAACTTTTGCATCTTGATGATTTTCTGAGCCAAATTTTGAGAATCATGATCAAGCATTGATCAAATGATGTTTGTGGCTTCAAAATGATATGTTGGCCAAAAATTTGAACTTTTAACTGTCAAATGACCATTTTGCCCCTACAGTTGACTGTAGTGCAATTTAGGGTTTTGACTGTGCAATTTTGAGCTGAATGCCTTGAAACTTGATATGAAGATGCTTGGCCATATTTGTAGGCATGTGAGACTTGATTGGGCCTTTGGAAACTTCCTTTTCTTGATCAGAACACAAACCCTAGTTTTGACTGTATAGGAGACAGTTGGGCTGCACAACCCTTGGGGAATTTTGTGACTTGGCTTGGCAATTTCTTGAAGAATATGGGAGGGCAAATTTTGGGGTGCAACAGTTGCCCCTGTTCAATCTTCTTAGACCTGAGGATGCAGATTGGCAGACGTGCCTTTCGTAATCCGAGGGTAAAAGATGATTGGACACTAGAGTGCCCAGAAATTTGCGCTCACATAGTAGCAGTGATGTGGTGGGAATGGGCTTATAGATGCCATTTAGAGGTTGCTGGATAGGGTGATGGGCTTATAGATGCCATTTAGAGGTTGATCGCATAAGAGATTCCTTAGCGAGAACCTGCATACCTGCAAAAGAAAAATGAGTACCTGACACGTTGCAGGAGCTGATTTTTTTCAAATGCTTGGTATAGATGTGTCCTGACTGGTTACAGGAGCTGAGTCTGGAGCTTCAAACGGCGATGAATGAACCAGGGATGGTTACTGCCTTGGCATGAGTGGTAAGAGAACCTTGGTTGATTTTAACTTCAACAACGCTTGTTGAGAAAAATCTTGGCGGGAATTACCATCTTTGCAATATCGGGAAGAGAACCATAGAAAATTATAATCTGAAAGGGAATCACCTCACTCATCGTCGGAGCGGGAATCATAGGAAAAGGAATTGTCACCTCACTCACCGTCGGAGAGGGAACCATAGGAAAAGGACTTACCACCTCACACGCCGTCGGAGAGGGAACCATAGAAGACTATCACCTCACACTCATCGTCGGAGAGGGAAACATCTGAAGAAGGAATTACCACCTCACGCACTTGCCGGAGAGGGGACCATGGAAGACTATCACCTCACACTCATCGTCGGAGAGGGAAACATCTTGAACAAGGAATTACCACCTCACGCACTTGTCGGAGAGGGGACCATAAGAGATTATCACCTCACACTCATCGTCGGAGAGGGAAACATCTGAAAAGCAAATCTGGAAGCAGCATCAGAACGTCACCATATCTGGATCATATCCGAAACTATATCTAGAAGGAAATCTGGGAGCAGCATCAGAACGTCACCATATCTGGATCATATCCGAAACTATATCGAGAAGGAATTCTGGAAGCAGCATCAGAACGTCACCATATCTGGATCATATCCGCAACTATATCTAGAAGGATATCTGGAAGCAGTATCAGAACGTCACCATCTCTGGATCATATCCGAAACTATATCTAGAAGGATATCTGGAAGCAGTATCAGAACGTCACCATCTCTGGATCATATCCGAAACTATATCTAGAAGGATATCTGGAAGCAGTATCAGAACGTCACCATTTCTGGATCATATCTGAAACTATATCTAGAAGGAATTGCGATAGTTGGTAGTAATCATTTTTGTATTGATCTTTTTCCTGAAAAGGCAAAACATAATTGTATGCAAAATCATGATGCATGAACTGTATGTCTTCAAGATTAATGAGATTCGTGTAGCATGATGCATATGCATGCTACAATGTACGAGGATATGATGTTTATGAATGTATGTTTTCGTCTCAGGAAAATAAATCCTTGACGGGTGCCGGGAAGTCGTATCCTGGGCTGATGTTGAAGAATAGCTTTTGCTTCCGCTGGGGATGATAGTTGCAAGTATACTGGTAGGAGAAGATAACTCCGTTGCGGAACAATCTTGGCAAATGGAAG
This sequence comes from Vicia faba, assembly GCA_948472305.1. NCBI lineage: Eukaryota > Viridiplantae > Streptophyta > Magnoliopsida > Fabales > Fabaceae > Vicia > Vicia faba. The sequence continues at coordinate 66,427,176 of OX451736.1, read as the reverse complement.
ATTCTGCGGGGAGAAAAAGATACTCTAGCGACCATGCTGGGGAGCAATACTTTGTGGGGATAGAGATGCGCTGCTGAATGTTGATAGTTACTTGCTGAAGATACCCTTGTTGTATTGGAAGTGTTGATAGACTTCGCTGGGGGTAGGAAAGAACTACGTTGACGACGACCTTTCCGTGGCTTTTGGCTGAGGATAACCCAGTTATATCCTGTTAAGGAAATAACTCTTTGAATAAAGCCGGACGACGCGTTCGTACTCTGCGAGGGGGTAAGCTTCCAGAATCTACTGGGGATAAGCTTATTGCTTGGGGAGATGGATTCCAACTTTCCTGGGGAATTAGATTGGACTCTCCTGGGGAAGTTTTAATATGATGGGGAAAGTGATTCCTTTGAACGTTGATATGCCGCCGGGGAACAATCTTTAGACCAAGACTGCCGGGGATGCTTGTTAAGAATATATGCTGCTGCCGGGGAGGTTGAGATCTACGGGAGGGTGCTCAATTTTCTTGAGATTTGATACTTTTGCTTGGAGAGGAATGTATTGTTTTGCTGAACCACTCTCTGGGGATTTAATATGTACTTGGTCGTGTTCTTTAGCTGAACCTACCTTGATACCTTGGAGGATAGAACAATTAGACTGCTCAGACAACTCTTTTATTGCCCCTGTTTCTAGTGTCACCTGCAATTAATTCCTTTGTTTCGTATGCAAATATTTATGAGTTTAGCAAATTATTGTCAATGCATATATCACAAATTGAACCTTGGACGTTCTTCGCAAAACAAAACAGAAAAAGAAAAACACTTGGCACGTTTAACTGAAAATATATCTGTATTGATTTTGAATGGCCTGTGAATAGGCGTTTTGTATACAAGAGGCTGACGTCCTAGTAAGAGGAACGCCGCCGAATAAGAGAGTTTATACAAATTTTGTACAAGAGAAAATAAAACAGCTGTGTGAAATATGAATGATCCCACTGGGTTTCGACTCTGCTATTGCCTTTATAACTCCGAGCGTCTCATCACTTGATGACCTTGGTTGAAGGTGAAGCTGACTGATCGATGCCGTCTGATCTTGATGTAGATACCGGATTCTGGATGCAAAGTGATCCAATGAGACATAGTATTACGCTTTATCCCTAATTTTTGCCTGGACCGCCCTTTCGGGTTTTCAGTCCACCGGGATACCCATTTTTGCCCAAGCCGCCTTTTCAGGTTTTCGACTTGCCGGGTGTACAGATTTTTCATTTTCATCCCTTCATTTTGCCCGAACCCTTTTGGTTCGACGGGAAGCCCTAATTTTTGCCTAGGCATGTCAGCCTAGCGGGTCTTTTTTCATGCGTAGTATTTTTTTACTATGTCTGCATTGGCGGGGTGAGGAAGGTCGTCACCATCCATGTTGGTTAATATCATTGCTCCTTCTGAGAACACATGCTTAACCACAAATGGCCCTTCGTACGTAGGGGTCCATTTGCCCCTTGAATCACTCTGAGGAAGGATGATTCTCTTGATTACCAGATCCCCAACTTGATATTCCTGTGGTCTGACCTTTTTGTTAAATGCCCTGATCATTCGTTTTTGGTACGTCTGACCATGACAGATAGCAGCAAGCCTTTTTTCGTCAATGAGATTGAGTTGGTCAAGTCGTGTCTGGATCCAATCGTCTTCGTTCAGATTTGCATCCTTCATTATCCGGAGAGAGGGAATTTGCACTTCGATTGGCAAGACTGCCTCCATGCCATAAACCAGAGAGAAAGGAGTTGCCCCGGTTGACGTCCTGGCTGAGGTACGGTACCCATGTAGAGCGAACGGTAACATCTCGTGCCAATCTTTGTAAGTCACTGTCATTTTCTGCACGATCTTCTTGATGTTTTTATTTGCTGCTTCTACAGCCCCATTCATCTTCGGTCTGTAAGGAGAAGAATTGTGGTGCTGTATCTTGAACTGTTCGCAGAGCTCAGCGATCATCTTGTTGTTCAGATTGGTACCGTTGTCTGTAATAATCCGCTCAGGGACGCCGTACCGACAGATCAGGTTGTGCCGAATGAACCGTGCCACAACAGTCTTGGTTACCGTAGCATAGGATGCTGCCTCAACCCACTTCGTAAAATAATCAATCGCCACTAGGATGAAGCGATGCCCATTGGATGCCGTAGGTTTTATCTCGCCGATCATGTCTATGCCCCACATTGCAAACGGCCATGGCGCAGTTAGAACATTCAGGGGAACCGGAGGAACGTGCACCTTGTCTGCATATATCTGGCATTTGTGGCACGTCCTGGAGTGTTGGTAGCAGTCAGCTTCCATTGTGGACCAATAATATCCTGCCCGTAGGATTTTCTTAGCCATAGTATGTCCACTGGAATGCGTACCAAAAGTCCCTTCATGTAGATCTTCCATGATCCGTTCTGCTTCAGTTTTGTCCACACAACGCAGTAAGGTTGAATCATGGTTTCTCTTGTACAAGATGCCGTTGCTTAGGAAGAACTTGGCTGCAAACCTCCTCAGGAATTTCTTATCATTGACAGAGGCACCTTCAGGGTATTCCTGAGCTTCCAGATATCTCTTCACTTCGTGGTACCAAGGCTTCTCAGTCACCAATTCAGTTTCGAGATCACCACAGTATGCCGGTTCGTCTAGTTTCCAGATGATGATCCGGGGAGCTTCATTATCCCATTTGACCTTGAACATTGAAGACATTGTAGCTAACGCGTCCGCTAACTGATTCTCTTCTCTTGGAAAGTGCTCAAAGGTTATCTCTGTGAAGTGGGGGATCAGGGTCAACACACATTCTCTATAAGGAATCAGGTTTGGATGTTTCGTATCCCACTCTCCCTTGATCTGATTGATCACAAGAGCAGAATCTCCGAAGACACTTAGAAATTTGATCCTTAGGTCGATCGCAGCTTGAAGACCCATGATACACGCCTCATACTCCGCCATGTTGTTGGTACAGTTGAAACACAGCCGGGCAGTGAGTGGAGTATGAGTACCTTGAGGAGATATGATGATGGCGCCGATACCATTTCCCAAAGCATTAGAGGCTCCATCAAAGTGCATAGACCATCGGGATCCTGGTTCAGGTCCTTCATCCGGTCCAGGTACTTCACAATCAGTTACAATCATAATGCTTTCATCTGGAAATTCGAAGTTCATTGATTGATAATCATCTACAGCTTGATGTGCCAGGTGGTCTGCCAATACACTTCCCTTGATGGCTTTCTGGGTTGTGTACTGAATGTCGTATTCCGTCAAGATCATTTGCCATCTCGCAATTCTTCCAGACAGAGCAGGCTTTTCGAATATGTACTTTATAGGATCCATTTTTGAGATCAACAAGGTAGTGTGAGTCAGCATATACTGTCTCAGCCGGCGAGCAGCCCATACCAAAGCGCCGCAAGTTTTCTCAAGCAGTGAGTATCGGGTCTCACAGTCGGTAAACTTTTTGCTAAGGTAATAAATGGCATGCTCTTTTCGGCCAGACTCGTCATGCTGCCCCAGCACACACCCCATTGAGTTGTCAAGTACTGTCAGGTATAGTATCAGAGGTCTCCCTTCAACCGGTGGCATAAGGATAGGTGGTTCTTGGAGATACTCCTTGATTCTGTCAAAAGCGGCCTGACATTCATCATTCCAACGTACTACCTGATCTTTCTTCAGCAACTTGAAGATTGGTTCACAGGTAGCAGTCAGATGAGAGATGAATCGAGCAATGTAATTTAGGCGTCCTAAAAAGCCTCTGACTTCCTTCTCTGTCTTAGGAACTGGCATCTCTTGAATAGCTTTGACCTTAGCAGGGTCCACTTGAATTCCCTTATCACTGACCACAAAGCCTAGCAGCTTCCCAGATCTTACCCCGAAGGTGCACTTGTTCGGGTTCAATCTCAGCTTGTACAGTTTCAACCGGTCAAACAACTTCTGCAGATGATCTAAATGCTCTTCCTCAGTCTGGGACCTTGCGATCATGTCATCCACATATACCTCTATCTCGTGATGGATCATGTCATGAAATAAGGCAACCATGGCACGTTGGTAGGTTGCCCCAGCGTTCTTTAATCCAAATGGCATGACCTTGTAACAGAAGGTGCCCCACTGAGTAACAAATGTAGTCTTTTCCATGTCTTCAGGTGCCATCTTGATCTGATTGTAACCTGAAAAGCCATCCATGAAAGAGAACACCTTATGTTGTGCTGTATTATCGACAAGGACATCAATGTGAGGTAAGGGGAAATCATCTTTGGGGCTGGCCCTGTTCAGATCCCTGTAATCGACACACATTCTGACCTTTCCGTCTTTCTTAGGTACCGGCACCACATTAGCAACCCACTGAGGGTAAGAAGTTACTGCAAGGAACCTAGCATCAAACTGTTTCATGACCTCGGCCTTAATCTTCTCGGACATCTCTGGACGCATCCGACGGACCTTTTGCTTAACTGGAGGGCAGTCTTCCTTAGTCGGCAAGTGATGGACCACAATGTCGGTATCCAACCCGGGCATGTCTTCGTAGGACCAGGCAAAGATCTCCATATAGTCATGTAACATCTTGGTTAACCGTTGCTTCACGCTAAGCTCTAGGTTGGCACCAATCTTTACCTCTTTCCTGTCTGCCTCAGTACCCAAGTTTATTGTTTCCACTGGCTCTTCGTGGGGTTGAATTGCCCTCTCTTCCTGAAGCAATAGTCTTGCAAGCTCGCCAGGAACTTCGCAATCATCTTCACCTTCGTCTTCGGCTAAGTTGATCGGATTTTCGAAGTCATAATTGGCAGTAGCAGAGTTGTTATCAGTGAGATCCAGAGTGGATTGGAACCTGTATGAGTGAGTGTGTGTGTAAATACAGCTGTTTTGAAAGTTATGTAAAGGAAAAGAAAGACAGAAAAGGAACACAATATTTGCAATGCGAAAAATACGTCCAAGATTTTCATTCATGATGTATAAAATGACAGTTTGTATGCCCTCACAAATAGAACCACGGTGCCTCGGGTAAGACACCGGGCCATAGAGTTTATCATTGTTTATTACAAAATAACGAAACAAAGAAATTTATTACTGCGTCACAAAGGTAACAGGGGTATGGTCCTTTGCACTCCAATTGTTCAATCCGTCTTCGGCCGTCGGATGGATCCAGCTGTTGAATTCAGCTTCGTCCACTTCATGATCCTCCCCAACAGCATTTACTCCTGAACTTTTAATAAATACGGGAGGTCTTCCGATCTTCGCTTCCCTCATAGCTCTCTGACCTTCTGTGGTAAAACCCAGCCCAAGTTTATCAGTCTTCTGAGTAAAGTCTGGAAGTCTGCCCCAGTCGGCACATTCACCCTTCTGAACCACAGCCCGGGCATCCTTCAGGGAAGCCATCTTCAAAGGACCACTTGCTTCTGTTGTTTCTGCTGCAATTGGAAACACCTCCTCGAAATGCTGAAAGGGGGTTTCAATAAACTCCCCATCCATCTCAATGTATCTGAAAGAGTTTAGGTGACTCACCATATATTCTTCCTCTCCTTGCACAGTGACAATCTTCCCTCTGACGGGGTATTTCAGCTTCTGATGCAAGGTAGAAGTTACTGCCCCAGCCTTATGTATCCAGGGTCGACCCAGCAGACAAGAGTAAGATGGACGGATATCCATCACATAAAAAGTGGAGTCGAACACCTGAGAGCCCACACGAATCGGGATATCAACCTCTCCATGGACCATCCTCTTTGACCCATCAAAGGCTCTGACAATGATGTTGCTGGGTTTCAATTCCAGGCCTTCACAATCTAGACGATCCAGAGCCTTCTTGGGTAGCACATTCAAAGATGACCCAGTATCAACCAACACATGTGCCAAGGTGGTGCCCTTGCATTCAATTGAGACATGCAGAGCATCATTATGATCTCTCCCCTTTGCGGTCAAGTCAGCGTCTGAGAAACCCAAGCCATTATCTGCCGTTAGACTTGCCACGCAATCAGTGAACTGGACTGTAGAGGTTTCATGTGGCACATGGGCCGTCTTGAGGAACGAGATTAGGGCCTTTGCATGGGCCTCGGAGCACAGCAATAAAGAGAGCATGGAGATCTTGGAGGGCGTATGCCCCAATTGTTCCACAACATTAAAATCGCTCTTCTTTATGATCTTTAGAATCTCATCCATCTCTTGTGGGGAGGCCTCGGCAGTTATGGGTACGGGTGCCTCCATCTGGGCAGGCTCAACTTCAATTCCCTTGCCCCGAGCGTTGGATGACTCGGCAGCAGGAGAAACAATTGGATCAGCAGCAGGAACAACAACTTGATCAGCAACAGGAATAGGTGTACTTGTAGGAATTATCAGGAGCGGTCTTCGGGCAGCAGGCGGTGCAATGTCAAGCGAGAAGAGCCTGCCACTGCGGGTAACTTTGGTTGGGCCTGTGATGTCACAGATGTTGGCGCCAGCGTTGAGCTCTTGTTTAATCCCGTTTATATATACATCTGCCCCATAGTGCCAAGGGACAGCTTTATCAGATACATAGGGCAGGGGCCCTGGAACAGTGATAATAACGGGCGCAACGGTCATACTTTGAACGGGCTTCTTCTAGAGAGCCGGGATCGGATTATTGAAGATAGTTACCACAGAAACTTCTTCCATTGGAACCAACCGAACAGCAGACTTCTTGAATAGAATCTCCTTGCTATCCATTAAGCCTTGGATGCCTAACTTTAGCAAGGGACAACCAGATGGAGACACAGCACAGAATAGGCAACCCTCACTACAACCCGGAAATAAACCGGCCTGCAGTAGGTTCTTCTTGACAATCTTTAGAGGAGTGGCTAGATCATCCACAGAAACAGCATAAACATCTTCATCCACAGCATTTACCCCATGTTGAGGCATAGGGGCAGTAACTACATTCGGCTTCGCAGGCACTTCGAATTGTATCTCCTTTGCATCGATAAGGTCTTGCACCTTATTCTTTAACGCCCAACAGTCATCAGTAGAGTGCCCCGGACTTTCTGAATGGTAAGCACAACGAGCATTCGGGTTGTACTTGGGAGATGTTGTATTGGGAAACTTCGGGGCTTCCCTGACAGTCACTAAGTTGGTGGCTAGCAACTGTGGCAGAATCTGTGATAGGGTCATGCTTAACCGGGTAAACTCTCGCCGGGGTCTTTCAGCCCTTTGAGGATTATTCGACCGAGGAGCGGCAGCAGGCTTAACAATCATCACCGCGCTGACAGATTGGCGGTGCTCAGGTCTCTCCGATTTCCTAGAACCATACACGGCACTAGACTCCTTTTTGAATGGTTTCTTTTCCGAACTAGATGATGCACCCTTTGTAATCTTCCCAGATTTCAGCCCAGCTTCAATTCTCTCTCCAGTCAAGATTAGATCAGTGAACCCAGCAGAAGAATTCCCAATGAGATGGTTGAAAAATGGCCCAGATAGGGTTCCCAAGAACATGTCAACCAACTCCCGATCAGTCAATGGTGGCTGCACCCTGCCAGCCAGGTCTCTCCACTTCTGAGCGTACTCCTTAAAACCTTCGCTTGCACCTAACGCCATACCCTAGAGTTGGGTACGTGTGGGGGCAAGGTCGGCATTATATTGATACTGCTTATAGAAAGCAGTAGCCAACTCCTCCCAGTTACGAACCTTGGTCCCATCCAGCTGATAGAACCATTCGAGATGAGTCCCTGAAAGACTCTCCTGGAAGAAGTGGATCCATAAATTCTTGTCCGCAGAGTACGGCTGAATTTTCCGAACATAGGACCTTAAATGCAGCTTGGGACAAGACGCCCCGTCATATTTGGAGAAGGATGGTGCTTTGAACTTATGGGGGATAATCACACCAGTCGACAAACCCAGATCTCCGAAATCCAGCCCAGGTGCCTGTTGAACCTCCATAGCCTTCAACCTGTCCTCCAATTGCTTATATCTATTGTCTGCCGGAGGGTACTGCTCTTCATCAAAATCTGTCTCGTTGTCGGAGTTTACCGGACTAGGGACCTTTACTTCTGCCTGAGAAGGACTCTTGCCAACAGAAGAACCAGCCTCTTCATGCTGCAGAGTATTGCCAAACCTTCGGCCCGAGTTGAACAGAACAGTTCTTCTCTTCTTCTTCTTCTCCTTCTTCAGGAGCATAGCCTTCAGTTCTTCTTGGCCTTTAGCCAGACCTTTGATTAGTTCTTGGAACTGCGCATTCTGCGCCTGGAGAGCCTTGATTGATGTCTCAGTTGATGCAGATTCGGGATTCATGATGCTGAAATAAACAGCGAAGAACTGTAAGCAACCTGAAAAGAGGAAAAACCTGCTATGCACATGATGTATGAAATGCGTATGGATTATGTTTTCAAAGACAATCGGGAATCAACTTCGTAAACAAAAAAGAGAACACACTTCATTAGATTCATCTTTGTAACTGAAATTATTCAACAAGGTTGCCCTTAGGCGTTACATGAAAGGAAATACTGGAAAGGAAATAAAACTGTAAAGGCACATTCAGAGTTCCTTATTGATCCCATGGTCTCCTCTTCTCAGTACGGATGTAGGCATTCAGAGCTCTCTCATTCTCCAGCTGCTTTGTCAGCTTCTGGATCTTTGATTCTTGCTCATTGAACTTTTCCCGGTAAGAATCCCGTTCTTCTCGCAGTTGCAACCAAGATCTCTTCAATGTCTCATAATCAGTAGGTATCTGAGGAGGAAGAACAGTTGGAGGAACACCATCTTTGTCGGGACACTCGAGAATGACGGGTCTGACAGCTTCATACGGCATACCTAACTTCTGAGCACGGATGCGAACCCATTTGTAGTAGGCTTCCATAGGTAAAGAAGTCTTTGGCCCTAGCTCTCGTGGGTCAGCTTTATGAACCTTGTCCCAAGCTTTGATGAACCTACGACGCAGCTCGTCACTATCCACCTGAAATTCAAAACTGGTGTGAGGCACTAACATCTCATGGGGGCCTGCTCTTCTTGCTCTTCCAAACTGACGGAGTGCTAGACATGGATTGTAAGAGATCCCTCCTTGAGTACCAATCAGAGGAACATTAGGATACTCCCCGCATCGATCAATAATAGCTATCTCATCCAAACCTCTGCAAGTCCAAATGATATCTTTATCGGTGAGAGACATTAATCTGTGAGCCCAACCTCTTCCTTCTTGGTTCTTCAGTACGAACTTAGGGAGGTGCGAAATAAACCACCTCACCAACAAAGGGATACAACACCATAGGGTTCCTCGTCTTCGGGTAGTACGGGCATGAAGTTGTTGCAAGATGTCACCCAAGAGAGTGGGCACTGGATTCTGAGACATAAAGATCCTTATGGCAGTGACATTGATGAAGTTGTCAGGATTAGGAAACAGAACCAACCCATAGATTAGGAGAGCCAAGATGTCTTCATATGCCCTAAAGTCCAGGTCATTCCAGAAATTATTAGCCTTACCAATCAGAAACTTAGCCAGGAAACCCTTAACTCCGCTTCTAGTCACCCAGTTGTCTGTTACCTCTTGATGGGTCAAAGGGAGAGCTGCAGCCACATCCTCAAGCCTGAGGGTCTTTTCCCAACCAGTAAAGGGAGTCTGATCCAAGATAGGGATACCAAGCAAATCAGAAAACTCTTCCAGGGTAGGGACCAGCTGGAAGTCTTGAAAGGTGAAGCACTGGTACAGAGGGTCATAGAACTGGGTCAGAACACTCATCAACTGTTGATCCTGCTTTGCAGTGACTAAACTGAGAAGAGAGCCATGCCTCTGAATGAAGGAAGTGGTATTTGGAATTCTGCTAACCAACTCATCAAGCAACTCAGGTGAACGAACAAAGTTGAACCGGATAGTATTCCTTCGCACATGCATCATAATGTCCTACAAAACAGAGCAAAGATGAAACCCTCTTGTCTTTGAAATGGTCAGTCCTTATGCAGGATGTATGCAATGCTCATGATGCTATGATGTTATGATAAAGCACACCACATACAGATACAAAGGCAAACATGGTAAGGCACACAAGTCACACAAAGCAAGCCCCTAAAGTTTAGGCCAGCATGAGGTCTAGGTACTACCCTCTTTCAGTTTGTTGGTTTACACCTGTCCTAATCAAAAGTAACCGGGTTCTTAGAGGATCCCAATATCATTGACTACCCTCAATCGGTCATAACTCCAGCATCGCAATCTTTTCTTGCGGCCAGAACCATCACGAGAGTTTAGCCTCAATGGGCGTAGCATGCTGCTACTGTTCTAAAGGCCAAGTTGTGTCAATTAAGGTTCTAAGGTTGTTGGTGCTTAATGACTCCTTAGAAGACCCATATTCTCCTCGTTGCGACACAAGGGATATCGGTACAGACTAAGGTGCCACACCAACGTAGCCACTGCTTCACCTGTGTCGGTCTACGCCGGACAGGTCCCTCACAGCTTATGCTACCTAAACAGGGTATCCCCAGATCCGGGTTAGGATCTATGTATCTCCGATGCAACCCACAATAGTAAAGCAAGCAAATCAATACAAGTGAAAACACAGTTATGAACTAACCCTAAGGTACACCTCACTTTTAGTTTAGTTCCCCAGCAGAGTCGCCAGTTCTGTGATCGGTGGATCTGGAACTGACTGTTTAGCGCTGGTTCGCGAAATGTCGCGGAAGCAAGAGTCGCCACCGTCTTTTATTCTCTCCAAATGGAAAGGACAAAAGCACAGAAAAATTCCTTTAAGAGATTGCTCTCGGTTCGGGAGGTAGGTTATAGAAAGGGAAGGTGTTAGCACCCTTTCTATCCATGGTTATCCATGGGCTCTTAGATACTTGCTCAATGTGTTTTCAAAAATGGTTTGTTTGCTTTTCAATGTGGGTTTAAAAAAGTTTCTTTGAAAAATTTCAGTTCGACTCGTACGTCAGAGTGTTTGAAAAATTTGCTTTGAAAGCTTTTGAAAAGTGTTGGTGTGAAAAGATTTCAGTTTGTTTTGAAGAGAGCAAGTATCCTTGAGAACCTACCTACCCTAAGGAATTCTTCTGTGTAAATGTCCTTAAAAGTAGTGCCATCCCACCATTGAGAGGTAGGTAGCACCACCGTTGGAGGTGTTCGGGTCAATTCGAGTTTATAGGGACATGGTGATCCCCGGAGCAATAGGAAGACACCTTAGAAGCTACCCTCATGCCAGGTTCCCGGATCATGAGGACTTACTAAGACGTCCTCTACTCGACGATCACCTTTCGAGGCAACAGTGAGGCGTACCCTAGGGGTGATGTGTGCGATTTGTGTGTCGTTTTCATTGATATTTGTCTTGTCATGTTTGTTGTGATCTACGCTTGATTTTATTTTTAAGGCCATACATTCTTTCATGCTTTGTTTAACAGTTTATATTTGCGGGAAAATAAATTCTAAAGCTATTACAAATGGCGCGGGTCCACATCGCCAAAATTAAACCGGACCCGATTTGACGGAAAGTAAATAAAGCAAAAGAAATAAAAATGCGAGAAATTTAGTTACATGGCTTTGGGAGAGATACACAATTATTTAAGCGAAACAAAATAAACATGCGAAATTAAACAATTAAAAATATGGGCGTTGGACCCTTTTTTTGCAAAATTTTAAATTAATAAAGAATCAAAATTAAATGTTTTTGGTATTTTATGTTTTTTAGGATTTAATAGAAAAAAGAATTAAAATAAAAATGTCAAACCCTAATTCTAATTATTTTTAGTTATTAAGAAAATATTGAATTTTTGACCTAATTTAAACCTAAATTATTTATGTACAATTTAATTATAAAATAAATAAAATAAATAATATCATTATTATGAAAAAAAAAGAAAAAAAATTGAAGGGAATAAAATTTATTAAACCTAAATTCTATGTTTATTTGGATTTTTGGTTATTAAAAAGAATTAAAGTTAAAACCTATTTTACTAAATTTATTTACATGCATTTTTTATGAAAATAATATTGGAAATAAAAGTTATTATATTTTTGTCTTTTTTTGGTTTTTTATGATATTTTTGTATTTGGTAAAATAATTAATTAATTAAAAACAAAAAAATAAATAAAGAAACAATTAAAAACAAAATAAATAAAAAAATGAAATTGCAAACCAGGGGAGGGGTTCAGGCCCTAAAGTGGAGGTGTGTTTATGAAAATCTGGCCCAATAAGCTTGAAATCGTTTGACTTTCCCAGGCCACGTATGCGCTTGTTGACTTGTCTTTATGGTGTTCTTCAACTATGAGCCATTGATCTGGATTCGTTAAGCATGTGGCTGGCTGGATGAAGTGGAATATGGTGTGCATTGGATGATAGCGCTGCATGTGAACATCTATGGAAAAATAATATTGGAATTGTACAGACCTGGGGTTCGAACCCAGGTCTTGGACGTTGAAGCTATCAACGCTTGCCAGCTGAACTATGAAACGCACGTTAACATGTTATAACAAATAAATAATAAAAAGAAAGACAAACGCGTTAGTGGGTTTCTGGCGCGAATTTCAAACCGGCCTATCACGTTTTGACAACGAGGTTGTCTTCTTCGTTGTTTTTATTTTTTCTGAAACAAAAGCCTATGGCAACGGTTTTAAACGCGTGGTCTTAGGCTAGCTTCAAGAAAATAGCGACTAGCGCTATGATGTCAATAAATTGATCGCGAGGGTCAAGATCTCTTCGTCTTGATGTACTGATTTGAATGGCATGGGTCTGGAATCCTAATTTTGCTTGGTCTGAAAATCCCTAATTCAAAAAAACCTGCAACCCTAGAAATCGATTATGGCGAAATCACATACGATGCATAATAATTCAATTAAATACCATGGTTAGCTTTAGAACTTCACAAGGAACAAGAATCAACAAATAAAATTCACAAATAACGCATAGAATAGAATGTATGATTATGCAATTTGTTTGATACAGTTCCGGTTCTAGGTACCGATTCCTGGAGTTTTGATGGTGGTTTCTGATTGGAAAGTGTCCAATAGACCTTGAGCAAGCTATTGGAATCAAGATTAAGGCTTGAATCGTCCTCCAACAATGATTTCAGAATTTGGTTTTCTAGGAATTTTTTCAAGTTTCTCTATTGTTCTTCTGCGCAGCTTAGGGTGTGTTAGCATTAGGTTTGTGATTCTGATTATGTATGGAAGCTATTAGGTCAACAAAACTTGATCAAATCCATGGCAATAATGATTTTGCATATTTGATTTTCTAAGGATTTTTTGAATCTTTTTCATGTGCATTTTTGTTCAATCATGCTCAAATCAACCAAATCTTGCCATATTGGGATGTGCACGAAATATTGAGTCTAGAATGTGTACAAAAAGATTTGTTTGGTTCATTTAGATATTTTCCACATATTTAATTGATTTAAATGAATTAATATTAATAGAAATTCAAATAAATAAATAAAAAATAAGAAAATACTTCCCTTTGGGCCAAATGGTCGTGCACATGTTTAGAATGATGAATCTTGGAAGAAAAATGGGCCCATTAGCATTTTTAGGTCATTTGGATCAATGTTGACTTTTCAAAATATCCAAAAATTTCCCAACTTCCACAAGGCATAACTTGCTCATTTTTTAAGCTTTTCACATGTTCTTGGACATTTTGGAAAGGTCTTTGAATCCTTTAACCAATGCCTTTGGTCCCATGTCATTTTGATTTACCAATCTCAAGTTATGGCCTTTGACTTAAAGTCCCTTTTTGTTGACTTTTGAAAATGACCTATAATGTTGAAATTGATAACTTTTTGTGAGAGCATTTCTTGGACTTGAAGTATGAAGATGAGTTGTAGGAAATGTCTTTCTCTTCAAAATGAGCTTTGGATGGGATTTTTCTGATAATCCATGTGAAAGTTATGCCCTGGTCAATTTCAGTTGACTTTTTCAGCTGTCCAAATATAGTAACTTTTGCATCTTGATGATTTTCTGAGCCAAATTTTGAGAATCATGATCAAGCATTGATCAAATGATGTTTGTGGCTTCAAAATGATATGTTGGCCAAAAATTTGAACTTTTGACTGTCAAATGACCATTTTGCCCCTACAGTTGACTGTAGTGCAATTTAGGGTTTTGACTGTGCAATTTTGAGCTGAATGCCTTGAAACTTGATATGAAGATGCTTGGCCATATTTGTAGGCATGTGAGACTTGATTGGGCCTTTGGAAACTTCCTTTTCTTGATCAGAACACAAACCCTAGTTTTGACTGTATAGGAGACAGTTGGGCTGCACAACCCTTGGGGAATTTTGTGACTTGGCTTGGCAATTTCTTGAAGAATATGGGAGGGCAAATTTTGGGGTGCAACAGGGATCATGTGGAAAAGGGTGACGTTATTTTCGAGCATGTTGACAGCAAAAATCAACTTGCTGACATTTTTACTAAACCTCTCGCTACGAAACCCTTCTTTCACATCCATAGGGAACTTGGTGTTTTCGATATCTCGGATAGGTTGTAACTTAATTTAGTTGTATGTTTCTTATTTTATTACAAATATTTCCTTTATGTTCAATGCACTTATTAATAGTTTAGTGAAAATCTTATCAATCTTCATAAAGGTAATATTCATCCTATCTATCTCCCTTTCTTGATCATATATATATATATATATATATATATATATATATATATATATATATATATATATATATATATATATATATATATATATATATATATGCTTATTTAGGTCATCTTCTTACTCTACATTCATTACACTGTTGATATGCATGTGTGATTTATTGTTATTTTTCCCTATTTCATGACATTCCTTCAAAAATGTAGTAAATTTCAAAATTTCGCAGGATGAGTCGACTCACAACCAAAGTGCGTCAACGCACTCTTATATAAACTCTTCAGTGTATTTTTTTAAACATTACATCGACGCACAAACTGGTTTGGTCGACGCACCTCTCGAATTTTCAAATTTTTTGTGGTTCATATTGATTCACTTATCCCTAACTTTTCCAAAAAAACCCAAAAACCCTAAACTCCTCTATATCAAAAACGAAATTTCCTCTACTCCAAACTTCTGAAGAAAACATCATTATGGCCACATCTAGGGTTGGAAAGAAGAGAACAATTAGAGGTAGCTCCTCCAATGCTACTTCCCAATCTCCGGTAAATTCTATTTCTCTTATCTCTGATGACATTGTTGAATCTTATGAAGCCAAGTTTGGAAAAAGAAAAGTTGTTAAGAAATTATTTTTAGAAATGATAACCTTGGGTCATTTACACCTTCCAGAGATCATTGATCTTATTAGATTTCAAAATATTCACAACTTTCTTGAATGTAATGATAAATATAATGAAGATTTGGTTAGGATATTTTTTGCGAGTGTTCAAGAAAGTTTTATGGATTTTGAGTTTAGGTATAGAATGAATAACAAAAATTACATGATCAGTTCTCATGTTTGGAAAGATTTGGTTCAGATGTACCCTGTTGACTCTTATTCTATTAAAATTTCTGACTCTACTGTTGCTCATGGGTATGAATTTAAAACTGCTTTGAACTCTATGCTCAAGAAACCCTACACTGAGTGGATTGTGAACAATGATCTATTTCCCAAATCCGTGACCACGGGTGCTCTAGCTCATATTGATAGGATTTTATTTTGGATCATCTGCCACATCATTCAACCCAAAAAGGGTGGTTACTCTCACGTGGACAAGCCAGAGGTTCAGCTCATGTATGTACTCAAGAACAAAATCAAAATTCCTTGGCCACTACTTTGCTAGCAGAATTTTCGATCTACACAAGTCTGAGAGAGGAACTGCACTATGCTATCTGTCATTTATCCAACGAGCTCTCAATAGAGAGTGTATTCGAGTGCCCGATATCTCCTACATAAGTTTAGGGATGGACCAAGAATTTTCCAACAAATATCTTACCTTAATGGGTTTTCCGTGGGATCCCCAATGACAAAAACACAAACATATCATAAGAAGTCACCATGCCCAACTCCAGAATATCGATGATGAAGAGGATGAGGAAATTGATATTGAAAGTGAATAAGAAACAAGTAATAAAAATGATGAAGATATGGAAGCGGATACTCCTACTGCTGAAAGTGACAATACTAGTGTGTTAGCCCGATTGGAAAGGATGCAAATTCATCAAAATGAATATTCTTCCCTCCAAAATGAATGTATCTCAAACCTCTACAATATCATCAAGGTCCAAAGTGAAAATTTGCTTCCTATTCGGACGTCCAAGATTAAAGGTATTCAACCTTGCATGGAATGATTCAAACATAGGCTGACAACTTTTCCTCCTTCCAATCCACCTTTATGCAACACCATCAGCACCCCTCTCAACAAGGTTCTTTAAGCTAAAACCAAGACCAAAACCAAGACAATGATAATTGAACCTGCTTTGTATCTTGTGTCTTTTCACTTAAATTTCACTTTGCTATATTTTTGTAATGTCCTGCCTAACTCTATTTGCTTTCCTAAAAACTACTATGTGTTTGTTTAAGTACTTTTATCATTTAGTTTATATATAGTACTTTGTGTTGTCTGACTAGTTATCTCATTTGCACTATTTCTCATTTTATGTGAATGGCTTGTAGTGCGCTAAAATGAAAATTTATGATACTTTTTTTTAACTAATCATCTGCTTTTCTCTTTTTGATGTTGTCAAAGGGGGAGAACTGCTATGAGTGTGAAATAGACCTACAATTTCTGAGTTCTGAAAATGTGCACTAACTTAGGGGGAGTTCTCTCTTATTATGTCAAGTTTCCGTAAGTCTTGACTCAACAATATTGTGTAGGTTTTTCCATCATAAAAAAGGGGGAGTATGTGAGGGAAAGATTCATGTTTTCATGATGTCAAAACCTCTCCTACCCTCAATGACATGTTTGGTACTTAAAAGATACTTGGGACAAAGAGTGAAATGCAAGCCTAGATGAAAATAACCTTTTTGGCAGGAAAAACAAATACTGCGTCAATGCAAAACTGGCTATGGTCGACTCAAATCTGTGTGTTTCTCCCTGGATGTTTTGCATTGACCCCTTGGTCGACTCAACCTGTTTATCAAAGAAAACTGAAGTTTGCGTTGATGCAAACCCCTGGTGTAGTCGACACATTCAATCTGTTTGGCTCATGTTCTTGACGCGGGTTGTGTTGCACTGACCCAAGACTCTGGTGCGGTCGACGCATTCAATATTTTTGGCTCATCTCCTTGGCACGGGTTATGTTGCACTGACCCAAAGCTCTGAAGTGGCCGACTACTCACTTAACATTCTCAAAATTATGTTTGTCTTATTTTCTTTTCTTTCTCAGATATTATTGGTTTTTCACTAAAACATATAAATAGAGTTTAGATTTCTTTTGAGCAGTTAACAAGAACTAGTGAAAGATACACATAGTGCTCATCATATTCATACCCTCTTCTCAAAAATCAACATCTACACATAATCATGGTTGTTGATTCAAGAAAATTGATGTGGTGATAACGTTCAAATCAAGGATTCAATTCCGATTTGGGTTGAGAAATTGTGGTTCTTTCTTGAATAAAATCATTTGGATTTTCTCCTCCAAGATTCCTATTGGTGCGGGGGTTTTTGCACAAGTATTTGCTTCATTGAATTCATCCGAGTGAAAGGATTAAGAAACGGTGGGTTTGCTTAATCAAGTAGCAGTAACCAGAGGATTGTGAAGATTGATTTGGGGTCAAATTGCTTGCGATCGAAATCAGCCGAGTGAAAGGATTAAGAAACAGTGGATTTTCTTAAACAAGTAGCGGTAATCAGAGGTTTGTTCAAAGAATTTGGCCCTTGGTTTTGCTCAAAACAAGGAAAGGGAAGAAGATTGTTACATCAGCAACATTGGTTTGTTTGTATTGTGAACTATCTCTTCTCTTGTAATATTTGCAACTTAATATCAAGTATCTAAATTCTAGATTCTAGAATTGGGGGCTGACGTACCCTACGCAAGGACGACAAGGGGAACTACCTTAACAAATCGTGTGTTCTTTTTCTTTTTCTTTATCTCAATAGTTGATAAATATAATTTGTCAAAATTAATTAATCAAATCTGCATGTACTGAAGTTGTGGTGAGTTGAGATCATTTCACAACATTGGTAACAATCCTTTTGATTTATACCCAAGAAAAATCATCACTACAATTTAGTAAAATCAAACCTTAGGTGCTTTGTTCATAATGTGTTTGAAAAATTGACTAATCCACAAATTATTCATTGTGTTTAGCTTTATCTCATTCAACTCATTGGAAGTAATTCATATTCATTGAGGGTGTATAAGTGATTGATCAATTGAGTAAAACACATTGATTCTTACTTTGTCATTCTATCCCTCACGGATACGCATATCCGATCTTTTCAATAGAGGATCGTTTATACGATCGGAGATTTCGGGAGATTTCGCATAAATTTCTTAAAAACAATTTTAAAAAGCGCAAAATATTTTAAATGATCTATTCAACCCCCTTCTAGATCGATCACATCGTCTAACATTATTGTGTAATACCTTGAGAAAGTTGATTTGTGGTTTAATATCAAGAAGACTTTGACAGTGTTGTATCCCAAAATTTTCCCTCTCATTTCACTCAAGACATGCCTCTAGAGGTCCTCAATTTCTCAAGGATGACTAAGAATTGACCAGGAAAATTCTCCTCCTAAGGCAATAAACCTCAAACTAGGGTTTCAATTTTAAGCAAGATGTGTCAGTCCCAAGGACCCCAAATGTTCTCCATTTTCCTAACATGTCCCCAAGATCATCCTTGCCAAATTTTAGGCCTTGAACAACAAGTTTGCTCAATCAATTGCTCAAATGCCTGGAAATCAACTGTACTAGGTTAAAAGTCAATTGTGGCCCAAATACAATCAAACTTCAAGATTTTTTGTAAACATAAACATTTTGAAGTGATATCCATCATTTGATCAAGTATTTGTCATGATTACTCAAGAAATTCTCCTAACTCATCAAAAGTCAAAAATAGCAAATTAGGGTTTCCATAGGAAAAGTCAACCAAACATTGTCCAAGCATAACTTTCTCATACTTTATCATAAATTTTTCCACCAAGGCTCATTTTGAAGAGAATCCAATTCCCTACAACTTCTCTTCATCCCTCAAGTTCAAGAAATGCCCCAATCAAAAGATACAAGCACATACATTATAGGTCCTTTCAAAAGGTCAACAAAAACACCTTTTGGGTCAAAGCTCCTTACATGAACATGGAAGATCCAATTGAGATAAAACCAAAAAGGTTGTTTATAGGACATCCTAAGCTCTCTAAAAAGCCCAAGAACACCCTCTTAGGGTTAAAATTGAGAGAGAGATGCATTGCTAAAGTTGACCATTTTTTAGAAAAATGCATGAAGCCAATATTGACCAAACTTGAATTTTTTCCAAATGGGCCCATGTTTTCATGCTTAAAACCTGTTCTTAACATGGCCCACGACCTCTGAGCTCACTCATACATTATCTCATTAATTTTATTATTTATTTTGATTTTTTATTCATTAAAATTCAAATTAAATAAATAAATAATGGAAATCATGTAAGATATGATTTGAGAATCTTTTTCTCACCAAATATAGCATGAGATAGGCTGGCATGTCAAAGAAAAACGCATGGGACAAAAGGAGAAAGAGATTTTCTTGAAATAGCAAGTTTTAATACAAATTAAAAACTCATATTCTTGTCATCAAGCCATAGAGATTTGGCACGAATTTATTAACCTAATTGCTAGCATATATAAACAGAAGAGATTGAGAGCAAGAGGGGATGCGCAACTGCCTCTATAGCAAGCACAAAAATTCTCAAAAATTTCAAAAAACCCTAGAAGCTTCAAACCCTATTCTTTAGTCGTGCTTGAGGAACTTCAAGTATAACATCACTCTCCTGAGGTTGCCAGGGGTTGGTACCATTCCTAGTTCACCATCAATCAGTGCCAGAACCCCCTCTTGAAGAAGCTCTGGTTGGTAAGTGGGTAAGTTGTAATTTTTGAGATTTATGATGATTTTAATTGTTGTAAGCATTCTAACATAGATAATACTCATCATTGAAAATGTTCTAATGTTTTACATGGAAGCTTTAGTGTAGAAACAACGTCGTTCCATTGTTAGGGCACGAAGCTTTTAAAGCTTCATATCTCACGATACAAGCCTTTTTAAGACAAAACAGCCATGCCATTGGATTCGCAAGGTCTTATTTAGTCCAATAGGGTTATTTTCTTGTTGGTTTTCATTGAATTTCACAGGATTGGATTTTTGGGCAACCAGAGAGGGTGATCGGAGCCACCGCCCAGGGTGGTTTGACCGGCCAAGGACTCTACATGGCATAATGTGTTTCTCTGATTGGTTCGTTCAAATAACAGGGTCCCATCCTGCGCGCGTGCTTTGATTGGTTTGACCTTTAACATTTGATTTATATTATATATTTGTTAATGTGATTATGTTACCGGATGTATAGCCATCCCAACGGTTGAGACAACACGTGTTAAGGCTTTATGGTGTGCAAAGGCAGGGGTTCGATCGCTACATCTTGCATAATATTTTTCTGAATTGTTCCTTGCAGATTCAGCGGTTCCATACCAAGCGCGCATACCATGCACTCCATTATAATCACCATCAGATCTAGGCAATGCCTGATCCAACGCTCCAGATCTGAGAGCTCATGATAGACCTCAAAGGGGCGAATAACACTGAACCACGCGTTGGCATTAGGCTTGCTTATTTTAGGGCCTAACAAATTCCTCAGGCACAACCCTATTCTACTTCATACATCAGGCCCATTTTCTATTTTCTTTACTTTTTTTATTTTATTTCATTGTTTTATGTTTTTTAAAACCAATTTTATTTTAATCTTAAAATCAGAAAAATCAAAAAATCACAAAAAAATAATAGACTTAGGTTTTTCTAATTAAATTTAATTTTTGGTAAATAAATTAATTTTATTTAATTATTTTGACTTATTTCATTAATTAAAATTAATTAGAATTAGGTCAAAATTTCAAATCTATTTCTCAATAAAATACCAAAAATATTTTATTAAATAATTAGATTCTTTAGGGTTTCAAACTTGTTCCTGTTTCGATCTTCGCGTGTTTATTATTTTCCGTATTATTATTTTCCCATTATTGTAACTGCTAATGGTTTGTAATAGCTTTTAATTAGGGTTTTTCTTTATTTTTTCACCCCTAGTTTTTTATGGTTTGTACCCCTCTTCCCGAAGCGATGTAATAGCGTAGGACGTTTCTTTCTGGTTTATTGTTTTATTATTACTGTTAATGCTTAGATTAATAGGATTGTATGGCAAGACATAAAAGAAATCAATAGCTAACCCTAATTGCAAGATAAATGAATTGAATCAAGAATACTTTGCACACTTGTACCCCTAAGGTATAACCTCACTTGTTGCCTTCGGAAATGGTCATGTCCCTTGAACGTATGGATATCTTAGCAAAGACCCTCAGTTTAAAAGTCATCATAAAGACCATGGTCCCTTAATGTCCCTCGAGTTGCCTACGAGAAATGATATTGTCCCTCGATGTTGCCTATATGATGACAGTCCCTTCGAAATGCTAAGGTATCCTTACATGTTGCCTTCAATGACCATAAACGTCCCTTTCGATAGTCTCTCAACATCGAACGATGAAGCTACCTACTCACTAATAGTAGGATAGCACTATCTAAAGGAAAGGAGGAAAAGAACGTCCTTTTTCGAGTAGGTAGACAATTCTTAAGTACTTGCTCAAATCTTATTCCTTTTTTACACTTACACACTTTCAAATTTCTTTTCAAAAATGCTTTATCACACTCTTGAGGACTGATACAAGAGTTATCATAAAGCAAGCAAAATATTTCCAAACACACAAACACGAAAACAATTTTCAAATATGGGCAAGTGCCTAAGAGCCCGTGGAAAACCACGGATGGAAAGGGTGCTAACACATTCCCTTTCCATAATTTACCCCCTCACTCAGAAAATCTCGAAAAAGGTATTTTTCGGTTCTTTTCACCTTTTCCGTTATTGGATAAAAGAAAAGTCGGTGGTGATTCTTGCTTACCGCACATTTGCGAACAAAAAACACAAAACCAATATTAACAGTCGGTTCTTCCATCGTACCACAGACAATTGTCATTGTATCAGTGTAATCAAGTTTGATTAGTGGATTAAGACCTCATTTGAGAGAGGAAAAATCACCTTGGCGGGTGGACTGAAGTAGTTTGAGATCAAACGAACCAGGATAACAGAAATGTCTATTGCTTTAATTTAAAAAACCCCAATTCAAACCCCCCTTTCTTGTGTTTTTCCATTTTTCATGAAGTTCATATGTGTATTAATGTACCTTGAACTGCAAGAAAATCTCAAACGATTCAAGTTTGATCAAGGTGGTTTGACCAAAAAGGTCAACATTTCAAGTCCAATTTCAAAATTTCACAATTCACTCATTTTCAACATTTTTTAGTGCTTCTTGGGCAAATAAACCTTCTTGACACCCTATACAACTTCTCTTTACAAGTCAAGAGCCAATTATGCATGGAATATCATCAAACAATTTGAAATATTAGAGGACATCTTGTGGACTTAGTAAAATTTGACCTTATTTCAAGTGTATTTTTCCTAACTTCCAAAGATCATAACTCTCTTGATTTTTAACTTTTGTGAGTGATTCTTTTTGCACATTGTCACATTTGATTCCCTCTAAAAGTTTGTTTTCAAAGATCGAAAGCTAATTTTTCTTTGGAAAACCATGAATTATTTGAAGACATTATAGGTCACTTTTGACTTATAATTATTTTGACCTTTAATTCCAGGCCATGGTACTAACTTCACATTGTCATAACTTTTTCCTCAAGCATCCAAATCAATTGTTTATTTTCACATTGTACTATTGGTGATGATGTGATCATTTATCAAAAAGAATGAGCAATAAAGGTCAAGTGTACACAATTTCATGATAGGTGAAAGTTGGCCCTTTAGGACTGATTTTTTGCATATGGTCAAATTTTCAATCATCAAATTATTCCATTTCAAGACAAGTTATGCACGTGTTTGGGACCTGGGCATGTTTAGTGATGATCTAAGACAAAAACGAATCATAATTATGAAGGAATCACTTTGTTTTGGTGACTTCATGGTGAAGAAAAATCACACAATTCGTGCCACCTTGACTCACACACTTGAGCCTCAAATTTATACATATTTCATTCCATGAGATTAGCTATAAATAGAGGCACTTATTCCCTTTATTCTCAAGCTTTGAGAGCCCCCAGAATCCTTTCCTGAACTACAATTTTTCTCTTAATTTTTTTGAAATCGTATTTTAATTTCAAGCTCTTCTAGCTATGTTCTTGGATCCAATTAGCTTCTCCACCATCCCCTGAAGCTATTGCAACAAGAACCAAAGCCTGAGACTCACTAAAACGCTCAAACCAAGTCACCATTTTAGCTACTCCGATCACCACTTAGAAAAGGTAGTTGACGACATCGTTTTGATTCAAATAAGTTAACTTGTTGTTGTTTGATGTTAACTGAAGCTTTCCCCTACCCCACCTTTCATTTATCTATTGATTTCATCATTTAATTTTAAATATCGTGTTCGGAAAATCCTTCGTGTTTCCGAAATTCTCTCCACTGGTTTGAATAAATTTCAATGGTGCTATTAGTTGAACTTTTCTTGATGAGATGGTTCTAATGGCATAGATCCCATGATTTGGAGTTACAAAATTCCAAACTCCGATGAGCAACTCACCGGAGAAGATGACCTGAGATGTGAATAGTGGTCTGAGTTTGTTTCAAATGCTTCACCAATAGCATGTTAACAAACGTTTTAATTTCATTGGTTGTTTTAAAGTGATATCTGATGCGTTATTTTCACTAATTTCCACCATGCATCTCCCCCTTGAGATTCCTTGAATTTTCTAGCGTATTTAAATGAGCCAAACCCAACGCTCCTTGTTTTTTCTCACTTTATTTCTTTTTATTATTTTGTTTTATTTTGTTTTCATTTATAAAATTCATTTTAATTTCATTTTAACTCCAAAAATTATGAAAAAGTTTACAAAAATATTTCTGATTATTTTACACCTTGTGTAATTTTTTCATATTTTTATTTTTGCAATTTTATTTGATTTTACTCTTATTTCCATTGTTTTAATTGGTTTAAAAATAGTTTTCTGATTTAAAAATATCCACAAAATTCTAAAAACACTTTGAATCATTTCTTATTTTTCTATTTTTTTTGCTTGCCATTTATTTGTTGTTTTGATATTATTTTTCTATTTTCTCTTTTATTTCCAATTAAATCAATTGAAAAAATCTTTTTCCATGCATTTTAACTTGGAATATATTCAGGTGCCTAGGTTCATGATTTTTTATTAAAAGTCACATCAATATTAATGGAATTTGGCCATTGATTTGATTTTTGACCTAAATACACCAAGAAAAGTGATTGATCTTAATGATGACTTGATCCAAATTATGATCTAATTTGGTTGTTGATCTTTTCTTCTAATCTCCTTCTTCTTTTTCCTTTTGATCAATTGAATGATGATGAATTCATCTTGTTCAATTAGGTTTGAATTGATGCTTGATAAACTTTTATCATTTCAAATCTACCTCTAAGTGATCAATTGATCACTCAAGATACTTTGAATTAATGATAAGTTTATCTCAATGCATCACGAATAATTTGATTGATGTAATGATCTCATCTCTTGATTTTGTCTTAATCACCTTACTTTAAACCATGATGTGCATTTATACAATACACCTACATTATTTTGGCCCGACCTCAGATAGGTGCAAGTTCTACATAAGTTCACTTACGATTGCTTAACATAGCGCCAAATTGTCTCGAATCAAAATACTAATTACTAACATTAACAATACTAATTTTTCCAACTTTATGATTCAACACTTTTATATTAATGCAATTTAAATTATGCACTTTACATTTATGTCATTTTAATTCTCGCAATTTACTTTTACGCAATTTACTTTTAGCATTTATTATTCATGTAATTTCATTTTATGCCTTTTACTTTATTGTATTTTTCCTTTTTCCCATTGGGTATTTTCTTTTCCTTTACATAAAATACATTAATAAAGGCTAACACTTAAAAATTTTGGATCTGATCACTTGGACTATGGTTATTATCATTTGCTTAAGAAGGTTGGACTTACGGACTTAGGTTAGATCCTTTGCTTGAATTTTCATCTAATACCTTAATATTCATCTGGACCAACCATCTGAGACCCTAGAAATTTCATCTGAGACCTTAGGAGATTTATCTGATACCTTGGGTTTTATTCGTCTATTTTTGTGTTTGTTTTATCTGATGTGGTGATTATCATCTGTGACTTTGAGTTTTCATCTGATGCATGAGAAATTCATATGTGCCTTATGATTCATCTGATGTTTTGCCTTCATCTGAGACCTTGAGCTTTCATCTGATGCTTGGAATTTCATTTGTGCTTTTGAGATTTCTCAGATGCATTGGTTCTCATCTCATGTTTATGTTATTCATCTGCTTACTTGTTGTCTTATGGCTTAATCCAATGGAATAGAATAATTTGTTTGACTTTTGTAAAATGCTTGTTTCATCTTGGTTAGTTCACATGTCCA